>CM023954.1:23899317-23999794 GCA_013407115.1 Glycine latifolia
GCATTCCTGGCTTATTTACTTCAAACAGAATGTCCAGTATAAGTTCCCTCAATGGTTCTTACAGTGGTGGGATTTCTTTGGACCAACCCTTGAGATACTCCCTTCTGAGGTGGTATCTGGATTGACAACCTTCACGAAGAAATTCGAGCATCCAAGCAATGACCCGTTCCCGGTGGATCTTCACTTCTTCAGCAAACTTTCTCTCACCTGGATCTTCCAATGGCGATATACCTATGGTAATACTCCCATCAAAGGACAATTACCAATACTCAAACGACAAGCTCTGGTAAAGTGGTGGCCCCAGTTTGACCATGCAAGAACTAGTTCTGATCAGATTTCGCTTTGGTTTAAACAACATCCGACATTCACCAAAGCTGTAGACCGAGAAGCTTGCAAATTTCTCAACCGAAGGTCACAAGTGTTATCAGCCCTGGCAGCTTCTTCCTCCAAAGAAAAGCTTGCAGAAAACATAAGAATGATCTTTAATCTTATGGAAAAGGAGAACCAAGACGCCTGCTCCTCATCCAAGCAACCTGCTGAAGCCTCATCAGAATCATCGGACGATTTCTACCAGAATGAAGATGATTGCTTCGGTATCAATCTAGGAGGCAACGACTGAAGATCTCAGACATCGGCGGCATTATGGTGGTAGCTCCTTCGCAACAGAAGACATCATCACCAACCTCAGCATGACATCATCTTTTCCTGCGGCGGTGTACTGTTTAGTTTTTACTGTAGCGGTAGGTTTCCCGGTTTAGTCTACCAGAACTGTAGAAACAGGAAATTTTGTGTCTTTATAAGGGCTGCATCCCTCATTTTACAAACAGGTTCCGTTTTAGTTGTAATTTCGAGTGTCTTCAGGATTCAGAGTGTTCCCTTTAGGTAAACTCTGAGTTTGTAACCATTGTGAGAAATAAACAAGTGTTTTCTCATCCTCTGTTTTCTAGTTCTGCATGTTTATTTTCCTTAATTGAATCTTCTCTTCTCACCTACTCCCTCTCATCTCGTTGGCTCTGCCGCACTTGAGAGTTTAATTTTATGTTTTAAGTTTTCATTATCTGTGTTTGTTACTGTTCATAGCCATGTGAATTTCTTATTCTATTCCTGCTTTACATATGCATTGGTTGTTCTGATTTCTCTTCCCTAGTCCTCGCTTCCACCCCATATGGTATCAAAGCCTGATGGGGAAGTAGGAATATATGGCTAGATCTAAGTTGTCTTTTACATCTCTGAACTATTATCCAGACAGAATGTTTTATTTTCTTTAAATGCTTTTGTACATGATATAAATGCTTTTATGTCTTAACTGGTAAGCATGATACTCAGAGAATGTTCCGATCTGTTGTTGCTGGGATAGTAAGTCCCGTTGAGTTTAGGGCAGTAAATCCTACAAATTATTGGAACGACAGATCCAAACCTTTTGTCTGAAATTCATTGGCTTTAGTTAAGAAATAAAAGATTAAAAAAAAAGTCTAGAATATAGCTCAGTAGGTAAAATTTAACTTGGATCTATCTTTATGTTTTTATAGAACCAAAGGATGGCGATGATATCAGGGGACTATTTTATGATTTTCTTCCCATGTCTTCTCTTTTCCGCTCTTTCTCCTCTCGCCTTTCTTTTAAATCTTCACAACCTTCCTCCTCATCTTTTGTCCCTTCTCAAGCCGATAACGCTTTAACCAACTCAAACCGTAATATTTTCAAAGAAGAAGTTTCTTTTGAAGATATTAATCAGGATCTGGATGACTGGAAGATACCCAGAATTCCAGATAATGAGCTTTACAAACCGGACGGCTGATATTTCCGAAAATTTGATTTTATTATTCGGACTGTTGAAACCAATATCCGCCTTAAAACTGATTTTGATGAAATAAAACTGCTTTCAAACAATTCTTTAAATATATATATATCAGTATCCTTATCTATTTCGCCTAAGGTAGCGATAACACCCTTAAAATTTTAGGATGGTCCTATACGTTAAATGTGTGGATGGATGGGTGATAATGGGTAAGACATGTACTCAATAATGGATGAAATGAGTAGTTCGTTTAAGACTTTTATCTTAAAATGATTTTCAGTTCTCCTTGAAAACATTTCTAAACGCTTTGTCTCTTTTTTCAACGTGGATCATTAATCAAAATTGGTTATAATTAGAGATAGTTAGGTGTATACATCTAAACTCTAGTGCAATATTCTATTGTCTCCATCCCAAAATAAATGTTATTCTGAGTTACTTTACATAGATTTTAGAAAAATTAATAAATAGATAAAAGAGAATTATAATTTTGCAAAACTAACCTTTGAAAAAAATATTATTAATATTATATTTAAAAATTAAAGTAACATTTATTAAAAGTATTGGTGAAAAAAAATAATTAATATTACATTAAAAAGACAAATATTATACTTATATTAAAACTTTTTTTTAAATACAATAATTATTTTGAGACAGATATAATAATATAATGGTGACACAAGTCCAATGTCATTAGTCGAATGGCAATATGATAGTTAATCACCAATATTCAATAACAATATAATGAATCAAAATACCCCATATAAAAAATTAACAAACTTAATCAAAATTATAGACAATTATAATACGATAGTTAATCACCAATATTCAATAAAAACATAATGAATCAAAATATCCAGTATGAAAAATCAACAAACTTGATCAAAATTATAGACAATTATACCTATAAAACTATTTAATTGAACCAATGATAGGGAACTAAACTAAAATATAAAGAGTTTATGGTTTAAAGAAGATTGTACAATCAATTTTATACTAGTTCACTCTTCATCATTGAGAATTGCATTCTGTTCTTCTTGTGAGAAACAGAATGTACCCAGCCAAGGTTGCTGGGATTTTACTATGGGATCAGGCTCTCTCTCTCTCTGAATATGCTTATGGAGATGAAGCACCTCCAGGAAGATGATCACTACAGGAAACAACACGAGTGGCGTGCTGTGTGTGCTGTGTGAATGTAAATGAGAGAGTCAGAATTGTTGTGTACCTTTCACCATGAATGATGCTTTATTTATAAGATAGTACCTGGATCCTGGGAGAACGATGGTTGAGGCCCATTATCTTTGGCCGAGATATTTGATCATTTGAATATTTGTTCTATCTTTTTGTTGTAGTATTTGTCATATCTTTTATCTTCTGTTGGATAAGATATTGGGCTATTGAGGATTTAAATATAAAGATAATTGGGCTTTATCCGTAACAGATGCCCCTCAGCCCGGTTATCTAGCATTCTGGATAACCGGGATGTATTTGATGGATGAGCTCGAATTTATATTATACTGAAGTGCCTTATTCTTGCTTGTTCAATACCGATATATGTAATCTTTCTTCGAACATTAGTATGGAACGCTTTTCCAATTATGACCGAGCTACATAGCATTTTTATCCTGTACGGGTTTTGTAACCGCTATCAATCCGGGTTCCATTAGAGACATATGTTCTTTTCTTGCGATGAGAATTTTACGGTCAGAGATCCCAGCTTCAAATCTTCTAGTTTGTTCTAAAATTTCTTTTTGAAGAGACGAAAGGTTGTCTTTTCATTTCTTTTCTTGACGACGATTACTGCTCAGATCATTTAATGCGTCGTTTCTATTTCCCATGCCCCCATCATGAGCTTGAAATTTTCTTCCTGTTTTGCCCCTTGTGTAGCTCAGAAAATGTCATTTATACCCTTAGTGTCTGATCATATCTTGGAGGTTACGTTTTTGAAGCGTTTCGTAAGCAGTTTTTGGCGGTTATCAACACTTTAACTCCTTCATTTCCTTCATTTGCCTTCATCTGCTCTCATTTTGGCACCTCTTGCACTTTCGTGTTTTCCTCTCTCTGTTAACTCCTATTTGTCTCAGCATCCTCTGAAGCCAAATTCCTTGAAGCTTTCCAGGTACTTACTACATTTCCCTTTTTGATTACATTGTATTCCTTTCTTTTATTCAACTTAATTCTTTCATTTGCATTTCTTCGATCCTCATTTGAGTTTCTACTTCCTCAGTTGTTCTCTTCTTAGTCTAGGTATTTTGTTCTAGGATATTTCTCCCTCTTCTCCCTTCTTTGTTCGTACTATGGAGCTTACTCCTGAGGAGGAAGCTTTCGTTCGAAAGAACGTTCCCCCCAAATCTGCATTTTGGTTTTGGGGTCTTCCTCTTCCTGATGAGGAAAAGAAAAAAGATTTACTAAAAAGTTCTGGGGGTTCTGGGGTTTCAAAGAAGTCCCGTCCTAATCTTCCTCCTATTAACGAAGGCATTCATCTAGGAACAAGTAACAGTACAATGAGTCCACCAGAAATTTCTACTGATAGGGCTCGTATACAAACTTCTTCTGTTAAACCTGGGTTTAAACATTCTTTGAAGGAGTTTCAATCTTCTAGGGATATGGGGTCCTCTAAAGATGTGTCTAAAAATGTATCTGAAACCCTAAGTCCCTCTCCTGCAATTGGCACAAATTCCTCTTACCATGTCAGACCCGAATTCCTGGAACCTGCTTACGAAATCCATTTTGAACCATGTTCAAAGTGCATGGATAAATTTCATTACTATGCCCATATCGGACAGTATGAAAGAAGCGGCGAGATTCTTGAATCATGTCGCCACAACCCGGTCCGTAGGGCTATTCCTGCAACTAGGGTCCTTAAGCCAATATTATCGGATGCCGAGGCCAAAAGGCCGAGTTCTTCTTGCATGAGTTCGGCGCCAGTCCTTCCTTCTCTTCATTTTCCAACTACACTTCCAGGTACTTCTTACTAATCTCCTCTTTTTTTTTTTTGTCGTAGGTTGTTATGGATACCGTTTCAGTGGAAATGGTAGATGAATCCCATTCGGCAGGATCTCAGCCCGATATTCCTTCTTATTTTCTTATTGCCAAATTTCCATGGGTCACATATGAAGTACTTCGTACTTCGTCTATTTTGACCCCGGGGAGCATAGCGGCACTCCCCATAGGCAACCAGGACGGGTTTTCAATCCGACCTCCTGCCCCGGACGAGCCCATTTACTCGTGCGCAGGGGAAAGGGAGCCTAACTATTTTTTCTTTGGCAAGGACGTGGTTACACGTCTCGGTATTCGATTTCCTTTATCGGATTTCGAAATGCAATTACTAGATTATCTTCACTTGGCCCCTTCCCAGTTACATCCCAACAGTTGGGCCTTCGTGAAATCTTTTGAGAATTTGTGTGCAGAATTGCATATACCTTGCACTATTTCTCTTTTCCTTTATTTCTTTACCGTTCATTCCGGCCGCACTGGCCGAGAAACTTCGACTCAGAAAGGGTGGACTTCACTTCGAAGTCGACCTGGTCGTCGCCTTTTCCCTATCTTTATGGATTCTTTCAAAAATTTTAAAAACAATTTCTTCAAAGTTGCAGCCGAACCTGGCAAGCAACCATTCTTTCTCTGAGGTCCAAAAGCCCCTGGTGTTGAGTGGAAATTTCAGCTCTACTGGACCCAAGATCATCACTCCAACCCCCCTTCATTTTATCGAGTCGAAGAACCTAACCTTTCTGACACCGAGGCATCCGCTCTTATTCAAATTCACATGTATCGGGAAGTTCAAGGTTAAATATAAAAACCTTATATTTAAAATCTCGATGCTTTACCTTTCATTAATCTCATTTATTTGCTTTTCAGCCGCCGAGATGGAAGAAGATCCTGCTGCCAACCTCAAACCTCGTCCTCCAAGGAAAGCAACTGCCGGGAAGGCAACTGACCGCCACCGCAGCTACATTGCCCAAATGCCGACGGGGAAAAACAAGAGGCGCCGCGTTGAGACACCGGCCTCCGGTGGCCCCCAGCAGATAATCTTACTGGAGTCGGCCGAGGATACTTCTGCAGCCAGTCTCGAGACTTCATCTTTGGCCGGGCAAGGGAACCAGGAGATCCCAGCTATCCCAACTCCTACTGTGGTTGAGGACATAGCAGTGGAACCTTTTACCGACATTGCTGCTCCCACTGTTGCTCGCATGACCGCACCCGAGGGTTCTTCCTTAACGTTGGGATGCCTTTGGGAAAAGGGAGTTGAAGATCTTTTCCCATATACTAAGGCTCCCAAGCGTTTTTCCGATTCGACCCCTTTCTCGGATGACGACCTTCAGGAGCTCGACCAGCTCCACCTTCAAGCTTTTCGGTGCGTTACTTTGGTGCCGAGCTTAGTGTCTCTGAAAGTTTGGTACATCAAAATTAAAAATGATGGCCTCAAGATCAAGGATGAAAACCAAAGGCTATCTGAAGAGAGCAAGAGGTTATCTGAAGAGAACAGAAAGCTGAATGAGGAGCTCGCCACTTCTCACCGAGATTTGGCGGTTGTGAATGAGGGGGTCTCTTCTCTCCGAGCTGAGCTTCAGGCGGCAAATAGGAACGCTGATTTCTTTAAAGCTTCCTCTGATGCTGCCATGGTCGAAGCTAGCAAGGCTCGGGAAGAAGCTTCTTCCTTGGACCGAGACCTTGCTGGTTTGAGGGTTCTCTATGAGTGATATACGTTTGTCGTGTGGCTTCAAAACAATTTAACTAAGCTAATTCTGCAGCACAGGGTTAACCTAGGTCGACTCAGAGACACGATCAATATGGTTCTAGCTTCAAATCATTGGTAATAATAAGGGGAAATTTTGTCAAACAGTTGGTATGCGCAAAGTAAAACATGCAAGAACACAAACTAAATTTAAAGAACAATGCAGAAATTAACAAGATTATCAAGGAGTAAAGTAAAACAGATTAGAAAGCATCAATCTAATTCACCAACCCAAGCTATTCGAATCATCATCATTCTCATAAGTTGATTCTATCATGAACATTCATTCAATCTCAATAGAAGCAGTTCAATCGATTCTACTCCTAAATTAATTGAAACCACAAACCCTAATTGAAATATCATCCAATTAATCTGTGTTTTATATTCGAAATTAGGACATGAATTCATAACCTAATCCGCTTTCAATTCTAAACGCATTCATAATCATGAAAACAGAATAGCAATTGAAGAAGAAAGTGAACATTCACACAGAATTCGAAATACTAAACCAGAACTCAAATTCTCCTCTTGCTTGGATTGGATCCTTGGATTGAGTGATTATTTAGCCTTCCATGATGATCACCAAGGAAAGCCCCATGAAATAAGTGCAGAAAAATGGAAGAATAGCAACGGGGAAATGAAGAAGATGAAGAACAATGAAGAACAAATGAGAGAAAATGAAGAACAAACTTTTGATTCTAAAAACTAAAGAAAAGAAATAATAAACTTGTTTGTGCAAAATGTAAAGTGCTGTCCAAGTTTCACTAAAGTCACTAATATATAGTGACTAAGTCTGAAGATAAGAATGGGCCATGAACAAAACCCATCAATTCTAGTTATTTGCTATTTACAACCATAAAATCAAATTCGCAGCCCAAAATTACAAGTGCAGAGGTTCCGATTTCGAAGCTTAAAATGATCCACCAAATGACAGAATTGGCCTCGGGCTATTTCTAGCAAACTTGTAGATCTTTTTGTTATCTTTTCAGGGACTCCTAGAACGCTCCATTCGGAGTTCTGTAGAGCTCTGTAGGTCCTATACAAGCCAGATACATCAAGTGAGCTTAAAATCCAAAAATACGCAACAATTAGCAATTAAGCCCACTAACTTGCCTAAGACAAAAACTGAATTAGAATGGGAAAATAAAAGTCCAAGAGAAGTCAAATAAGCTAAGAATGATAGAAAAATATTTAACTAAAGGCACTCCATCAATGAGAAATCTCATCAAGAGGCAATTCTCGCCAAGAAGGAAGCTGCCAAGTTTCAAGAAACACTGGGGACGGTTGTCGAGGATGCTTTCTCCAATGCCGTAGAGCAAATTCAGTTTTTGAACCCGGGAGTAACTTTGAATCTGGAGGGGACTGATTGTCGGGCTTATATTGAGGATGGAAAACTCATCCCGTATGTCCCTCCCGAAGTTGTATCCCCAGCTGAAGATCCTGAGGCAGCAGGGGATGAGCAACTTTAAAGATGAAGGGTCAGAATGCCGGTTTAACTTGTAATATTTTATTGCTTTGAACAATATTACTTCCTTTATTGACTTCGATATTCTGAACAATTTATTTAATGAATCTTGCTTTCGTCATATTCATTTCGCTTTATCGTTTCCGATTTGAGTACATTTGCTTGCTCGAATATTACTTTGGCTCCAATGGCCAAGTATTTTAATTGAATCATTAGTTTGAATATTGTTTTCAGAATCGAGTTCTAGTCCTAGCAACTGTTAAATGTATTTCGTAACATTAGTCTACGGATGTAATTCTTTCGATATAACCGATGATTCATCCATGAGTAAGTGTTAAACTTTTGGCAAGCGTACCAATTGTCGTTGTAAGTTACAAAATTTATATAAGTTCGTCTCCACAGGGATTTGATTTTTACTTTAGTTAATTCAAATAAAGCTTATCAAGTTAATAGTTATGTACAATGAGCATGAACGGAGTTGCATGTAGTGGTGATTTAGCAGAAATTCTAAAACTTAAGGAAAAACGGAAATAATAAATTTAGTACAAATGATTACGAATGATTACGAAAAATTATGGAAAATTACGGAAACTTAATAAAACGAGATTAATTTAAGAGAAGCGCAGGATTGGATTTCATCATTCATACCCTTAGTATTCAATTAATATTACCATGCATAAGTTATTTTCTTTTATTATTGATGCACACATAAAATCATCCCAAATCGATCCCTCGTAATTGAGAATCCTTAAGAAATATTTATCAAATATCGATCCCTCGCATATAAAATAAATACCCTCAGCATTACAATCATATTCGCGTGTTATTTGCAATCTAAATGGTACGCCCTATTCCTAGCGATCGTAACGTAAAGAATAAATTTATTCAGTTCAAGTTTTTAAGAGTACTTCCCAATTAAACTTAAGAACCTTATTTCTTGAGACTATTGATCAAGTAGCATCAAGCATTAAGTACGGAATAAATTTATCAATAATAAATAGAAAAGATTAATGCATAAATAAATATTAAAAGAAATACTTGAGGGTAAGAAGATTACATCCAATCCTTTTGCGAGAAATTAGCCAAGCATGATGAGAACCTCCCTAGAAGAATAGTAGAAGAAGAAGAGCATCATCACCATTCTTTTTCGACAGAGCTTTCACACTATCACTCAACTTTCTCACTAGCCTAACCTTCCTAATACAAGCTTTAGAAGAACTCAGGCCTTTGGGAGCACCTTAAGAGCAAGGAAGAAGAAGAATGGAATAGCAAGAAGTGATTTGGCCTTGGGGGGTGCTTGGGTATTTATAGGGGTGGATCTGTATGTGTTTGGTCGCCCAAGCGACCATTTTATTCATGTTTCAGTCGCCCAAGCGAGCTAATGGGTCCACTTGCACACCCACTAGGCCCAATTGCTTGTCCACTTGCAGTGCAGCTCGCTTAAGCGAGCAGATTGCACTATGTTCATTCGCTTAAGCGAGTTAAAGGTACTTCTGGAGATTTCTTTTTGGGCCTTGGGCCTGATTTACTTGCTACACCTCCCTATTTTGCTTTTTGATCCCTTTTTGCTTGTTTCAAGTGTACGGAAGCTTTAGAATTTACGTAATCTTGCAAAATACAAAAGAAGATTGGATGAATCATCAAGAATTAAAACACATCATTAATGTTAAGCGCTAAATGCAAATTAACTAGATTAGGGCAACTTTTGATTGATATTCTTAGAAAAATACATGATAAATGTCTTAAATGTAACCCTATTTTCACTGAGATATGGCATTTATCAGTAAGTAATTACCCCGGCTTGATCAAGGCCGAACTAATACATAACAACGACTAGGCCCTCATAACTTATGCACAATGTATATATAATTTCCTTATAATAAGGATTTTATTATTCTTCGAAGATTATACAAATCCATGATCTCAAAAGATTTCTGCCGGGTTTAGATTCCTCGGCTTACATAATCAATGAGAAACACATGAATACATAAGTCACGATCTCTAGGAAAGATTTGCCTGGATCCCGGCTTATGAATCGATTAGAGAGAAACACGTGAAAGTATTATTCCGTGATCCCCATGAAAGACGAAGTCAATTAAGGGGAAACACGGTAAAAAAATTAATCCATGATCCCAATGACGGGCTCGAAGCCAACTAAAGGGAAACACATGGTGAAAACATTAATCCATGATCCCTATGACGGACTCGAAGTCAATTAAAGGGAAACACATGAATTTTATCTCGACCTCGCGCTTTTAGCTGTAATATGTCTTTAACTTGTCGGCATTCCATGTTCGCTTGACATGTTTTCCTTCAAGAGTCTCTATTGTATATGCTCCTTGTCCCAAATTTTGAGTAACTCGGTACGAACCTTCCCAATTAGGTGCTAACTTCCCATCTCGGGTGTTCTTGTTTCCGATATCAGCTCATCGTAATACGAGATCACCCTTTTCAAAGGACCTCGGCATGACCTTTTTGTTGAATTTTCGGGCCACCATTTGCTTCATGTATAAATCTCGGTTGTGTGCCACAGCGCGGACTTCTTCTATTAAATCCAACTCGGCAGCCAATGCTGCGTTATTATCTTCTTTGGCATTAGACATGTGTTGCCTTCTCCATAATGGTTGCCTGATTTCTATTGGAATCATAGCTTCGCAGCTGTACGTCATTCTGAATGGGGTCTCCTGGGTAGACGTTTGAGTCGTGGTCCTATGTGCCCATAAGACGTAATATAACTGCTCGACCCAGTTTGGGCTGGCTTCATGCATTCGTTTTTTCAATCCGTCCAGAATGATTTTATTTGCCGCTTCGGCTTGTCCATTGGACTGTGGATGTTCTACTGATGAGAAGTGGTGTTTTATATGGAGCCCAGCCATCATGTCTTGGAAGTTTTTATCTGTGAACTGTGTCCCATTATCTGTGACAACTTCTGCTGGAATCCCAAATCTTGCTATTATGCTGCGCTCAAAAAATTTCCGAACTCGAGCTAAGGTGATGGTAGTTAAAGGTTCGGCTTCAATCCACTTTGTAAAATAGTCCATGGCCATTATTAGCCATTTCATTTGACCTTCAGTTGCTTTGAATGGTCCTAACAGATCCATTCCCCATTTGTAGAAGGGCCATGGTGCCGTGATTGTTGTTAACTCGGATGGTGGAGTCCATAATATCTTTGCGTGTTTTTGGCAGCTATCGCACTTTCGTTCATGTTTCGCTGCATCTGCTCTCATTGTTGGCCAGAAGTATCCGGCCCGAAGGGCTTTTATTGCTAGAGCTCTTGCTCCCATATGCTGGCCATTAATGCCTTCATGTATCTCAGCCAATATATACTCAACTTGGTCCGAGTCTAAGCATAGCAGCATTGGAGTGTGGAGACCTCAACGGTATAATTTTCCATCAACTATAGTGTACATGGCCGCATCTCGGATTAAATTCTTCGCTTCTATTCCTTCATCTGGTATTATCCATTGTTCTAGATAATTGATAATAGGCCTCCTCCAGTCTTCGGCTACTAAAATTACCATGACGCACGCAGGCTGGGCGAGTTCCTGTTGAATGACTGTTCGATGATTACCCGTTCCTTTTGTACTCGCCAATTTCGATAATATGTCGGCTCTGGCATTCTCTTCCCTCGGAATATGGGCTACGGTAACTTCATCAAACTCGGCCATCATTTCCTTCACTTTAGCAAGATATTTTGCTAATAAAGGACCCTTGGTTTGATATCTCCCTTCAATTTGTGCCGAGACAAGTTGTGAATCAGTAAAGACATTGACTCGCAATGCTCCCTGTTCTCTAACTTGCTTTAGCTCGACAGTCAATGCTTCATATTCTGCTTGATTATTAGACGTCGGAAAATTAAGCTACAGTGATTGTTCGAGTGACACCCCCTCGGGATTCTCAACAATAATGCCGGCTCCGCTTCCCTTGGAATTAGATGATCCATCAACATATACTTTCCACACACTATTTTCCGGCTGGGTGGAAGATGTCGGGGTCAATTCAACCATGAAATCGGCCAGAGCTTGAGACTTGATGGCGTGACGGGCTTCATACTTGATATCAAACTCGGATAATTGGATGGCCCAATTCATCATTCTTCCCACTAAATTTGGCTTGTGTAATACCTGCCGAATGGGTTGATTTGTTCTCACGATGATGGTATGGCTTTGGAAATACGGGCAAAGCCTTTTAGTCGTTGTGAGTAGAGCGAAAGCCACCTTCTCGAGCTTCTGGTATCGTAACTCCGAGTTCTTGAGAGCTCGACTCACAAAATATATCGGCAACTGAGACTTGTCCCCTTCTCTAACTAGAACAGTGCTTATGGCTTCCTCTCCAACCGAGAGATACAAGATAAGTACTTCTCCGGGCTCTGGTTTTGAGAGTACTGGGGGTGAAGCCAAACACTTTTTGATTTCTTGAAAAGCTTCCTCACACGCCTGGTTCCATCCTACGTTGGCCTCCTTTTTTAATAACTTGAAGAAAGGAAGGGCTTTTTCTGCGGATTTTGGGAGGAACCGTGTTAAGGCAGCCATTCTTCCTGTCAACTGTTGGACTTCGCGTTTGTTAGCGGGAAATTGCATGTCGAGGATAGCCTTACATTTGTCTGGGTTTGCTTCTATTCCCCGGTGAGTCAACATGAACCCTAAGAACTTCCCAGCCCTCACTCCGAAAGCACACTTCAATGGGTTCAATCGTATGTTGTGCTGCCTCAGTTTGTGGAAGGTTTCTTCTAGATCCCGGATATGGTTCCCATTTGCCACTATTTTTGTGATCATGTCATCGATGTAGAATTCAATGTTACGTCCGATTTGATCGATGAAAACTTTGTTCATCATCCGCTGATAAGTTGCCCCGGCATTTTTTAATCCGAAAGGCATTACATCATAGCAATAATTTGCTTTGACACCTCGGAATGCCGTTTTCTCCCGATCATCTGGATACATGGGTATCTAATTATACCTAGAGTAAGTGTCCATGAACGACAATAACTGAAAGCTGACAGAGTTATCTACGAGTTGATCAATACTCGGCATTGGGTATGAATCCTTGGGACACACTTTATTCAAATCTGTGTAATCAACACAGACTCGCCATTTCCCGTTGGACTTCTTCACCATCACTATGTTGGAAAGCCACGTGGTGTATTGTATCTCTCTTATGAACCCGGCTTCTAACAATTCCTTAATATGCTTCTCCAGTGCTTGCCTTCTATCAGGGCCGAGCTTCCTATTCTTCTGTGCCACTGGCTTAGAGCCAGGGTACATAGCTAATTTATGGCAGTAGAAAGTAGGTTTGATCCAGGGAATCTCAAAAGCTTTCCAGGCAAACACATCCTGATTCTCCCTCAGGCAATGGATTAGCTTGCCTTTGGTTTCTGAATCGTTCTGTTTGCCTATCTTCGTGATTTGTTCTAGGGACCTTCCAATATGAATTTCTTCAAGCTCGTCTACCGGTTCTGGCCTCCATTCTTCAATATCTCACATATCCAACTCCACAAGATTGACCAGCTTGCGGGATGAATGTCTCTCGATTTATTGTTCTGCCACGTCTCCTTGCCTTATCCGAGGTGGAGAGGATGGACCGCCTTCAGTTTCTTGGATTGTATTAAAATAGCACTGTCTGGATTCCTTCTAATCACCACATATTGTAATAACTCGACCGAGGTGTCCGATCATCTTCATCTTCTGATGCTTGGTGGACATCAATATATCCCATTTATGAAGCGTTGGCCTACCCAGTATAATATTATATGGCGAGGTGAACTCGACAATAGTAAATGTGACCCGATCTGTTTTGAAACCTTCCTTTGTTCCCAACGTGAATTGAAGATCAATAATGCCTTTTAAGCCTGCGCCTCCACCATTAAAGCCTATCAACATGGTTTGGCATGGTTTCAAGTCGTCTTCCTTCAGGTTCATCTTTTTGAACGCGCTCAAGTTGATGATGTCAGCCGAGCTACCATTATCAACAAATATTCTTTTGACTCAGAAATTAGCTATGGTCCCTGTTATAACGAGACCGTCCTCGTGGCCGGGTACCACCCCTTTCATGTCTTATTTTGTGAAATAAATTAGTGAGGGCGCGGTTTTCTTCTTACTACTTTCCTTGAATCTCGGTTGATCTCTCACCGACATGACTTCTTTGAGGTATTTCTTTCGCTGATTAGCAGTGTCACCTCCACCTCCCATACCTCCCGAAATTACGTTACATTCGAATTCGGGTTCTGGGAATTCGTCTTTTTTGCTTTTCTTCTCGTCTCGGTCTTTATTCTCTTGGCTCTTTCTTTTGCCTTGGTGCCCTTGGGTTCGGATGACATATTGCCACAGTTTGCCTTCACGAATAAATTTCTCTATCGCATCACGAAGCTCCCAACACTGGTCCGTCGTATGACCTGGTCCGTTGTGAAAGTCGCAATATCAGGAGTAGTCCAATCCTTCCTTTTTTAATATCGGAGGAGGACGATCTACCTTCCTCATCTCTGTAAAAGCCACTTCTTTCCAAATCTGACCTCGGGGAATAGTTAACGGAGCATACTTGTCAATTTTTGATAAATACCTCCTATACCTGAAGCCAAGGTCAGGGGTACTTCTTAGAGGTCAGCCAGCAAGGAAATTTGCTGGATGTCGGCTATTTGTAGGATGTCGGCTGGTATGTGCGTTCTCCTGTCGTCGGTTCTTTGGTGGTGAGGGTTTTCTATTCTCCCTTGCAGCCGAATTGGCGATTTCCATTTGCTCCAACTCCAAATATTTCTTGGACCGGATCCTGAATTCATTTAAAGATTTCACATGATCTTTATATATCGATTTGGCAAGGCGGGAGGATCCATTGAGCCCGGCTGAGATAAGATGCACGTGGAACTTTTCTTCCAAACCTTGCACTTGCAGGGCGGCTTCCTTGAATCGATCCAGATAGCTTTGCAAAGTTTCTCCGGGCTACTGGCGTATTTTGCCTAAAGCGAACTCTGACTTGGGCTGTTTCTTGCTAGTCGCAAAATTCAGCAAGAACTTCTGTCTAAAATCTTCAAAATTTTGGATAGAACGCGGCGGCAGAGTGTGAAACCAGGTTTGGGCTGCTCCAGTCAAAGTAGTAACGAAAATTCATGAAATTATAGGCTCGTCAATACCTCGAACGCACATTTGCATGTCGAACTCGTCAATATGCACCTGAGGATCCTGGCTCCCATCATATTTGGATAAGAAAGAGCCATCGAAGTCCTCCAAGAATTGGGCATCAACTATTTCATCGACGAACGGGCTATTATTCTACTGACCTCGGCAATACTTCCTCCGATATGTATCATCTTCTCGTCTAGGCCGACGTATGATTTCTCCTGCTAATCTGTCAACAACAGTATGTTCTGGGATTATGGTTGAGGGAGTGAGCCGAGGTCCTTCGTTATGTGACTGAGAATGAGATATTCTGGCTTGCTCAGATTGACTGATCGGGCCCCTGTTGCCGGTCTCGGCAGCGGGTGCCGAGGTACCTGATCCATGTCTGCTCGCTGTCGCATGAGGTTGCTCGGTGTGTATTGTTGCCAGATTTTCTATATTGCAAATCCAGTGTTCCATACGTTGGAAACGATGATCTTCGTCCTGTCTACGTTTGACACTGCGTTCGTCTAGTTGTGTTAACAAGTTCTGGACATCTTCCTGTCGTTGGAACTCATAACGTTTCTCCAAATTCTCTATTCGAGATAACAGAGAATTCAGAGTATTCTGAATGAGACGTTGTGTGATATCTGGTTTGGCTTCAACAGTTGATGGTGGGATGCGTGTTGGTGGTATTGCTGGGGATGAAGCAGTGTGAGAAACCGTGTCTTCTGCTACTACATTTTCCAGATTTATATTTCTGGATGGTTCATCTTGTCCAGCGTCGTCTCGGCCAGCAATTTGATGGCTTCTGGTGTTGACCATTGTGAGTTGGTGGGATTTGAAATTTATCGTCCCCACAGACGGCGCCACTGTTCTGCTTGTGAGAAACAGAATGTACCCAACCAAGGTTGCTGGGATTTTATTATGGGATCAGGCTCTCTCTCTCTCTCTCTCTGAAGATGCTTATGGAGATGAAACACCTCCAGGAAGATGATCACTACAGGAAACAACACGAGTGGCGTGCTGTGTGAATGTAAAAGAGAGAGTCAGAATTGTTGTGTACCTTTCACCATGAATGATGCTTTATTTATAAGATAGTACCTGGATCCTGGGAGAACGATGGTTGAGGCCCATTATCTTTGGCCGAGATATTTGATCATTTGAATATTTGTTCTATCTTTCTGTTGTAGTATTTGTCATATCTTTTATCTTCTGTTGGATAAGATATTGGGTTGTTGAGGATTTAAATATAAAGATAATTGGGCTTTATTCGTAATACATTCAATCCCCAATCAATCCGACTATTTATAAGCAATTCCTAAATTCTGCTATATTTATTGGTAGATGCTATTTGTAGCTTTGTAGAACTTAAACTTTTCTACCTTGTCATATACTTGAAGTTAGTGTTTAGCAATACACTGGTTCAGTTCCTATTCCTTTTTTCTTTGTTGAGTTGCTGGTTTCTCTTTGCAATAAATATTTCTAATAAGTCCTGTGAGTCTACATATCTGTATATCTGTGTTCTTGCAAAATGTAAATGTTAATTCTTTTGATCTAATTATTCAGAAATTTATGGACATTGGATTTCCATGTGAATGCTATGACATATGCATGCTATTCAGAAACTTATCAATTAAGATTATTAGTTTCTTTATATTGATTAAATAGTTCTATCTTACACTATTCATTCTATCACTACATACCTGCTCTTAACTAGCTAGATACCCTTTGCATGATTTTCTTTTCTTTCAATTTGTGCAGTCTTCAAAATTTTCTTTTTTCTTAAATACTATAGATACCTGCTCTTAAATACTATGGTTTTAAGATTGATGTTTCCCTTTCCATGAAAGTTGTGGAACTTACGAGTACATACTTTTTCAGGCAGGAAAATTTTGATATATTAAAATTATCAAAATTCAAGGTTCATTAACTATATTTGATGTTGTGTTTAGTGTTCACTAGAAATTACTCTCAACCTCGGGTTAATTTTATGATATTATAAGCATTAGAATCATCCAAATCCACTTGATTGCCTTGGATGAGAAAAGAACTGTAGAAGCACATCTGTTGTTTAAATTTTTCTTTTATTCTGTTCAATTAAACTCTTCGAGATAATCTTTTCTGACCTACAATTGTCAATTGACTGCAGCCATAATGCCACAAAAATAGGAGCTAAATTAGTGATTTGGTGTCACAAGATATCTTGACAGCTGTAGTAACATGGTGGTGGCCAACAAGTGACAAAAATAGTAGAGCAACTTCTGTTTTTAAAAATGCCACAGAGGATATGAGATAACATAATCCTTCTGATTATGATTAGTTTCTTTCTTCTTCCCTTTTTCCCAATGTGGTCTTTATGTACTTTGTGATTGTCAAACTATTAAGTTATGGACTTAATTCTTATTTATAGAAACTGAAAAAGTTGTAAAATATATAGACCAGCTTGTAAAATGCAAAGTCTAATTTTTTATTTTTGTTATTTTGTTGGAAGTCTTGATTCTTTAGATGTTGTTCACTCATTTGTTTTAGTATTTTATTTGTATGATCCAACAAATATGAATCAAATATTTTATTATAGATAATTATGTATTTTTATTAAATGGGTAGATTAATTGATATAAGATTATTTTATATTAATAAAAATCTTGAATTTAAGTCCTGAAATATATCTGCATTAAGTATTTATATGAAACATTTTGCTGACTAAGAGTAACTTTAGTGCAAGATCTTGAGCAAGGATCTTGAGCTCAAGATCTGGTCTTCACTAGATCTCCCACTAAATGAGGTAGAGAGATCTCCAATATGGAGAATGAGTTCTTGTAGAAGAACCCTTAAGATCTACACATTGTTCAAAAAAGAATAAATTTTCCCCTTTTTCTCTCTCCTTAAGATCTCAAAATGATATCTACCACTAAAGAACAAAATGGAAGAGATCTTGAGAGTTCTTAAATCCTACTTGACACTATGGGGTCTACTAAAAAGTGATCTAAGATCCCAATTTAAAATCTACCACTAAAGATGCTCTAATAATTCCACAAGTCTCTATCAGAATTATCTTTAGTAAAATAAATATACATAATTTATTTTAAAAAAATGGTGATGTGCCGCATTTTATAGAATTAAATATTAAATATTGCAAATGCATAAGCCCGATCGTGCCTATATAGCTATGAAGTACATAGATCCAGAATAAGTTGTCAATATAACTATTTAATTATCACAACCTCTACTAAAAAGAAGCATTTGTAGCTTAGGTCATTCTAGTGCTTCATTTTCACTAGGGAAGACTTCCTATTCCAAGATCAGCAGCGTATCAAAAGTCAAAATATTGAGTAATCCTAATGAAGAATATGAAAACAACAGCACACATTTGGAGCTTTCCTGCTACAGACTCAGTTGGTCAATGTTCCCTTCGAGATAGGGTAATTCTCTGAAATACACGAAAGAAACAAGTCCACCATGATGAAAACAGATAGCTATAGTGCATTGTCTGACAGGTAGACTAGGACAAGTAGCTCGACATAGTGTTGCATGTGCACAAAACATGATGTTTCTTTTGAAAGATTTTGGGGGGTAAAAATTAAACAAAGGCATGCACGTTTCATTATGATAGGAAACAGACACAAGAAGCGGCCACAAAACAATACCGAACATGACCAGGACAGGACTTCCTGGCATAAACATCCACCCGCTGAAAGTACACGTACCGTAGAAGGAATGGAGTGCAAAGGAGGGTTCTGTGTCTGGTTTGCAAAGGAAGTAGGGATGAAACTCATTTAATTTACTAGAGGAGGAATGTCACCAACACAGTCTAAGATTTCATTTGAAATCGTCAATTTTTATGGTCTCACTTTTAAATTAGGATAAATAATTATTAAACGAGAAATAAATGTGATCTATTAAAATTAGTGATAGACAGAGTGTTATAAAGGAGGTGTTTGAGAAACTGTTGCTAGCCTTATTCAATTTACTTCATAAGGCAAATTAATGAAACTATTAAACTCACTTAAAAAAATGAAACTATTAAACTATTTTGAAATTAGAAAATCATTATTTGTTTTCACGATAAAATATACTTCCTTCAATATTGAACATAAGAAAAAAAATATAATAATTAAGAAAGTTAGTTAGCATTAGTAATCATACCAATTTTAATTAAAAATTAACTTGTTTCATAAACTATTCTTCATTTGATATCAAGAATAAAAAAGAGTCATTGAAATAAAATCTCGTTTAAATTAAAGATATTTTAAAAATAGTCTAATTAAATAAGGTAAACTTAATTGAGATTTATTTATATTTAAAATCATCACACAAGAATTTATAGTATTATTAACACAATCAACATCAAAATAATACTAAATTTTAATTATTTTTCAAGATCAAACACAAGAATTTTAACAAAATAAATATGTTTGGTTCCTATAAAAATAAAACATATTTTTGTTGATAATCGGGGTTATACTTTGTCAACCACAACACAACTTTACAAACCTTTGTCAAGCACTCAATACTAACACTACAAGCATGGTACATTAAAAACATGACACTTCGGCATGACATTATTGAATACTACTATTCTCCTATTAGGAATCACTCAATATGTCTTGTTCTACCATCAGGAATCAAAGAAGCTTACTGTTCCCATACATGAGTATGCATGTGTGACCTATATTTTGCAGATTTGGAAGCATGCCAAAAATAGACAATAACCAAGTGTGCCTTTTCTTAGAACATTATTAAGCATGTGTGTAACATCCTCAAAAATTATATTTTTAGATTTTATTTATAATTAAATTATGGAGATATAATAATAATTGGTTACAAGAATATAAAAACTTATTTGTGTAACATCCTTAAAATTTTATTTTTAGTTATATTTGAATATGATAATTCACGGCCCAAGATTTATGCATGGACATATGAAAGAGAAGTCAATAGAAAGTCAATGCAAAGGGAGTAATACAAGAAATTGAAATAAGCATTCAGGAGACAAATTCTCTAGGTGTTTTCAACGAAGGTAGCAAGCATTAAATGAAGAATCTTGCTTTATTTGGTTTCAGTCATGTGGATATAGGAACTTGAAGTTCAAACATTTAGCAACCTTCCACGTAATATAGTTATTTATTACCAGCATCATTGCTTTTGCTTAGTCATCTATATTTATTATATAAAATTAAAATATCTTCTAAGGTAATGATTCCTTAGCTAAAACATAACTAAACTAACTTCTAAAATCAGTTTTAACCCAACTAAAACCTTTAAATCTGAACCAGTTAAAGTAGTATAAATAGTCGTGTCATCCAGAATTTCTGCACGTAACTTCTAGCTCTAGAATCTATCATACTACCACTCACTGTTTAAGTCTTTTATTCTCTATCACCTTTGTTTGCTCAAACCGTGGCCTGGTTTCTATCATCTTATATATTTCCATTTCCTTTCTTCCACGTAAAGACTTTCTTCATTGAAGTACAACCATCTACCCAGACAATCGAACTCACTGCAGGTAGGTTAGGCTTCAATCTCTAATTAAGTATTTGTTTAGAATAACATATATGCTTAGTTGGCAAGACTTATAGTTTTTATTTAAGCTGGAAATCTATGTTTTGAAGGTTATTTTATGATGAGAATACGATGATTTAACCCCAGGATAGGTGAGGATTTATAAGTTGAATTATTAGCGTTATGGGAAGTTACACTTGATGATTTTTAGAAGTAATTTGATGATATATAGGAATTGTTAATATTAGCTTTTGGAAGTAAATGTTGAATGGTATGGAGATCAATGGTTCAAATACGTGAAGATTGAATTTAAGGATGTAGTAAGATGGTCAGTGATGATTTCTTTATACGAAAATAATGAAACCCGGACAGCCAGTCACCCCGGTTATAATACTTATGATACCCCATCCAGGACGTATACACCTCGGCCAACCCGGACATAAACACATGTTATCACCATCCAGATTCCATTTATCCCAGCCATCCCGGATATGAATATCCAATCTACCCAAGAACTTATCCCGGTCATCCCGGATCTCTTTATCCATGTATAAGTATCTAAGTTAACCCTTATCCCGGCCATCCCGGATATAAATATCTGTGTTGTAACCATCTAGGTTCAACTCATCCCGGTCATCCCGGATATAACTACAGCAGTGCAACCACAGGTTAAACTCATCCCGGATATCCTGGTTACAAGCTACACTCAACCCTTGCTATACCTATCCCAGTTGTACGTTACACTCAACCCGGTTACCTGGTTAGTGTCCTTCCTTATAGATACCAGCACTGGTTAGTACAATCCGGCTATAACAACCCGGCTTCTCGGTCAATCCCATCCTTATAGATATGTAGCAAATTTCGGCTATATCAACCCGGTTTCCCGGTCAATCCCCGTCCTTATAGACACCCAGCCTTATGTAATCGATTACAGAAGAGTTGTAACCGATTAAAACAGTCAACACACGTTTATTACAACAGATAACCATATATCATTAAGGAAGAGGAGATGTATTATGGTTTAATAGTTAGACTACTAACATGAATTTCTACAGCTTGAGTATATTCAATTATTCTGTCCAAGTTGGTGGGTTTTTGCTTAAATAAGGTATGGCGGTTTAACCACATTTTTGGTACATAAGATGATATGATGGAAACACTTTTCCATAAAATTATATGTGAATAATGGATTTTGATGTGTAAATATGATTGATTCGTGTTTCCAAGTCCAGTACGAGATTTGTGGAACAGGATCTATGATACTACATCTAGTACAAGATGTAGAGAGATCAGGTGCAAATACATGGAAATACATGCATGATTAGCGTAAGACGGCCACAGCATTCCTACATACCGTACGAGATGTAAAGGTCATGTGCACATGTGACAAATTCATTTCATGCATTCATGTAGTTGCATAATTATTTTATGATGTTTCACTAACGTACTAACGTGTTTTGATGGTTTAGATTTTGCCTACTAAGAAATTTTATTTCTCACTAGATTTGTTTCATTTATTTTATAGATGGCCTCTGTGATCCTCTTTCTTAACGCATTAGAGTGGGAATGGTATCTTGATGAAGCTGTAAATTGTTATGTTCTGATAATGCATCATGTAATACGTATGTATGTATATTTTGGCGTACATTTCCTGGTGTCTGTATTAAATAATATGTTCAACCCAAATGATCCTTTTATACAAGGCTATCACGATCCTCCTCTGGAGCCCATATATATTGGCGAGGCTGATGTAGAGGAAAGTCTAGATGAAAATGTCTAAAATGAAGGAGGAAGTATTAATATAGACCTATGTAAAATAGCTAAGGATCATAACTAGTTTAATTGACATGTTTTATGTTTAATATGGTAATGTATGACAAACTTGATAACAGATAATCTTGTAATGACAACTATATCTATGTGTAATAAAGTATATTACAACTTACATACTTGATAAATTGTAGAATTTTTACTAATGTGCATTGCTTAAATTACTAATATACGTTCTTTAAAAATGAAATAGTATTAAAATTAACTATAACAATTTAGGTCGTTACAATGTGTTTTTGTGCATCTGTAAGCGTTCTTTGATAAAGCATGTATAAGCATGATAGACCAAAGCATGAGTTACCATGCTTCTCTTTTATCGTGTCTAAATACAATTAGTGTGTTTACAACCAAAACACAACACAACCTCACTGTCAACGTTCTATATAGGTATACTCAACCTAAAATCCTTCCTCACCTAAAAGTTCTTCTGAAATCATGGTTAGTTCTAGTTTGAGTAACAACATTTATTCATCTATTACAACGGTGATGTATGGATGAACCATTAGCCATTAGTTTTCCCAAATCTACCTTACAATGAAACCCAAACTTCAAACAAACTTCAAGAACCCAAAACTGTCCAGCATTTCATGTAAAACCTTGGCTGGTTGGGAGCTTTTAAATTCAGCAATGGAAGATGGAAGAGAGGTTAGGGATGAAGGTGGAAGACACCATGGAGAAGCTCTCAAATAAGTCGAGGAAGAATTACCACAATAGCTTGAAGCCATTGATAAGAAACAAGAGGTTCTTGCACAAGAACAAGAGAGAAACTCTCACACAAATTTCATATTTGTATTAATGAACCAAAGTTTTTTTACATTTAGTTTTGGTCACCTTATAAAGGCCACGAAATTACAAGCTAATGCACATGAAATGACAATTCAAACGAAGCTTGTAGTGCACACTAAAGTAGCCTAAAACAAGCTTAATAAAGCTTGTGGTGCAAGCTTCTTCTAAGTGACCCTTGGCTGTCCCAAACTGCCTTGGCTGTCCCATTTTCGTGAAAGGTGCAATCTTTTTAGCTTCTAAGTGCAGCCAACTAATTTACTAAGTTGCTACACAAATTACACACAAGTGCAGCTACACCTCTTTACACAATTGCACTAAAAAACCTTTTTATTGTTTCTACTTTTGCTTCTTACAAGTGCTAAATTTAATTGGAATTAAATTAAACTTGAGACATTAAAATCCAAACCTTGTTATCTTTAAGTTGGTGTGCTTCCTTTTGTTTGTCCAAGTTAGCCTTGATGTGGTCTTGAAGTGTTTAGGTTCTAGCTCTTGTCATGGGTCCTTTAAAGCTCACCAAAGGAAGTGTTTCAAGCTCTCATTCTAGACCTTTGGCTTGGAATGGACCTCCTTTAAACGGAGAAATCCTCTTACAAGAAAGTTACAGGGCATTGTGTAGATGCCTTCGCCCAACGACATTTTCCATTAAAAGAAACATATCCTTACATGTCTTGAAAGAAAAAATTTACCAGTGAATCCACATTACCCCATATCAAAGGGTTGTCATTGTATATTTTCGCCACCCTTTATCCATTGGAGATGGTTACACATACTATGGATCATCACCTCTTTATGACGACAAAGACGTCGGTAATATGTTTACAGTTGTATCCAGTTCTCCTCATTCAGTTAAAATTTATGTAAAGTATAGGGATATTCCTAAGGAACCATATTATCAACCCAACCATTCTTTGAAAGGGTATTATTCCTATCAACCTAATTGTTCTTCTAACCCTACATTCACCAAGATACAACCTCAACCCTTCAACTCAGTAGACTAACAAACACCATTTACCCAAATGTTGGACTCATCATCATTTGATATCAGTGACGTTATGTCGCCTTAGCCCAATCATTCTCAATGTGAGACACTTAGACCAATCCAAGCTACCCCATTAATGAAACAATAAGAAGATCCAATGATTGCAATACATCAAGAATTCCCAGGGCTTTTAGTGAACACAAAGACGACATCCTTTCTATCCAGGCTAAGGAAGACAATGACAACTACAAGGTTATTGTAGGATCCCCATTTGCTCTAAATGTAAACAGCCCCCCAGCACACACGCCTGATTTGAACCTAGATGAAAAATAGACCACCAGAATACAATCATTTCTTTAACCATGAAAGTATTCCAATAGAGCCTAAAGGAATAGTATGAGTTAGGATTCAATTCATGACAAAAGATGAATGTAAATCTGCAATCCAAGAGTTTGACATAAAGGAAAATGTTGGATACAAGAAAGACAAGTCTGAACAATCATGATTAACTGTGTATTGTCCCAATAGATGTGATTGGTATTGTAGAGCACACTTTTCAAAGAGGACTAATATGTGGAAGATAAAAATATTGAAAGCTTTGCATCAATGTGTGACATGCATGATTTCTTAAGATCATTTCAAGCTAGACTACAAGAAACTTGCAGAACACATCTTGTCATTGACAAGAAAAGATCCAACAATTTCAATACCAATGTTGGTTGAAGAAATAAAAAAAGTCTACACTTACACAACCACCTACAAAAAAACATGGATGACAAAACAAAGGGCAATCAAGCAAGTGTATGCTAACTAAGAGGAATCATATGAACAGTTACCTAGATGTCTCCTAGCCATGAACAATTCTCTTCCTGGAACAATCATAGTTTTTTAGACATGACCAACCATTGAAAGAGGTCATCTAGTTCCAGGTAACACAACATTCCAAATACTTTTTTGGGCTTTCAAATCATGCATAAGAGGGTTTGCATATTGTAAGCCTATTGTACAAGTTGATGAAACTTAACTGTATGGACAATACATTGGGACTCTATTGATCATTGTTGCACAAGACAAGAACAATCACATATTTCCAATTGCCTTTGCCATTGTAGAGGTTGAGACGATATGCAATTGGTTCTTCTTTCTCAAAAATTTCAAAGTACACTTCACACCCCAACTGGAACTTTGTTTGATTTCAGACAGGCACAAAGCTATCAAGAGTGCCTACAATTGAGAGTACAATGGGTGGGGGGGACAACAAATAGTTAATGTCTATTGCATTCAACACATTGGACAAATTTCATGCAAAAGTATAAGAATGCTAAAATGTGCAAACAAGTTGTCAAAATGGGAAAGTATCATATTCATGTCAGTTACATTGTTTTGTATCATATATGTAACAATGCTAACAATCCATCAACATACGCATTTACGGAGACGATGTTCAATCTCCATAATAATGATCTCAGGTCAAATAATGCAAAGGCTGCAAATAGGCTTAAACTCATCCTAAAGCAAAAATGGACTCAAGCATTTAATAGAGATCGACAATGGGGACACATGATAACCAACCTTGCTGAGTCTATCAATTTAGTGCTAAAAGGCACACATTATTTACTGACAACGGTGATCGTAAAAAAAACATGCAAGAAACTTGCTATACTTTTTGCAAAAAAGGGAAGGAAGCGCATCTATTGATAACATCTGACCAAGAATTTGGGAAACTTGCCAACAAGTCTCTCATTGACATCGTGGAAAAATGTGTCACTCATCATGTTGAATCCTATGATCATCAAAATAAAACTTTCACTGATCAAAACAATACACCCATGCGAGTTTGACTAACCTTTAGGGAGATTCAGGGTCTACTTAGAAACACAAAAGTGTGACTAAGGAAAGTTTAAGCCATTTCACATGCCTTGCTAGCATATCATTGCTACTTGTGCACATGTTCGCATAAATCACAAGTCATATGTGTCTCTCGTATACAGGTTGCAAAATGTTTTCAATGTGTACAACCATTCATTCAGGATACTTCCCTACAAATCATTGTGGCCAGAAAATCCTGGACATGAATGTTGTCATAATCCAGACAACCGAAGGAATCCCAATGGTCGTTCCAAAACAAGCTGCATACACACTGAGATGGACATGAGAGAAAGGGGTTATCCCAGAAGATGTAGTATGTGTCGAACCATTGGTCATTCAAAAAACAAGTGTCATAATAGACCAATAGGAGCTTAAAGCCAACCACAATAAATTCTCTTGTATTGTTGTATTTTATGCTTTTATTGTTGTATCATATGCTTTTTCCTCTCTTTTATTTTATAGGTTATCATTTAAGTTCAATCGCAATGTCTTTTTAATAATACTAGTAATTCTAGTTTACATTAACTTTTATTATTTAATATGAGATAGTAACTCATAATTAGCTAATTATATTATAAAAGGAGTTTACTAAGTCTAAAAACTAATATTTACTATTTTTGCACATGATTTTAAAGCCTTTCTATATCGATTCAAGTCGAGAAAGTAGTACCTTTGCATTCATCAACATGAAAAAAATGTAACTTGCATTGTTTATATGAAATAACCTCAAATTCATAAGCAAAAATATGCCAAAAAAGACTATCAAGAAACTATTAAAATGCAATGAATTTTTGCATTTTTATACACTTTTTTCAACCCTTTTTAAACTGAGTCAAGATGTGAAACTTATATTATTAGATTCATTTACAACAAGATTATCGAATTTAACTATTTTTTAATCATAAAATATCATCAACATTAAAAATAAACACCAAAGTCACCCCACAAACAACATTTAAACTAAAATTTTAAAATTACTTCACTAAGTAAACTTTCACTATTAAAAAACCAAAATAAATGTTTTAAAATGTATAAGATAAATAAATAGTACACAAAATAAGAAAAAAATAATATCTCTAATTTATTTTTTAGATAACGAATTAGAAAAAAAAAACTCATTAAAAATTTGGTTTTGGAAAAACCCTATTCTCAATGGTTTTTAAAGACTGAACATATACACATGAATGTTTTAAAATGTATTCAGTGGGAGGGGACCCGAATTCGCACATAATAAAAGGGGATATTGGTAGATAATGTGAAAAAAGTGGGGTATTTGGGAGTTTATTTTGTGGAAAGTGGGGCACGGCGATAAAAAAAAATATTATTAAATTATTTTTCATTGTCCCACATTATAACATTGTTTAAAAACTCTACCAATTTTTTACTCTAACAATGAACTTATTAAGAATTTCAATTGGATCTCACATGTTGGATAACATGTTAATAATTTTATATTTTTATATTTTTGTTTTAAAATAATAATTTATTTGTATATTAATTTTGAAATAATAAATATGCAAAAATAATATATAAAGAAGGCGTTTCTAGTCCAATTATTACTTTACATTTTTCAAAAAATAAATCACATGTTCTTAATTATATAGTACTCTTTTTCTTTTCATTTAAATCTCTTAAAATTATATAGTACTATTTGATTAGGAAAAATGGAATTAAGATGAGAGTTTTTTTTTATAATTTTATCTTAATTATTTAGTTCAAAAAATTGGAGAAGAATAGGAGAGAGAAAATAACACCTAAATATTTACCCTTTCAAATATTGAAATTTAGAGAGAAGGCAAAATTGCATGACATGAGAGCCTCCCCCTCTCCTTCACTCCTTGTTCTTCCATAAACAGGTAAAAAGTATGCACATCACTAGAAAGTCAAACTCACCAAACTGGATCCAAGATTTTGTTTGAGAAAACCTCGTCGTTGCTTGCTCTCCAAATTCATCAGAACATACGGAACCCTTTATTTTTCTTTCACGCAGATAAACCACTTTAGTATCCGTTTGTCAAGGAAAGATGCATGAGATCTCCAAACCATGATGCAAAGAAGAAAATTTTTCTTTCAGTTTCATGCATTAGAATTCGTCTTTGTGGTAGTTGCTATTTAAAAGCAAACTACTTGTTATTTATTATTTCCGTATATGCTTGTTTCTTAAGCTGTCGACACACTCTCTATGTTATCAAGCATCTATTCAAGAAACTTCCCAATATAAAAAAGAAAGAAATACAGCTTAAGAAATTTCCTCCTTTACAAAATGAATAAATTAACAAATAGAGAAATGGTATCAACTAACTCTTCTTCTTCTTTTTTTTCTCACATGTATCTTCTTTCAAAGGTAATTTTGTTTATGACACATTCAAATGCCAAATTCCGATTTGGATATTCCTCACACCAGAAATTTGAACCTTAGTTCGAAAGTTAGCTCATTCCATTAGAGTCGACAATACACTCTTTTAAGCACATTTCAATTCATTAAAATTAAAAACAAATAATGATTCTTATTTCTTATTTAATGAATTTCACTCAATATTTAGTAATTTCTAACAAATTTTAACTAATAAAAAAGAATATATCAGAGTGTGTTAGAGATACGCTAGTCTTATCTGCATGTTTTATTCATTTTCATGAGCAACCCTCGCCTGCTTCTTTCTGTTTTATGTTTTCTATTGGTCCACACAGTTTGCTTTGGTTTTGGGCACTTATATTCTACACCCCCCAAATCGCATCCTGCACCCCCCTTCTTTTAAAGACCCCAACCTTCCCCTACCCCTTGTATCTTCGTTTTCTTTGTATCTTATTCTTTTTCTTCTTGTTCTTCCTCCCATAGACCCTTGCATTACTTATTATCTTCTTCCTACAGCACACCCACTTTCCAGAGCCAAAGTTCCAACTTTGCTAGAGGTTCCAATTGAAGTTTTCTTCCAACGACAACAAAGGTTCCAGTGTTCTCTTCCTCCAACTCTTCATGCCAGGTACATTTCAGTGTATTACACCTCCCTTATTTTTTGGTTTTCAGAATTACCTTTTTGAAAAAAGGTTTCCAGAACACCTATTCTGACAGGAACACCTTTCTAGAAAAGTGTGTTCCAAAATATTTTTCTTCTAGATAGGCCTTTGTGGAATAGCTTTCTGGAAGCCAAAAATCCTTTTCAAAAAGCCTATTCTAGAGTGCAGGTGCTTGTTTTGGAGTGGGCTTTTTGTAAGCACAGTATTGCTTTTTGGAACACCCTTTCCAAAATATCATTCCAGACATTTACTTCCAGAATGAACGTTATGGAAAAAGACTGTTCCATAATACATTTTTTGGAAGCTTATTCATTCTGCAAAACCTATTCTGGAATGTACTTTTTGCTTCTGGAAAGACTTTTCTAAAACATCTTTTTGTGCTTTCTAGAAACATTTTTTGGTTATAGAATGGTCATTCTAGAAGAAAATTTGATTTTTTTTTATTTATAGTTTTAGTAATTTTTTATTTTATAGTTTTAATTTGCATGGAAGATGATTACTTCAACAAGATGTCTTATGAAGTTGACATGGATAAGGATAATATCGTTAAAAATGAAGCTTGTAGCAAATTTTTTACAACCACGAAGGTAATAATATCATCATTATAATTAATAGGTAGTTTATTTAATTGTTGATGTATTTAATACTTGGAAGGTGAACTTTGACCAAAAGAATGTTGTATGTTTTTTATGTAGGTTTTTAATACTCGAGATGAATTATTGAAATGAGTTCGGGGGGTTGAATTTGAGTTGGTTTTTGCTGTTGTCATTTTGAGGCCAAACACAGGAAAACAACTTGGAATGAAGACATTTGTCGTTTTGGGTTGTGAAAGGGGTGACAAATATAAGACAATACAAAAAAGATGCCAACACGATCACTGAGACTAGAAAATGTGATTGTCTTTTTAGGTTGAAAGGAAGATCACTAAAGATTGGTGAAGGATGGGTACTTAGAGTTCTGTGTGGGTCTCATAATCATGATGTTGCTGAGACATTGGTCAGTCATCCATATGTTGATCAACTAGCTCGTGATGAGAAGACAATGCTTATGAATATAACAAAGAGCATGTGAAGCCTAAAAATATTCTTCTAATATTGAAAGAACATAATGACAAAAATGTCACCACCATCAGATAAGTGTATAATGTCAAAATTACATATCGGAGATCTCTCGGAGGCCCCAAAACAAAAGTGCAACATTTAATGTATTTGTTAAAGCGTGATATGTATATTCACTCCAAAAAGGATGCATAAAATAACTTGTAGGTGCAGAAAGCAATAGCCTCCGGGTAGGACCTGTTCCTCATTTATTCATCATGAAGATGACATAGTCTCATTGATATATTGCTATGGTTCCATGGTTGGGTCAAAATATGTATATTTAATGCCTCGTCGACCTTAATCATGCATGTTTATGTAATTGCAAGCCCAAACAAAACCTGTTGTTCCTCATCCTAAAAGTTGGGGGAAAATAGATAATATTTGTCTAGTTAAAGTTCAAATTTCATTTCAGTAATAATCTGTACATTTGGTGAGTGTAAATTAAAAAGATAAACTCAAATTTTGGTTAAACGTCATTTAAATTTTATCTAAAACTTCAGTCCAGGAAAACTCGTACAAATTACCAAAATATCTGCATATACGCAATAACCTTTTTTTTTTCTTACGTGCGATTCCCATTTTTACAACAACTCATGACGGGATTGAAATTGATTTGGGTTCAGATGTTAACTCACTCTTAAACATCCTTTCTAGTTTCTATAATTCGAGTGTGTATGATGTTTTTTTCGTATCATTAAGTGTGTATCTTTTCAGTGAGAGTAACAAAAATCGATTGTGACTGCAGTTAAACTTAATCTTATAAAAATATATAGTTTTCGGTAGGAAAAATTAATTTTGCCTCAAAACCTATGTTTGAATGTGATAAAAAGCAGCTTTCGCATTGAGTTGTAAATTTTACACTGAAGTTTTGTACCAGACTTGCTTTCAAGATAAAAACTAAATAGAAATTATTTCATTTAAAAATCAATTTTAGAAGATTAAATTTATTACACACTAAAACTGACAATACTATATTATCTGGAGAAAAAAAATAACAAAAGAATATTACTCCTTTTCTAATTTATACATCCAATTTTATTGTAAAGCGCCAACTAATATGAAGCCTGCTAGAATTAAATTGGGAGTCACTAGGACAAGGTCTTTAAATGGGCTTTCAAAGGTTGATAAGAATATAAGATTGGGCTGAGACTTGCGCTTCCACAGAGAGGTGATGATGATTTGAAAAGGGCTAAAACTTCTTAAATTTCCAATTATTGCTTCCTGTATCTCGTTACAATTTGGAAAGCCCAATTCGAAATATAAAATTGTAAAATTATATTTTGGATTGGATTTTTCAGAATATAATAAAGTATAGGAACAGTTTTTGAAAAGACAAAGGAGGAATCCTGACGGCCTTACCAAATAAATATATAAATAAAGCAAGTAATAAACCATTGTGGCATTTTTTTTCCTTTGCTTATATTATTCATACAATATTTTTATGAAGCTTCATAATACAACTTTTTTTTTTATTTCTCTCCACCTCAATTATCTTATACATTTTTTTGTCATCTCTTCTCATTTCTTTCTTTATTGTACAATTTTTTGTCCAAAGATTGTATAGATGCAAATTCTCTGTTCTAATCAGCAAGTTGATGAACATAAAGATACAAAACTTAGAAGACTGAAAATGAAAAGGGCCATTGCCAATGGCTCCTAGATAGTGGAAGCTCCTGGATAAAGTACTGTCATTTACAGTATAATACTTTCTTTCAGATAGCACTTTCTTCTGCTTACCTGCATGCTGTTGACTTCGGATTATATAAACGCTTTAGTTTGGTAATTACTAATTAGTTACATTACATTCAACCCAAAATAGAAACAAGAGCCTATAGTTGTAACCTCTATTATTATTGTTTAAATTATTATAAACATGCGGTTACTAAAGACACCCATGAGAATAACTCACATGGTTTCTAATCTAATCCTATAAATCACATGTGTATACAGGGGCGGACCTAAGGGGTGGCCAATGTCCGCACGTGCGAACATTAAAATCTGGCTTTTTTTTAAAAGCAAAACGACATCGTTTCACATTAAAATCTGGCTTTTTTTTTTAAAGCAAAACGGCGTCGTTTCACTTTAGCCATTTTTTAGGTTTTCTTTTTACTTAGGTTCATCCGCAGCAGCAACCCACATAGTCACACACCTTTCGACCTCATCTTCAAGCCTCACGACCTCTATTTGTTCAAGCCAGCTTCATTGTGACCTCTATTCAAGCTGTCACTCCTTCCAAGCGTCGTCTTCGACCTTCTTCACATGTCGCGCATCGCGCCGTCCACCTTTGTTGCGCCGCCACCGTCCAGGGAGGCTTCGTCTTCAAGCTTTGTTGCGCTGCTGCTATCCAAGCCTAAAGCCTCGAAGGTTTTCTTTTTTTTTGTTTATATATTCTATGACTGATGACTCCAAAATCCATGCGTTTTTTTATTTGTTTTTTTTATATATTTCTGTGAGGAATTGTTGAACTTGCAGAAATTCATGAGATGAATGGGATTGTTGAACCTACAGGAATTATCCAAAGCAGCAAATGATCAAGGGTCACATATTTTTTTATATTTTATTTTGATGAACCTGTAGAAATTCATGTGAGTTTGTGCAAATAATGCACATCATGAAGTGACAAAATAACTTAATAACTTTCAAGGATTGTGGTGTTGTGTGCTGCTTAATTGTAAACTTTAATAACTTTCATGAAGTGGCAAATAATGCCTATGTTTTTAATTTTTGGTCAGTTCTCTTAGAGTCAAGGGAAAGAATTGGTGGTTGGCCGAATTCACACTAATTACTTATTTGGTTTTCCTGTTGACATGGGAGCATCATGGTAAAGCTTTCTCTTTATTTGCTTATTATGAGATTGTGAAATTTCTTCCAGTTGTTTATTTGTTTTTTTAGTACTAAAAGTTACACATTTTTCAGGTTGCATGGTATTTTTTTGGTCATGTGGTTGGAGATGGAAGAAGATTCTTAATCCCCATCATCCTTGGCAGACCTTTCTTGTTCATAATAATTTAACAAGTCTCAATGAAAGGTAACTTTCTATATGAGTGGTATTTGTTATAACGGTTTCAATAGCATAAATAGTATAATTGATATTTACTTTTTTATTTGTCAGGGATACCATCTTATTTCAAACGTCAAAAATCCACAAATACAGGAACTGAATCCGATCAACATCAGATACAAAATGTTTCAATTGTGGAAAATTCTCCTCAATCTCAAGGACAAAGTGTACTACCACAAGCATCTTAATTTCAAAGTTTTGAACAACCACCTCAAGCAAAAGTTAATATAGAAAATCTTGAAGCAGATTCGGGAAAAAGACCTTCAATTTATTCAATGACATCAAATCCTATAGAGATAGAGGATATTCGGAGAGCTTATTTGCTCAAGGTGCCAAATCAACCAATTATTAAACCATTCCCTCAAACGGAAATGTTTGGAAAAATGCGTAGATTCAATCCTAAGTGGTATGAAGAATTAGGTTCTTGGTTGGAGTATAGTGTATCACAAGATGCATGTTTTTGCTTGTATTGTTATCTATTTGATATGGAGGTTGGAGGTAATGGTTCAACGAAGGAAACATTTGTCAGTAAGGGGTTCAAAAATTAGCAAAAGAAAGATAGAATCAAACTTCATGTTAGGGAGTATAGGAGTGTTCATACTAGATGTTATCAAGTTGGTCAAGATTTGATGAAGCAAAAGCAACATATTGATATTGCCTTTTCAAATATTTCTGAACAACAAAGAATTGATTATCGTATTCGGCTGAAAGCTTCCTTAGATTGTGCTAGATACCTACTACGAAATGGTTAGCCTTTTTGGGGACATGATGAATCTGAAAGTTCAAATCAACAAGGTTTATTTCTTGAAACTCTAAAGTTTTATACATTGCCAAATAAAGAGATGAGTAATGTGGTCTTGCAAAATGCCCCCGATAATCACAAATTGACTTCATCAAAAATTCATAAAGATCTTGTTCAAGCTTGTGCTGATTTGACTGTTAAAGCAATAATTAGTGATCTCGGGGATGATTACTTTTCCTTGCTAGTTGATGAAGCTCGTGATGTTGCAATTAAAGAACAAATGGCAGTTGTACTTTGATATGTAAACAAAAAGGGGTCTATTGTTGAATGTTTTATTGGCATAATTCATGTTTTAAATACTACTGCACAATCACTAAAAGAAGCGATTGATGGGCAATTTTCTAAACTTGGTTTAAGTTTGTCTAAATGTCGCGGTCAAGGCTTTGATGGTGCTAGTAATATGCGAGGTGAATTCAAAGGGCTTAAGAGTTTGATTTTGGTAGACAACAAATTTGCATTATACATTCATTGTTTTGCTTATCAGTTATAGTTGGCACTTGTGAAGGTTGCAAAATATCACAAAAAGATTCAAAAAAATTTTGACATGTTTCAAAAGATGGCTACCGTGGTGGGGGGTTCATGCAAGCGGAAGGAAATTCAAATGAATCAATATGAGCATATCGTTGAAAGAATTACTTGTGGTGAAATACCAACTGGAAGAGGTTTAAATCAAAAGACAACCTTAAAGCGACATGGAGACACTCGTTGGGTTCCCATTTTGGTACAGTTACAAGTGTTATCTCATTATTTTCTCCAATAATTTCCTTGATGAAAATTATTGAAGACGACCCTAAGAATGATGCTGCAAGAACTGATGCAGGTTTCATTTAGTATGCCATGAAGGATTTTGAGTTTGCATTCTTGTTGCATCTTATGCAACTTATCTTGGGGATTTCTTATGAGTTGTCGCAAGCACTACAAAGAAAAGATCAAGACCTTTTAAATGCAATTGGTTTAGTGAATGTAGTCAAGTCTCGTTTACAAGAGGTGAGAGATAATGGCTTTGATGAATTGCTTCAAGAAATGAACCTTTTTGCCAATAAATATGATATTGACATTCCAAATATGGAGGATGTTTATTGTCCTAAAGGAAGATCAAGACGGAGATTAGAATCATTCACATTCTTGCACTACTTTAAAGTGGAGTTATTTAATAGAGTGATAGATACTCAGGTTCAAGAGTTGGGTGATCGATTTAATAATGTCAATACCAAGTTGCTTGAGTGTTTGAGTTGTTTTGATCCTCGTGACTCATTTGCTACTTTTAACAAAGAAATGTTGATTGAGTTTGCTATATTTTATCCTTTGGAGTTTAATGAGCATGCATATATTCCTTTTCTTTCTTCAAGTCTCAGTAATTTTATTGTTGATGTAAGAGTTGATTCTGATTTTGTCAATTTGAAAAGAATTTCTAACCTTACTTTGAAGATGGTTGAGAAAAGAAAATATATTGTTTATCCATTTGTTTATTTGTTGATAAAGCTGGCTCTCATCCTACCGGTAGCAATGGCTAGTGTTGAGCGAGTTTTTTCTGCAATGACTTTTGATAAGGATAAGTTGTGCAATCGAATGAGTGATGATTGGTTTAATGCATGTATGCTAACTTATGTTGAACGTGATAGATTTAATAAGATTGATGATGAAGATATAATGCAATATTTTCAAGGAATGAAGAATCGAAGAAGGCTTTTGTAATCACGGTATTTACTTTGTAGCTTCTATTATTTTTGTTGTTATCTAGTCTTTTTTATTGTGCTGCTTTAATTTTTTTGCTTCATATCTTCTGCTCACTAGTCAAGTTTGACGTCACTTAATTTTTTTATATATTCCAATTGATGTCAAGTTTGACATTCTCAAACGAGTTAATATTCTAGAGATGAAGGTCTGTAGTGTTATTTTGCTCACCTTCTACAGGTAATGTTGATTTTTTTATTCACCATTATAAATAGAATGACGATGTACGGATGTACTGGAATATATTCTCATATTTGTTTTAGAGGATTGGTAAAATTTGGAGACTTAATGTTTGGTCAAACTATTATCTACATCTTGTTACACAAACAATTACATTTTAAGCGGGTTCATAACCTTGTACATAAAGCATTGATTTAAATTTTCTTTACCAAAAAAAAATTCGGGGGTGCTGCCCCCGAGCCCTTGCCATTAAGTATGCGTACATAAAAACATTTTCCTGGGTCTACCAGTGTGTGTATACAATTTTACTACCAATTAAACTGATGGTAAGAGTGTGATTTAACAATATTATGGGTTTTAAGATTTAATTGTATCAACTAAAATTGTGAAAATATAAGTTGAAAGAAATTTCATAATTTAGTCCCAATACTAATAATAAAAATAAGGATGACATCAAAAGAGACTTGAACTAGAAAAAAGAATTACATTATTACCTGCTCATATTTTCAAATGATTTACCATCATAAATTTCATGGGGGAACAATAACTGCGATGTAGCAGTCATAAGACACCCATCAGTAAAAAAAAAAAAATACGGCAAAAGATTGAAAGACTAGAACGAATATTATGGACCTTCGTCTGAAATATGATCAGAAGGAATATGGCCAAAAATGTCAGGACAAGAGTTCCAATTTCCTTGTTTTCGGGCCTCCCAATACCCTCCTAAGTAACGGTAGGAGCCGCTGGCTTTATCCCTACCAAACCACCGTGGTTCCCAACCGCTCTCTTGCATTTTCCGAGCCTGAATCCCATTCAAACAAATATCAAATAACAAACATAACTAATGAAGATGACTTAGAACAGTAGTACTATGGCATAGGGACTTGGCTCCTCTAATGTGCAAAGTGTTGTTGAGATTTTGGCAACTTTATAATTTATTTTATGTATGTATTATATTATATTACAATTTGAAAAGTTTCTTAATTATTGGTTATCACCTTATTTTTTAAACCACACCCCTCTCTTACTCTAGAAAATTAAAATATATATCTGGAAATCCACTATATTAATGACATCAGTTTCCTCACCCCAAAGACACCGGTTGAAGAATTTTTCCATTATCTAACATGTACACAAAGGAGCCAATCCGCTACGAGTCTTATCAATGATCATAATATTATAGATACTATTACACCAAGTGAAATCGCAGTTAACAAAAACATGATCAATTGACCCTCTTAATCGTACTTCCCCCATACCATACATAGTCTTTTAAAATGTTGATGATAATCAAAGATAAAAATTGCTCCACACCCATTAAATTTATATATATATATATATATATATATATATATTGTGGTTTTCAACTCAATTAGGATGCTGATATTCTTGAGCTAAATAGTATCATTCTATTCCCTTTTTAGTTTTTACAATGAAGGGAAGAATTAACTAGTTGTAAATTAGCACTTTAAGTAATAAAAAAAACACATAGGAGAAGGTATTAAAAAATATCAAAACTTGTCCAGTCATGCTACAAGCTGCATCATAGGATATTTCCAATTTAATTAATTATAAAATAGACACCAATATTGCATGGTCTGAAAGACGGGCATGGAAAATTTGTCCAAACTGATACTAGGGCAGATAAGTGACCACACACTAAGAGAAACTCAGTCAAAAGTGTTCCCATTAAAAAGTAAAACAGTTAGTGCTTGCTTATGTTATGGGAATAGCTATCAGTGTTGACTATGATTCTTGTCTTCCACAAGTAGTTGGCATTTGATGACAGTCAAAGCATTCTAGCAGGATTTGAAGCACTAAATAATCTACTTCCATCCTTAGGTAGCATTTTACGCGGAGACTGAATGGAACAAAGATGAAATTCCACAGAAAAATTCTGTTCAATTTTCCCTGATTTCACCCTTATTAGTAGAACCAAGATGTACTATGTTTTAATCTCATGTCCTATGCTTTTCTAGTTTTAAATCAAACCTATAACAGAACTTCATATTGTGTAGTGTCCCATTCCAACATAATGCTAGCCTACAAGTGAAACCAACAAATTAAACACAGAGTAAAATGAAATATTTACCTGGCGTTGGCGCTGTTCTAGCCGCAACTTTTCTGAATTTGCCATGTCATACTCACCATTTTCCAAATACCTTTGATCTGGTCTTAACCTGGAGTCAGTAGGTGGCAGCTTTTCCTACGTATGCACAAATAGAAGTGATAATAAATGTCGAGCACAAGCATTCACACAATATGCAAATATAATGATAAGAATATTTTGGTCCTTTTATGTTAAATTTAAATTATGTTATACTTTATAGCTCTTCCATGATAGAGAAATGATCACAATGTTTCCTTACTAACACAGCACTAATAATGATAAAAAGGGGGGAAATGCAGCACGTTTTCCACAATAAAGAAAAAGATTAGGAAGATAAACTAGCAACACAAGAAAGTATCAGTTAAAAAAAAATACCTTTAATCCAGGGGTAAGTTCATTTAATGTGATGGCAAACCGAGTGAAGTTATATCTAGTGGGAAACTTGGGAGGCTTGCTCCGCTTCCATAGTAGATGGGCATCTGACATCGATTCATAACCCTTCCCTTTCCCACTATAGTCTCCATTAATATAATACATGCTGTCATCCCATTTTCCGAGTAATGTAGACAATATTTTCCCATTTCTATCCTGAACAATACCATGAACCTGAAAGAAGTTCACATGCCAAGTACTATATTAGACAGAAGTTAATATCATAGCAAAGACAAGCCTCTGTAAAGATTGAATCCATGAAACAGATATATAGAACCTGGTGAGGATTTCGGTCAATTATAGATTGTTCCTTGAATTTCAGTTTACATGAGTAGTCTTGATTTCCCTGTATACGCATTGTACCATAATGATCACAATACAGCTTTCCCAATATGAGATTGTATATTGATGTTGTAACCTGGAAGAAAAGCTCCATATCAGTTTAGAACCAAATCTCAACACGAAATTTTCTTCATGGACAGTGGACACATGGTAGTGGAAGCAGTTAAATATACCTTACTCCACTGGAATACTTCACCATCATCAAATTCCAAAGTCAAAATGCCAACAGGATCAAGCTGAATTGACCGACCCCAAAATTTACTCTTTAAGTTGCTATCTCCCCAAAATTTCCAACCTGTACCCTCACAGTGACATGCGACTATCATTGGATGATGACTGACCTGTGAGAAAACAGAAATATAATAATTTCAAAATGGAAATAGACATATTCTAAAGGCATAATCATATCCATTGTTGAAATTCAAATTCTATTGCCTTTCATTGAGTTCTGTGGAATTTAAGCACCCAATTACATAATTTTTCATTCATCAAATTAAGTGGAGTAGTTTTAATATTCTACTTGAGTTCTTCCCTTAAACTGTCTTTATATTAGGAACATTTTTTTCCTTTTCATCCAGAAACAAGAGGTTCTAAAGACTTCAAATAAGCATGATTATAGATTACTGATATGTAGGAATTTAAACAAATAATAAACTCAAATACATTATATAACAACAAATAACGAAATAACATTTGACAGACATAGACCTTTTATTCTCGCAGGTGAACTTTCAATGGTAGGTTATCTGTAAGTAATGCACTAAACACTCATTAACCTTGGAATTTCATGACCTCCCTAACATAGTAACATTCACTCCCTAACATTTTTGTACCAAAAGAATAATATGTGGCTTTCACTTTCTCTATCTACATTTTTAAGGTATCAAACATCACATGATAAATACAAACATATATGATCAAAATAATCAAGAAAAGGATCATCTATTCAATAATATAAAGTAGACCTTCTCTGAGAAAAATCGAAAGCCTTTATCTGGAAAGTCAGCCTCATATGTTTCCCCTAGTAATGGGTTAAATGGTTTGCAAATTCTCCCTTCAGTTGAAGCATAGGCAGATATAGCAAACGCAGCAACATTGAGAATTCTCATGAGGCTATTACCCTGCATGACATTATCAATGAGTTAAAATAGTTAGAACATTGCAGCCAGTCATACATTGAAGAACTAACAGCAAAGTAAAAAACATGGCAACATGAAACTTGGGTGCCATCTCCAGACTTACCCTTCTTCCCCATTCATATGCTCGATCTAGAAGATATGAATACTCCATTTCTTCACAACATTTTTGCAGAGACGAGAGAGGCTCATTAAAATAAACAGGAAGGCAAACTTTAGTTAGATCCTTCCCAATATTATCCTTAATCATTGACCAAAGGCTGACACCTTTCTCCTTTTCAACAGGGTCAGGCAATTTCCTACGCCGTTTAACATAAGGATAGTTGGTTACAACAGATCTAATTGAAGGATCTACATCCTCCTCTGATTCAACTGTATAGAGTCCATCATCATCTGAAGAGAAAGACAAGACCCTAATATCAGATCCGTTACTTTTAAAAGAATTGGATGATGATAAAAAATCACGAGTGTCAAAAAAGGCAGTGTCATCTTCATCTGTTTCTTCCTCAGCTGCATCATTTCTCTCATTATCATCCTCAGACTCACTTGCACTTGCTTCTGGATCAAAAAGTGAAAATAAAAAAAGAAAATGGAAATAGTTCATAAAAAATTAGAGTATCAAAGATAATATCTGGCATTTAAGCATTTCTAGTTTCAAGAAAATGCACAACCAAAACTGAATCACACAATGAATAGATCTTAACCATATGAACGGGCCACCATTCAAGCACTTACCACTAGATTTTTCCTGCCTTAATCTAGAGGAAGCCTCTTGATCATTCAACTGTCTTTGGCTCTCGTCAACAACAGTGTTCTCCAGATCAACCTTTTCTGTCTACAACAATGAAGTACATATATAAGTTTTTTAACACACAAGGAGAATAAAATGCTAACCTTGAAATGTCAACAAATAAATAGAAAGCCTTTAAAAGATAAAATATCAAACAAAAACTCTCCATAGCCAAAGAAAACCATTTTGTTTTATCCCTGTAGGAAACCATCAAAACATAGATAATTCAATGGGCCTTAGTATTAAGGTCACAACCTTGCAAAGAAATATTCAAACATTTTCTATTTCAAAGTTAACCAAGTCCATTGACTCTCTCCTAATTAGAATGAAAACAGAAATTTGGGGGAAAGAGAGGGAGGGGGACTGTAAAATCTCAGGAAGGCACATTTGTAAAATACATTAATCAGAAAACATGGCAATCTATTAATATCTACCTTTCAAATTTTTGGCCCATACTTAAGGTGCACAAACTTACTGGATAAACAAAAATATACAATATAAGAACACTCAAAATTAGGTATAGCATTTTATATTAGTCCATCCACTGAACCTTTGCACACTTGGCCTTTAAACTGGTTGAAAACTTGCAGCAACACAGATAAATAAATACAACCCAGAAATATAATCTCACTAGTGTCTCATTTCAACCGATACATTTTTTTATAAGAACTTTCAGTTGTGCATATATATCATCAGTCCAATTGTCCAAGGATTAATTTCTAACAGAATTCTGCTACTATTACTTTAGAAAATCATCACAAGAAGTAAGAGAGAATAAAAGGACCTTGAGACCTACTAACCATAACTTCATTCCTTTTAGATTTAAGATTTATATTCTAGAGACATCATGATACTGAACCCCTACTTGAGGCGTCTAACTAGCTATAAAAACACTCTAATACGAGATATGGAACTAAGTGTTTGTCACAAACCAATTCAACAGGAAAGGGAGAAGAAATTGACAGAAGAACACTGAATGTTATTAATTAAAGTTACACCTCTGTCAAGTGAACTCAAAAACAAGCCATTAGATTTCGGTTCTAGGTTGTTTACAAAGAAGAGAAAAAAAGGAAAAATAACTTGAGAAATTACACATCTGACATTTGACAGGATGATAATGCACAATTATCTATTTTCTTTTAAATGAAAAGAAGAAAGACATGGCCCCCTCCCTTCTTTGCCTCAAATCTTAGACTACTACTAAGAATTACCAGCTTTCTGAGCAGTAGTAGAAATCCACCAAGAATAGCCAGTTTGATTGGCATGTAGTTTTCTACTTTTCATTAAATGTACCTCTAATTGCCGCAGAGTGTCGATCAGTGTCACCTGCTTCTGCTTAAGCAGCAGAAGCTGGTTTTGCAGCGCAGCATACTCATTTCTCATAATTTGCTCACTGTCCTGAATAGCTGCCTCACTTAAACCTTCCTCCACAAGCCGATGCCTCAGTTTTTCAGTCGAAATGGCCACATTGTCCACCGGTGCCATCAGCTCGCTGTTGGAAATGCGGGGAAACATATCTTTCACAGCCTGCAGGGCCTCCATCCATGCCACTCGATCCTCCCGAGTGTCGGCCCTCAAGTGGAGTCTCTTAGTCCCAGTGAAAATGGAAAACCTCTTGTCATCTGATCGGCTCTCTCGAATAGTCGAAACCTACACACACACAAACAGAGAGACCAATGTAACAAAAACACACAGAACTCCTCACTCACAACACCAGAAAAAGAAAGGAAAAAAAACACCATGCCACCCCCATCAAAGTTTCTATATATTAACTAACATCTCATTGGTAAATTAATGACCAATTTTAAAAAACAGTCCACCACTATGATGTCAAGGTTTTTACAATATCTACCGCAACTGCAGCAGCATTTGTCCTCAATTTCTTCAATATCAAGGATCACAACTAAATCACCACTTCAATTAAAAAAAAATTCGATTACAAAACCACACATATCCTAGACAAGAAGCAATCCTACTCGGAACAAGTAGAACCATTGTGGACAACAAATGTCTCCATCGAGTTTAATTTAAAAAACTTCGTTAATAACCAATTCCATCGATCATCACTAAAATAATGAACACTAGAGACATAAATCGGATATTCAGATTCAGATATAAACAAGTGAAGACTTACTAATTAAAACCTATGAATTACTAATTTCGTAACCGGTGTTCTCCCAGCGTCGTAACCGAAACCGAAGCGAAATTAAAACGAAAAATAAACAGAAACAGAAATAGGAACAGGAATAGGAATTAAGAAACAAACGGAAGAGGATGAAAGAAGATGAAACGAGGAATCGACCTTGAGATGGATTTCGCCGACTGGCTTGCGGCGATGGTTGACGTGAGTGGAATTGCGGTTGCGAGAAATCATGCGCGCGGATTCGTCGCCGATCACTTTCGAGCCCTTCTCGGTTTCGGAGTTGACGACGATCTTGTCGGGACCGTGAATCTTGTAGTAGGAGAGAACGCCGTCCTGGAGCACGAACCAGCGCGGCCTCCATCCCTTCCCATAGTTCACCCACTTGTGCAGAATCCCCGAGATTCCGTTCCCGACGAGGTCGTTGATTCTGACATCCACCGCCGGCGCCGGCTCCAGCACCGGAGCGAGGCTCGTGCGGCCGTTCTCGCCGCCGTTGGAGAGGCAGAGATGGAGTTGGGAGGGGCGGGGGGCGGAGTCAGATCTGGCGGCGGCGGGGAGAGGGGGCATGACGGGGGAGGAGTTATCGGAGACGGCGGAGACGCAGCAGAAGGGATGCATTAAAGGGTGGAGTCGGCGGCACGGCGACCGTGAATGAGGGTGGTGGTGGTGATTGAATGGTGAAGGGTCATGGTATGTGTGTGTGTTGTTGGTGATTGGAAATTGGAATGGGAAGAATGGAAGAAGACTCAGGAGAGGGAGGGAAGGAGTGCAAGTTCGCGTGAAGGATCCCGAGATTAAAAAACGGTTACGTTCTAAGTGCTCTAACTAAAATAATTCTATTTTTCTATTTTTTTTATTTCTTTGGCGAAATAAATACCATGAAGAAATTATACTATGGGTCCATTTGATACACAGTAAGAAACAGGAGGACAAAAGAAAACGACACAAAACAGTTAAATAAGTTACAACACAAACATAATAATATGAAAACTACTATAATAACCTCTTTAATATAGTTATTTTAATATAATTTATATTATTGTTATATAATAAAATAATATAGTATTATACATTTGTTTACACTGCACGTATTATAGATTTTAATACTCTGGTTTATTTTTTATATTGAGCATTGGGGCAAGAGCATGATGTTATCCAGGATTCTTCCAAACAAATTCCGAACCAGTGCTTCTTAATTAAATAGTGCATTTGTGTAAAAGGAGTTTGATGCTTGGGAGAACCCCATCTGAAAATCAATTTGTGGAAGGAGCATGTGACGATAAGATAGGTTGCTGCAACAAGCTAATTGAGGAATACGCCGCCGATGCCGTAATGAGGTGTCAATGCGTACATGGTGACTTCAAGGTGGGAATTTAGTCAATAAGAAAAATCTGTAACCACAAGTGTTCGAAACAAAACCAAATTCAATCAGTTATTTTATGCATCCCTCCGATTGTTTTTAAGCGAGTGGGAGGAAAACGGAGAGTAGGGAAGAGAGAGGTGGGAGATGGGAGAGCAAGAGAGTGGAGAAAAAGAGTGGGTAACAAAAAAGTTTTGCAGTGGTTGAGTGAGTAACAAAAAATTGAAGTTTTTTGTTGTCCATTTTTTACACTTTGGTGTTGTCGAGTGAGCATTTTTTAAATCAAACAAGAAACAACTATATTTTTGTGGTGTACCATGATCTTTAACAAATCAACTAATCCTATATTAATACAAGAGAAAATCTCAAGGGTTGACACATTAATGTAAAACTTTATTGTGTTACATGTACGAATAATTTATTTAATGGGATAATTGTATTTAATTTTTACATATGTAAAATTTTCTTAGACAATCACATACTACAATACTACAAACAAGATTAACCTAAGAAAAAAAAAATATATATATATATACCAATACAAGAATAAATAAATAGTCTATGTGTACCTATATCTACTCTAATAATCTGTACTAATAAATGAATATTCCCCATTTGTTATCTACATTTCATAGACAATTTTATTTTTAAATTATTTCTTAAACTTTTAAATTTTTCTTCTAACCTATCCTAACTATCCACTGTTTCTATTGCTAGTTCTTTTATCACTTTTTTAATTATATTTAATTTTTTTTATCATTTATTATTTAAAAAATTTAGAGAGGCACATCCCTAACCCCTAGTCTATATAAGAGTTTTATATTCTTATTTAGTTACAAAGTAATACATATAAACTAGGGTCTAATTCAATTAATTAAATAGAATATGTGAGTTATTATAATTTTTTTATATTTGTCTACAATATATACAGATAAAAAATAATAAATATATATGATAAATTATAAATAAGTAAATAGTTGAGTCTAAATTTTAAGTATACATATTATTAAATATTTAGAAAACAGACTTTATATCACTTATAATAATTCTATCACGTCTATCTAATTTGAGTATAATTGTTGCTGGTAAAGAAAATACCTATAGTTTATACTGAAAATTAATTAAAAATTGACACTACTAGAAAAATAGGTTTTAACATCGCCAGTTTAACATCGGTTATTGGGAAAACCGATGTTAACGAAAACGCGGTGGCAATTTTGTAAATAAATGGACTTTGTTAACATCGGTTTCGTTAAAAACCTCAACAACCGATGTTAAGTTGTTGCCATTAACATCGGTTTTCCAGGTTTTTAAGAAAAACCGATGTTAACGGTAACAACTTAACATCGGTTTTTAGATGAAAACCGATGTTGTTGTTATTATAAGATACCCAAAAATTAAAATTAAAATCATTCTTCAGTCTCGCGCGCGCCTATCTTCTCTGTATCGCCCTTCACTGCGCCGCTGGTGTGCCTCCATTCTTCAGTTTCACGAAGCTTCCATTGTCGGTTTTGGTGACGACGACGCTTCCATTGTCCGTGTTGCCTCACTTTCACGAAGCTTGCATTGTCGGCCTGGGGTTCCATTGTCGCCGCCTCCATTGTCAGTGTCGCGGCTCCCACTAGGTCTGTGCCCTTCCATTATTTTTCTTTTATTTCTTCTGCATTTGTCTTCTTCTTCTTCTGTAACTTTTGTGACTGCTCCTGCCACTCTTAGACTCTTCTTCCATGATTGCTTTGTGAGGGTGTGTTCACTCTTCTTCATCACTTTCATGGTTTTCTTATATACATAATAACATTAGTTAGCATGGTTTGAGTTCACCTATGTTTGTTTATCATTATTTTGTTAATTAAAACGAAAATTATGTGTACGTAGTTTTGCATTCAGGAACATGCACAAAACTAAATTGGTGCTATATACAATTATTACTCTAAATTATCAGCTTACAAAAATTTAGTGAAATCAGACTATATATAATTAGTCAATAACCTAGACTTAGACTTGATGGTGGGTTGTTGGTGTTGAGTTTCCATAAGAGCTAGAGAGTTGAGTTGAATTGAGGAATTGAATTGAAAGGAAGAGAGAGTAAGTAGCTAGGATAGGAGAATAGATATAGGCGAAGGTGTATGTGGTGTTGTGTTGTGTTGTGCAAAGGCTAGGAGAGGCGGAACAAAGAAATAAGGAGTCAGCAATCACTTTGAACCCAAAAGTGAGGGGGAATTATGAGAATTGCTGTGCATTGCTTCTCTTTATATATATTGAGTGTATGGAGAGGACAAAGGGTTTTGTATTTCCTTTTCCTAGTATAAGATGCATATCATTGTATACGCTGTCGTGGTGCTGCCATATAGTATATAGAAATTGCTTCTTGATTGTTGGTACTCTCTATATATAAATTATTACTTTGTTGACTGGGCCTCACGAAAATATCTGCCTTATTTGTTGAATTTAAAGAAATAGGGAAGGTGTTGGGCTCTATAATTCATTATTTGCTTATTCTTGACTTCTTCAGCAATGTTCTGAACTTTTCATTTATTTCCTCCTCTCCGTATATTCCTCTTTCACATGTATATATTTTAGTGATTAGATTAGAGATGTGGTGTAAATTCATTCTAGCTAGCTAGATTTATCAAATTGTATAATGAATGCGTCTAGACCCTAAGCACACTATTCCTCAATTTGATGTCAGCATGTACACCACTGGATTGTTTTAGTGTATGTTTTTATGGATTAAAACATGGAAGAGCATGAAAATAAGCCAGCTGAGTTCTAACTTAAGACTAGGGCAAAAACAAAGAAATACATCTTAAACCAGCCCCCCCCGGAGTGTAAAAGCCCTCCCTAAATTGGTAGACCAGAAATGGAAAGGAACTATAAAACCAGTCTCCAGATTCTTTAGCCAAGACCAACATAGAAATAGCGCATCCTCCATCAATCTCTGTCTATTGAAGCTCTCATTTTGAAAAATAATCTTATTCCTATGGCCCCAGATGGTCCAAGTTAAAGCCACCCACCAAATCTGCCATCTCTTCATGCAAACGCCGTTATCGCTGTAGAACAAATGTTGATTGAAATGTTCTTTCGGGGTTGCTGAAAATACGCTTACAATATTGATCCATAGCATAGACTCCCACCAAAGTGGCAGAATTCTATCGCAGCTGAAGAATAAGTGTGACGCCTGCTCATCCTTATTTCTGCAGAAAGGACAAAGAGTGTCGATGAGCTCTACGTTTCTCCTGCTCAAATTCATCTTACATGGCAGTCTGTCCCTGCACAGCCTCCACGCGAAACATAAAGCTTTACTAGGTATTTTCAGTTTCCACAAGTCCTTGAACATATCATCATGGTGTGTAACATTTAATGTACTGTCAATAAGGCTGTAAGCACTCCCAACTGTGTATAATCCACTCAAATCAGCCACCCACACCCAAGTATCTTGTTGTTGTGATTGAATAACCGTATCTTGAATGTCTTTCATAAAATTTACTGCTGATTCCACCTCCCCTTCCATAAAATTCCTTCTCCACCTAAGATTCCATTCCCAGCCAGATTGTGATAATATACCCATGTGATGGATATAATGCTGCTGCTGGTGGGAAAGCTGGTATAGTCTTGGATACCTCTCCATCAAAGACATCCCATCGTTTTTCCACGCATTCTCCCAAAATAATATCTTAGAACCACATCCCACTTTCCATTTTACACCATCTTTAAGCCATTGTTCCATCTCACTGGGATTAGCTAGCAAACTGAGATCCCTCCACCAAATAGAATCATTGCCCGTTCTTCTAGACTCAAATAAACTCCTCCATCCACCATATTTTGAATCAATCACTTGTGCCCATAAAGCATCCTGCTGGTGGAACATGTTCCAATACCATTTTCCAAGTAAAGCAAGATTAAACTTAGTTAAATCTTTAATACCCAGACCTCCAAGCTCCTTGGGCTTGCAAATCAAATCCCATCTTACCCAAGCAATCTTTTTTTGTTCAGCATTTCCGCCCCACAGAAATCTCCTCTGGGATACCTCGTTAGGTCATTTCAGTTAGCATGTTGCTTTCTATTTTCTTTAAGAAAACATCATCTTCAGCAGACTCATCCTGAATGTTGCCCTTGGGTGCTTCATCATTCATAATACGGATACGAAGTATAAGTTTTTCAGCATTGTCATCATTAAATATACAAGTCAAATCATCATCAAATTCAATGTTAATGTTCTCTGCAATGTCAGCGATACTCAACTTCTTATCCACCATCATTTCACGATTCAGCTCTATGCGAAGCAACCAAGGTGAAATTTTTTCACAAGCAACTTCTTCATCAACCATTTCACAGTAGGACTTCACAAAATGAACGTCCTCTTCAATTATTGTACTCATCGGGTCTGGATCATACCACACCTCTGTAGCTTCAGTCACACTCCTGAGAGTGGTATATTCTAAAGCACAGACAAATAAGGCGTTTTAATTCTCTTTGCCACATTAATGATTTCCCTTAACCTACGAACACCAAGAGTAACATTCTTTGCACTGACACCAGCATAGTGGAAAGTGTTGAGAGTCATCTGAGTAACAGGTTCTCCAATTGATTGTGCTGCCATACAACCAATCATTTTTCCATATGCTACAAGGGACTGCAAGAACCTTGATTCTATTTCTCCCACTACCCACTCAAATGGCTGACGATAAAGTCTGTATTCCTCCAATACCCTTTTACTGCCAAAAGGGCTACGGAGCAGAATATTGAACAGGAGAGTAGCATTCTTCTGAGCTTCTTGACTCAAGAGATCTTAAGCAGGAACAACCTTAAGTCGCTCATGTAGCTTTTCAATGGCTTCCACAATCTCCATTGGATGCATATCAGAAGGCCTTCGGAAGTCAACCTTAAATGTCTTCTGAGCATTCCAGATTAGTCTCTTCAGGTGAACAGGCAGTGGCAGAGAACTGTCACCAGTAGTGGCTATCTCAGTTGCAAGTTGAAATCTATCAGCTTCAAGCTTTTGAACTTCAGCCTCAAACACATTATGAAACTCTCTGATGGTTTTTAAGTCTTCTACAGCCTCATCAAGCATGTAAGTAGGCTTCCAGTTTTCAGCATCGAATTCATACCTAAACACCCTGTCAAATTCTATTTTTTCCATTTTAAGGGAATCCAGCTTCTATGTTTCAATCCAAACAGCATCCATACCATCTTCTCCGTAGAGAAATTGTATGACGTCTCCGAAAGAGTTTCTAACTGTCCCATCATATTTAACCATGATGTCCTCCATTGCCTTCACAAGTCGCATCTGGATGTACGCAGTTTCAGAGGTCTTCACTGCAGTATCAATAAGACCTTCCCTACCACTCATGGCATGGCAAAAAAAAACCCTTCAGGGGTCAGTCCCTGTAGATATGAGTTCTCCACAAAGCCACGACTTGCAGGCCCGTAATCATCTTTTTGTGAAGTGGGGCAATGTACGGTCTACGAAACCATATGGAATTCGCTTACCCTCAACGTTTTGTTGGCCCACACAAGCAGTCATTTGACATATGTTGATAAAACTTCCTTTGGAACCAGCTGTCACCATTGCTTTCACATTGTTGCTCTCAGATAAACTTTTTTTAGCACTTTTTCCAGCACCATCACGAAACTATCTAATGCTTTTTAGGTCTTATACAGGGTCTTTAAGCATGTAAGTAGGCTTCCAGTTTTCATCATCAAATTCAGACAAACACCCATGGGAAATTCTAATTTTTTTGTCATGATCTTAAGGGAATACTGCTTCTGTGTTTGTTGTCATTTTAATATGAATACTCCCCTAAATATTGTCATCATGTTCTTTGCAGGTTTACAAAAAGATTCTCGGTGACGTCATTCAGCATTACATTCATTGATCCTCTGCATCTCTTCCCTGCGTAAGAACAAAGACATTTTATTATAACATATTCACTACATTGACTAACTTTCTACTTCTAATGCTTGTATTTTGATTTGGCTCAGTCGCTTGATAGGTTCCCATTGTTTGCTTCTCATTCCCAGACTTTGATTTGGCGCAGCCGTGTCAGGTACTATGATTTTAATTGTCTAGTGCAATAGTAGTAATGAAAGGTATTATTGTGTATGAACCATTATTATTTATGCACAAATCAATGCAATAGGGTTGATGACTGTTCACCATCATTTGTATGTAGTTGTCCGTTGCCTCTGTGTACCATCGTCACCATATTCATTGTTGGACATTAGCATTCACCATCATCTCAGGTACTTACCAAAGCCTTTCATCTTTTTTTATCTTATGTATGTAAATTGTTTTATGCCATTAATTAGTATGTCTATATACAAATAATGTTCATTATGAGTGAACCGTAGTTTCCCGTTTGAGATTCATTACAGTGATTCTTCCGGACAGTTTGGATTAATCATTGTATTGAATCTTGAATTGTCCGTTTGGACAGTTTGGGAGGGCTTATATTTTTTTAGTATATTCATGTTTATACGTTGTCATTCTTGTCTTAAATATGATAAGTATTTCGGTCCAATGCATTTCACTTTGTTCTCCGGGTGCATACTTGATTGTGGTGGAACTCATGCCACCGCTTTCATTTCGTGTACTTGGAGACCAAAGCGAAATGCTGCCGAAATTTTGTCATATTTAGGATAAAGACTCAACGTATAGATATGAATATACTTTAAAAATATGTCTTCCTGAATGGGATAGGGCCACACCTTGAATAAAAAAGTGAGGTTTTCATGCATGGATGAACTTTGTCAGTATCTCAGACTTGGTTAGCACATGGATCGATCTTGGATGAATGCAAGTCGCATCACTGTTGAGTACGAACAAGGAGTTGAAAATTTCGTACAATTTGCCTTCGAAAGAGGTCCATCTGATGGGGATGGAAAATATTTATGCCCCTGTATCAATTGTTTGAATGGTCGACGGCAAACACTAGAAGACATACGGGAGCATCTTTTGTGCGATGGAATTAAGAAGACTTATACGACATGGATATGGCATGGTGAGTTGACAGACACGCAGAGGGTCTCGCATACTGAAAGGGTTGATGTTGACATTGGCGATCGACTAGAGGATATGATCCGTGATCTGGGGCATGAGTCTTTTCAGCAAGCACATGCCCCTATGTATGACACGTTGGAGAGTGATTCGAAAAAGCCGTTGTATCCGGGGTGCAAGGAGTCATTGACACTGTTGTCCGCGGTGTTAAATCTAGTGAATGTGAAGGCCAAATATGGGTGGAGTGACAAAAGCTTCAGCTCACTGCTTGAGGTAGTTAAGGACATGCTTCCAGAGGAAAACACCCTGCCTAGCAGTTACTATAAGGCGAAGAAGATACTTTGTCCGATGGGTATGGAGTATAAGAAAATTCATGCCTGTCCTAATGACTGCATTTTGTACCGAAATGAATTTGAACAAATGCATAAATGCCCCACGTGTGGGGTATCACGATACAAAGTGAAGGATGTTGACGAATGTGGCAGTGATGACAGTTTAGCGAAAGGCCCTCCCGCGAAGGTGTTGTGGTATCTTCCGATCATTCCAAGGTTTAAGCGTCTGTTTGCTAATGAAGATGACGCAAAAGACCTTACATGGCATGCGGAGGTAAGAAACTCTGATGGGATGCTCCGACATCCGGCAGATTCAGTTCAGTGGAAAAAGTTTGATCGTTTGTATCCGGAGTTCGGCAACGAGCCAAGAAATCTAAGGCTTGCACTTGCTAGTGATGGAATGAATCCGTACGGTAGTTTAAGTACTCAGCACAGTTCGTGGCCTGTTTTGCTTGTCATATACAACCTGCCTCCTTGGTTGTGCATGAAGCGAAAATACATAATGTTGTCTATGATGATATCAGGCCCAAAACAGCCTGGAAATGACATTGATGTTTATCTCAGTCCCTTGATTGAAGACTTGACAAAATTGTGGGATGAGGGGGTTGCCGTGTTTGATGGGTATCGAAAGGAGACATTCAACTTGCGTGCAATGGTATTTTGTACCATTAATGATTTTCCTGCCTACGGCAATTTGAGTGGATACAGTGTTAAGGGTCATCATGCATGTCCTATCTGTGAGCAAGACACGAGTTACTTGCAACTAAAACATGGAAGAAAAACAGTTTACACTCGCCATCGACGTTTTTTGAGACCTTATCATCCTTATCGGCGATTGAAAAAGGCATTTGATGGAAGTCAAGAGCATGAACTTGCACCGATTCCGTTAACCGGTGAGCAGGTTCTTGAGCGGGTTGATGCCATCCATACTGTATTTGGAAAAAGGCAAAAGAAGCAGAAAGGTAATACATGGTTATGGAAGAAGAGGTCCATATTGTTTGAGCTTCCATACTGGTCTGATCTAGAAGTTAGACATTGCCTCGATGTTATGCATGTGGAGAAAAATGTGTGTGACAGTGTCATCGGCACGTTGCTTAACATTCAAGGGAAGACAAAGGATGGTTTGAACACTCGTCAAGATCTTGCTGAGATGGGTATACGTCAACAGTTACATCCTAGGTCCGATGGTAAAAAAATTTACTTGCCTCCAGCATGCCACACATTGTCAAGAAAGGAGAAGATCAGTTTTTGTCAGTGTCTACGGCGAGTTAAAGTGCCACAAGGATACTCTTCAAATATTAAGAGCCTTGTACAGATGACGGATTTAAAACTAGTTGGATTGAAGTCTCATGATTGCCACGTCTTGATGCAACAACTGTTAGCCGTGGCGATTCGAGACATTTTGCCTAAGAATATCAGGCATGCTATCATTCGCCTGTGCTTTTTCTTCAATGCCATTACTTCAAAAGTCGTTGATCCTGTAACGTTAGATGACTTGGAGGAAGAGGCGGCAATTATCTTGTGTCAGTTGGAGATGTACTTTCCTCCCTCATTTTTTGACATAATGGTTCACTTAGTTGTTCATCTGGTGAGGGAAATTAAAATATGTGGACCAGTTTATTTACGGTGGATGTACCCGATCGAGCGATACATGAAGATCTTGAAAGGGTATACAAAAAACCTACACCGTCCTGAAGCATCCATAGTTGAAAGGTACATAGCAGAAGAAGCGGTTGAATTTTGTTCAGAATACCTGCAGAAAGCACAGCCTATTGGTCTTCCTGAGTTGCGACATGACGACAGAGTGGGAGGAAAGGGTACACGAGGGCTACATGTTATTACGCCTTCGTTGCAGGACTTGAATCAAGCTCATTTGTATGTCCTGAATAACAGTAATGAAGTGCTGCCATATATTGTTCGTCATGAAGCACTACTTCATCAAAGTAATCCAAGAATGACGAAGAATAGGCTGTTGAAAGCGCATAACAAGACTTTCTTAAATTGGTTTAAAAATACAATATTTCGTGATGAATCTGCATCTCAAACGCTGAGGAAGTTAGCTGATGGCCCAAAAAGAAATGTGAGAAGTTGGCAAGGGTACGATATCAACAACTACTCCTTCTATACCAAACAACAAGATGAAAAGTCCACCATGCAGAACAGTGGGGTTAGCCTAAGAGCTGAGTCACAACACTTTGCTACTGTCCATGACAACAATCCACGTTTGGCGTGCTTGCCTTACTTCGGAGTCATTAATGATATATGGGAGCTTAATTATGTTAGTTTCTCTGTTTGTGTTTTCAAATGCATGTGGGTTGATGTCAACAGTGGCGTGCGAACCGAGGATTTAGGATTTACTTTGGTAGATCTTAACAAGCTAGCTTATCAAGATGAACCTTTCATCATGGCTGAACAAGCTAAACAAGTCTTTTATGTACAAGATCCATGTGACGAAAGGTGGTCAGTGGTCCTGAATGGAAAAACCATTGGCATTAATGTTGAGGACGACGAGTCAACCCCCGAGACAAGTGTCACACATTTCGCCACACAAACACCTGACGTCAACAGAGAATACGAGGTTGACGATGTGCATGCAAATCGTTATGATCATGATGAAGGAGAAATAATTAACATCAGCTCATGTAATTTGTTTTGCTTAAGTATTTTGGACTTTAACATACTATTTGTTATTTAACATAACTTGTCATTTAACTTTACTTATATGTATACTTGTTTATTATTTCAGGATCATGACCACACCATCCAGCTCCGCTGAGGCACCACATCGTCCTCCTGAGGCAGCAGCGGTTCACTCACCACCTCCACCTCCAGTTGACTCAGCACCTCCACCTCCTCCACCAGTGGCTCAGGCTGAGACTACACCTCCAGTTCACTCAGCACCTCCACCTCCTACATCAAAGAAGACGAGAAAAGCAACACGGCTGAGATCACTGGCTACTAGAGGTCCTGGTGTGGAGAGGCCCGTTGTCCATGTTGATCCTAGCACAGGGAAGGCTAATGGGCCTCAGGCTAAGAGATTGAGGACATATCTTGGGGTCGTGGCCAGAGACAAGGTAGATATCACCCTTCCTAATTGGAAGGAAGTGCCTTCAGTGCAGAAGGACTTGATTTGGGAGGACATTCAGGTATGACAATTTAAAGTATTACACAAATAAATTGTTATTCATGTAAGTTGGAAACTAACTTCTTTGTAATGCAGGCTGAGTTTGATATACCTGAAGCCTCAGACGAAAGGACAAAGAGGAAGATACTTCAGACAGTGGGTGAGCGGTGGAGGCAGTTCAAATCCGACTTGACAAGGAAGTGGGTCCTCGTAGAAGGGAACGCGGACGTTGCCGACGCTGTATGCGAGAAATACGGCATCAGTCACGAACAGTGGACCCAATTCTGTCAGAGTAGGCGAGCAGCTTCCTGGGAGGTTAGTGGTTTTACCCCTTTTGAGTGGATATGTGTTAACCAAACAATTGTCCATAACTATCTCTATATAACCGTGTATTTTTTCATAACCCTGTTTTTTTTTCATTTATGTTGTCATACACTCTTTTATTTGCTAACTTTACGCGTCAACTTGTTACAGGATGTGAGAAAGAGGGCCCAGGCAATCCAGAGGCAAAACACCGCCCCTCACGTATTGTCACGCGGGGGTTACGAGTTGCTCGAGAAGAGATTAATGGAGGAAAAGCAAAAGAAGCAACTAGAGGAAGCAACTCGTGATGACAGCACGGAGACGATCATTCATCCTCCGTCCCCCGTGCGACGACACGTGAAGTGGAAGCTGGCTCGCACGAAGAAGAGCGGCGACATGACTTCGGAGGCGGCACGCGAGATTGCTGAGAGGATTGTAAGTAAAACAATACAAATGACATACACATTTATTTATTTTTCGTATCACAACTAACAAAACTAATGATCTACTTTACGAATTGCAGGATTCCCTGGAAGAGCAGTCCACCCAGGGTTCTTTTGTCGCCAGTGGTCGTCAGGATGTCCTGACTGCTGCCATTGGACGACCGGAGCACCCTGGACGTGTCCGTGGTGCTGGAGTTGGTGTGACCATCACCCAGTACTTCGGACCCGCTGCATCATCCTCTCGGAAGTCGAGGTCTTCATCCATGGCGCCTGAGGACTTGGATCGCCTGAAAGACAACATCAGGGTCGAGCTGGAGCAGTCCATCACTGATCGACTTACACAGTCGATCACCGAGAGAGTTACCCAGCAGGTGATGATGAGCTTCAGCCAGCTGCAGTCCCAGATGCAGTCTCACGGTGCCATGCAGCCTCCGGAGGTTGAGTCATGTCCCCTTGGTGCCCGTGTCAGCACCAAGGGAAGCTGTGTCGATCCCTCGGGCAATGACCCTGACACGGGTGCATCTGACAGGCGTGGGTTGTATGTGGATGGCAATCCTCCCCGCCTTGTTGCCCTTGGTAGAGTTCATGAGGGATTGACGACTGTGCACAGCGTCCCTCTTGCGGATGGTCAGGTAAAGGTAAGTGTTGAGGAGGTTCGCGATCCAGACGCTCCCGTCCCTGTTCCCACTGACGAGGTTGTGTTAGTGGGGCAGGCACTTAACACTTTCCTTGCCTGGCCGACACATCTTGTACAGACCATTTTGACTCAGGTTTGGTTATTTTTCCCTAATGTCTTCTAATTTACGAATGATTTGTCACATATGAACTTAACATGATCGCTCACCCTTGGTTGTTAATTGTGTAGGATAAGCAAGAAGGCAAGGGACGGGCGAAACCTGTAGATAAGGCGGAACATGCTTCTGATCCCTTGTACCTTCTGGCCCTGACCATCCCTGATCTTTTTCTCAGACCCTTCCAGGTGCCATGGGACCCGCAGATGTTCGGGGTAGTTAATGAAAACTTCCCCTTGTACATCAAGCACGAGGATATTTCGGAGATCATCCATGGTGGTCAGTGTCTCAACATCTCCGTTTTACAGTTGTGGATGTTGTAAGTCTCTTGCAATTGACTAGCATTATTTGGTGAATTGTTTTATCTTCTACCATAACTTACTTTATTTTCACTGCATAATAGCCATATCAATCATTTAAGTCTGCAATCCGATCACCCTGATCTCTATGGATTCCTCGAGCCACAGTCGATACAGAGATCTGGCCAATCTCAATTTCTGATCGAGGACTATATGAAGAAATGGATGCAGACTTCACAGAAAAAACTCTACCTTGCACCATATTTGAATGGGTAACCATAAATAAGAATCACAATTTATTAATGTATGCAGTATAATAACCTTGTTTTTTACAATGCAGTTCACATTGGCAACTGGTTGTTATATGTCCGAAAGCCAATGTAGTCGTCTGGTTCTGTTCGTTGCATAACAGGCCCGACAACTACCTTAAAGGAATTATTAACAGGTAGGTTCTAATTTCTGACACATTTACGTTTTTTCTTGACTTGACATCTAACTTGAACAGTTTGCATACTTGTTTGTCTTAAATAGTGCTTTGAAGGGTCTGGATGACTCTCCAGCAAGTAAATCAAAGGCCACAACAAAATGGATTGCGCTTAAAGTAAGTCCTATCCTAAATCATGGTTTAAGTATTCAATTAATTTTTATTCATGTTCACGGCATTTGGCATTTAATTATGACTTTGTTTTTTCAATTTAGTGTAATAAGCAAACAGGAAGCACTGAGTGTGGCTATTATGTCATGCATTGGATGCAGACAATAGTCCAGGGAGCCTTCACTGATAGCTGGGACATGGTAATTACTTGTCTAATTCAAATTGTTTTGGTTTACTTGTTTTTGTTTTGTACTTATTATTACATGTTTTGTTATGTCATGTCATGCATGCAGTTTTTCAATGATCAAAGACCATTGGAAGCGGACACCATGAAGGCAATCAGACTCGAATGGGCGAAATTTTTTCTTAAAGTTAGACAAGATGTATTAGTTGATTAGGGGGTTCATTTGTATTTTTGAAAACAATTGTATATATATTAAATTGACACATTTTGCATTGGATTTGTTATTGGAATATTATTAAATTGTGCACTGCTGGTTCTGGATATTTAAATTCTGCATTGCTGGTTCTGGATTTTTAAATTTGCAGGTTGAAGAACTGCTAAAATTAAAAAAATAAATAAAATATTTTAAAAAAAAATTTTAAAAACAACATCGGTTGCCAATAAAACCGATGTTAACATGTAAATCGACATCGGTTTTCAACGAAAACCGATGTTGTTTGTTGATAACAACATCGGTTTTGTAAAGTAAACCGATGTTGTTTATTAATAACAACATCGGTTTACATTACAAAACCGATGTTGTTATCAACAAACAACATCGGTTTACTTTACAAAAACCGATGTTGTTATCAACAAACAACATCGGTTTACTTTACAAAACCGATGTTGTTATCAACAAACAACATCGGTTTTCGTTGAAAACCGATGTCGATTTACATGTTAACATCGGTTATATGACAAAACCGATGTTGTCAAACCATCATTTCTTCTTTTCAGCGTTTTTATGTACGCCATGTCCACATCGGTTATTGATGGCAACCCGATGTGCTTAACGTTTGTTAACATCGGTTGGAAGAACCGATGTTAAATTCTCAACTTTCAACGTCGGCTGATTCAACATCGGGCAATAACCGATGTTAAATGTCTCAAATAACCGATGTTGAAAGCTGCTTTTCTAGTAGTGTGATATATATATATATATATATATATATATATAAATTAATTAAGTTTTATAATAATTATTTTAAAAATTATGTTTATCATAATTTTTTAATTAAGGGTAATATAAAAGATTATACTAAAATAAAAATACAAAAAAAGTTAAACCATAAGGATAAAGGTAGTGGGTTAAAAAGATTAATAAGAAATGAAAACTAATAAGATTAATTTGGAATTGGAGACATCTTTCTTATTGGAAAATTTAGTGTCTACGGATACATTGAATTATCATAAAATAATTTTAAATACATTTTTCGTCAAACTAAAATTAGTAAAATTTGAATTTCGTTCCTACAAAATATTGTTTAGATTGGATCCCTCCACCCATCTTTCGCTCAAAATGTTATGAAGAAGATGAACAATGTCAAGAAAGAGGGGATTCGAAAAATTGCAAAGATTTTTCTATATTTTACGGTGATTTTTAATCCCTATAAATTATATTTTAAAATTTAAATTAAAAGTCATATATGATATAATCAAACCTTGTTTCAAGTATAAAAAAAAACACATAGATGAAATTTTTTACAAAGACTAAATTCAAATTTGTAAATTTTAGAAGAATGAAAAATATATTTGAGAGAGATAAAGATAAGTTATAAAAATGTTTTGAAAATTAATATAACACTCGATTAAAAACTGAGAATTTAAAAAAGGAATGTAGATCATAAGATCAATTCTATAACTCAATTGAAGTATTTTTTATTAATAAATATTAATTTTTAATTGATTATTAATTTTTATTTTTTTTGTTAGTGATCCAGTTAAATCCACAATTTCTCACCCACTTTTTTCTCTCTTTATTACTATATTAACCTTATAACTCATTTCAATTGAAGTATTTGTTTGAAAGTGGTACCATTTTCACTTGATTATATATTTAGTTTAAATATTACTATTTAGGAGTAATTTTTATGTGGTTTACTTATAAATTTAACTAGTTAAATTGACTAAACTAGAACTATTTTTGACATGTTGATTAAACTATAACTTAATGTACGTCTTGATAAAAAAAAAATTGATTCATAATGTTTTGATATAACATTTAATTTTTAAAAAATTATGACCGAATATATTTGGTATGCAATTTAAATGTCATATTATTTTATTTATAAATAAAGTAATATTAAAATCCTATCTACTTTTTTTTTCTCCAAAATTCTCTCTTCTTTTTTATAATATCCGTCAATCCATTATTTTCTTCAATTCTTATTGGAAAAAGTTTAAAAAAAATTATCCATCAAACCGATTTGTTATGAATTGTAATTGTGATGATATTCACAAGCCTTCCTTTTGCTCAATGGGATTGTGATATCTATAGAGGAAGTGTAATATGTGGGGAGGATGCAGGAGATTAAAGCTTCCCATTAACGAAACAAAGAAACCTGGAGAGTAACTAAAGACACGTGGAGTTTAACGAGTGTGACAGAATGTATTTGACAGAAACGGGAAACTCAGCAGAAAACATTAGCTTTACTTTCTGCGTTTTCGAGGGCATCAAGAACTCCACAACTCAAAGCTACCAAAATTTAACTTTTGGAGTAGAATAAAGAATAAAAAATAATTGTAAAAGAAAATAGTTTATGAAATCAATAGTTGAATTAATGTTTATATCTATAATTTAATCGACAAATTGATAGGCAAGAAATTGATTGATTTTTATACTAATTATCTTAAAAAGTTTTTTTATTATGTTTTTAGGATAAAAAAAATTATCTTAAGAATATATTAAAATTAAAGTCTTGTTATAAATCATTTAAAAATAGATTTTAGGCCATAGATCAATTAGTTCAAATTTGGTTTAATTAAAACATCCGTCTCTAGTTCAAATTGTAAATATATTACTGCTTTAAAGTGGTTTGTAAAAAAACAATACAATATACATTTGTATACTAATACTTTATGTTTCTACTTCTTTTATGCTCATTATTATGTCTTTTACAACACTGTTTTTACGACGGTTGTATAAAAAACGATGTCGTAAGTTAAGTGGTGGCATTTTTGTAAATAATTATAACTTTTCAAAGACGATTTTAGAAAAACCGTATTTGAAAACACATTACGACATCAATTTTTTCAAAAACCGATGTAAAATAAAATGTAGTGGTAAATTTGTAAATAAAAGGACATTAAATAATATGTCAAATTAAAGTCGATTTCAGACAAAACCATCTTGGTTGCATTTTTTGCTTTCCAAAGAGGATGATTTTCAAGCAAAATAGTCTTTGTCGCTTCCTCTCCGTGTCTCACTGGCTTCCTCCAAATTAAGTCCAAACCCTCTCTCTGACTCTCGCTCTTAGCCTCACTTCAATTCCTCCAAACCCTTCACCCACCTCCACTCCGACCACACCCATGGCCTGACCCCCTCATGGCACCACGCCCTCCCTGTTCTGCTCTGTCGTCACCGGAAAAGTTGTCCCCTTCAAGTTCCTGAGCTTCGACCTCTCCCTCCTCCCCTCCCTCACCCTCCATGTCACCGTCATCGACACCTGTCAAGGCCCCGTCGAGATTCATCGTCAAAATGGGATCTTTTGGTTTGAGATTGGAGTACGAGACCCACACGCTTAACCCTTTGCTCGATCCATCAAACTCGACCAACGCGTCGATTAGGTCACCATTATTCAAATCCACACATTTTTTGAAATAGAGATATCATGCATTTTCTAAAGCCTCATCTTCCTCGTGTTCTATCGTTCACAACAACCAAGACAACGACCTTCAAGCTCTCTTACAGATCCTTCCATCTGATTTGCATCACAATCTCCTCAATCAACCTAACTACCCTCAACTTCTAGAGGTTTGTCACTTCTCAATTTCATCGCCTATTTATTTATCTACTTACCGCTTCTCTTTCTACTCAATCTTCCCTTAATCGTTATTCATTAGGTTATATTGGATTTGGGGTGTTTTCCAGAAGCACGTTATCTATTCTTACACGGAGGCCATTCTTTAAGGAACACCGAGGTAAAAAGTATACCATGCACTTTCACTTCTCAATGAATGGTATTATTTATGTGAATGTTGTAACATCCTCAAAAATTACATTTTTAGATTTTATTTATAATTAAATTAGGAAGATATGATAATAATTGGTTACAAAAATATAAAAACTTATTTAAATCTAAAAAGAAATTCACGTAGAAACTAAGGAGAATAAGCTTAGTCAAATGTTGTAGAACCAATCAAAATTGGTCATTTGTACTAAGCTTTCCACCTAATCATATAGTTATTAATATATGGAATCTTTCTTTAAAATATTAAACAATTGGTGCAGCAGATATATTTGCTTAATGACATGAATATCTTCAGCCAAGGCAAGTTATACGTGAATGTTCTAGGAAATATGAAAGACACATGGCAGAAAATTTACGTAGAACCAAGAGATAATTTTTCAAAGACATTAAATGAAGGAATCTTGCTTTATTTAGTACAAACATATGGATATAAGCAACTGAAGTTCAACATTCAGTAAACTTTCACGTACTTGAAGCCATAAATGAAGGAATATTTGTAATGATTAGCTTAGGATAAAAATCTTCAAGGATAGTTACCTTGAAACCAAACTAAATCCTAACCCGGTTATAAATTAATTAAATCACTTAGAACACAACTAAATAAACTATTATAAATAGCTTTGCATTCAGAGATCTCTGCACGAAAACTTTCAGCCCTCACTCTTTACATTAAGTTCTTTATTTTCTACCACCGTTGGCTGCCTAAACCATAGTTTTACTTGTCTTATATACTTCACGTAAAAACTTTCTACTCCAGAATCCACTCTCTACTCAGTTCATCAGACTTATTTGAGGTAGGCTAGACTTCAATCTCTAATTCATAATTTGGTTAAGATTAATTTATGTGCTTAATTGGTCAGACTTAGTCTTTATTTAAGTTGGAAAATCTAGGTTTTAAAGGTTATTTTATGATGAGGAATATGGTGATTTTAAACCCAGGATAGGTAAGGATTTATAATTAGAATTATTAGCGCTTTGGGAAGTTATATGTGATGTTTTTTAGAAGTAATTTAATAATCTATAGGAAGTGTAATATTAACTCTTGGAAGTAGAAGTTGAATGGTACAGAGATAGATGGTTCAAATACGTAAAGATTGATAGTAAGTGATGATTTATGTACGAAACTAGCGAAACCCGGACAAACCAGTCGAAAATTATCCATGTTACTTTCTTCCCGGTTATAATTACTTATGATACCCCATCCAGGATATATACAACCCGGTCAATCCGGACTTAGTTATATAAATTATAACTATCCCGATAATACTACCCAACCCGGATACAATAATCTGATTGTAACCATTCCGGTCACAACTTATAATATTCCGTCCCGAACGAACATACCCCGACCAACTCGGAATAGCTATATAAGTTATAACCATCCCGAGTGTATCTACCTTGGACATCTGGCCATAATTAATGGTACTCTATCCCGGATGCATACACCCGACCAACCTAGAACAGCTATATATGTTGCAACCATCTCGAGTACACATATCCAGGTTATCCGGATCTTTTTATCCTGATTATAAACAAACTTCATCCCGGCTACCTATGATAGACCCAATCCGGTTAACCTTACCCCGACCAACCCGGAAATAAAACATGTTATCACCATCCAAGATCCACTTATCCCGGCCAACCCGGATATAACTACTTATGGTTTACCCACCCCGGTTAACTTACCTCGGACATCCCGGATACATTACGCATGATATATTCATCCCGGATATAAATAACCAATCTATCTAAGAACTTATCCCGGCCATCCTGGAATTCTGGATTCCTCTATCCATAAGTATCTTAGTTAAATCTCATCTCGGCCATCCCGGATATCCTGGTTACAAGTTACCCAACTCTTGCTATACCTATCCCGATTACACATTACACTCAACCCGGTTTATAGATACCCATATATCCTAAAGGAAGACGAGATGTATTATGGATTACTAACAGAAATATTCGTATCTTGAGAATATTAAATTAACCTGAACAAATTGGTAGGGTTTTGCTTGAATAAGTTATGGTGGTTTAACCATCCTTCTGGTACGTATGATGAGATGATGGAAATATTTTCCATAAAATTATATGTGAATAATGGATTTTTATGTGATCGATTCGTGTTCCAAGTCCAGTACGAGATTTGTGGAATCGGACCTATGATATTACATCTAGTACAAGATGTAGAGATATCAGGTGCAAATACATGGAAAGACATGCATGATTAGCGTAAGACGACCGCAACATTCCTACATACTGTACATATGTAGAGGCCATGAGCACCTGTGACAAATTCATTTCATGCATTCATATAGTTGCATAATTATTTTATGAATTCATTTGATTATATTGATGATTTACTAACGGACTAACGTGTTTGGAGGTTTAAATTTTGCCTATTGAGAAATTTATTTCTCACTAGATTTGTCCCATGTTTCATTTTAGATGACGTCAATCATCTTGTTTCTTGATGCGTTGGAAATTGCATGGTATATAGATGAAGAAAGAAATTGTTATGTCATAACCATGCAACTCGTCCTACATGTCCATATTTATTTTGGAATTCATTTTTCAGTCTCTGTTTTCAATGAAGCGTTTAATCCGCACGATCCCTTTTTACAATTCGCTTATGTGTATCCAAACCCGGCCATGAATTCCATAATCGTGGTCAGAGAAGAGGAAAGCAATGGAGAAAATGTTTAAAGAAAGAATATGGGTTGTGGATTTTGTAAATAAATAATATTATTCGAAGTACTCTAGTGTTCACGATAATGAAGATGTAATATGAAATATGACAAAAAAAAAAATATATATATATATATATATATATATATATCAGGTTCTTCACTTATATAATTTATGTAATTTGTATGTTTAAGAATTTTATAGTAATATTTATAAAACAAATTAATAATTATTTAACTATTATTAGTAATTTAACTCAAAGCAAAAATATTAGTGTAGAAAAATATGCTAAAATAAAAGAAGATAAAATATAAATAATTTAGATCGTTACAAATGTGATGTCCAGAAATGTGTTGTATTGTATTGTGTATTTGTGTAGCTTAGGTAACAGTGAAGGAGTTGGAATATGCTGAACAAGCTGTTGGCGAGTTTAGGAATAGAGTTGACATTGAGGGTACATTACACCAAATATCTGCAATTAGGAATAGGAATGGTCACATAGTTGGTTTGACCACTTTTAAGTAGGGATGGCAAAACGGGCCTGGCCCGCCGGGCAGGCCCGTTTAGCCCACAAAAAAATGCGGACTGGGTTGACAATTCTAGCCTGCTATTAAAAAATGGGATGGTCCAGCCCAGCCCACAAAACTACGGGCCAAACGCGGGCTAGGGCGGGCCAGTCCGCTGGGCCAATATATTTAAAATATTAAATATTAAAATTAAATAGATATATTTAACATATTTTGAAATAGGTATGTTATTTTAATTTATGCTCTTTTGCACTCCAGCGTATTCTAATTAACTTCTAAGTTTTAATATCAAAATGTTTATGATAATGATACTTTCAAATAGTCTTTTATTGCTAGCATATTACACTTTGGACAGTTTACATCCATAGATTTCATTTACAAGTGGTATAATTTTGTGAATTATCACATGACATAAGTTATTTAGCATTAATTTTAAATTGTTTACTTTTATTTAACTTTGTGTTTTTTTTTAATTATCACATTTGTATTTTTTTAAAATTTTTTTTTTTTATTTTTTAAGCTGAGCGGGCTAGCATTTCCAGCCCACTTTCCAAAAGCGGGTCAGCCCGTCCTGCCTCGCATTTTTGGTGGGTTGGGCCAGCCCGCCCCGTTTTTTGCGGGCTAACCCACTTTGCCAACCATACTTTTAAGCTTGTATTTTTCTTATTTTCTTTTAAGATATAGGATAATTACCAATTTGCCATGTCTTGATGGGATTCATGAGCTGAATCATATGTTACTCCTTAAATTATTATCTTTGTTGAGGTAAATTCTGGTGGAAAGTAAGTGTAAATACACTGAGTTACTTTGTAAAATCAATTTTAGGCTATTGATTTATGACTATCTATGATGATGAAACATAATCCATTTTCCTTTAATTTCTTGAAGTACTTACCAGCCGAAAATGGGTTGGAGAGGTTGTGCAACCAGTGCCTTATGATGTGCCAATTCCAAGTTACCAAACCAAGAACACCATCAGTCTTCATCTCTGGAGGCAAAAGCGAGTGCTGAGAATTTCAATTTATTTTTATTTAATGATGGACAACATATGCTGCTTCAGTGACTGATGTCTGTTCAAGAATAACTAGGTGAGTGCCTATTGTCTGTGACTATAGTATTTATAATGATGTATTGTTGTTTTTCTACATGTTTTGGATCCTGTCACAATAATAAGAATGAAATACTAATAGAGATAAGCAAGTATTTGCCATTATATTAACTTAAAACAAGTCCTATTGAATTTAGTTATGTCCCCAACCCCCATAATCCCCTCCCCTTGTCCTTGGACCCGGTAAAAAAGAATGAAGCAAAAATTTAGAACAAGCTTTTAGAAACAGGTCATGATTCACTTTCTCACTATTTTTTTTAAAATATTATGTGCAATATTATTGTTCTTGTATATGTCAAAATTTATAAAGATTCACTTTACAATTTCTAGTTTTAATTTTATTTATTGTTCTCTGTGTTTGGCTCCAAGGGTTAACTTGGTGAGAGACTTAGCAAGTCACGTGCCTAATGGAATTCTATGGCTACACGGTGCAGGAAAATTACATGATTGCTAATGACATAGGTTTGCTTCTAAATGCTTTTCATTGTTTATTTTAAGAAAGGGCCTTAATATTTATAACCATATGGAATTATATAACTTTTCTTTTCAAGAGAGTAATTCAATTTGAAATTTTTATTTCTCAATCCCTAAATTAATACGGCATACCTTTGCTTTTTGAGGGAGTAATGCAAGTAAAGTAAACCCCACAAATTTATGTGAGTGCTGGTACTTCATGCCTTTTTTTCCTCACGAGTTTTGCGTCAATTTTATTTTCAAAATGGTTAATATCATACGAAGAATATTTAACTTATATTAAAAATAGCTACGTGAATGCATATTTATTGAATCGTTAATTTTTTTTATTTAAAAAAAGACATTCTAAGATGATTATCTAGAAAATCGTCTTGAATGCATCATTCTAAGACTGTTATAACCTAAGAAGCTTCTTAGAATGATGCATTCTAAGACGGTTGTAATCTATAACAGGCTTAGAATGTGACATTCTAAAACGGTTCTTTCCAACAACCGTCTTAGAATGTTGTAAAAAATAAAATAATTCAAAGACGAATTCTAATATAGTTGTAGGCTAAGAACTGTCTTAAAATGAGACATTTTAAGACGGTTCAATAACTGATGTCGAAAGTCTTATCTTTCAACGACACTAACTACAAAGATGATTGGAGAATCGACATTGAATATGCTATAGAACTGATGTAGAAAACTTGTTTTGTAGTAGTAGCTTTCTTCATTCTCTTGTGTAAAAAAAGTTTAATTTTTTTCTTAAATATAAGTAAAACTTAGTTATTTTTTTATTTAATGAAATTATCTTTAAAGTATTTTTCATTTAATAAGAAGTTTGTGTTTAATATCAAATTCTAATGAAAGATAGTTTTACAAAATTAATTGAGAATGATGCAGTTTAATGAATTTAGGGAATTTTGTTAATAAATATACAATTATTTTTCTTATAAAAGAGAAAGGAGAGAAAGGAGAGAGTATGTGATCAGTATTAAATACATTTTATATTTTTAATTCATTGAATTTTTGGATTAGTTCAATTAAAGGATAAGTTCAATAGTAATCATTAATTAAAAAATCAATCATTAATATTACAATTAATTTTTTTATACAATAATTAAGTTTAAAAATTGCTATATATGTATTTTTTTATTATAATTCTCAACTATTGATGTTTGTAATCAATAATTATGAGTGCACTTCTATTTTTGTAAAGTGCGTCACTTCACTTTAAAGGAGTTAAGTATTTACGTTTTTATTTAATATTTTTTATAAGGTAATAAAAAGTTTTGTAAGAGAATTAATAAGAAGGTATAGCATTACTCTTTAGAGTAATGTCGTATCCATTCCAAAAAATAATAATAAATTTTTAAATATTTTAGAAAATTTTAAAATATTTATTTTTATCTAATAAATAAGAGAATCAATCAAGACATTTTTTAAGAAAATTTAATTTTTTTTCATAAAATGTTCTTAAAATGTTAATTAAAAATTATGATAAATGTTTTGATAATATTTTAAATTTCTTAAGTTATACTTAAGAGTATTTGTCAGTAGTTTCTCTTACTTTTTTTTATTAGAATCTCAATATTATTTAACCATTTTTTTGGTAATACATTGATGTTACTATACAAAAATTAATAACAATAGAATTTAGTTTTGATACAGTACAATTCAATTGACCAATTAAAAATCAGTATAGATATAATTTTTAAAATAATTGATATGTACTTTAAAAAAAAAAACTTAATTGATATGAAAGTTAATAATCTTATCATAAAATTCCTAAACTTTCCAAAAATGTTCCTGAAAACTGTAATGCGTCATTTATTTTTGTACAATTTTTCTCTTTAAAAAATTATGTGATTAAGTGACAATATTAATATATTTTTGGGACTAAAATAATAATAAGTAATTAAATTTAAAGATGAAAATGATGACATAGGAATTTTTAGGAATGTTTTTGAAATTTTATTACTTTTAGAGATTAAATTGACAATACCTCACATTTTTAAGGATAAAATTGATCATTTATATGTAATATCATCCTAGTTCCTAAAAGTAAGAAAGTAAAAAAAAAATCCTTAAAGTGTAAATGTCAATTACTTTAGTCCAAAATTTAAAAAATTGCATGACTGATAATATTAACATATATTTATGGAATAAAGTGACACTATATAAGTAGTTAAACTTAAGAACTTATTTAATATCCTAGAGACTTATTCTGAATTTTGGTATTATCAACGAATAATATAACATTATTTTACACTTTAAGAAACTAAAATTAGGAGTGTAAGTTAATCGCACTTAACCCACAAATCCATCCGACCTAATCATATTTTATTAATATTATTTTGTATAATTATGAATTCGTAGATGTAATTATACAACAAAATATTAGATAATTTTAAAACTTTGAGAAATCAACTTGATGAGGACCTTTATGATTTAGTTTTAAAAAAAGACTTAGATACGAATTTAATCTATAAATTAGTATTTTTAAAATTTTACTTCCTATAATTTTTCACTACTACAAGCGAGGCAAACGATGACGGTTCTAAAAGCCTTACAATGACGGTTGTAGAACCGTCATTGATGCGCGTGTCATTGAAAACCGGAGCTTTCGATGACGGTTAGAAAACCGTCATTGTTGAATTTATATATATTTTTTATTTTTTTTAAAATGTAGATACGATGACAGTTTCTACGTAAAAACCGTCTTTGTATGTAATGATACCATGACGGTTTTTTAGAGAAAACCGTCATCGTATGGGTATTTTAATTATTAATTTTTTTTTTGCAAAATTGTATACCATGACGGTTTCTACTGAAGACCGTCTTTGTATGTCATAGATACCATGACGTTTTCTACTTCCAAACCGTCATCGTAGGAATAAATTATTAATTTTATTTTTTTCAGATATGGATAAGATGACGTTTCTCACGGAAGACCCGTCTTCGTATGGCATTCTACCATGACGTTTTCTACTTCAAAACCGTCATCGTACGATTAAAATAAATATTTTTTTTCTGTGCAAGAATGGATACGATGACGGTTTTGCGTTAAGACCGTCTTTGTATGTCATCAAATGATGACGTTTCTTACTTGAAAACCGTCATCGTAAGCGTAAAATAATATTTTATTTGTTTTATTCTTGTAAAATTTAACGATGAGGAAAATTTATCTTAAATTTTTTTTTATTTTTAAATGGACAGAAAGACACAAAATAAATACTAATTAAGGAAATAACATGTGAAACGTAGATGAAATACAAATTTATAAGTAGAAAAATTTCACTTATAATTAATTTTGTGTCTAATAACATTCATCAATGATACAAAATTTGCATCATAAAATATTTTTAAACTGAAACTAATTTATAACCTATGCAGACTGAAAAGATACAATTGTCATTGGGACAGTATCAATTATTCTAAACATTGCTTTATATTAGCTATGCATTCACACATTTAGAGTTTCAGGGTAGCAATGCCAACTGCTGGTTGACCTGCTGAAGGAGAAAAATATACCAAATCAACATGTAGTTACCATCTCCCAAATCACCTGCAATTATCTATTTTCAAACAAACAATAGCCCACAAAAAAGTGTGTTACTACCTCACATTTGTATAAAGTTTTGTTATAAAATTACAACAATACAATCACACAAAGCCAAGGTGCATGCACTTTTGGAATAAAAACTTTGTGTGTATAATAAGGTTTAGCCTTGTTTCTATTTTCCTTAAGAATGTTAGGGAAAATAAAATTACTTAAAAATGGGGGTTTATCATATGTAATAGCATACAAAAGCTAAAAGAAATAAAAAGAAATAAAATTACTTAAGATGTGCATTAATATGATCAATGGGAATCATTCGTTCATAGCAGCTCACTATTTCAAGTGTAAGAACTCATTATTTCATTTAACTCAGTGGCTTCTAATCCATGTCAATCAAATACAACTAATATAGATAAAATTGAATTCAAAATAAGATATTGCTAAGTAGCTCTTCATATTCTTAGTTCAACAAAGTTAATTTTAACTTCAAATGCGCTTATTAGAACGATCTCAAACCAGCACTTATTCCCTTTCCTATATCACAATGCAATACCAATTATATCATTCGCAATTGCTTCAACTGAACAGAAAACAAGTTACAATGAAGTACTCACTGGGCTCAATACTTCCATGGGGAAGGCTAACAAGTAATAGCAGGCACAAAGCAAATACAAAGTTTGAAAGTAATTTGATGCGCAGGCAGAGCCACTGAATTGGAGAATTTTGAAAGCCATGTAGTATTTCTGCAAGAAATTAGATTATGGTCAAAATTGGAATTTGTTCACATCAACTAAGGCTGACAAACAACAAAGCTGCTCCAGCAATGCATTAATCGTCATTTATCCATTGTTATCAATGTATTTTCTCCTTACCCCTTGAATAATATCCCAACCCACAAACAATGATGACTTGATACGCTTGTCACAACTTATGGACCTTATTATATCCTTCATGACTTGATTTTTTGCTTTAGAACACAAATTTTTCTGTTCCTTTTTTGAAATGCTGAAATAAGTTTTGGATCTTAAAACTAAGAAAAACTTAAGAAATGAATAAAAATGACACACACAATCATAAGGTTTTAATTTACGGTGTATTATGATGTGCCTTTAATTTAACCAGATGATGAAGAAGAATGAGTCAAAAATCAAATGCAGACAACAACTATTTGTTGACAATTATATTACTAGCTACTGCAATACCAAAAATGGTGTGCATTCTGAGGTAACCACACGCAAATGAAACAACTATTTGTTGACAATTATATTACGAAGTGTTCAACCCAGGCATTTTAGGCTGCAAAAATAGGTAGAGTTTCATTGTGTACCACTGCAAAGCATTGAAGCCAAGATTTGCCATTATATGTTGTACACCACACATGGAGAGACAGATATAAAAAATACAAAGCAAGCATGGAAAAGAACAGCATACTTGATTGAATATCCTTCCAGCTGGAGTATAGTCAAAGAAAGACATTGGTGAATGGAATATGCTTGTAAGCATGTTAAAAATTAGTTTCTGTGCAGCTAGTAGACCAAATGTAGCCACTAGAACATTTCATAACTCCCTTGAACAATGAGCTGCGACACACTATCAGCCTCGAACATAAAAACCAAAAATAATGATTATGAAAGGAAAAATGCATACTCATATTACATAAGGTTTATGAAGAACAACAAAAGGCACACAACTCAATCAGGGCAAGGTAGAATATCAACATACATGAAGTCAACTTGAGTCTAAAAGAAAGTTTTTAACAAAAGTAAGTGGACCAAAACAACACACCTTAGTAGTAGTAGGTTTGAGTTCAGCCATTTGAGTAGACCAAATACAAAGCATTTGTGCCTCCTGTTCAACACCTACATCTGACAAAATTATTTTTTCCATGAAACATTAAATAATATATTATTACAAAAAATGTGAGAGACAACAAAACTATTATGTCTTCCAGCAATATCACTCCCAACAGCAAATGGTAATGTATCTCAGAATATTGACAGCTTTTAGTAACAAAGGTTGTTATAGAAAAACAACCTTTTTCAAAGGAACCAAAATATATAAGCATAAGGCAAAAGGGTAAGTCGAAATGATCGGTGTCAGGCATATACAATGAGAATTTCATAATAGACAAGACACCAATATCCATAAACTATAACACAATGTTCATAAGCTATTAACACAATTGTTCACATCTTTCTTCATAAGCAACAAATACAACTTAAGCATTTGTCAAAGGTGACATGGTGCAGAAACCAAGATCTTGATCTCTTTTAACTTGCAAGAAAAATGCTGCCCATTGCTTGCGAACTGTGGAGATTTGTTCAATGTCCAACGGTGTTCCATCACAAAACCACTGCAACATAAATATGGATGAAAATCATTTCAGTTTAATGTAATTGACAAATATGTATGACCCAACAATTGAAGGAATTTGAAGAAATTACTCTAATTATACCTTGCTCCAGTCATTCTTCAAACCCCCAGTAACTATGTTCCACATCCAATACATTACATAATACCCACACTCATGTCCTCCGGGTTGAACATGGCTCTAAATTCAACAACAAACATATCCACTTGTTTACATCCAAACATTGTTAAGTATCAGCAGTTTTTAGTATTGGGTTATTTGAAAGACTAACCTTTAACTCAATCCATGTGGGTGCAGGTGGATTAGCTTTACCGTCTCTACTGGTGTTCAATGTCTTCATTGCACTGATTTAGTTAAAACACATCGTCATTGTGGTTAATGTGTAAATAAGTTGTGTTCGTACACAGTTATTAGAATATGAAGGATGTATGATGTGGTCACAACTTACTTGTTAATTACGGCTTTTATGTGAACATCAGCCTTCTTACGCAAGGAACAAAACCATACCACGGTATTGTTGTTAGGACAAAGAATAAAAAGCTGCCAATGGGCCCTGTGTATTTAATAAAAAAGTGCAATGATTAGCAGTTAAATTTTGCATGTAGTGATGCTGTGAACATTTTTCTTACTGATTCAAGTATGCTCCTAGGTACAGCTGTCTTTGTGAATCCTTCATCCATGTTTCAATGTATTCCTGGCATTGCGCACGTCTGTCCTTGGCGTTGTGTATCGATTGAGGTTCAAAAAAGGCATAGACTGACGAAGACTCCAATGTTGAAGTCCACTCCGCCATAAACCTATTTATAAATTTGACCATTAACTTGATATTTGTTTGGACTATGAAAAATAACTTAATTTAACAAACTATTCATAGCACATTTACTTACATGATCCACAACTGCAGTATAGAAATGTTCAAACACCTGTCTCCTGCTATAATTTCATTCACATCAGAAAATGTTATGAACAATGAGGATTCAACATTTGCATGACCAAAATTAGACCCTTCCCACTTCACCGCAACAGGTTTGTAATAAATTTCATGTAGGATCTTAAGCAAATCATGCAACGCATCATGTACATCTGGACTTTGTGTTGGACTTGAAACAGTTTCAACGACCTGCTTTTGAAACTTTTGCGCTTCCTAAATGTGGTTAACATATAATTGTCAATGTCGACATAAATTTGTCATTTAGTTGCAAAATAAGAAACCACACATTTGTTCAACAAAGTAATTAATAAAGGTACCTTTTCTAACACTGGCTTCACCAAACTTGCGGGCCATGCAACAAATGTGTTAACAGTGTCTCTGACGTACTTAATCTCTTCCGTGGGGAATGGCACTTGTGCGTCCGCATCATAAATTTTTTCAGTGCTTACCCTTACGACGTCATCTGCAAAATCTATGTTGTGTATGGTGGAGTCCCCTGCAACAACTTTTGCCAGTGCCACCAGCCGTGTAGATTCCTTACATTGAACGTACAACCCCATACACGGCACAACATCATTACCATGTTCTTCAGCAGATGGTTTGGCAGTGTTTTCCGCACAACTCCCTTTTGTGCTCACTCTTGCAAGTATATTTTCTATTTGTGGCTCAACTGGGTCTTTTAGTGGTGAGGTCATTTGAGATAACTCAACTTTTATTTCTTCCTTCAACTCTCGCTTCAAATCTTGCTTAATGTTTTGGATTATTTCAGCCAATTGTTCTGGTCTGATGGATGCACACGAAGTACTGGAGCCACGTGAATTGCGTCCAAAGTATTGGCTGATTGTCACACCTGTGACTTCTCCGCGAACACGGCCAGGGTGATCTGGTTTTCCGATGGCCGCATTTAGTATGTCATGTTGACCTTCGGGAACAAATCCGCCTTCTGTGACTTGTTGTTCTAAAGAGTCCTGCAAGCATTACATCATTAGGTAACTTAATTTAAAAACTTAGGCAACTAAATGTAACATATTTACAATTTCTTTCAACTAACAATTTTATCCGCTATTTGTTGTGCCGTCACAGATGTCATACGCCCATATTTCTTTGTTCGTGCCATCTTCCACTTCACCTGTCTTGGAATTGGCGAAGGAGGATAAACAATGGATGATGAATTTTCAGTATTCCTTGCATCTTCTTGTCGTCTCTTCATCTTTTCCTCCATAAGCTTCTTTTCAAGCAAATCATAGCCCCCACGAGACAAAACATGTGGGCAATCATTCAATTTTTGAGTTTCTTGGGCCTTTTTCCTAATTCCCTGTCAACAAAAATATGGATTAGCTTAACTGACCTTGGATTACACAATATCATTGACAAGGTCATTTCATTTATGGAATATGCTTGAAATTAATTTTATAACCTTCTAGTTTATGGATTTTCGGCTTGCAACAAATTCCTCCCATGTGTTTGTCTCAAAACCATACACAACTGACGGATCATCTTTACGTTGCCTACTTGGGGCAGCATAGATGTATTTACTAGTTAGGCTAGACTTGAATTGTCGCCATCTAGTTCCCACCAATGTCATAACCTTCTTCTTTGCTTTTTCAGCTTCGGGGATATGAAATTTTGCCTGCAACAATGGAAGAAGTAGAAAAATCAGTTAAACCAAAACAGAAAAATCAATTTGTTTAACCACATGAGGATGAGCCTTACTAATGTGGATACATACCAAAATGTCATCCCATACTAGATCTTTTAGCGAGTCCGGTACATCTTTCCAACTTTTATGTGTGATAGGAATCTTCTCTCTTGCAACGACCCCAACATAGCTATGGTACTTGTCTTTGTTTTTGCCCGATCCTCTCCCTGTGTTAGGGTTCACATTGACCGTTGGCCTAGCCGAATCCAAGCTTCTCAAAGTCAACCTTCTAAGCTTGGTAGATTGTCTGGTCCTCCTAGATGTGCAATCTGAACCCACGTTTGAGTTGGGAGGGGACAATGGAGGTGTTGCCATCAATCTGAAAAACAATAGTAAAACCAAGAAATTTCATAAATGATAACATTGAAAAATTTGTCAAGTCATGTAATTAATGATGGAAAAGGTACACATTTAAAATAACATATTTACATAATTAAAACCATTACTTGAATATGCCAGATTATGTTTGAATGTTCTCCCATAAACCTTCATCATGATCAACACGATATGCATGTTCATCGTCCACTTCTTGGTCTTCAACAATGGAAGGCATTCGTGTTGAGAAACCAGGTATGTCACTTTGATCAATTGTGCTTTCATTATTTTGATTAGTGACGCTTGACATTCTGCCACGTAAGACCACAGAAAATCTTGAATCTGACGGATCTTGCACATAAAAGACCTGTTTGGCTTGTTCTGCCAATATAAAAGGCTCTTCTTTGTAACCGACCTTCTCCAATTCAACCAACGTAAATCCATATCGATCTTGATGCACACCAGTGTTACCGTTTACCCATTGACACTTGAACACAGGCACTCTAAATGTTGTATAATCCAGCTCCCATATTTGTTGAATAACTCCAAAGTAAGGCATGGAAGCTCGAACCGGGTTGTTATCAGATGCACCACAAAAGTGCTCAGAAGCCGCATCCACACTGACCCCACTGTTCTGGACATTACTATGATCATCTTGTGATTTTGTGTAGAAGGAATAGTTGTTCATTGTGTATCCCTTCCACGTGGGGACATTCAGATTCGGGCCAATAGCTAACAGTCGTAACGTCTTTGACGCACTGTCGTCAAGAAGAATTTGGTCTTTAAACCAGGCAACAAAAGTTCTATTATGTTCTTGCAACACCTTCATCAAGTTCATTCTTGGGTGACAGTCTTTCAAATATTGTTTGTGTCTTTCAATGTAAGGCAAAGCCTCTTTTGTGTTATTCAAAACATACAAATGTGCTTGTGAAACCTGATGTCGACTAAATGTCACTACATTGTATCCCCGTGTACCGTTACCTCCCGCAGATAGGTGATGATGGGTTTGTGGAATCCCAATAGGTTTAAGTGCATCAATGTACTCAGAACAAAACTCAATACTTTCTTCGGCAACATATCTTTCAACAATGGAAGCCTCTGGACGGTATTGATTCTTGGTATAACCTTTTAACACTTTCATGTAACGCTCAACAGGATACATCCATCGTAGAAAAACTGGACCACATAACCTTATCTCCCTGACTATGTGAACAATTAAGTGGACCATTATGTCAAAAAAAGATGGAGGGAAAAACATCTCCAATTGACAAAGGACAACAGCAGCCTCGTTCTCCAAATCATCCAACTGTTTTGGGTCAATGACTTTGTTACAAAAAGCATTAAACAAGAAGCACAAACGAGTAATTGCAACCCTAACTTTTTCAGGCAATATACCACGAATTGCAATAGGCAATATTTGTTGCATCAACACGTGACAATCATGAGACTTCAACCCTACCAATTTGAGGTCGTTCACGGATACAAGGCTCTTGATATTAGAAGAGTATCCTTGTGGGACTTTAATTGTCCGCAAACACTGACAAAATTGTTTTTTTTTCTCTTGTCGACAAAGTGTGGCTTGCAGGGGGTAAATACGTTCGTTGACCTTGCTCAATTGGATGCAATTGGTGTCGTATACCCATATCAACCAAATCTTGGCGAGATTTCAAATTATCTTTTGTCTTCCCTTGAATGTTAAGGAGGGTGCCAATCAAACTATCACAAACATTTTTCTCAACATGCATTAGGTCTATACAGTGTCTGACATCCAAATCGGACCAATATGGAAGATTAAAAAAAAATGGACCTTTTCTTCCAAATTTGCTTGTCAGATGCATCCTTTTTTTGGGTTTTCCCAAAAACAGTCATGATGTCCTTCACACGATCATAAACTTGTTTTCCTGCTAATGGTGTAGGCGCCATTTCATTCTCTTGACAACCATAAAAAGCCTTCTTCAATCGTCGATATGGGTGATAGGGTTTGAGGAATCTCCGATGCCTTGTATATATTGTCTTCTTTCCATGTTTTAATTGGACAAAGCTTGTATGTTTTTCACATATAGGACACGCGTGATGTCCTTTGACACTATATCCGCTCAAATTCCCATATGCTGGGAAGTCATTAATTGTACAAAAAACCATAGCATGCAACCTGAAAGTTTCCTGCAGATACCCATCAAATACATCAATGCCGTCAACCCACAATTGTTTCAAGTCTTCAATCAATGGCGCCAAATACACATCAATATCATTTCCCGGTTGTCTTGGACCCGCTATCATCATACACAACATAATGTATTTTCGCTTCATACACAACAAAGGATGCAAGTTGTAAATCATAAGCAATACAGGCCATGAACTGTGGTTAGTGGATAGGCTACCAAAAGGATTCATACCATCAGAAGCTACGGCTAGCCTTAGGTTTCTTGGGTCGTTGGCAAAATGTGGATACATACGGTCAATTGCCTTCCATTGAGGAGAATCGGCGGGATGCCGGAGATTTCCATCATTAATCCTCTCATGTGCATGCCAAGTAAGGTTTTTTTGCATCATTCGCATTAGCAAACAACCGCTTAAACCTCGGAATTATTGGAAGATACCAACATACTTTTGCGGGACGATCGCTTAAACGGTTTGTGTCATGAGTTCCCTCGTTGTCAGCCATTTTGTATCTTGCGGACCCACAAGTGGGGCAGCTGCGCAAATCAGCATACTCATTTCGGTACAGTATGCAATCGTTAGGGCATGCATGTATTTTCTGGTACTGCATCCCCATCGGACATAAAATCTTCTTTGCTTCGTAATGATTGTTGGGCAGCGTGTTGTCTTCAGGAAGCATTTTCTTTAAAACTACAAGCAATTCTGTGAAGCTTTTGTCACTCCATCCAAATCTAGCCTTCAAGTTAACCAAAGACAACACCGCCGACAACCGTGTGAAGGTCGTGCACTCAGCATACAAAGGGATCTTTGAATCTGCCTCTAGTTTTGAATAAGTCGGTGAATGTGCTTGGCAAAACCTTTCTTCTCCAAGGTCGCGTATCATGTCTTCTATACGATCGTCATTGTTCACATCAATTGACGCAGATTCTGTCGCAGCTTGAATGCCTGGCAATTCACCATGCCATATCCACTTTGTGTAATTCGGAATCATGCCATGACATATTAGATGAGTTCTGATGTCATCTATGGATTGGCGTCTCCCATTCACACATTTTACACAAGGACAAAAAAATTTCCCACTCAAAGATGGTGCATTTCGGGTGGTAAATTGAAGAAATTGTTCAACCCCAATTTCATACTCATTCGTAATGCGTGGTGCTTTCATCCAACTACGATCCATGGTTTCCATCTGTTGTCAAACCTTTTCTATAAAAAAATGATATGGATGCAAATGTATATCATGTATACAATAAGGTGTGGCCCTATCCCATTCAAGAAGTAATGTATTTTATGCAACATTAATACATTTACATTACATAAGGTTTGTTTATTTTAATAAAATTTCGGCAGCATTTCGCATTGGTCTCCGAGTACACGACATGAAAGCGAAGGTTTTATTCAACCGCAATCAGTATGGACCCGAAGAACAATGCAAATTGCAGAGCACCGAAATTTCATTAAAACAAAAAAACCATATGTAATGTAAATGTATGAATGTTGCATAAAATACATTACTTCCCAAACTGTCCAAACGGACAATTCAAGGTTCAAATCAACGATTAATCCAAACTATCCGTATTAATCACTGACTTGGACCTTAAACGGGAAACTAAGGTTGTAAAATGCAATGTATGTTGTAATAAATAAATAACAAAGCTAACACAATGAAAGAAAGTAGCAGAAAAAATTAATTTTGAATGTTCATACCTGAAAATATGGAGTTTAAACGAGTTCTTTGTTGCCAGCAAAATAACCCTTTATGAAGCAATTGAGTGAATAACTTGGACCTAAAACAACAAACAATATTTATTTAAAACAATGTTTAACACACACACACACAACAAGGCTGAAAAGTTTGCTACGCTTACCATGCCTATTTGATTAAGATTTTGAGTTAATGGTCTAAACTCACACCCCCCCCACCCCCTAATCAGTTCGAATAATTTTTATTTCTGGTTTAACTCTAATTCAGCACCAAGGATCTTAAACAGTTTGAACACGGAAAGAGTTTTAGATTTCTGTTTTAAAAAATAGATCTACAAGTAACGGCTGTAAGCATCAACAAATGACACATAGTAATGTGAAACATAGAAGATAGCATACGTCACAGAATATTAAATCAAGAGGAGCACAATACACAAAATTAGAAGGATGAGAGGGAAGTCTGTGAGATTTGCCAATACAACAACCAGTACACAATTCTTCTGTCATTTTATTTAAACAAGGTAGTCCTAAGAACATGAGTTACAACAGCAGAACTAGGATGACCTACCCTGTTATGCCAGTAATGACTCAGCTGTATCTACTATACACTATTAGTGCTCATAGTGTTATGCTGCACTTCTACTGATTTTTGTTCTACACAATCATATTGGCAACATTACTTGACGTTTTGTTTTTAAAGGGCAAGGATGTGTTTGAGGCATTTTATAAGAAAGATATTGCAAAAAGACTGCTGTTGGGAAAGAGTGCTTCTATTGATGCAGAGAAAAATTTGCATGTCCAAGGTTAGGGCTTTTCTTTGTAATTTAACTTCTAAAATAACAATTCTTCAAAGTTTTAGTAATGTTAGAACTTTCTTTCTTATTACAGTTGAAGACTGAGTGTGGCAGCCAGTTCACAAACAAACTAGAAGGGATGTTTAAGGTACACATTTGAATCAAACCTCTACTGTTTTCCATATGTCTATTTTTGGCTTGGAAGTTCACTGGAAATTGGAACCTGATCAGAATTCTTTGGCTACATTTAAGATTCAACAGTAAGGTTGAAGTTGGATTTTTATTTATAAATTCATTTTTGGTCATGAAATTGTTGATTATAATTATTTCCTTATTATTAGTCCTCATTATTTAATTATAATCATTAGTGTTCCTAGCTACAATAATTAGGACTATATGAATAATGATGATTTGACAAACTTCATGAATTACTATAGCTGTTATTTATCCATTGTTTTTTATAACTACATAATCAATATGTAATGCAGGACATTGAATTATCAGCAGAAACCACGAATGCTTGTGTAACTGCCAGTGTCCTTGATACTTTGAGTGACTTGTTTGACATGGTCCTTTTCCTTTCCATCATTATTGGTTCAGGATATTTTGAAACAGTTTTATCTAACCAAATATAGTGGAAGGCGGAAGTCTTAATTATTATTGGGTCGAATTAGACATAAGTTGGGTCAGACCATCTATCTATTCTAAGATTAATCATAGTAATCATTGATCTTTTTTTTTTGTGCTATTAATTCATATTCTTAACCCCACCCTATTTTAGCATGTTTGACGTAACGAAAGTGAAGATGATCATTCTCTCATATGCAGCATATAAACCAAGTCAAGGCAGAATTGGATTGCATCAAAAAATAAGAATAATGATGATGAAAAAAATAGCAAATTTGAATTGGCATGGTCCCTCACTCATCCCTAGCAGGACCCCTCAACAAAGAAAGATCTTTCATATATTTAGCTTTCATTATATTTAGCTACTACGTCCGTCAACTGCGGGTTCTGCTGCCTCTGTTCTTCTTTTCCTATTCCATCACGCCTCAATCAGTTTCCCTTTTACATGCTGTTAATGTACCTTTCACTTTCTTAATTTCTAAATTCAACGCAATGATGCTTATTTATTAGAAAATTGTTACAAAACTATATATTTATCAAACTTTCTTTTTCACATTTAGAATGACGTGATAGATAAGTTAGCGATTTAGAATGATTCGTTCTATTTAGTATTTATTCTCCATCTCGTAATCACTGTCATTTTAAGATTTTGGTTATCTTCTTTGTTGATACATACCAGCTGATTAAGTACTTAGACAAGGTATATCAAAACAAGAGGGAATGGAAAGTGTATAAGAGGACAAATAAAAAGAATGAGAAGTACTTAGAGGTAGTTAGAATTAGGACTACAGTGGGTATACCCATAATTATAAATAGGAATAAGGGTGTGAGTTAAAGGAGAGAAAGAGTGAACAGTGTATACCACAAAGGCAGAGACAGTGGTCTTTCAGGGGGGAATTGGAACTTTGGGCATTCCTTATCATTGTAATTCTTTGTATCTCAATATTTTACATAATAAAGGAGGCGTATTATTCACAAATTCTACAAAGTTTGAGTGGACTATGAAGAATGACTTCTTTCAGTTTGTATCACAGTTACACATAAAACATAACAAATGACCACACATGGCAGCAAAAAATAATGGGTCATGTTTGGGAAACACCAGGGCAAACTGAATGGTTATTTACCCATTTGCAATTTTTATGTCATACATATTTTTCATAACAAACATGGTTTTGTAAGGCTTCATCATATAAACAACAATAAAAGGAAAGCACCCAATAGTACATATTAGTCATCAGCAGACAACCAAAGCAAAAGGAAAGCTCACCGGCATGATGAGATGCGCACAGTTCCAGGCCAAGTCGCGAGACTCAAGGGTACGAGAGTGATGAGGCCACGGCGCAATGGTACTGAGCAAGCATCCTCATTCAGCTTCTCATCAAGCCTGTGCTTGTGACTCGCAAACTGAAAAACACGTTCATAGTCATTATTCTTCTTTTTTGGTGAAATTAGGATATCCCAAATGGTAGTCAAAGACTAAGTAGCTAACATTTCATAGTAATTATTCATCTTTAAGAGAGTACACTCTATTTTTATAAGACATAAGCATGGGATCGAAGACCTAACCACATTCCACTATACCACTACCAAACATTTCATCAGATATTGCTAAGAAGCATTTGATTTTTAAAAAATTATTCAGAGTCATTATTATTCTAATTTTCACTATACCACTAACTAGAATTTCAGCAATAATCACCAATGCATGCAACACGTACTTCATTCAATTCCAATAGCAGGCACAAGATGGGATTACCAGCAATATCACTATCATCTAGTAGCAAATCATTTTGAAAACCATATTCAATTAAAGGCACATAATAAATTCATTGAGTTGGCGTATAATTCTTTAGCACCCAATTCAGACTTGAAGAACTCAGGGCAACTTAGGTGGGGAAGAAAACCAGATTCACAAAGTCAAACATTGAGAGAGTTCAGAAAATTGGCACGTGCTAAAGTTCAAAACTTTGTGTGCTGCTGCAACAAAGGGACCTCAATGCCGTTCTCTATGTTTTTTCATTCAACTGATGCAACACTTGATAACCAAAATACAGTTATTGAACAGTCCAATGTAACACTAGTGGTGCTAAAAAATGCAGGGAATTATGAAACAGTTGAGACTTGAAAACCCCTGAAGAGATTTGGTCAGGCCACCCTCCATACCTGAAACAGTTGAGAGTATTTGGCTGCCTTGCCTTTGCTCACAATAAACTAAACAAGTTGGAACCTAGAGAAGTCAAGAGTTTTTTTTTTTGGGATATCTAAAAGGTGTCAAGGGATGCAAGCTATGGTGTCTTGAGGATGGCTATAGGAAGTGTTTGATCAGCAGAGGTGTAGTCTTTAATGAGACTGAGATAGGTTACAAGACTAAATACATTCTGAATCAGCCAAGTGTTGATCAGAATGAGGACCTTGCTCCTGAAAAGATAAACCTTGAGGTGGAAACTGAGATGACTTCCACTGAATTTGAAGGTCTGACAGACCACAAGATGATGATGAATCTGAAGAGGATCAATCACAAAAAAGCCAATTATCAATGTACTCAGAGATAGGACACAAAGGGAAATAAGAGTTCCTCAAAAGGTATGGCTACGTTCACTTAATTGCCTTTGCCTTAGTGATTGCTAGTGAGGTTTTAGAGAAGGATTCCAATGGTGGGAATTTTGTACTGAGCACCCAAATTGGACAGAATTTACCTGTTAGCAGTGGTTCAAAGGTTTCAACCAGTGATGAACCACCTGCAATTATGAGTTGTTATTAAGCTTGATACAGGGAGGGACTGAACCAGAGAAAGCATTTGAATTGTATGTAGGCCCATTGAGAGGGACTGAACCAGAGTATTTGAAGGGGATTTGCTTAAATGGCTTGAAGGAAGTGGTTAAGGCATCACTGAAACTGCATCCAGTTAATTCACAATGAGAATTAATGGATTTAGCTCAAAGGATTGATGAGAAGAATGAGTTGTTCGAAAGAGGAAGATTGGGAAATCAAAAAAGCATGGCAGCAGCAACAACTTACAGTTCAAATAGAACTGTAACTTGGGAACCAGGAATAAAAACAGTGCAAGCCAAGGAATTAGGTTCAGTTGGAGATTCCAGTAGTGTTAAATCCAATGGATGATGGATCATATAGGGGCAGACCTTTTAGGAGGTTGTCCAATGCTGAATTTCAAGAGAAGGCTGAGAGAGGGTTATGCTATAGATGAAAAGTGTGGACCAGGTCATGTGTGCCCAAACAAGCAATTCCAGGTACTGATTATGACACTGGAACAACGGGAGAATGAGGAAATGGACGAGGTGATATGTGAAGAGGAAGAAAAGCAGTTTCAGAATATGCAGCTATCATTGTATAGCATGGCTGGATTAACCTCAAAAAGGTCAATAAGGCTGTGGGGAGTGGTTGAAGGTAGTAATGTAATCGTTTTGGTAGATTGTGAAGTTTCTTAGGTCTTCATATCAGCTACAACAGTGAAATTATTGCAGCTACCAGTGACCAATACTAAACCTTACCTGCTCCTTATAAATTACGCAACCAGAATTAGTGAACTCAGATTTGTAGATTGGAAGAACATCAAAGTGTCAAATGAAGAAACTTACAATGACATCCAGTGGTGCTTGATGATAATAATGCTTATGAAGGACTTCTCGATAGAGACTGCTTGATTTGATTTTCAACAAAAGGAAAAATGGTTAATCACCAACTGTTTCAGTTAAGACTTCTTAAAGGAGGGAGAAGAAAAAGGTTGAAGATTTATCCTATGGAAGAGTTAAACTTGTCCTCATCATGAACTTTTGACAGAGTACGAAGGAAATGGAAATGAAAAAGGAGAAGAAATAGGCACAAAATATTTGAAGTTAGAAAAACAAATTAGAAATCAAAGAAAATAAAACAAATTTAGGAGTTAGTGTGTGAAATGAATACTTATGGAGTTATGGTGTCAAATAGATTGAGGAGAAAAGCATAGGTGATTATGTGTTGCAAAAGCCTTTGTCAACCAATATGTTTATACCCATTTTTGCACTTCAGCAGCTGTTACCTTTTTTTCTTCTGCACATCATATAACAGAATCCCTTATGCAAATGCAATTGGATCATGCCATTGTATGCACTCGACCAGACATTGCTTATGTTATAAGTGTTGTCAGTAGATACATGGCAAATCCTGGTAAATCCCTAGAGTAAGCAATGAAATGGATTCTAAGATAAATCAGAGGTTCAATGGGAAGGATGTTGGTTTATGGTAGAGCCAAGGAGAGAAGGCGTGAAACTGCAATTCAGGGTTTTGTAGATTCTGATTGTGTTGGCTGCTTAGACACAAGGAAGTCACTTACTGGGTTTGTTTTAACTCCACATCACTGCTGAAAAAACTATTTAATTTCAAGACTCTTGTGTGCTGCTGCTGGTTTTTGTATATAAAAGCAACTTATGTCTATATGTAAATTACATTCTTTGCTGGGGAAAAAAAACACCATATGCAAGTAAAAATATCCAAACGTGACAATATCATGCAGATTGTAAGGGATAGTCTGTAAGGTTCATTCTAATTTGAGTAAATTCATAAAAGAAAACCATTATGCACATTTTCAAGATATCTTATATACTATATCAGTTGCTTTATATGTATTTTGTTTTCAGGCATCCATGGAAGTTACTATGTTTTGGATACAAAACAGAGTCCTCCTTTAATGTGTTAAAAACTGGATCAGACAAATAGAGCAGCAAGGCCACCAGTTCAGGGTTCCCCTCCCTCCAAAAAAATCAAATTTGGATATAAACCAGGGGGAAAATAGTCAAATAACAAATTAAATCCATTTAACAATGAAAAATTATTTTGACATTATAACAAAAACTAAAAACAAAAAACTAACATTGATCGATAAAAAAAAAACAATGTAAGATTATTTTTAAGATTAAAACTTATCATGTTTTAAAGAGGAAATAAAGACATTGCAAAGACAATTTATGAATAATTTGCCCTAGTCAAGTTTAGGAAGGCAAACTGTACCCAAAGCCGAGCCAACCAAACTGGCCAGTAGAACCAGTACACTCTGTCTTGTTCATAAAGCACAGCAAAAAAATAAAATAAAAAAAAGTATTGGAAAAACAATAAACGGTTTACAAGTTGACAAGAATTTACACCTACCCAGGCAAATTGCGCTCCACCAATCCTTTGACACAGATATCCCTGATTACAAAATATCATAATTCATAAGCAATATACAACTTCCACACTGGTAAAACAGTGATCAGGAAACTAAATATAGTGCACAACAAATAGCAAGAAGGTTATGCTTTGTGCAGGAATTTACCTCAATATGGGATCTAAACCACCTTGCACGATACCAAACAAGTTCTGATCATGAGGTCTCTTATGAGCTGTTAACATAAGGCAATTTGCATTGATATTCAGCATGCAAAGTAGACAGTGATAGAAAAGTATGAGTAGGATTAAAAATATGGCCTATCATTTCTATTCAACATTCATGCTAAAATAAATATAAATCCTTTTACTAACAGGCCATGCTTGACATCATTGACCATAATTTTATACTCGGCACATGCTGAGAGACGAACATAAATCATTTTCACCCTTTCTTTTCTCTAACAAAGTATCTAATGTGCTGGTGATTGAATAAAGGGAACCCAAGAATGGCAAATTGAAGAGCATGCATAATTGTGAAAGCTACCTAAATGGGTTCTCCCCTTGAAACCTAATTGGGAAAAAAAACCACATTCACAAAGTGAAACATTGAGAGAGTTCAGAATGCAATGTAACACTAGACCAAATACTACCCGAAACACCTTTACTTCCATTTCTTCCATAGCCAATTAGGCACAATATTACAAAGGGTTATCCTCTGTACAAAACAAATCATTTAAATCCAAAACAATTAAAACAAACATTGACACAATGACACAGGTGCTTCGTTGATGCAAAGAAACCAGGCACTGATTCGAAAATATTAGCCCATAAAATCTAAAACTTGGAATCGAATGTACTATTCTGGTTTCGCCAACACAACAAGAGGCATAAAATCAACTTAAAAAAAAAACAGAGCTTTACAGTAAAACAACTTTGTATCTTGTGCCCTAATTGTATCTCAACATAAGTATGTGTATGAAAGCATTAAAAGGAAACTACTTGCTTACCCAGATGACTACAAGACCGTCTTTGTAAGCAACACGACAGCACAGTCAACACGGTCACCTCCTACATCGAGATGGCATGGGGCAGAATGCAGAATGAAGAATGAAGAACACTGGGTTGGGCTATTTGAAATGCGCTTATTGAAGTAGGGTGTGGAAGATGATGGTGTTCGTTTTGGTCGATTAGGGCAGAGCGTTTATGGATTGTAAATGAAATGAAGCTACAATTCTAAATATAAAATGAAATTGCTGGTGGCTGAAAACAATGACAGTTTCCATTAAAAACCGTCATCGAAATCGAAAAAAACGATGACGTTTCTTGAGAAATGTCGTTGATGCATGTAAAACGACGACGGTCCATATAATAACCGTCTTTGTTATCATTGAAAACATCCACATAATTACAAAATTGCCACCGCGTAGGATACGAAGGCGGTTATGGAAGAACCGTCATCGATACTGTGTCGTTGAAACGCTTATTTGTAGTAGTGTTTATTTTATTTTTAATTCCTAACATTTATAACATTTCTAATTTTAGTCCCTATTGTCTACATTCGATAAAACTAAAAATCCAAAACAAAAGCTGATTTGTGTAACCAAGGATGACATGGTGGTGCCACACCTGACTTCCAATTCCAACTAGATATATCCATGTAATTATGAAATAGTGAAACGTGTGTACGCCATGCATATTGTAAGGAGAGCTTAGCTTCTCATACTGTTACGATGAAAGAAGAAAAGGGGAGATTGTGTGCTTAGGGTTCATCTTAATTTGCAAAGATAGGATCCGCTGCCATTGCTAAGCTTCTCGTTGCCATGGTTAAGTTTGTCTAATGGGTGCGACCTAGTATTAGTCATCTGCTTAAATGTGAAGTTAATTTGATTAAAATTTGATCATGTATGAAATAGGATAAATTAACTAATTCATCAAAAAAAATTATATTATATAATATATAGTTAAATTATAAATTTTAAAAGATAATATTAAAACTAAGAAATATTTTATTATATGAAAATAAATAATATTAAGTTAAGAAATTTTATTACAAATATATCATTATTCTTATTGTTATTAAAATGTACTCATATTCGAAATATATTAAATTTAATTGTTAAAATTCAAATTTATAAAACTTAATCAAAGGAAATTAGTGAGTGGAAATCACCCTTCACCAATGAATGGAAGGAGCAGAAACAGGTGTAATTTGTAATCTGTACCCAGAAGCATTAGTTTGACAATAACTACAGTCAAAGTCTGTGAGATAACACGTGGTGGTCCAGGATGTTAGATTAGAGGAACATCTTTGACAGAACACAACAACACAAGCAGAAGCAGAAGCAGAAGCAGCAGGTACGTAGTTAATTAATTAGGTTCTTGCAGAATGCAGATGCGTACCTTTTCTTCTGTTAGCTACGTATGCAGATGCAGATGCGTACCTTGTTGTTGTATGAACTCGGATTCAATTGTACCTCCTTTCCCCTAAGTGAGGCCTCTGCTAGATAATCTTACGTAAATTTGGCATTAATTACTAAATTTTTTATAAAAAAGAAAAAGAAAAGAAAATGATAGGATCATCTATGCTCTTTGGTTGATTGGCTATTTCTTTTTAGAGATTATATATATATATATATATATATATATATATATAATTGTTAATTCGAATAAAATAATTATGGATCATATTTTTTTAAAATTTAATTTAATTATATTTAAGATTTAAATTTGAAATTATTTTTAGGGATGATCATAGATTTGAATCAACTTGATAATTTGATGAATTTTAATTAATCTAAACTAGAAAATCAAGATTGGTTCGAAATATTAGTTCGGTTTGAATTGAAAGATGATAAATTCAATTATTTTTGGGTCTCATGAATTTTGATTTTAAGGACCAATTTGAACTTATATTTATCCGATTAAATAATATCTTTTATTTTTTTAAAATATTTTTGTTAACACTTTATGTGTTTATATTAACAGATGAAAGTGTCCTTGCAATTTTAGTTCTATTTTGAGTTTTTGGCTAACTTGATTGGTTTGATAATTAATAGTAACTTAACATCATTTGTTATTTAAAAAAAAATATTTTCTATCATTTCAATAATAAAATTTATAACCCGATCCAAATTATAATAACCCAGGTTTAGTAATTAAGAGAAAAGGAAGAAAAGTTTAAATTTGCTAAATTCCGTCAGAAAAAGCGTTAGCGACGGATTTTGCAACGGAATTAGCGACGGAATTTTGCCTGTGAATAGTGCCACGCCTGGGGCGTGGGATCCACGCCTGGAGCGTGGGAAGTGCTCCAGAAAGTTGATTTCCTCTGGAATGCCACGCCTGGAGCGTGGGATCCACGCCTGGAGCGTGGGACTCTCGCTGGGGGCCTATAAAAGGCCAGCTTCTTCTTCTTCCTCTGGACTCCAGTAGCCATGGGAGAGCTTCCCAAGCTCCCATGTTCATGCTATATGACCTTGAACACCTTCCTAAGCCTAGTAAACCTCCTAGAAACCAAGTTTGAGCCAAAATCCTTCTTCCCTATTCATTAGAAACCCCTTCTCTGAGAAAGCTGCAGAGAGCTCGAGATTGGACGAGGAACGGCGGTGGTTCAGTGCACCAAGGCTAGGGAGAGTAGCCTAGAGGCCTTCCTCGGCAGTTCTGAGGTAAGAAACTCGAGTTTCTCCGATTAATTTCTGATTTGAGGATTTTGATGAATAGTGACCCATTTGTGATGGAGCTAGAATTAGCTCTGGGTCCAGTTGAGAGATGTGTTCAGGAGCATGAGAGGAGGAAGGATTAGCTTTCAGTTTGTATTTTGGTGGCTGTTGGTTTTGGCTCTAGGTTATGCATGGGTGACTTGGACTGAGTCACTTGATTTGAGATATGCAAGAGCCATGTTGAGGGGCTTGATGTGCCTGAGAAGCCTTGAGAACGGTGTCTTGTGAGATAGACCGTCCAAGCCCTATGAGAAACCCTGAGGTTTTGGTTGAGAGAGCTGAAATGCTCTAGGTGAATGGCTTGGTTTGAGTCTGGAATGACTCTGAGGCCATGGATGAACCAGAGATAGACCACTGAGGGTCTATGGAAGGCTTGTGTGGATAGGCCTGATGAACCCTGGAGTAGATGACTCGGGTTGAGGGAAAGAACTGTGGTTCCTTCCCAGAGGCAGTGGATGACTGCTGGATGAGCTTATGCATGAATATATGCTTGTATGGCCTGTGATATGTGCTTGTATGCATGGTTAGGGCTTAACACGGAAGTGTCAAAGAAGCAGACCATCAGTTGAGGCTAAAGCTGAGGGGCACGGCTTGCCAGGTAAGCTCATCGTTCTGTGATGCCTTTCTCTTTCTCTTGTTTGCCACCCAAGTGGGTGATGGGTGCATGTCATGTTTGGATATATATATATATATATAGGTGTATTGTGCATGCTGAGAAAGAAAGGCCGTGATGGTCTGTTATTGATGATGATATGTGTAGAGATAAGCCTAGAAGGCTGGATGAATAATGCTTAGGGTGGAACCCCTGCTGTTCCAGAGATTGTGATACGTGATAAACCCTAGGATAGACACTGAGAAAGTGTGAGGGTATTTGACACCTGTGGCTTCAGGTGTGGCCTTGGGCCTGAGATGGAGGAACACTGTGAGATGTTCCATGGCTTTGATGTGATACAGATCAGAGAATGATCTGTGATGGAATCTATAAGATACTGAGATGGTATCAGGCTAGTTGAGGTTCCCTAGCCAGAGGCAGAGATTGAGGACTCCCTGGAATAGCTGAGATTCCATGGGAGGTGCCACTGCTCTCCGAATAAAATCCTAAGGGTGGATTGCCCGTTGTGGATGTTCCTCCTTAGGCATTGTTGTTGATAAAGACCATGGTGGTCGTCTGTGTTGAGGATAAATAGACACTGTGATAGTGTCTGAGTTCTGAGATTCTCTGGCCAGTAGAATAGAGTCCTATGGTGGTAGGACAGATGGTATGTGATGGTAGTCCTGTGGGATTGAGAGCTCCCTGATGTGGATTGTCTCTCACAGACAGTGATTGGAGATCCTGAGGGATTGAGAGCTCCCGGAGTGGATAGTCTCTCTCAGGTATCTGAGCAGGAAGTCCTGAGGGATTGAGAGCTCCCGTTGAGGATTGTCTCTCTCAGGCAACTGATGGATAGTCCTGGGGGATTGAGAGCTCCCGGTGTGGATTGTCTCTCCCAGGTAGTGAATGAGTTGTAGCTCATGATAGAGGCCGGCCCGGTATATAGGAGTCCTCCAGACGTGGTTGTACCTATATATTTTCGGGGCGCTTCTGATAGATAGTGATGTCCTGCCATGAGATGTCCTAGTATATATTGGATCCTCTGTGAGTGGGGATCGGCATATATATCTAGATGAAAGCCTCCGCAGGATGATGATGATAGGTGATAGATGGTGATGACCATCGGAATCACATGGATATTGATCCGGCAGAGGATTGAAGTCCTGAGTTGAGAGATTCCTCAGGCAGTGTATGTGAAGTCCTGAGTGGTAGACTCAGGCCATGCTTTATATATATGACATTGGAGGCGGTGCCTCTCTGGTATATACAGTGTTCAGTGATTGACACTGATGATTAGGTACCTCTGTGAGATCTCTGTCAGACGGTTATGAGAGCCGATATGAGATAATGAAGCCATGATTTTGGCTTGGCTCTGTTAGATGGTCTTGAGATGGCTGTGAGAGCCAGGATGAGGGGTGATACCTCTGATACTGAGAGTATCTGGTTATGTTACCCTGTAGTGGGTCATGAGAGCTAGGATAATTTCCTAAGCTCGTTTCTGCTTAGATTTTATGTGTTTTGTGCTTGGGGGTGAACCAGGGTAAGGGAGGATCTCCCAGAACCCTGAGTTTACTGAGATGTTTATCTCACCCCTGTTGTGGGTTATAATTTTCAGGTATTTCCAGAGGAGAGGAGATACTCCAGGGAAGAAGACCCTAGCTGAGAGTGCTGAACCTGGTCATGGGCTGCAGATGAAGAATAGAAGAATCTTTATTTGATCTCTGTCTTGTATAGGGTGTGAGTGTACACCCATAGTTTTGAGCATGTATATGTACAGTATCTGAGCATATTCCTCCTAGTTATCTCTGTTTTAGTTCTTATGCTTTATGCCTATGTTTTTTAGGTTATGTTATCTGGATCAGTAAGGGGCTTGTTGATGATGTTTTGTATGTTGTTTTATATTCCATACATGATGTAATCAAGATAAAACGATTCTCTCGTTTCCGCACCGCTTTATATGACGCTGATAGCGCTAATCTAATGATATGAACGTTAACACACACCGGGTGCACACGGGGTGTTACACAAATCAACCTAAACGTGATGGAGTTGGTCCTTCAATTACAGACACATACTAAAAAAATTTGAACGGGTCTTTATTCATCTCTATTATAGTTAAGTTGAAAGTGAAAAAATTTCATGCTAGTTATTTTACGTGTTAGGCAATTTTTTTTTTCCGAAATATTATTAACTTTATCTTCATAAACTTTTTAAAGGAAAATGCTTAATAATACGAAAGAAATTTCGTACCTAAGCACGAATGACGTTTGGTGCTCAACATTTTAATTTTTAATTTGATGTTAGTCTGATTTCTTTTTTACTATCATATATAATTTTCAACCATTATAAAAAATAAATTCGCTATTATAATGAAAATATATTAATATTAAATGATAATTCATAATTAAATACATTGTAAAAAATTTCAATTGCGAGGATAAAAAAAAAAACTGTTCGATCTGTTTATTACGAGTTCTTCTTTTTCTTTTCCTTTAAGCCTTTGTCTTGTTCCAATATATCCTTCACAAGATGCCCCGCAAGGATCCAGAAACAGTAGTTTCATGTGAGGGAATGGTCCAAAACGGTGCAAAAGAGCAAAAAGCAGTTATCGGTTTTCCAAATATAACTGGATAATGAGATTCTTTTATGACATGAATGTACCTACCACTACCACCTTATCATTAGCAATGTACTAATGTTGATACAGCTGTAATGATATTAAGTCATTATTAGCAATCTATTAACGTTAATAAATAATCTTATCAACCCAATCTCAATCTCATCTCCCATCCCAAGTCCATACCAAATTTGAAATAGCATCTTCCGTAGTAGGGACCGTGCTAAATGCTAATCTTAAGGTACAACCTGTGTGAGAAGAAATTAATAGGAGGTAGAAATGGGAAGAGTTTATTTGAATATTTTTTTGGTGCGAAATCGGAAATACCAACATCAATTGTGGGTCTACTTCCAGTATTCAATAATTCGCGGCGAATAAGAATATTTAGTTTATCTTTAGATTACAGTTGAAAAAAAAAGTAGAGTTTAGTTGAATTTAACTTTGTAAACTTAATTAATCTAATTAAAGTAAGTTTCATGTAACTTGATTTATGTTTGAAGTTTTTATGTTTAATGAAAAAAAAACGAGAGGAGTAGCTTTAAGATAAATCTCAACTTAGATGAAAGTCACGTTTAATCCAACTAAAAAAATGATTTGTTGATCAAATATGTGCAATTTTTTATGAGTAATAAACCTCAATTTGAATGTCCAAACGGCAAATGAAAGACATCCTTAATATGTTTGGATTGTGATTTTAAGCTTTCATATGTACTAAACATCCATTTGCGCATTCTAATGTACAAAATAGAGAAGTAATAACACTTAGGATTTTTTTTAAAAGGTAAGCTGTGTTCTACTAATCCAAGCACACATTTAAGTTGTATGAAATGAAAGTTATATTAATAAGGATATATATATTGCATATGTTTAGATTAAAGTTACGAGAGAGGTACAAAATATTTAAAAATATTTTACTTTGAAAGTAACAATTTTTTCATTTGTGCATTGAAATTTGCAAAATTTTAATCCAAACATAGTCTTTTATTGATCGGATTACAATTATTGGTAAAACAATTTCATGGTAATTGAGAACCAATAACAAATTCATCACTTCTTAAATAAAAAAAAATTTAATCAAATTAAAAAACTAAACTATAAAATTTTGACATTTTTTTATTATTTCTGCCGATAAAAAAAAATCAAATGCATGCTTAAAATCTCAATAAAAAGCGTGAAAGGGAATGAAAATAACATCTCATGCAAGAGCTCTTACCCAAAACCTTTTAACTGTTGGAGTCTCAAACTACGTGGCCCACCAAGCTTTCTCCTCACGTGATTATCCAAAGGATCTTTGACTAATCTTCTTTTCGTTTCTTTTTCCGTTAATCACGTGTTGTTATGATTCACAGATTTGCATGCATACATACATACTGTAGACACTGTCCGTTCTCATACACATCCCGTGCCTTCTCTTTGTCCTCGAGTCAGATGCTTCTTTAATTATACATTTCATCTTTCGTTTGTCCTCATTCCTAGTGGCCATGGAAAATAGTGGAATTTATGTTTTTTACTTCAACTATACAGTTATGTTATTTATACTACATGTTTTTTATAATTCATTTTTTTCTATAATTCTTCACGTATTAATTCAGTTCATTTCATAATTTTCTCTTTCTTTAAAAATATTTTTTTTCTTATAATTACTAAAAAAGTTATATAAAAACATGAATAGGAATATAACTTTTCTGTTTTATAATACTGCAGACTATGTTATGCGTAAACTTGCAAATTATAGGAAAAAAGTATGTGCAGATTTTTCCAAAAAGAAAATTAAAGCTTGTAAATCAATAATTACACAGTGAAATTGTTTACCTCTTTGCTAACAAATAATTATTTTTAAAAAATTAAAAATTTATAAAACAATTATTTCCCAAAATATAAACTGAGCCTTATCTTGATATTCCTATATATTAAAATTTATTCATATTATTCTTCTAAATATATTATTGGAAGATCCATAAGCAGAAATCGGGGTAACGGATATGTACAAGGACTCTGATGCTTCAAGTCAATTACATGCTCAAAAGAATGTGAGTTGGGAAAAACATACATGAATTATTCTTCGGTGTGCATGTATATTAAAATGAGGGAGTATACAAGTACTTTGTTTTCCTTAGCGATAGATTTCAAATTGGAATCTTAGATCACTTTTTGGTAGACCTCGTAGTATCACGTAGAATTGAAGATTTTTTAAGATTTGTGACATTTTTTTTCTTTATAAGTATATCTCAAATTGAGATCTTAAATAATTTTAATGGATCCTACATGGATCCCAGTTTTAAATATTTAAAATTAAATTAAAATTAATTAATCAATTTAATTAATAAAGAATGAGAAAAACCAAAAGAAGTTACCGAAAGAATTAGAGTATATATTATTTAATAACTTGCAAAGTAATATATGAATAACTATCTTTACTTAGTAGTCAAAACCAAAAGGAAGAAAAAGCATTAGATGTTTAAAACGAAAACGATTTTGTGATCATGGCACAGATTAGTCCAATTTCAAAAAGCGATGTCACCTCGAAATTACAGAATATATGATAACTTGGTCACGATGGGTATAGGAGTAGATATGTGACCGTCAACACAATCTTATTAAGCATCTAATTTGAATTAAATACACTTTATTTGGAAGCAAAGAAGAATAATCAGCACAACATTACTGAACTATTAAAAACCATATATCGAAATCATTTCATATCTGTCTACCAAAGAACAACCGTAGTCCCTACATTTGATTGACTAACGCAAATCATGAACTAGGTCCTAGCTAGAGATAGAAAACGACGGATAGTAATGTTTAAAGATTTTTTTGTATGCACTAAAAAACCCAATTAGAATAATTGAGAAACTCAATTATTTGTGATTATGCCGAATTTGTTGGTGAATAATTTTAAGTTTGGTAGGTAGCAACGTATTCATATCTAGAATAAAATTTAAATTAAAAATGTGTAATATTGTTGTTTGGCCATTGGAACGTATATAATAACTTTAAAAATGACAAAATGCGGTTGATCTCTTGGAGGATGAGTCCTGACTACAGTGATAAAGTTGTGTCTTGATGATTTGTTGATGATAAATTCAAATACGGAAATAGTCTCTTTATATATTCAAAGGTAAGATTGTGTATAATATATTTCTCTCTTACATTTGTATAACGAGATATATCTGAGCAATGTGATGTAACTTTTTTAGCTTTTTAATGTAATTGATCTCTTGCTTGGCCTAACAAGGAAAACGCCATGTATGTTTGAAGGAGATTCATAAATGGAATATAGCTAGGGGTCTTACAAATGTACACTCTAAAATGACTCCCAGTGTAAATAAAATGAAAGGAGAGAAAGAGTTTAAAAAAAACAGAAAAATGTGAAAATATAATAAGTTACGAGGTAAGAAAAAACAGTTATATATAATATATTGACTTTGATCCCAGATCGTCAGCTAATTCTAGAAGATACACAATCTTTAAGTTTCAGAGTTAAGGAGATGAATGAGGTTAGTAATAAATTCTGCCGTTTATGCTTTTATAAATAGTTAATGATAGTGTTTTTAATTCTATTATTTGTTTCTTGTAAAAAGGATAGTAGAGAGTATATATTTTATATTTGTCCATACAATTAAAAGTTTGTTTGTGGGTATGCCTAACAGTTTGATTAATTAGAAATCTATTATTTATTATTAGCCATAAAGCCTAGTCCTTTTGTAATAATGGTAATATACACAATGCTGAAGAGTTGGTGCCACGTGTGGAAAGTGCTAAGGAATCTTCCTCATGTCAAGTTTCCTTTTCTGACCATTCCTTTCGAAATGCCGAAGCTATTGTCACAATGAAAAATATTTTGAATTTCAATTGTGACTATTGTAACCACATCATGCCTTAGCATGTTTGAAATTGTCATTAATTTATCATCATAGAAGACTGACCTCTTCTTACAACTTCATATTCTAAATTCAAAAGCATAAAAGTCCCAATTAACCCTTGCATTGTGTCTTAGGAGTGTTTTATGCTTGCTTTGGGAATCAAGAGCATCTCGGATGGAGTTTTTTAAAGTAGTTTCTTTAAGTTATTTTTTTTGTCTTTACAATATTTTGTGTAATTTCTACAGTGCCATTCATGTTATTTTTAAGAAATTTATACATAATTTTATTCAAATGATAAAAAATTTTAAGAAAGTGATCACACTTTTATATTTTATTTTACTTTCACTTAATTATGGTTAAAATAGAATAATTAATTCAAATATTGAATTATTACATAATTAAATACAATGACATTGAAGAAAACATAATGATATAGAATGTTACATAAAATTAATTTTCATTATTTTGTTTTTTGAAAAGTTCTCACATATGCTCAATCAAATCTACCTGAAGTTAGTGGTGCTTTTCTCTGTCATGAACATTTGCTCTCCTTTGGAAGCATGTTGATCTGAAATTGGGGTAAACACCGAAGATACTGCGTTTGTTGACATGTCATTACCTTCATTATTGTAATCAATATGATTTTGATACATGTGTCGTTCATCTTCAACAATCACATTATGCAATATGATACATGCATAAATTATATTATTCATTGTATAAGCATCCCAAAAATGTGACGACCACTTATAATTGTGAATCAAGATTAAAGCAATCCAAATGCACGTTTTACACCCTTTCTTGTTGATTCTTGTCATAGTGCAAACAATTTTCTCTTTTCTCCTTGTGGCATTGAGATGATCTTCACAAAGGTAGTAAAGTCTAAATAAATGTCATCTGCTAGAGAGTACCCCATATTGTATTGGGTTTCATTCACCATGTATTACACCGCCATCCTGACAAAACTTCATCAAACACATTAGATGCATTTAATATAGTATTATTTGAACCCATAGTGCCAAAACATGCATGTCAAATTCACAAGTCTTGTGATGCCATGACTTCAAGAATAATTGTTAATTTTCCATGATCACCACAAAAAAATTGACTTTTCCATGCAATTGGACAATTTTTCCATTCCTGGTGTATACAATCAATGGAACCTAACATACCTAAAAAATCGTGTGCCACTCCCATTTGTAATAGTCTTCTAGTGTTATCATTATTTGGCCTCCTTAGGTACTCATCCCCAAATATTGCACAAATGCTTGATACAAATCTCTATAAGCATTCCACTACAATGGTTTCAGCAATTCAAATATACTCTATACAAAGACGAACAATGCACTTCTGCAACGGTGATAGGCCTTTTCTACGCGTTGCATCTACCCTCATTTGGAAATACTCATCATGATTGTCGAGGGCCTCTACAACTCAAAGAAACACATGCCTTTGCGTGCAGAATATTGGTGATGTTGTGTCATATTTGTCAACTTCAATGGATGTCACCGGGTTAGAAGACGACGAGTATGCACCTAAAGTAGAAACCTTGCTTCTTTTTGAAGAGTTATCCATAAATTTTGCGTGTCATTTTGGTTCATCTTTCAACAACAACCAAGCATGTTCAACTTCAAATTTTTACATGTATCTTGCTTGTAAATCTTACGCACGAAAGCCATAACGTTCTTCTTTGAACTCTAGCTTCTCTTTTGATTGAGTGCTTGTTTGTAGCAGCCTATAAACTTTTGAACTACAAGATGGATTTGATACCATCAAGATTTTAATGATATATCTTCCCTTTCCAAATATTAAACATGCTTGTCGTCGTTGTTATATGCCTCTTTGATTCTTGCCCAATATTAGGTTAATTATTGGTCAACTCCTACAATTGCATTCTTTGACACATTGAGTCATGATTGGATGAGAATTATTTCCTCTTACACTGAGAATGCACTACAAAAAAAAACATGATTTAGCGACTGAAAAATTCAGTCACAAAATCTTTGAATTCAGTCGCTAAAACGGTTAGCAACCGAAATGGCGACCGATTATGTGTGTCGCAAAACCCTAGACACTAAATCCTTAGTCATCGAATTCTGTTTTGGTCGCTACTTAGAAACCGAAATAATCAATTGCAATTTAATTAAATTCGATCATAGCGTATTCGGTTACTATTTTTTACTAACAAAATATGTAACCGAAACGCGCAGTCGCTAAGTCGATTGCTAATACATAATAAAAATTTAAATTTAAAGTAAAATACAGTTGAGTTGCTATTCATTAATTAATTTTAGAATTAAAATACATTTTCAGTCACTAATTCGGTGACTATTTAATATTTAATTTGTTAATATAAATAAATTAAAAATATACTTCAGTCGATAATTTGGTCGCTATTTAATATTTAATTTTAAAATATAAATAAATTAAAAATACTTTTCCTTCGCAGATTTGGTCGTAAAGAAAAAAATGCGTGATTTTTTATTTTTCATATTTTAAATTTTGACTTGCTTAATAAGTATTGATGATAAATATAATTTTTAATAAATTATATAATCAAACTTATAAATAAAAGTGGACATTGATAATGTGTAACTATCTAATAAAAATTCTAATTTAAAGATTGATTAAGTGCAAATTCAAACTTTTCAAAATTTAACAAAACGAAATGTCAAAGTTTAATAAAGTTCAAATTCATAACTAACATGGCATAATCAAACTTAAATAAACTATAACCAGAAGTTAATGGTCCTTTGACATGTCATGAGGACGATCAACTTGAGCATGGTCAACATGGTGCTCAGTTCCATCTACTATGGTAGTCGATGGACTAGGAGCTGGCATGATAGGCTGAATATGCAAGTGTTGTAATATACACTGCATTTGCTCATTTTGTTGACGAATTTGCTCACGTTGCTCTTGCATATGTTATCTCATCTCTTGACTTTGATGATCATGATTCTCCACCAGCTGCAACATCTTTCCTCAAGTGTTTTCTCCTTATCTACCTTTGCCATAAGCTCAACATTCAATTCAGTAATTGTCTCACACATTTTCCTCTATTTGGTCTTCCACAGGAGCAATAGAAGTAAATGGAGCTAATTTTGAGCAACTAAACCTTTTGCTCAAAGTACCTAGCCCATACATGTTCCCCTTGTAATTTGGATCTCCAACAACATTCAAATATATTTCATTATCATCAATAGAAGTAGCAGTGTTAGGGGAATTCTGTGTAGATGTGTCTTCCTCTGCCGAATGTTATAAGATTTCATCTTGACGATGTTGATATTTCTCCTGCAATATAAAGTGAGATATGAAAATAAATTATTAAATGTGTAGCCATATAAGAATTAATATTCAAGAAAATCACCACTAATATAAAAAAAAATTTGACTTTAATCTACTATAGTAGGCTTCAAAATTTATACTAGCTAATCACAAACATTTAACAGTAGCTAAAGAAAAGAAAATCAAGAAGTAAGAAAATTTAATCATGGAATGAAATGATTTGGTAGTATTTAATGGAGTGTATTCATACAAACACACAAAAGACATACTATTACATCAATGAAGCCACCATTTATATAAGTATGAGGCACATCAAAATCTTACATCATTTATCTACAAGAAGATCTAAGAAATTATCATTTTGATATCCAAGAAAAAATTATTCAAATGTTATGAATATTGTTGATGTTTAATTATATTAATTTATGAACTAAGTGGGATAGAACCACTAGCTTGTGATGAATAATTTGCTTTAAAATTTTATCAATTCATAATACCTTTTTATTGTCACATATAGAATATGATTATGCAATAACTAGTGCTTGATCCTAATTGACAGAACAAATTAAAATTTAGATTAGGGATTCATTCATACCTTAACATTGCAGTAGACAAATGCAAAGGATCACCTTTTGATCAATTGAGAAAATGCTGAACCAGACCAGATATATGCAATTTCAATTGAGAAACCCCTTTCCTAATCATATGTTCCTTTTGGTGCACAACACAATCATAAGTACTAACATGAATGCCAAAGTGCATGTCGTGAGACATATCTTGTTCATAAATCAAATTTGCTTGCATGGAAAATTGTTGTTTTACACAAGATTCCAAAACATAGCACTAGCTTTTCCAAATAAATAATTAACAATTTAAAAATAAATATCATCCAAATTTGATATCCACTATCTAGAAAAAAACAGAGAAATAAATAATAATAATAATAATAATAATAATAATAATAATAATAATAATAATAATA
>CM023954.1:24008247-24029927 GCA_013407115.1 Glycine latifolia
AATGCATATTTTATAACAATAAATTTAAAATAAAAATCATGGTTTAATTAAAAATCATAGGTTTGAATAAAAAATATTAGGTTCATATACATTAGAAATTTTAATTTTATAAAATCATAGGTTCATATACTTTAGAAATTTATATATGTAAAAAAATATATCATTAGATAAAAATTAATTGTTATAAAAATTATGTAAATTTATGTGTATTAAATATGCATTAAAATTTGTAATGTTATATATAACAACATTAATTAGTTTTGAACACGAAAGGTCTAGTAGCTCAGTTGGTTAAAGCATCGTGCTTGTAATTGGAAGGTCACAGGTTCGACACTTGCTTTGGGCCATTATTTTGAAAATAATTTTAAAAAATTTTAACATGTACGGATTGCGAATTCATAACGTACGGATTACGAATCCATAGGTGATGGATGTATTAATTCGTAAAGGTTCATACGGATTGTCAATCCGTATGAAACTTATGGATTACGAGAAGGGCAAAATCGGTATTACACTGTGCATGCTAGGTGTATTGGAAAAAACGTTGGTGTAGGAAGCAGATCTCTATTTGAAGACTAGCATGCCCTATCGTTTAGTCGGTCCAATTTTGGAAAACACATAATAGGAGAAATAAGAAGGGGTCAAATTGGAATTAGAGAGTGGAATTGGTTTATGAGAGAGCAAATATCGTGTAATGCCTTATATAACGGGAGAGGGAGAGAACAATATATTCTTCTCTATTTAATAATATATTTCATATGTTTTTTTCAATATTGGTCCCTTGACACATATGGAAAATGATATGAAATATATTGTGATAGTATATTATTTTAAAAATACAATTTATGAATTCAATATGAGTTACTATGTACCTTATTGGTAAACACTACGATAACCAATAAACAAATGCAAGGGATACTTCAGTCACGCATGCTCTGAGTAACTTCAAAGAAAATGGCAGCACACAGAGCCACAATGACAAAGTGTGAAAGACATGTATTTCAATTATAGTATTCATTACAAGTGAGCAAATTGAGGGAGACAAGAGATAAAATTACAAAGTAGTCAATAGTGCGCTATAGCAGAGCCGTTTTCAATAGTAGCCAAAAGATCGCCTTTTCACATGCTATAACATCACTATTTTGATAGATGACACATTTCTGGCTAATCTAGGCAAGTTGGGCATTTCAAATCTTCATGCTTCAACTTAAGGGGGAGTATTGAAGAAAATATTTGAAGATAATAACAATTTTCTGTTTGCAGCTAAGGTTGTTATGGGTTGTTATCTTCTATTGGTAAAATATTGGAAGATAATAACAGTTTTTTGTTTGCAACTAAGGTTGTTATGGATTGTTATCTTCCGTTAATTATTTGTAACTTTATTTCAAATTTATAGCTAGGTTGTTTATATTGTATTTTCAAATTGTATATCTTTTAAATCATTGTACAACAACATGCTAGTGTAACCGTTTGCCACCGCTTACCTATTTAATGGCACAACCTTGATCAATGCAAACACAAAAAATTTATCGCAAATACCATTTCTAATATGGTATCAGAAGAGTTCAATTCTATATCTTTCATATTAACTCTGATATAGTATGGCTGGTGCTAATTCAAGTGGCGCTTTGAATGTCTCTGACCAGAGATCTCCTTTCTTTCTTGCACCGTCAGATAATCTTAGCATGGTGTTAACTATTGTCACCTTACATGATGAGATTAATTACGAGAATTGGGCAAAGCTTCTAAAGAATGCACTGCGAGCTAAGAACAAACATGGCTTCATTACTGGTGTTATTCAAAAACCTAACCTAGACATGTTTGAAGAGTTCCATGCATGGGATGTGTGTCATTCTATGCCAAATGGTTGGATTCATAATACTATAGATCCTCAACTGCAACCCTACATCCAGTGTTTTGAGAATGCCAAGGACTTGTGGGATGACTTGAAAGATCATTTCTTGTAGCTAATATTCCTCATCAGTACCAGTTGAAGGCGAGTTTGACTACTATTAAACAAAAAGACATGACTATAAGTGCTTATTACACCAAGCTTTGAGCCATCTGGGATGAGCTAGATGCTAGCAGACATGTGCACTTGTGGTGATTCTTGTACGTATGCAAAAGAGGTAGCAGCTGAACGTGATAGGGATTATGTGTACCAATTTCTAATGGGGCTTGATGATGCCACATTCGGGACACTTTGATCCCAGATCCTTAATAGCAATGGTAATGACTTTCCTAGTCTCAATAAGCTTCATGTCGTGGTAATCCAGGAAGAAACTCATAAAACAATAGAGCGAGGAGCAATTGATCGTACCAATGTCGTGGGCTTTGCGGTTCACACAAAATCTCAACCTATTGATCATGAGGATAAGCAACCTTGTTTTCATTGTGGTAAAACAATTCATGATGTTTCTCATTGCTGGGAGTTACATGGCTATCTTGAGTGGTATAAAGGAAAAGGAAGTGACAAGGGCCGCCCTAAAAAAGGCATGAAGAGTATGGCCAATGTTGTTGTTAACATTGCTTCAATTCCTGACTCAATACGCAATATTCAATTTGGCCTTTCTTCCGATGTGGCTGAACGCTTGGATCGCTTGCTAGCTTTGGTGCAATCACAGTCATCCAAGGATAAGATTTTTGGTAATGTATCTCATTCTTCTTATTGGTTAGTTGATAGTTGAGCTTCTCAACATATGACTGGTACTTTAAGTCTTCTTCATCATGTGACAAATATCAATCCTTTAGCAGTTGGCTTGCCCAATGGTTATGTTACTCATGCTATAAAAAAGGATATGTTTTTCTTGCTCCCAATTTTTTTATACATGATGTGTTGTTCGTCCCTAACCTTCAATGCAACTTAATTTTTGTGTCCTGTTTACTTTCGTCTGATAACCATAAACAACTTCTTTTCACTAATAAGTAGTGTGTTTTGCAAGGCCAATACCTGACAACGAAGATTGGACTAGGTCATTTGCGAGGGGGTGTGTTTGTGTATCAATCCAAGCCAAGGAATGCATTTACTGTGTGTGTTGATGGCATGAGGGAATTATGGCATTTACGTCTTGAACATGCTTTACATAAAACTTTGTCTATGCTTCTTGATTTTTTTAAAATTTCGTTCTAGTTCAATAAGTAATGATCCTTGTGATGCATGTTGCCGAGCAAAACAAACTCGCTCTCCTCTTTCATCAAGTTTCAATAATAGTAAAGCTTCATTTGATTTATTGCATTGTGATACATGGGGGTCGTATAATACTTGTTCTTCTACTGGTGCACATTATTTTCTAACGTTGGTTGATTATTATAGTAGGCCCACTTGGACTATCTTGCTTGCTGAAAAAAATGAGATCTTTACACATATTAAGCTATTTTTAGGTATGATACAAAATCAGTTTGGCAAGATGGTCAAGGTTTTTTGTTCGGATAATGGTACATAATTTAAAAGTAAAGCAATGACAAATTTATTTGGCGAGTTAGGCATTTCTCATCAAAATTCTTGTGTTTATACTTCACAGCAAAATGGTCATGTTGAATGAAAACATTGTCACATTTTAAACATTGCGAGAGTGTTGCGTTTTCAAGCACACTTGCCTGTACAATTTTGGGGTGATTGTGTTTTGACTGCTTCTTATTTAATCAACCGTACACCATCCAAATTGCTTAATGGTGTCACTCCTTATGAAAAATTGCATGGTTTTGCTCCTGATTTTTTGTTGCTATGAGTTTTTGGATGTTTTTGTTATGCCACTCTTCACCCTAACCGAAGGATAAGTTTGCTGCCCGTTCAAATAGGTGTATATTTGTTGGTTATCCTTCTACTCAAAAAGGCTAGAAATTGTTTGACTTGGAATCAGAAAAATATTTTGTGTCTTGCGATGTCTCCTTTTAGGAATTGGTGTTCCCTTTTTTGTTTCTACTCCTGCAAATGACAATGCAATTTCTCCCCGTGTTCCTTGTGCTAATTGTTATGAGGCTCTTACTATGGATGATGTCTCTCTTGTTCTGTCGGAAAGTTTAACTCCTGACACTGGGGATGCACCTGATCCCCATGTGCATGGTCTAATCATTTGATGATAGGGGGAGTTTGGCTCCTGCTTCTCCACATGAGTATGTCCCTGGTCCTTCCTCATCTCTTGAATCAACACCTTCAAAATGCACAAGAAAACCTCCTGTTTACTTAAAAGACTATGAATATTGTCTTCTTGGTACACATACACCTTCACACTCTTCCTCCAATTCAATTTATGTTTCAGTTACTTGTTCTCCTTATCCACTAGCTAATTTTGTGACTAATTCTTATTTTTCCTCCAAGCACCAATCATTGTTGGCAACAATAGATGCTTCTTCTGAGCCATGACCTTGACGTGTTGCTTTGTCTGATTCTCGATGGGTTAATGCAATCCTTAAGGAGATTCATGCTTTGGAAGATAATAACACTTGGCGTTTAGTTGATCTTCCACCTGGCAAGCGAACATTACCATCTTAATGGGTTTTCTGTATTAAATATCATGCAAATGGTTCCATTGAACGCTACAAAGCTAGGCTGGTTATTAGAGGAATCAACAAATTGAGGGAGAGGATTTTCATGAGACATTTTCTCAAGTTGCAAATATGGTAAGCGTTCATACTTTTCTTGTTGTAGCAGCTGCGAAACATTGGCATCTTCATCAACTTAATGAAAATAATGTCTTTCTTCATGGTGATCTTGATGAGAAGGTTTACATGAAATTAACTCTTGGATTTAATGGGGGTTTAACATCCAAGGTATGTCGTTTATAGAAGTCTTTGTATGGCCTCCGTCAATCTCCATGCAACTGGTTTGCCAAGCTTACTTCTTCTCTTCTTCATTATGTTGATGATATTGTGCTTGCTAGTAATGATGATTTTGAGTGTGCTAAGGTTAAATTGTATTTGGATTCTTGTTTTAAAATTAAGGATTTGGTTTCTCTGAAGTATTTTTTAGTTATTGAGGTTGGTCGAAATAATTCTTGTTTGGTTCTTTCTCAACAAAAATTTTCTTTGGATATTTTAGCTGAAACTGGTATTGATTCTTGTAAACCAGCTCTATTCCCTATTAACATCGCTTGGCTCTTAGTACGAGTCCTGATTTTGTTGATCCTGGAAGGTATCGTAGGCTTATTGGTTGTTTGGTTTATCTTACTATCACTCACCCAGATTTAAGCTATATTGTTCACACTTTGTCTCAATTTATGCAAGCACCAAAACAAAAACATTTTGAGGTTGTGCTTCAGGTTTTGCGCTATGTTAAGGCTAATTTAGGTCAAGGTTTGTTTCTTTCTACTAATTGTGATCTTCAAGTTCATGTTTTTTGTGATTCTTATTGGGCTACTTATCCTTTAACTTGACGTTTGATTACTGCTTATTTTATTATGTTGGGTCAGCCTCCTATCTCTTGGAAATCCAAGAAGCAAGTTACAGTTTCTTGTTCATCTGCCGAGGCTGAGTATAGATCAATGGCTACTACAATTGTATAATTATTATGGCTAAAATTGTTCCTTGCTTCTTTAAGTATTGATCATACAAGGCATATGTTATTAAGTTTGGATAATCAAGTTGCTCTTCAGATTGCAGCTAATCCTGTTTTTCATGAACGAACAAAACACATTGAGTTGGATTGTCATTTTATTCAGTAGCACATTCAATCTCATACTATTGTCACTCGTTTTGTTCGTAGTAATTCTCAGCATGTTGAATTATTTACAATGGCACTAGGTCGTGTAGCTTTTCTGGCTAATCTAGGCAAGTTGGGCATTTCAAATCTTCATGCTCCAACTTGAGGGAGAGTATTGGAGAAAATATTGGAAGATAATAACAACTTTTTGTTTGCAACTAAGGTTGTTATCTTCTATTGGTAAAATATTGGAAGATAATAACAATTTCTTGTTTGCAACTAAGGTTGTTATAAGTTGTTATCTTCTGTTGGTATTTGTAGCTTTATTTCGAATTTACAGCTAGTTTGTTTATATTGTATTTTCAAATTGTATATGTTTTAAATCATTGTACATCAACATGCTAGTGTAACAGTTTGTCATCGCTTACCTATTTAATGGCACAATCTTGATCAATGCAAACACACAAAAGTTATTGCAAATACCATTTCTAATAATTGGGTAGAGAAATGAAAGAAAAAGAATGTCTCTTTCCTTCTTTATTTGCTATATTTATAGAAGACATAAGAGGGCGAGTCCTGGTATAGCGGTAAATTTGTCTTGGTCACTTGTTAGTTATGGGTTCGAATCTGAAAACAGTCTCTTTGCATATGCAAGGTAATGTTGCGTACAATATCTCTTTCCCTTACCTGCACATAACGTGGAGCCTTTGGGCAATGAGGTACGTAGTTTTTTTTATATATTTATAGAAGACATGAATTTCATTCATGATTTTCTACATGTTTCACCAATGAATGTTTCACCAATGAAAAGCATGTTAAATGACAATGGAACTAAGATTATACATGGAAATGAATAATTAAGGATACATTCCAATGTCCTCATAACCTAAAGGACATATATAGATGCATTAGATTTAGTGCATAAAAATCAAGAAATGGTTTTTGTTATTAGGTAAATCAAGATTCTTATACTCTATCAGAAATTCAAAATGATGAATATATCAAATGGGTACTTCTAATTATTACACACCTATAACTAGTTCAAGTCAACAGGCAGTAAAAAATTTCTAACCAAAAGATTACCCTGAAAATTCACCAGAAAACTACTATTGCAACAATTTTGTAGTACAGTTGGACCTGAATCATAAAATACTTTGACCTGCAGGAGTGACAGAGTTGAGGCAATTCAGTTGTTGCAATGATAAAATATCTAAAACTATATTTCAATAAAATATATATCTCCAACCAAGCATAATGATAGAAATGAGAATAATCTTAACCTTTGAGAGAGTGGTAGCTAATGTGACTTTGCAACCCTTAGAAGAGATGGAAATAGACTATTATAGGAAAATGACCTACATCCCATTAGAAAGAACTAGTTGATCTGTCATTACCCATATTTTTCTTCAGTCGACAACATTTAGTGTAACCAATAGGAAGAAATTAAGAAAATAAAAATCCTAGGTAATCCATACCACAATGTTTATTTATCAAATTAAAATCGCTAGGGCAATCTTTCAAGGCATGTTTGGACCAATGTGTTCGGATAGGGCGAGAGGGATTGAAAAATATTTTCTATGAACATTCTCCTTCGTTGAGAACTATGTAAGATGAAAGATCACAATGTAACTTTTCAATAATACCTTATTCATTTTTATGACCCGCTTAACAACCTTTTAAATTTAAAACTGAAAAGTTAACCCTGTCCAGAAAATTCTTCATCTAAACATATCCCATGTTACATTTTGCAGAATGGACGTGACATTTTGTCAAACAGTTTGGGCACATATCAAATAAACCCTTTAATCTCACATTTAAGTAATAAGAATGATCCCCTTATAATAGAGCCTGCTCAGGCCATCTCCAACGGGGATTCTTACCATATTCCAGATATGGTTTCGTGAAGAAACTATACACTAGAGACTATCTCTGTGGCAGAAGGGTTCATTTAGAAGAAGCGCATCTTAGAGCATCCCCAACTATGGTTTCTTAATCATCTTTTAGTAGTTTTTGCAATACTTTTTGTGGTCCCCATAGTGTCATGTCACTCCTAAAAAACTCATACAAAATTTTACTCCAATATTAAGAAACAACAAGAAACTTCAAAAAATCCACACATTTATATTTTTTTATTATAAATTAATTATTATTCAAATAAAATGATTAATTCATTTTGTCAATTTTTATGTATACAAATAATAAATATGAATAATTGAAAAAAAAATTAAATTTCAATCATAGTAATTTTAAAACAAAATTACTATTTTCACTCACCACCCACCACCTACCATCATTAAAAACAAAAAATATCACCCAACACCAGAATCTTCTTTCCCTTTCCCCAACGTTCCAACTTCATTTTTATTTCAAAAATAAAAAAATCACCCAACTTCATTTTCTCATTCCTTCTTCCTTTTTCATTTTCTCCCCCACTGTCATTTTTATGTATACAAATAATAAATATGAATAATTGAAAAAATAATTAAATTCCAATCATAGTAATTTTAAAAAACAAAATTATTATTTTTCACTCACCACCCACCACCTATCATCATTAAAAACAAAAAATATCACTTAACTCCATAATCTTCCTTCCCCTTCCCCAATGTTCCAACATCATTTTTCTCTCACAAACAAAAAAATAATCATCCGCCTTCATTTTCTCATTCCTTCTTCTTCCTTTTTCATTTTCTCCTCCATTGTCATTTTTTATTCCTTTGGCTTCTTCTTTTTCCTTTTCCTTCTTCTTTGTTTCGCAACCACCCTTCACTGTCGTCCGTTGACCCAACAATGATACTCCCTTGCGCAACCACGATTGCCCCTCAAGCCACCAGTACCATTCCCTCACAACCACGACAACCCCTCGAGCCACCTTCGCTGCTCACTTGCACAACCATCATCAATCCTTGAGCTACCACTGCCGCTCTCTCACACAACTATTGTTGGTGACTAGTTGACATGGGATTTTTTTAGATTTGTTCAATATTCTTTTCCAAGTTTGTATTTCTCCATATCTGTTCAATTTTCTTGTTCTTGTGATTGTTTTTCCTCTTTTTTGTCGTTGGGTGGATTGAAGGTGGTTGATGTTAGATAATATTTTTTAATGCTAAGCACACATTTCCAATATAAGGAACTCTTTTTATTTTAAGGAATAGTTCATTCCAAGTAGATTGTCTCCAATGCATAATTTATTCAGGAACCCGTTTCTTCACATTAAGAAACTCGCCACAAAATTGGAATTGGAGATGTGCTTAACAATAAAATATTATTATCCAGCATCAACCAACCATGTAAAAAAAGAGGAAAAAAAACGAGAATAAGAACAATCAACATATCTTATCTCATCTCAGAATGGAATAAAAAAAATTAAAAACAACAACACATAAGGTTAACATTAATTTGGATTCACAACAATAGAAGATAATCTCATCTCAGATCTTGAATACAAATCAACAAAACAGAACCATCTCAGATCTGAAATACAAACCAACAAAACAGAACTATCTCAGACTAAAAACCAGATTTACCAAATCAAGGGGCGACGATGGTGGTTACGCGAGGAAGGGACCTCGACGGTGGCTCAAGGGGCGATGGAGGTTGCGCAAGGGAGGGTATGCGACGATGATACAAGGGCCGACGGTGGATGCGGGAGGAAGGGGTTGCGATGGTTGTTGCGCGAGGGAGGGGCTGCAATGGTGGCTCATGGGGCGACGATAGTTGTGTAAGGGAGGGGCAACGATGGTGGTGCATGGAGCGATGGTGGTGGCACAATGACCGACGATTTTCCCGTGATGAAGAAAATAAGAGAAAGAGAATGAGGGAACCGAGAAGTAGGGGAAATCGAGCAGAGAATAAAAGAATGAGGGGGTTGTGGTGTGTGGTGGTTCCATTGTTGTGGAGTGAAAAATAGGGCTTCTAGTGTGGGGAAGGCTCTAGAAGTGTGTGGGAAAGTAGGGAAGGTTGAAAAAATTTTATAATTGGAAATAAAAAATAAATAAATAATTTTAATTTATATTTAATATTTTCTTCAATTAGTCATATTTATTATTTTAATATATAAAAACTCAAAAATGAATTAATTATTTTATTTGAACAATAATTAAGTTATAATAAAAAAAATGTGTGAAGTTTTTAAAGTTTCTTGTGGTTTCTTAGCATCAAAGTAAAATTGCATATAAATTTCTTAGGAATAGCACATATTATGTGGACCACAAAAAGACAATTAAGAAAATCATATAAAAAACGTGCATTAAAGATGTCCTCAGTGCTTACTTACACATTCGTCTTTTGAATAAAAAAACACAATTTTTATTTTTATTTCATTTTTACCATTTTTCATTTTAGAAAAAGACAATCCTGAAGTGAACTCTTTTAAGAACAGCAAATGAAACTCACAAGACTGAACAATTACATAGGTTTTTACTACTATTCATGTGAAGAATATTTCGGAAAAAGAGCTTTTAAATAAATCAGTTTTAGGAATTTTGACTTCTCCTTTTCATTTAAATTTTACTAGGCAAGAAACGTTATCTTATTGTAAAAAAATTTAAAAAATTATAGAATTACTGTGTTAACTTCAAATTCATAATTTAATTGCCATTAAACACATGAATCGACTATTGCAAAATTGTTTCAATTTAATTATTGATATTTACAATACATAATAGAGAAGGAGGGGAACAAGGTGTTGGGTCTGTTGGATTGTCTAAACTCTAAAGAAAAGGAACAGAAGTCGATGGAGGTGGATGAACCTGTTATTTCATTCATGTTTTCCTTCAATACAATGTCTATACGAAGTTGTTATTTCATTCTTCTTTCTCTGTGTTTTCTGGATCTAATTACTTAAGGTGAAGGCGTTTCACAGTGTTGAGCAGAGAAGAGCGTGGTGGTGGAGGTGAATTGAAGAAAATAAAAGGATAATTTTTTATCAATAAAAAGGAAAATTTTAAAAATATATATTTACCGGTTAATCAAGTTTCCTTTCTTTAATCTCAGTAATTGAACATTTTATTAACATATCCAATTGTTAAAAATACTTCCTCAGCGGTGAGGAAGTAATTTCACGGCTTCATATTAGAAACCACCTGGTTAATCAATGTGCCACATTTGAATATTTGCTCATTGTTGTCTGTAAGCCAATAGAGTTCAAAACTTTGTTTTTCTTCCTCTAACAATTTCTAGGTACTTTAAAAACTGAATAGTCTATTTCACAAAATTTCAGGTGACCTTGTTTGCGGTGCACTGTCAGGATGCTTTACTATGCCATTGCAAATATGTATCCAGATTGGTGCAATGTACTCAAATTCCACTGCAGTATACTGGTCCATTGTCACTCTTACTATGACTGGGAATTTACATACTGAGAACATGAGAGATACTGCTTGATATCGCTTGCATGTTCAACTTCGGTTTAACATCATACATCGTTGGAAACATGACGTTTGGTATAAAAATGTTTGTAATTAAAAAATGCATTCTCGTTTGAGTGTAATTTCTGTTGTATAAGGCCTTAGGCTCGGTCTATTAACAAAACATTAAAAACAAAAAACCAACTCACGTTGGAGTTCACTAGTCCTTTCCTACATTCAACTTCAACTATCTAGTATCTTCATTCTTATAATTTACACTGCATTACGAGTAAAGAAGTTCAGTTATTGCTCTGGCATTTCAAACTAAATTCATATCTTCTTCGTAACCTGCTTTTCCAAGTATCATTAAGTGCTCAGATTATGTCAATGATATAAAAGAAAAGAATATACAGAAGACAACAAATTACATTTTTGAAAATGTGGAAGGGCGGAAAAACACAGCCACTCGTCCAAAGGACCAAAAAGATCTCTCCCTGACAATGGATCAAAATAAAAATACTCACTGACCCATCAGATTACCATCCTTTTCCAACCCTAAGAATTTTATACAAGAAACAAAAATGTAAATCGTAATGTCAGCTCAAAAAACATTTATCAGAAATAAGAGAAAAAAAACTGACTGAGTTTTGCTATATCCCTTTGGTAGAACATGTTGGTGCAGTGTTGTCCAACCTTTAAATTGGAGGCTAGAAACTGTCCCACTATGCAAAACAATATGCATACAAAATCTTCAGAGTCGCAGCAGTCAATCATAGCGTTAAAATCTCCTACTGTTATCATAACAAGAATAGCCACACCTTGCCAAACAAGAAGGCCGCAGAATGAGAAGTTGAAGCACCATGCAATGGAATTGGTAACGATATAAATCTGATGACCGTGCAGAGATATTGGAACAAATGAAACATATCTTCCATTTAAGCTTTTGTTCCGTTGTAATTATCCAGAATGACAAGATTGTGGTCAATTTGATTGGCAAGAGACTGTTGTAGGCACCGGCATTCTGGTAAGGGGTACGTGTAGACAGAAGTTTTTCTGTTTATTTTTCTAACTCTAGGTACCATGATTCCTTTGCGGTCACTTTCACTGAGCATGTCTTCCATCTGATCCTTGAAAGCTCTCCAACTGCAAAAACAATGCACAAATATTTTCCATCATCTAGTGTTTTCCAGTGGTTGCATAGCCTAAGTCCTCATACTAAATCCATAAGAGTATATTACAACTATTAACTATACATAAATGTAACATTCAGACAACGATGGACAACTAAAATAAGAGACCTATGGGCAGTTTGATTCAAGCCAAACAAAAATCAACAATTAGTAATTAAAAAGTAATCATACAAAACAATGTTAAAAAATAAACTGCATAACAAGGCACTAGTGAGCAGTTCTAGCAAATCAGAATTTACTAGTAATTAAAAACTACTGGAAGTTGCATTATATACAAGACCACAACACAACCTGGTAGCTCTCAAGTTAAAAGGCACCATATTTAATGATTAATAGGCAAAAGTCTATAATCCCTTCCATTAACAGCTATGACTTCAGCTTAGAAAAGTTTTCTAAGGACCAACTAATGTTTTTCACTATCAGTCTCATGTAATTTCCTTTGCTGTGACAATGTGCCATTACAGGATTATAGTACATATTCAGCTGTAGATTAGTATCTGTGTGACTACGAATAGTGCTCTCGCAAAAACATGTCATACAAAAATCAATACTCTTCAGAGTTCACCAAAGTTCAAGTGTTGCAAATATCAGTTTCAAACCATAAAATGCTTTGGGAATGGATTATTTCTGGAAACTAGTAGCTTTTCTTAATCAAAAGCTCTTAAAATGCTGAAAAAATTAAGCAATTATTTCTCCAAAATAATTTTAAACCAAACATGCATCAACTGTTTTGGTTAAAAGAAGGTACAACTTCGGATTTAGTAACAAATTGTCAGCCTTTGAGTTTTATTTTGTACAAATCATAAGATTCACATTCAAGTCTAGGGGAAACTCCAATCAGTTAACACACTATTTTGTAGAACAGGTTGTATCTACTATGTGAATCCCACAAAAGAAACAAATATCAGTATCACTACTTGATTTTTATTTTTTATCAAGACAACATATGATACATGGAACCAAATTAAATATTCCTTAAAATCGTTCGAAATGTTTTAATGGAATATATAGTAGCTATAAATGGAGGATGAAAGGGAGAGAATATACCTAATATTCACATCATCCAAAAGAACAACAAGCTTGCGCTTATCTGGGATAATTGTCTTGGCATGGCCATGATAGATGAATCTTCTATGGCCCATCAAAAAATGGGGGAAGTTACCACCCTGAGTTGTTACAAAAACCTCACTAGACAAGCATACTGTGTAGTCCAGTGCAGCCAATTGGGAGGAGTAGCCCTAGAAAAATATGAAACTAAGCATTAGAGCATATTGGAAACTCCCCACAAATATTACAACATACACTCTATGAAAGAGTATAATTAAATTACACTAGTACATAAGATTTTTTTAGTTTTTCTTGTTTTGTATTTTAAATCTTAGAAAAGTTGCAGCATAGACATACCTACAAGTTACAACAAACCATCAAGACAAACTATGAGACTGAGGAATGGATAAACAACCACAATATAAGGCCAATTACATCCTTTATGTTTTTGGAATTGAAACCCAGTTACATCCTTTATCATCACGTGCATTCTTGAAGTCTGTGTATAAACTATAAAACCAAAAAATAAAGTATAGCAATTGAAGTTTAAAACTGCAGATCATTTTTTCAAACTGATGAACTTACATTTGAGAATTTTAGTGAATGGTTGTCACAACTTACATGTTTGTAAGCTCATAGTGAAGTTTTATTGTACTTCTATACGACCTACTATACTATATAGTGAATAATGAGCTTTAAATAGACAAGAGAAAAAATGGGAGTAGCATAAATGAATATATTAAGAATAATGCATGGTCACATAAGAACAAGATACAAAATGATTGTATATGAGAAGATATTGTTGTGACACCTATTGAGGAAAAGATGATAGATAATCAATTAAGGTGGCTTGAACATGTGCAAAGGTCACTAGAGGCACTAGTGAAAAGAATAGATCACATGATTTTTAGCTTTGTGAAAAAAGAGGTAGAGGGAGATCAAGAAGAATGTCATGTAAATAATATCCATAAGAATTTGGTTTTTAACCGAGTCCAATGATGTTTGTGTGAGTCATGTAGCTGATTAAATTTCACCTAGTAAGGCTATTACTGTTCTCGTGGTTCTTGTTACAAGTCTGTGCCACTGCGTCCAATTAATTAGTTATAAAATTTCCTTACAGGGTCATATAGATGATACATCTATATATCGGATCCTAATTATATTTTTTCTAGGCTTACTTATATTTTTTTGTCCCTACAATTTAGCACTTTTTTCGTTTTCATCCCTGCAAATGTCTTTTTTTCGTTTTAGTCCTTGCAAAATATGATTGTTTTGTTTTTCATCCTTAAAACGCTTTAGATAGTGCTTTAAACAGTGAAAAAAAAGCTATCCAAAGCGCTTTAAGGACGAAAAAAAAAAACATTTTGCAAGGACTAAAACGGAAAAAATTGCAGGGATGAAAACGAAAAATGCACTAAATTACAGGGATGAAAATGTATTTAAACCTTTTTTCTATTAATTTCTTAAACATGTGTGTGTATTTAATCACTGCAAGGATTAAAAAAATTATAAATATTGCTGCATGAAATGAAAAGAAATTGGTGCTGCAGCAGAGCTAAAAACAAGACAGGTCTACAAGAATCAAGTTAACATGATTCAGTCTACAGGCTACTATGAGAAAGAAATCAAAATAAAAACAGACAGTTTGTTGATATTTGTTAAACCCCTAATGCATAAAAAGATTTATAAAGTTTTGATGATAACAAACAATGAATGTCACATTATTAGATTATTGCATTGATGATAATCATTTGATTATTTGATATTTTAAAATTACTGATATTTTGGATTTATGAAAATCAACATAATTGAAAAGATTATTTGAAGAATTCTGAAGATTGATATGATTAAAGATGACATGAAATTAAGAATATTTGTTTCTATTTATTTTTATTAAATTTTATGTAAGGAGATTAGAAGATTGATCTTGCCAATATATTTGCCTTAAGATTGCATTGCATAGTAAGATAAAATATTTTTTAATATTGCATTGCATAGTAAGATAAAATATTTTTTAAGATTGCATTCAAAGATAGGATAAAATATTTTTTAAGATTGCATTCAAAAATAGGATATAATATTTTTAAGATTACATTGCATAATATAATAAAATATCTTTAAGATTGCATTGCATAATAAGATAGAATATTTTTTAGGATTGCATTCAAAAATTGGTTAAAATCATATGCTTAATTAATATAAATAGAAACATATTTTTGTGTTTAGAGTATGCATTCCATTCCAAATAATATTAGAGCTTTAAAGAGTTTATGTTTGCATCATTGAGAGAATTGTTGTGAGATCATATAGAAGCGTTTGACAAGTCTGATTCTTCAACTCTCCATTAGGATTTAAAGGTACCTATTTACTTAAGAAAGAGGTCGCATATGGGAAACTAGGATACCAGTTTTGTCTCTGTTCTTGATGAATTGAGACGTACGACTTCTGACTGGGAAACAAAGATATCAGTCTATCTCTATTCTTGGTGAATTAAGACGAGAGTTTTTGCTGGGAAACAAGAATACCAGCTGGGATAATTGTTGTGTAAGGGTAGACTAGGAAACTAGGATACTAGGAACTCTTGTACACAAAATTATCATAGTGGAGTTGTCCATTGGATTAATTATCCAATTTGGACGCCGTGGTTTTTTAACCCAATTGGATTTTTCACCCCCCCCCCCCCCTTGAGTTCATCTGGGACCAACACAGTTAAGAGCTTCGAAGTCATCCAGTTTCATAGAACGAATCATGACATTTGTTATTGTTCTAGTTTTGCAACCAGTGAGGGTCTTTACCATAAAAGGAGCAAGCTCATCTGATGTTGCAAGAGACTCCTTTGTATACAGATTGGGGAACATCTTTATCAAAGGAGCCAAATATCTCTCTGCATGATATATTTTCCCAGAAGCTAAGTATATTGAAGTATTGTTATCAAATCCCATGCCACGCAGCATCATACCAACCTACGTAGTTAAGGAAACAATATGCAACTAACATCAGTATCTTCCATGTAATATCAGCTTTCATACAATATCAAATTGCATACATTAGATTAATTTTCATCTCATCATAGTGATCATACCATTCTTAAAATAAAAGCATGTACAAATAGTGAGGCCAAAATCTAGTATCAGGATCAGGTACTAAGAAAAATATTGATGGTATCTCATTCAGAAGTCAATAACATGAGAATTTGAGACTGGTCAGATATAAATTAAGAAAGAAAGAAAAACATAATTTAAGATCTGATCAGCATTAAAAAGAAAAAATGTGCACCTCTAGAGGGGTTAGTGGGCATTTTCCATCAACCCGATTAAGGTCAGGTAAAATGATACAGTCTTTTCTTTTAAATTTCCCCCTCCACCCTTTTTCTCGAACTGAATCCATTTCCAACTTTTCTGCCTTTCCTCCATCATATACACAACAAGAGAATGCTACCATATCCTACATGTTGAGAAGATTTAGCCCATCATTAGATAAAGCTGATTCAAGCCTGTACCCTTTCACCACACAGTCTCATATATTGACACTAAGTACCAGTTCCAACATAATTGAATGAGCATCAGTACCTCCTCAAAACGAAGATGCACAGCAATGTATTTTCCATCTGTCCTTGAGCTCTTCTCAATCATTCGGTAAACTAATTTCTTGCCTAGTGCAGATATTGAAGAAGAAAACCTCAATGCTTTATAATTAGTAAGACATCTTAGAAATTGAATATGTGGAGGGACACTCATTGCCAAACGATTGGCAAATGGAGCTATTCGAATTACCCTGCATAAGAAAATAAAATTGTTTGAATAAAAAATAAAATTGTGTCAAATGCCCAATTTGAACTCGATTCAGAGTTCAGTTTTACCTGAAACAATTTTATGAAGGGAAAAAACCAACATTTTTTATTTCAAAAGGATGAACAAAAGATTGGAGAAAGTGACTCAATACCTACCCTTCCTTTTGCAAGATAGGAGAAACAACTCCAAGGTAATAACTGACAGGAGCCCAAGCTTGAACTCTGATGTTAGTGATATTAGTCATATTGTAATTATGCCGCTCCATTAGTGCCTCAGGCAGTTCTTTGACCACCTTCACATAACCATCAAGTGTGGATATAAAATGATCTTCATCATATATATCCCCAAATTCACTGTAAGAGAAATAAGATTATTTTAAAAGAAGTAATTGTAGAAATAAATAAGGAAAGTTTAAGAAGAGTCATAGTAATGTTCATTGCATTCTATATTGTTGGAAAGCCAATTTAATTAATAATTTTTTAAAAGGCTGTTTTTCTAGGAAAACATCATACCCAACGAGGGCTACTTTAATTTCATCACTATTAGATGGTTACAAAATTCAATTTAGTATGACTTGACCAATCATTATCACAAAGGTAAAGACATAACAAAAATGTTACAAGTACTAATTAATGTGGCTCAACAAATTATATTGCAGGAAGATTTGCTTCTCGTCCTAGGTTGTATGGGCTGTGTAATAGGTTCGGTATTGTAGCATAGAAAGCAACGTTAATATGGAACTGTTTATGGGAACATGATTAAATTGAATGAATTATACAAATATGCTTAATTGAATAATCAATGAACTTCAAAAGGAGGTATGAAAGTTTACATAGCAGTAACTACTAACATAAGAATCAGAAAGTTTCTTTAGATGATTAGATCTATGAAATAAAGCTGCACTTTTCCTTTTGCTATATCGAATAAGTTGTCTCATATAAAGGCAACAACCTGAAATTTGTTTTATGTTTTGAAATGTTGTAAACAGCCATTCGACACAATTTACCTTAAAACAATGCATAGGGAGATGTGTGTTTTCATTTTTTGTAAGCAGGAATGTAAATCATACACATAAATTAAGTGATAAACATATTCCACTTTCCCATATGTCACATGCTATTTAGTTGTGAAATTCAGTAACACATTGACCATTACTAAGCCAAACAAGAAAATCAAATTGACCGGCATCTGTGTCCAAAATTTCTCAAGCATGAATGTTAAGACTAGGATTTGAAATCATAGACCACATCAAGTGATGCAGCTGCAACATCTTGGTTGAGGCAGCTGCCATAACAGCAGATCAGCCTGTAATTGCAGGCTGCAACTGCAACGACTACCAGAATTCAAACCTTGGTTACGACCTATATTCTAAGGTTCAAAGCTAAAGATAATAAGTAAATTGGTCACCTTGGATCTTTCCACACATTGTGAAACTCAAACTGAGGTATAACTAGTATTGCATTCAGGAGTCCAGCCACAGCCACAGCATTGCAAATCTAACAATACATGAAAAACAATGGTAAAAAACCAGATCATTTTTCAACCAAAACCAAAACTGTGTGAAAGGGAAGATTTGTCACACCGCAGAGCGTTGCTGGTTAAGACCCCCATTGGCCTCCACAATCAAAAACCCATTCAGTCCAGGTGACACTGAAATTAAGAGAAACCACCGAATTAATGTCCCACACAACTTTACTTTTACACCAAACTCCATATTAGCAATTATTAATAGCTAATATTGATTACTAAGTAATGTATCTAAGCGCTTACCAAAATGTTCGCGATGCAATGCCGTCAAATTCGGACATGGCTTCTGCTCCCTCAACTTCCTTTTATACTTCCACACAGAAGCCAACTGCAAAAAGACAAAAACAAATTGAAAAATAAAAATAAAACACAGGTCTGTGTGATTCCCTTAGTTACATTATTGTCAAGTTATCTTCCTTCAGATACAATTTTATTAGAGATATTATTAGACACTAAATGTGAGCACCATTAGATCATACTCGAGACACTATCAGACACTAAATGTGAACACTTTTCCTATTGAGAAACGGATATTAGATCTTGTTCGAGACACTGTACTGGCAGACACTAAACATGGACACTTCTCCTAGCTTTGGTTCAGCAGGTTGTGATAAACTACTCCCATTCGCTAGACTCTAACTGTTGGTTCATTCTCTTAGTTTATTAATAAAATAACGAAATAAATGGATTTAAAAATAAGGAAAAGAAAAATATATTTTGAGCACATGGTTTATGATTATGATGCATTACGCTGGTTCGGTTCGGTTACGCACCTCAGTGGCAGAGGAATTATCATCCTCGATATCGTGCCAGAGGTTGTGGAAGATCTCGTGGCTGCGGTAGCGGGAGCCGGGGAGAAGAGTGTGGCCAATGAGGGCGGAGAAGGGCCCCACGCACATCAGCAGCCCCGAGATGTACACCAGCGGCAGCAGGAAGAAGTACCGGAGGCTCCGCCGCGCCATAATGCCGGCCACCAGCCGCCGGCTCTCCGACGAGTCCTTCGCCGGCCTCACCCGCCTCCGGCACCGCGGACCGCCCGAGTGACGACGCGGCGACGGCGGAGGACTCGGAGAGCTGCTGCTCCCGCACCCCCCGCCGACGCCGACGGTCTCATGAGTGAGACCGTTTCCGCCGGTTTTGGATTTCATGGCGAGATTCTCTCTCTAACAAGAGAGAGGTGTGTTGTAGAGAGAAAATGACTTGATGGAGGAGAAAAATAAAAACGAAAAAAAATGGTGTGTTAGTGTGTTACTATGTTTAGTGTAGTGAGTGTGTGTGTGTGTGTGAATTGTGGAGGTTTTTGTTTTGTTTAGTGGAGAGAGAGAGAGAGAAAGAGAGGCGAGCACTGGAGAGAGTAGTAGTACTACTGAGTTGCTTTGGGTTCTTGTTGGTGCAGAGAGATGAGAGGGAGAGTGATTTGAGGAAAGGGAAGATGGGAAATTAACGGGACTAGTACTGAGGCGTGGTGTAGTGTAAAAATTCGGCAGCTGCTGCTGCTATTCCGAGAAACAGAATCTGGTTAAGCAATATTTAGAAAATTAATAAAATGGTTAAATATGTTTTAGTTTTTGTAAAAGATTTTTTTTAGCTTTTAATTCGTGTAATTTCTGTGCTAGTGGAAGAGACTGAAAATAAAATTACCATGTTGTTGGTTTACCACTTATTAACATAAATTGTAATGACTTTTTTTCTTACATTATTTTGATTTAGAATTTGAATTTATGAAATAAATTATATTAGGAAGAAAATATTTGATATCATTATTATGTTGTTGGTTTACCACTTATTAACATAGATTGTAATAACTTTTTCTCTTACATCATTTTGATTTAGAATTTGAATTTATGAAATAAATTATATTAAGAAAAAATATTTAATATCATTATTATGATCGAAAAAATATTATTAGTAGAATTGAATTTAAATCATTTAAGTAAAATTTTAAATTTGCATATTATATATAAAAAATAAGATTATGAAATGAAATGTTACTAAAAATAATTAATAACAATTTTACTGAATAATTTGCATAAACAACAGGAAACAAAAAATAGAACGGATGAAAGAATAAACAAAATAAAAACACAAAAAAATTAAAAACATAAAATTGTTAATAATATGTAAGAATTTTGAACATATTTACACTGTAATAAAAACGAAGTAAAAATTACCCATTTTTCCTTTATTTTGCTGGCAAAAAAAAATGTCGATCATTTACTTAATAATTAAGGATAGAAATAGACGCTTTTTTATTTTTTACTGCTTTTTACCACGTTTAATTCGTGAATCTTGTGACTGATATGACCGTGACATATTGTTCAATATAGATTGGAAGTGTATATTTAAACCAATTTATAATACACGTGGGATTGATTGTGTAATTTTTTGTGTATCACTTAAGATGTTATCACTAAAGACAGATAAACATTTAAAAAATTCAAGGTTAAACTACAATCAAATGAAAATATTCATAAAAAATAATTATTATATTTATAAGTATTTTTAAACCTTAATTATTGTTACACTTAAGATAAGATGTAAGGCTGCAAGTAGTATCTGTGCATAAGATTTTTACAAACTTTTTATCAAGTAGTTTAAGTAGATTAATTCACAATATCTCTTATTAAATATTTTTAATTTTTTTACTGCAAATATTTTTAATTATTTAAAAAGTAATTACTATTATAGTTTTATATTTTACTTCTTTAAAAGTTATTTTTAACTATTCGTTTCATTTCCTTAAACATTACCACAGACACATTTTTGCTATCAAATTTCAAAAAATATTAGAAATGTGGGTAAAGGGGGTAAAATTGAAACAAATTGGGGATTTGGGGTTGCCAAACACGCCTGCTTTGGGCGTGTTTAAACACGCCTAAATGGGGCGTGTTTAAACACGCCCAAAGCAGGCGTGTTTGGCCCTCATTTCCCCTATAAATAGCCCCCACTTTTCACTTTTTACCATTTCTCCTTCTCTCTAGAATTTGCTTTGGCTTCTCTCTAGAACTTGGAAGGAAATTATCTGCAGCGAAGCCCTGCCGAATTGTCTGAAGCGAAGCGCTGTCAACAAGTAAGTTTCTCTGCCTTTTATGTTATTTAAGCTCTTATATTCTATAATTAGATAAATGTTAGGATCATA
>CM023954.1:24054502-24218310 GCA_013407115.1 Glycine latifolia
CTCTCTCTCTCTCTCTCTCTCTCTCTCTCTCTCTCTCTCTCTCACTCAATCCATGTATATATTAAACATTTTATATTATTGAAAAGATATAATTATAATAATGAATGATAAATTTTACAAGTTTTTTAAAAGTTCGGGTAAAATGCGTTATATTAATTTGTCGGAAGTAAAATTTATCAAAAATTAAAAAGTTGGGGGTAAAAAGTAAAATTAAGAAAAATGATCCATCGTAGACCGCCTATAAAGGTGACCGCCTATAAAGGTGATCCATCGTATTCTTAGGATTCGTCTTTATCATATACTTATTTTATAATTTTAAAAAAACTTTTTTATTTTTGTGAATTTATTGTCCATAATAATTTTTCAAAATCTTGCCCGATTCTCATACTTTTTCAACCGTAGTTTTTTAATTGAAAACAATTTATAAAACACAAAAAAGTAAGTATAGCAATCAATGAAGTTAATTTTCTTGAGGGGTTTGGATTAAGCTCATTATAAATCTCTCAAACATTGACTAATAGATAAATCAATGTTTCCACCATTAAAGAAACATTGCCCTACATTACTAACTATTTGACCCACACCACCTCTTCAAATTGCTTTCACATTTCATATCCTATAACTTGATTGAAAATTTCATTGAGGAAGCAAGAGAAAAAGGGTAAATACAGAGAATTAAAATTCCACATAATTGAGCAATGGAGTATAGTATCTTATGGAGGCGGGTAGGTCTAACCTCATCTTGCACATTATTAGAACTTAGAAGAAGAAAGATGGAGGGACAGTGTCCATAAATGTTATGGGACCAAAGCAGGAAGGGGCACAGCAGCCAATTTATGATACGAACCATTTCTGATTTTTTGTTGGATATTATTGAACCTAAATGCGTTTGTCTCCACTTCTCCTAACTTCCCGGTTGTGCATGCTGTCTATCAAATATATAATCAGGATTATGGCTCTCGGGGCCCATGCTCTCCATAATAGAGGAATATGCGATAATGCGTTTGAAAAAGCAATGAAAGTTGCCATCCAATGTATTCCTGTTCGTAGAACATGGTTCCCAGATTCCCACTACGTACTAGATTCAACCATTGATGTTTATGTTTCGAGTTTTTGTTTTCTATTTCTATCATAGATTAAATAATCAAATTAATTTTGTTTTAATATGTTTTTAGTCCCGATAAATTTTTGTTTGATTTTCATTCCTTAAGAATATGAATTATCATTGTTTTTACTCTTACTGTCATGTGATACCATTAACTGCTTACATGTTTAACGGAAAATCAAGTAATCATCCCAATTGATATCAACTAGTGTCTATAGTACTATGTAAGTATGTAATACTTCTAATTTTTTTTTCTAGATCTCTAAAATTATCTAACTTAAAATGAGTTAGAAACAAAAGTAGTTGTTTTAGATTTTGAAATGATAAAAGTTAAAGAAACGCATTCTAAAAGAAACAAAACTAAAAGTTACTCATTTTACAAAAACAAAATAATGATTTCAAATTTTAGAATGGTAAAAAATAAAGAACTTTTTAAAGAATCAAAATTAAAACTCACTTGATAAAAAGATTTAGCATAGTTGATTGAGTGTTGGTAAATGACAAACCCTCTTATATATTCCTATAGATAAAAATAATTAAAACTCACTCATTTTATAATAATTAAAAACATATTTAAAACAATTCATTTCTGAAAGATACAGTGTCAATTATATTTACGAGCCATAGAGGTGTACATTTAGTCAATCAAATTTGTCCTTGAGAACGTGTATCGTGGAAATAATTTCATGAGGTTTATAATGTGAGAACTAGCTTGACCCATAAATAACATGCATTTAGTCAACAAACTTGTTCCCGTTTGTATTTCGTAATTCAATTTAGTTCACGATGTGAGAGATATTTTTTTCAAACATGTTTTTAGTCTTTTAAATTAAATTTATTTTTGTTTTTAATTCTCCAAATTTAAATTAACTATTTTTAATTCTTAAATTCATAAAATATTCTTTTTAGTCTTTCTACAAAGTGTGATTCAATCTGAGAATAAAAAATTCACAATTTGTGAAAACTTTTGATGGTCAAAATTTAATTTTCTATTATATATTTTAAAATATAATTTTTGGAATCAAATCAATACATAAAATTAAAAACCCATTAAAATATAAATTATTGACTTAATTCTAAAAACTTTAAACTGTAAGAAAACCCTGCTTTAAAATTAAAATATAAATTAAATTTGGGCAGTAAAAAATGACAAAAATTGTAAATCTTTTATTTCTTGTTTTACTTACATTGTGCAAAATAACTAAAAAGACTATTTTGCGGATGACAGGAGAAAAAAATAAACTTTAAATTTGGAGGACTAAAAAGAAAATGACTCAAATTTAAGGGACTAAAAATATATTTAAACTTTTCTTTATCTGTGAAAATAAAAAATGATACCAGAAAATTATAATAACTCACACATAACGAATTGAACTAAACCTTATTGGTTGTGAGACCTAATTTGATAATACATGCATAATTTCTATTATTTAACACTTTTTTCTTTCTTTACAAGAAAAGACTTTTTTCAAGATTTTATAAAAATGAATATATTATAAAGTATATAATATATAAAATGTAGATAGTTACCTTTCATAAAATTATAATGATGATATTAATGTTGATGCTTTATTCCTTTTTCTGAAGATGGGAAAAAAAATAAAACTTTTAAATAGATGAAATTCTTTATTAGTCAAAATTCAAAATTTGAAACTTACATAAATAACTTGTTTTTTTACTTCTCTTTTAGTTAACTTCAAGATAATAAAACAAAATAAAGAATTGACTGTTAATCTATATAAGTTAGGAAATTTTCAAGTATGACTCTAAGGAAAGAAATTTACTTACCTATTCCAACCGAGGATAACATGTCATTCCATAGGGAGACTGAATCTTGGTTAATCAAGCCGCTGAATCTTGGATATCACCTATTATTTAACATCTAATGACCAATCTATATTTATCAGGAAGTAGCTTTTTCTATTTAATCTTCCATTATTCACGTGTTTAAATGTACCTATAACGGAACTTGATCTATGTTGAGTAGACTCTGCGTTTTTTCTCTCAACGTGACGCTGCTTTATACATTAATCCACATCAAAGACATACATCCAAATACACACCATGTCTTTATTCCACAGCTGATATTATGTTTAAGATGCCCCAAAGCGATAGCTCTGGAGGTGTTCCCCAACCATTCCCATATCAAGATGGAGTGCTTGATCCCATCCCTTGTTAAAACTCTTGAAGTGGAATCCAAATATGAGAACAATTTTTCCAAGAAAACTTCATCATAACATTAAAAAATTTCCTGTAAAACCATTGACAAAATATAAATATGTAAAGGTAACTTGTAGAATTCATTAAGTTAATAAAAATTACACCATTGAAGTGAAAATTTGTTAAAACTGATGTGACATAATAAGAGCAATAAAAAAGGAATAAAGTCACCAATAGGATATAATTTAGTGAATTCCATAATGCTTCTTCTATGCTCTTTATCTCGAGAGGAAAATGGTGGCGTTTGGATGTTGCATATGGAAATAATCTTTGTTATTTCAGCTATTTTTGTTTCTTGTATTCTTTGGTACTTCTGGTACCGTTTAATTTATTTCGGTTTTTGCCGAGAAAAAACAAATATGGAAAAAAGCTGCCTCGTATCCAAATGCGATCAACTATGCTTTTAGGATTTGCGCAGCTAAAATACCAACAAAAATCAGAAATAAATTAAAAGTTGAAAGGAGGGAAGACTACATATATATATCATTTTCCCAAATATGTATTCATTATTCACATAAAATTTGTCTCATAGGGACGCCGATATATCAACTACTACATGATATCAGTAATAGTGTAATACTGGTGTTTATTAAGCTACACTCCTCGAGATAAATAATGAAGAACGTAATTAGCCACTAATCAGACGTCCCAAAACATCTCATATGCACCGACCCTATCACGAGGAATCAGACGTAGCTCTGAACCATGCTTAAGGAAGACATTACCTGAAGAATTGTCACAAACATAATGTCTTTAGTATAAGCAGTAGCCTAGTATTACAATTTTTTTATACCATAATATTATATTTATTAATTTTTGAATAATTAATTCCCATCGAAAATTTGATTGAACATTTAGTGAAATCTTTCTTCAATCACATTCTTTTTATTCCTAAGACTTAAATTCAAAATCTTGGTGAAGGGATCCAAGCCTAACATTACTCGGACCAACAATATATTGATTAATTTATTTGATTCAATGGCCTTCGACCAAGGTATAGGATTAATTTAAAAATAATTTATAAATAAATTGTAATTAAAAATTAATTTACACATTGGGATGATTTTTCACATGCCAATAATCGTCTCTCTTTTTGTGCCACTTGACGTCCACATTATGTCACTTGTGGTGCCACCACAATATGTGGCACTTGGCCATGTAGTGTTTAATTCAAAAAAATTAAAAAATCCAATGATATACAGATACTACATGACAGTGGTCCGTGTATGGTGCAAATCCACATGAAGTTACACGTAGCACCACATTGATTAATGTCACACACGAGGTGTTCACATGTGACTCTGAACCCTCCTCACTCATCAGCATTTACCATCCAAACATGCAGCAACTTTCTATCCTATCCCCTTCCAACGGCCCACCCCTTTCCCACCATTTTTCGGTACAAAGCTCAAAATGCTACGGATCCGAAACATTTTTCCAAAGTGCCACACCACCTATTTCATTGGTCACATCAGCGAAGTACGTGGGCTGATGTGGTGGCGCATGAGTGGACGATCAAATTCGCTACAGGGAGGGGCGAAATAGGCATGACACGTGACAAAAATTCAAAATTGCGTAGAAACTTCGGAAGGCCATAACTTTTGACTGAAATGTCCGATTGAGGCGAAATCGGTGGCCACGCGATCGTAATTGAGAGGAGATTCCACTGGCAAGTTAGTGGCATCTCTTCTCAATTACGATCGCGTGGCCACCGATTTCGCCTCAATCGGACATTCCAGTCAAAAGTTATGCCCTTCCGAAGTTTCTACTTAATTTTGAATTTTTGCCACGTGTCATGCCTATTTCGCCCTCCCTGTAGCGAATTTGGTCGTCCACTCATGCGCCTCCACGTCAGCCCACGTACTTCGCTGATGTGGCCAGCGAAATAGGTGGCGTGGCACTTTGGGAAAATGTTTCGGATCCGTGGCATTTTGGGCTTTTGTTTTTCTTATTCGTGGCACTTTGGGCTTTGTTCCCCATTTTCCTTATCATCAAAAGACACAGCATTGGTAACTCTCATCATTATGTGAATTCTTTTCATCCATTTGCTCTTATTATGATTTGTTGTTTTGTTGGTTCATATTTACTGGCTTGGTTGGGGTTTTGAGTTCAACTATAGCTTACTCTTCAATCTCACAAATTATAAGCTACCAACATCTTAACTCAGTCTCAAGCTTTATAAATATGATCCAACAACAAAGAGCAAGTAGATAAAACAATCCCATATTAATGAAGAAATACATATTGTACTAATTATAAAAGAAAAAAAAGAAAGGGAAGAATGAGAAATAATGAGAAAAGGGGTAGCCAACCTTGATTCACTATAGAGTGGCGGAGCCAACCTTGATCCACTATATATAGGAGGAGGGAGGAGGTAAACAAATGGATTTGCCTTCTCTAAAGTTAGGGATTAACTATAGAGAGTAAAGTGAGAAATTATAGCCATCATTAAAAGTCAACAGTAGAAATTGTTATTACATGCATACACATGTATAACAAACTATGTAGTGGTACCATTGATTTTTCAATTAATAGTAATAACTTAATAGTAATAACTCCCTACTTTAGTGAATCTCTCACTTTAGAGGAGTTAAAAGCCAACAATAATGGTGGGGTAGGGGTGAGTTGTAGGGAGGAAGAGGGTGGCTGTGCGACAAGGGATAGGGTTAATTAATGATAGTAAGTGGGAGTTTAAGCATGGGAACCACATGTAATATTTAGTCCAGTTGGCATCATATTGATCTGACATGTAGCTCCTTGCATTATTTTAATAGGACATACGTGAATAAGGGCTACGCGTTAACTTGCGTTTTAAGTGATGCGGCAACAAAGAAAAAGGGATGGTTGTTACGTGGCAAAACCACCTCAAATGAATAATTTTTAATTATATTTTTTGATTTTTTTTAGATTAATCCAAATGTTTTAAAAAAAACCTCTAGATTCGCTGCCATTGTATATTCATCCTAAAGGAATGCATAAATTGAGATCAGAACAAAACCATTTTATCAGCAGTGGCAAAACCAATGTCATAACGTTGAATCAAAAGTGTATAAAACTATTGTCATCCTAAATATTTAAGTAAATCAAGATATTAAAAAATTGTGTAAGCGAAGTGTTTTTGTTTTTTGTTAGTGAAAGAATAACAGCTTCACGTGTAAAAATTATATGATTAAGATATGCAGTGTAACCCCCCAAAAAAATGCAAACATGCCACAAACAATGAAAACCAAATACGGACTGGAAAAAAAAAATGACATACCTGCACTTTGCTGAGGATTTATCCCAACACCATCTGCAAATGTATAATAAAATTTAATACAATTCATTCTTTATAAATATAAATCATCTTCCTCTTCTCTTTCAAAAGATATCGATGTGTTGTGTGTGGGTGGATGGTTGGGTTTTGTTTTTAGGGTGGGGGGGGGGGTCCCGGGGGGGTTTGGGGGGGGGGGGGGGGGGGGGGGGGGGGGGTGTAAAACGTGATATTTGTTTTTAAGTTTGTCAAAAGTTATTCGTGTAATGTAATAAAATGTATTATTTTTAATGAAATTATATAGCTATTTTTTAATGTAATATATTTTAAATACTTAAATATAAGAGGGAGTTGTTTATTATTGCTTCAAACCAATAAAATCTGAGGACGAATCCTAACAAGGAGTTTATAGTAATCATTTTTTACTAAAATTTTACTAGATGATATAAAAACTTATTTTTTATAATAATAAAATATAAGTAAATATGTGAATTTCACTTTTTTTTCCAAAGAGATCTTGATTGTCAAATCACATATCTTTGATGACAAACCACTTACCAAAACACTTAACTAATTTTCATTTCTCTCCATCCCTCCAATTTCTTCTACATCAATCAAATCATGAACTCTCTTGTAAATGAGGACAATTGCACTTTTACATGTGATTACCGAGGGACACATCGTTCAGACGAATGCATCACAAAGTGTGAAAGACCTAGTCAGAGATGATAATATAATAAAAGTAGAGTAATATGTCCTTTAAAATGTAACAAGGGAAATGAAATGTATATTAAACATTTTCTACTTCATTTTCAGGCATCTCAACCCACACTCATTCCTTCAAAACACACTGGTATTGTCTGAAGAGTTTGGAGGTCACCCCTATGATGTTAAACTTGTCATTGTAACAATTGAGTCGTTGACATAATTTTTTCAATGCATGTGAAGGACATCTGCTTGAATTAGCATGTCGTAAGGAGCAAGTCATCTCTAAAATTAAATTTGACAGCTTTGGTGTGCTAGAGGGTGAATGAGGATCCTTTAAGAATGAAAAATGTGAATATCCCAATGCTTTATTCGTCCTGAGCAAGGTAGTTTATTGATATAACATTATGATTTTCTTTTAGTTTTCAATGTCAAATGATAAAAAGTAATGGAAAATCTAACTTATTTCTTTGGATTTTTTTCTTTCTTTTGCAGAGTTGTATTGACAAACATAGTTGCTTTGTTTAGGTTTTACAGAGAATCTTGGACCTACAAAAGATCTAGAGTACCACAAAATCAAAATAGGCTTGCTATAGAGACAATTTGTGACTCAACAACTAACAATGAAGTCAAGAAAAAGTAAAATTTAGTATGTGTTAGGATTTTCAGAATAATGGTCTTTTGACCTCTTAAATGTAGTTTTGAATGAATTTGATAAATAAAACATATTTTTTTATAAAAAAATTTGGATGCTTTTATTCTTCCTAATTTAATTAGAGGTTATCTAACTTATGAGCAAATGAAAAAGGGGTTAAACAGCTCAATAATAGATTATTAGTAGTTCACTCTTATGTATCTCAATATGATTGACACAATTTCTTAATTGTACCAATCATTTATTATGAAGTTGTTTGACTTTACTTTTACTTTGAGCAAGGTAAGCAACCCCTTTTAGCCTCTCCTTGTTAAATATATTTGTCAATAGTAGAATTTATAGAACTATTTAATAGTTACAAACCCACATAAAGTTAAGTGAACCCACATAAAGTTATATAATCAAAGGGTATTAAGGTTCTCTTACATAAAGTTTGGGATAGTGCAAGTCCAAGGTGCTAGTAAAATATGGTTTGCGAAGTGCTTACTTGTCTCACTAGTTTTGCTTGATGCATAATATATGTTTGACAAAGTAAAAGAGTTTTGCATCATGCATTGTTGGATTCATACTTTTTATAGAAATTTGCAGCTTTGGAAACATGACAAAGTAAATTGTTATAGATCTACGCTATACTTCTTACATGAGTTTTGAATGTTAGGTTGTTTGGCCGAATATAATAGAGGAGAAAGCTGGAGAGATGAGTGAAAATAGGTAAGAAGCAATACAGTGGGTGTCATTATTTCTAAATTTTTTTTTAACTCACCCTTACCAAACCACCTAACTAATTTGTATCTCTCTCCTCCCCTCTATTTGTTCTACACCAAACAAAACATAAGCCTATCTTTGATTTAAAGTTAGAAAAGTAGTTTTGTGAATTCCAATACAAAATTGTGTGTACTAATGCATAAATTGAGAAGGAAAATTTTGTTATGCTATAGTAAAATACTTAAATTCTCTCAATTTAATATCGTTAATTGTCATGATTAATTTTACATCATTTTTTTAATCATGTATATAGTGTTCGTATTTAACTTTTTGAATTAGCAAGCATGTGCATGAGTATTCCACTTTGAATTGTACCATTATTCTTTATTTTTTTATGTGTGTATTAATTTACTATTTGATTTACCTTTTATAAAATGTTTAAAAAACATTTACTAGGAAGTGAAAAAAGAAATTAGAGAAAACGAGAGAAAGAATTGATAAAATCACAACGTGGGGCTGTTGATAATTTTGTTCTTAAAAATTGTAGGTTCTCATGAAAAATTAGATCAATCAAATGAAATTTTGAATAAGAAAATTCATATAAATGCGACTAAGAACAATGAAGATAATGATTCAAGTAAGCTTAATGATGTTCCAAATGTGTCCAATAATGAAAATCTTGACATGGATTAAGAATAATTAATTCCTCCCTTAGATATTTATGATACTAGAAATTGTGATAATCTTGATAACAAAACTAGAGACATTTAAATTGAGAAAGGGCCTATAAGAGAAATGAATATTGTTTTTCTTTTGAATAACACTTCTAGACATTTTTCACATGCTTATTATTCTAGAAAGTTGAACAATGGTGAGACTACTCCAAAATGTTGACAAAGTATATTGTTCTTGTTGTAAGTTTTCAAATTCGAAAATAAAAAGAGGTTTGTTAGCAAATGAGGAATTTAGACATTGGAGGCATTTTAACAAGATACTTAAATAACATGAAAATAGTTTTGTGCATATGAATAACATGAATACTCGGAATAAATTGAGAAAATATTGAATAAAAATCAAAGAATTGATAAAAACTGGCAACAAAACATTATGAAAGAGAAAGAACATTGGAAACAAGTTTAGTTAGAATATTTTTAGCTATGAAATGTCTTATTAAACATATTTTGGTTTTTCAGGGATCAAATGAAAAATTATATCAAGATAACAATGATAAGTTTTTAGGACTAATTGAAACGACTTCAGATTTGATGTTATAAAGCAATATCATGTTAGACACATTCAAAATCATGAAATTTATTATCATTATCTAGGGCATAAAATTCAAAATGAGTTGATATCTTTTTTTGCCAATAGTTTTAGAAGTTTCATTATAAAAAGATCATTAAAGAAGCAGTATATTCTTTTATAAATCCTTGATTGCACCCCTGATGTGAGTCATCAAGGACAAATGACTCTAATAGTACAATGTGTAAATATGTTACGCAATAAAATAAAAATTAAACAGTAATTTTTAGAATTTTTAAAAGCGGATGACACATGGATGAAGACGTTTTAATGAATTACAAGATATGTTGAAATCTCTTAATTTTAATGGTGATGATGTAAGGGGTCAAGGTTATGATAGTGGTTCTAATATGAAAGGAAAACACCAAGGAGTTCAATAGCATTTTCTTGAGCTTACTTAAGGTTATGATAGTGTTTCTCATAGTCTTAAGCTTACTCTTAGTGATATGAAACATTCTTGTATTAAAATTGTTTCATTTTTTTGGAGTTGTTCAATGCATATATTCTATTTTTTAGTTCTACAAAAAGATGGAAAATTTTGCTTAATAATGTTATTGGGTTAATATTGAAAATTTTGTCAAGTACTTATTGGGAAAGTCAAATTAAAAGTGTTAAAGCTATTATATTTCAAGGTCCCCAATTAAGATTCCTTTTTGAAAGTGTATAAATATTGTGATGATGCCAAGTCAAAGAATGAAGTAGAAAGTTTAGTTAATCAATTGAGAGTTGAGTTTTTGCTTGTATGGTTATTTGGTATGACATCTTATTTGCTATTAACAAGAAGTTGCAATCTAAGTCTATTTGCGTTGACACTACCATAAAGCTAAAAGAAAGTATTTCATTGTTTATTTTTTGAAAGTATAAAAATGAATGTTTCACATCTAGTGTAGATGTTACTATAAGTCTTGCACTTGATATGGATGCTAAGTCCATCCTTCCAACAAATGGTCCTGTTATTAGGAAATAAATGATTTAATGAGAATAATTAGGATGAAGAAATTCAGTCAGTTGATGAGTCATTTAGAGTTAGTTATTTTTTAATTGTTGTAAACAATTCAATTACTTCTTTAAAGAACATATATGTTGGGTTTAAGATTGAAAAATACGAAAAACAAATAGATAATAGATGATAGAAGAAGAAGAGAGAAAACACAACAATATATTTTTTTATTGTAAATAATAGAAAGCAGTACAATGAAGATTGGTTCAGAAGCTTTCTCTAACTCGCTTTGAACCCTGCTAACTAACCCTTCTTATGAGAGTTGACAACTAACAGAATAACCAAAAACGGTTACAAATAGATAAATCAGTTATAACATAGAATACTATTAGTGAACCATCTAACATATTAACTAAATAAACTGGGTGATACATTGTTAGACACGATTGGACACTCCATTAGACATAAGATAGATTCCAGCATAGAGAACTAGTTTGGACAACAGAAGTAGTTGTTCAGTCACCTCTTTAAGTGTGTCCGCTCTTGCTTCTTCCAACAATATCCACCTTGGTTCAATAACAATTATTAATCAAATGTAAATTTGTTTATTCCCAACAATATACATTAAGTAGATCTAGACAATGCATGAACATGCTTCGAGGAACAGGTTTTGTGAACATATTAGTCAGATTCTCCTTCGTATCAACTTTCTGGACTAAAATCTTCTTCTCAGTACGGATGAAGTGGCATCTAATGTCAATATGTTTAGTCCTCTCATGATGGACTTGATCCTTAGCTAAACAAATTGAACTCAATTTGTACAAAAAATGATAGCTTTATCGTGTGGAGACCTGATGTTTCTAATAAGACCTTTTAGTTAGATACCTTCCTTTGTTGCTTCTGCTAGAGCCATGTATGTGGACAAGCCAAATGTGGGCTGATGTGTAGGCTTCCAACTTACAAGAGAATTGCCAATTGTGAATGCATACTCTAACGCCCTGGAATTTCAAGTTGCTAAGCTGGACATTTTATGTGTGTGTTATGTTGATTGATTATATGTTTTATTGTATTATTTGCTGTTTTGAGTGCTTTTGCCTTGGGTTGTGCGTTTGGTGGGTGTAAAGTAAACTTTGTTGGCTGTGGTTGCTGTGCATGCACGCAAAAAGGAGATGTCTTGTCAGCTGTGCTTATAAGCAGCAGGCTGGCGCAGCAGAAGCGTGTTCTTCCCTTCTTCAACCTTTGCGTTTTCTCTTCATTCTCTCTCTAAACTTACCCAGAAAACCTTCCCGTTCTCAACCCCTCTGTGTTACCTTCCACCCGTAAGAACCATCACGGAATCCCAACGTCGAGAAGGACCTCGCGGCTGGAGCAGAAGTTTAGGACAACCCGCCGTGTAGCTGTAGAATGAACTTCTGGTTAGGTAAGGGGAGTTTATTATGTTTGATGACAGCTTTAGATACCATGGTTGGCGGCCAGGGAGTCCAACCATAACGATAACTGCATGTCCCTGGTGTGTGTTGTTTTTCCAGAAAAGCTATACCTTTTAATGAATGGGACGTGATAGGCTTTTATAATCGTTGGTTGGTGTTTTGTGTTGATATTTGATGGTATTCTTATGGGGGAGTTGATGCTGTAAGAACTCCTCGTGCATGTGTGAAGTTGGCATTTTGATGCTAAAAATTCCCAAGACACCTTGCAGTAGTGTTCGTGGAGGTGCCGGGTACCGAGATGGGTATGTCGAGCTGAGTGATTCACGTAGCATACATGTGTGCATGCAGGGCGTGACTTAGACCTTGTTGCCGGACGTCTGTATATCGAGTTCCTTACCTAGGGTGGTACTTTAGAGCTGTTGAACTCAAGTTACTTAAGAAAGAGCTACCGGGTCCCCTAACTCGGATGAGCTCGTGCCTTCTCAGGAAAAGGGCCACCGGGTCTTTTACTCGGTTAAGCTCATCTCCTTCCCTTAGAACTACTGGGTTCCTTACCCGGGATGAGCTATTCTCTTTAGAATCGCTAAGTCCAAGTCTTTTCTTTGTGAACTACCGGGTTTCCCTTACTCGGAAGAGTTCGTATCTCTCATTTGAGAGGCTATCAGGTTTCCCTTACTCGGTTTTCGTGACCCAGACAGCCTTGTGTAGGTTGGTGATATTAATACAATCCCGAGTCTTGCAAGTGCTATTTGTTATAATCGATTACAACGCTTAGGTAATCAATTGCATAGTGCTGAGTCCATCCTTAGTGTTTTATAGAACCCTTTGACCCCCTTGACCGCCTTTGACTAACCTTTACCGACCTCTTCCGACCTCATCCGCTCTTGTCCACCTTTGTCTTCCCTTGTCCAACCTTTATCTCCTTTGACCGACCTTGACCGATCTTGTCTGCCCTCGTCCGACCTTATTCTGATTCATACCTAAGTTGTTACATCTAAGTGCTAACCCAGACACCTAATACTTCACACTGGCTCTCTTGTTTGTGGTGTTGTGAATGACGTGTAAGAAACGTATGTGATTGTGTTGATAATAGTTGAGATCGGCCTATGTGATGGCCTGAGATAATGATGTATACATCGATACCATAGGGGGTGTATGACGGGTATCCTATCCAGGACGAGTTGTTCCGCACTGGGTCATACATTGATAGTGCTTATGGGTATCGAGTGCGAGTAGATATGCATTGATACATGGGGGGTGCATGGCAGTATCCTAGCCAGGACGAGTTATTCCCGGGCCGGGCCATGCATTGATGGTGCCCATGGTTATCTGAATGCGGGTGGATATACATAGATACCCACGGGGGTGTATGATGCGTATCCTATCCAGGATGAGTTGTTCCTGACTGGGTCATACATTGATGGTGCCGTGGTGGTAGGCTATGTATAGACACGTGAGATACCCGGACCGGGTTGTTAACCTTGCAAGGACCGCAGTTACTGCATTGATGAGCCTATGTTGGGGCAGCCCGTGATTTTGATGGTATGTACATGGGGGGTGCATGACGTATTAACCTATCCAGGACGAGTTGTTCCTGACTAGGTCATGCATTGATGGTGCCCATGGGACATACGACATTTGCATGACAGAAATAGGATGATTGGCTGTAGGGTACCGGGCTACTGGGGGGCACGTCTGTTGGGTACTCCTTCTGACACCCGGATGCTGATCACTACCGGGGGGGAGCGACCTGTGCACGACAGAGTGATCCTGACAAGCTATTGCATCATCGAGACCACAGGGATGGACTATTTTCGGGATGGTACCACATTGCATGCTCAGAGTTGAGTCAGAGGCATGCATCATGTTAGATATTATAAGTTAACTTATGGAATGTTTTTGGATGCCCGTGCGTGTTAGTTGCGTGATGAGATGCTTGGACATTTGTAATGATATGGTGATGACCGGATTGTTTACCCTAACTGATGTTATTTATTGTTTGTTGTTTAATATGATGAACTCACCCTTGCTTTATTGTGCCGTGTGGTTTGGTACTTATGATGATCGCGAACCGGGTTCGTGTGAGCAGACGGATAGCAGTAGGTACTTTGGAAGATGACCATCCTTTGGCTGGAGCTGCCGAGTAGCTGGGATATCGATGGACTAGATCTCGGGCAGGAGTTGTGTCTTGCTAGTTACACCTCTTGTTTTAATGAATGCACTCCATTGTTTTGCTAGATACACCCCATCATTTAATTCTTATTTCCTTTGTTATACACTTAATACATTTTGGAAATAGTTATTTGTACCTACAACTAAACTATGTTTTGTTTATATATATACTTGGGATGACTTATGCGTATATTAATTACGTGTATATTCCATGATAATGATCATTATATGTTCGCGAAAAATTTACCATCATTTTTATGATCCAATTTAAGGAGTTTTCATTTAAAACATGTTAATGGCGTGATTAAGAGTTAGTGATACAGTAGCGACGTGGCGGGTCGTTACACATACCCTCCAACAGATTGTCTTGAATGCAACCTATAGTATAGTCAGAATTTGAATATCCAACAAGGACACAAGACGTGTCACCTTGATAGATTGGCCCAATATCAATTGTACTCTCAAGGTACCTGAATATACATTTCACAATTTGCTAATGTTCCTTCCCAAGTTTACTCATATACCTACTCACAATGTTGACTGCTTTTGTTATGATTGGTCTTGTGCATACCATTGCACACATGAGACTACCTACAATACTCACATAAATGACATGAGACATGTATTCCCTTTCTGATTATGAATGAGTGTCATTGAGTTCAGTGAAATGAATGGACGCTATCAAAGGAGTACAAACTGATTTTGTAGATGCCATCCCAAAACAATTCAACACTTTCTAAATGTATTCCTTCTGACATAAAAAAGCTTCTTTTGGACTCTATCCTTCGTGATCACCATGTCCAAAATCTTTTCTACAACTCCTATATCTTTCATCTCAAATTCACTATTTAGTAGTGACTTTAGATTCTTAATTTCAGACTTGTCTTGAGATGCTATGAGCATGTTGTCCACATAGAGTAACAGATAGATGTGTGAACCATTCTCCATCTTACTATGATAGACACATGAGTCATAAGGACTTTTGTTGTTCCCATAAGAAACAATGAACTCACCGTCTCATTACCAATGCCTTGGAGACCGCTTCTGGCCATAAAGAGACCTTTTAAACCGACAAACAAAATTTTCATTCCCTTGCACCTCGAAACCTTTAGGTTGTTGCATCAGAATGTCTTCCTCAAATCCTCCCTGGTGAAAGGCTTTTTTGACATCTAGTTGCTCTAACTCCATGTGTAGAATTGCTACAAGATCTAGTAAAATATGTATTTAAGTATGTCGAACTACTGGAGAGAAGATCTCATTGTAGTCCTCTCCTTTTTTCTAACTGCAGCCTGTTTCTCCTAGACGTGCTTTATACTTGATGACTTCATAACTGGATGACCTGAATTTCTCCTTGAAGATCCATTTGCACCTCATTACTCATTTGCCTTTAGGTAATTCAACTAAATCCCAAGTCTGATTTTTTTGAAGGGATTCCATCTCTTCATTATAGCCATCGTCCACTCTTTAGTTTTAAAACAAGAATTGCTTCCTGATAAGTGGACGTTTCAAATGAATGGATTTCTTCTGTTAACTGTAGCACATAAGACATTATATTATCAAAGCCATATCTTTTAGGTGCTTTGATTTGTCTGAGACTTTCTAGGTGCTGTGTGTTTTTGGATGCTTCGGATGGTTTTACTCGTCCAGTCATACTCCTAAATTGCTGCTGAATTCTATTGCATTTGAAGATCCTGATCAGCCTCATCAGGTGCTTCAAACTACTTCTAATCACTAAATTTTTGTATTATGGGGCTCTCAAACTCCACTTGCTTAATAACATCCTTATTCTTGCACGAATCTTTTTTAGATTTAAAATGGAATATAGAGAGTTCATCAAAGATGACATCTATACTTAGGATGACCTTTCTTTCTGACGAGGACCAATTTCTGAATCCTTTAACTCCATCTCGATAGCCCAATAAAGACACCCTTCTTGGCTTTGGGCTCTAACTTACTTTCACTTATGTGATAGTATATTGGACATCTAAACACCTTCCTCATTGAGTATTTAGCAGGTTTGTTAGACCATATTTGAATAGGAGTCTTGAAATCTATGGCAGTGGATGGTGAGTGATTCATGAGATAACATGTTGTGTTGATTGCCTTAGCCCAAAAACTCGTACTCAACCCTGAATTGGATAACATGCATCCGACTCTTTCCAGCAAGGTCCTATTCATTCTTTCAACTACTTCATTCTGCTACAGAGTATAGCGTACACTACACTGTCTCGCAATGCTTTTATCTTTATAGAATTCATTGAATTCTGTAGAACAGAATTCCAAGCCATTGTTAGTCCTAAGACATTTCAATGTCTTTCCTGCTTGATTCTTCATAACAATAGTCCAATGCTTGAAACATTCGAAACCTTCAGATTTCTACTTCATCATGATACCTATGCCATCCTGGAGTAATCATCGATGATGGAGATGAAATACCTTGCCCCTCTTAGTGATGGAACTCAAGAAGGCTCCCAACAGTCAAAATGGATGTAATCTAATGTAGCCTTTGTAGTGTGTACATCTTTTTGGAATTTCGTCTGCGGTTGCTTCCCATAGCATAGTATTCACAAAACTAAATAGGTTCCACCTTCTGATTTCCAACTAAGCCTCGCTTGCTTAGAATTTCTAGTCCCTTTTCACTCATGTAGCTCAAACACAGATGTCACAAAGAATTATCATTGGATGAACCATTGGACGGATGGCTCCTAGTTTGTGAGACAGTTGAGATAGAGCTTGTCACAATGGACCCTTGAAAGATGTATAGATTTTCTAGCTTGGTTCCCTGCATTACCACAAACTTTCCTTTCCTTCTGATTTGCATAAATCCACCTTCAACCCAATAAGAAAAACCTTTTGAATCCATGCCACCCATAGAGACTAGATTTTTCTTAAGCTTTGGAATATGACGAACATTGGTTAAGGTTCTAACAATCCTATCATGCATTCAAATTTGTATAGAGCTTATATTGTTTGTCTTGCAATGAGCATTGTTACCCATCAGAACATTGTCGCAAAACTTTTTCTCATATGTTTTGAACTAACTTATGTGTGGACACATATGATAAGAACAACCTAAGTCCAATACCCATTATTTAGAATGTTGCTATAGTTGTTCACCAATAGCCTGAACCAAATCGTTTTTAGATGAGGAGTCATTTTGAACAATAGCAACAACAAAATATTTCTTTGCTTTCTTTGGACAATCTTTCTTCTAATGACCAAGTTCTTTGCAGTAATTATAAATGTCATTTGGATCAACTTTTATCTTCTTGCTACCTTTTCCTTTCCTTTTCTTCTTACTTTTTGGAGAATTATTCATTGATAATCCGAACACAGAGGCTTCCTCACCATTCCCAGACACTTTAAGTCGAAGCTCTTTGGAATAAAGGTTGGACTTAACTTCTTCAAGTGTAATGAAGTCTTTGCCAACATTAAGAGAATTCACAAAATTCTCATAGGAAGGAGGGGGGAGACTAATAGAACCATTGTTAGATCTTCATCTTTTATCTTGACATCAATGTCATAGAGCTCCATCAAAATATAGTTTAATTCATCAAGATGTTCTTTCAGTGGCATACCTTTTCTCATTTTGAGGCCAAATAAACGTTGTTTTAGAATCAATTTGTTACAAATTGATTTCTTTATGAAGATTTTCTCCAGCTTGAGTCATAAAACATAATTAGTTTTCTCTTCAGAAACTTCATAAAGAACTTCAGCAGACAACAACAAAAGAATCGACGAGTGAGCCTTTTCATCTTGCAACTCAAGGATTGACTTATCAACCTTTGATGGTTGATTGGAGAGAAGTGCCTAGATTCCTTGTTCATGCAACAAGGCACACATCTTGATGAGCTACATGTTGAAGCTATTTTTCCCTTTGAATTTGTCAATCTTGATTGTGTTGGCCATCTTCTTGATCAAATCTTAAAGGCACAACACAAACAAAATGGTTGATCTCGGATGACTTAGACCCATCATGAAACAGATGCAGAACTGATTTAAATCGAGGCTCTAGATACCAATTTATTGGGTTTAAGACTAAAAAAATATGAAAATAGATAGAGAAGAAAATGCAAGAAGGAGAAGATAGATAATGCAACAATTGAAGTTTTTATTGCGAATAACAGAAAATAGTACAATGAAGATTGGTTTAGAAGCTCTCTCTAACTTGCTTTGAAACCTACTAACTAACCTCTCTTATAGGAGTTGATAGCTAACAGAATAATCGAAAACAGTTACACATATAGATAAATAAATTACAAAATAGAACACTATTAATGAATCATCTAACAAACTTGACGATATATTGTTAGACACGATTGAATGCTCCACTGGACATAAGACAAATTCTAGCATAGAAAGCTGGATTGGATGATACAAGCAGGGTCGTCTAGTCACCTCTTTCAGTGTTGTCCACTCTTCCTTCTTTCGATAATATATGGACAATTAAAATCATTTGAAAGTACCTCTTGATTTTTTTATTCAAAGAAAATGAAGTTATTATAATTTGTAAATTTTATTTTGTAGGTAATATGTGAGAGTACAACAAAGTTAACAGAGGATAACATAAGAGTTAATTAAAAAGAAGTTATAAGTCATCTTTTTAAAATAGTAATAATACCTATTATTTTTAATGAAATTATTTGTCTTTTATAGAATATATGTTTATATATTAAAATTGTATAAATAAAAGATACTTATTTATTATTTTGTCATGTAACTACAAAATGTCAAGACAGATCATGTTTTAACTTCTAGTGTAAGTTCCCCCTTCTACATGACTGACTACATTAGTCTTCATTTTGTGTGCCTCCATCATTGATTTCTTCAAACTTACAAAGTTACGCGTCGTTGCAGTGCCTGATTTCACCATAAGGCAATATTTAGTATTTGATTCCCTTTATGGAATTTGGCATCGATCCATACCCTGATACCCATGTTTATTCGGATTCAAGCCTAGTTGTGATGAAAACTTTAATAAGAATCAGAAGTAGGATGGTTATTGCTTCAATGCTTTATATTGTGGTGGACATTGATACCCATGCATATACCATTAGCTAAATAATAAAAAAATGCATTTAAATTTGGCATTATTCATATTATTACTATTGAATATGATTTCCTCTTTTGGTAAGATTCTAATAAACTAATGGTTATATCATCATCAATTAAACAGCGCTATATTTTTCCAAAATATTCTTAGAGGTTTTTCTAATACAATTTAGGCTTAAATGCCACTTTTCAAATCATTAATATATACAAACGGTAGGAAACAATATCGGATGACTTTGTTTAAATTTTAAAATAAATATTTTTATATAAGTATCTTTTTAAAAATAGATAAGATTTACTTCTTAAAATAAGTAGAAAATAATTTTTTAAACAAAAATAGTTTAGGCAAACAAATTAAAAATAAAAAAAATGTTTATTTTATGAAAATAAATAATTATGTCAATAAATAAATTTAAATAAATTGGTTCATAATAAAATTATTTCTGCTTTCTATTTTTTTAACACTTTTTAGTATTATTTTGTTTATATATATATATATATATATATATTATTTTTATTTTATTTTAGGTAAGTTAACTCCTATAACCCATCAAACCATGATGAGTTGTGTTACATTGACCTTTTTTTTAACTCGCCTAAAACTAAGTCAAGTTGAGATGATTAACTTTTTGACCAAGTCATACTTGGTCAACTCGTGGGGAGCCAATCCCGATCAGTAAGATAATCGAGTGTGATAACGTTGGGCTAGCTTGTGGGCTTTGTTTGTTTATTTATGCCCTATGTACGTAGCAAAGGCAGCTGAACAAGAAGTTTATTTTAGCAGCACATTTTTTGGGGTGGAAAGTATTATTTTCCCTTTTCTTCAACGGAATGGGCACAACACCAAGCTTTTCCAATGTTCTACTTAAACAAAACAACTTCATAGGAGGATATTTAGTATAAGATTTTGAGTAAAAGTTTTTAGTGTAAGATATTGAATAAAAATATTTAGTTTAAGATCTGATCTTTGTTAGATCTCCTAATAAAAATGATGAACTGATTTTTAATATGAATAATGAATTTTTATAAATGAATTATTAAAATATGCACAAATTTAAAAAAAATAATTTTTTTTCTCTTTTTAAAATTTTAAAATAAAATCTATCACTAAAGAAAAAAATAAAAAAAATCTTAATAATCTTACATGACACTGTAAGATCTAACATAAATTAATATAAAATTTAAATTTGACATCTACCACTCAATATACTATAATATTATTTTTGCTAGCAAGATGTATAGGTGGAAAAGAATAACCTCAAGTGCACATCACCGTTTTCCTTAAATTAAAGGAAACGAATATGAAACAAATTAATAAAATAACACATCATATACAATAGGAATAAACACGTACACGGGGTATAGTACCTCCCTCCGTAACAGTAACACCGAGTATGGTTTTGCCAGTAATTACTTTCACGAGGCATTAAAGATCCTCTATTTGGAGACTAAAAGAGAAAAAAAAACTGGTTCCATTTACACAAACTCATGATCAAATTCATTAAACTTAAAATGAATGGGACTCTTTGTGGAATATGCATCGATCATGGTCTAGACTAGCTAGAATCCAATCCACAAACTAAGCACCGAAAACACCGTTATAATCAAGATCCGCCACCTTCCAGTCAACGATTTCAACCCTTGTGATCCACTGCAGTGAAGCTTGTTATTATGATAAGAGCATACCTGTTGTTTCCTGAAGTCCAAAAATACAAGACTTTTTGTCAATAATACTTTCAAAAACTATCAAATTAACAAAAATCACAACCTCCAAGGCTACAAGAAATCATTACATAAATTCAGACCAGCATATGTCTATAATCTCAACCAATCTCTACATAACACGTAATGATTTTGATTTACAAAAAAAACCTAATACGTTAATCAATGTCGAGATTGGTTGAAACCATTATAATCTTATACCATAAATATGTTTTGAGGAATGGTCCTTGACCATGTAATAATTTCTCGTAAGATTTCAATGTATAACAAACCTGGAGGAGCAGAAGGCTACGACATAATCCGTCCCTGAACAAGTGAAAATACTAGTTGGATCATCATAAGCATAGCTATAAGAAGTTGGGCACGCCTCCTTAAACTTCTTGGAATAAAACGTGGGTTTGCAAGTAGAGGGGTTCCCAAAATTCCCTCTGCAGCAATACTCATCAGTGTTGAACACATCACAGGCACTACGGCACCCAATGGTCTTACCGTTAGCTTTAACGGCAAGTTCTTTGGGGCAAGTGGCTCTGAGGTCAGAGTCACACCCAGCGGTGCTGCAGTTTCCCTTTCCATTTATGGGCTTAACGGCCATCGGCACGTTGAAGCCGTCAACGAGACTAACGTCGTAGAAGTCTGGTTGCGCCAGCGTGAATTCCGCTAGTGATGCTGGCGTTTTCCCTGAGGCTGAACATTTTAGCGTTGTGCCGCATGAACCGGTTTGGCAGTTTCCGTTTCCGTTTTGGTCGAACTTGCAACCGGTTCGTGCCCATATGCGTCCGCTCCAGCTGACCGGGGCGGTGAACACGGCGGATTGGCCCGGTTTTAGGATGAAGCCGCCGCCGTTGAAGTTTTCTCCCGGTGTCACCGCTGGCCACAGTGTCTCCTTGCAGTAGTTTACTATGGTGAAAACTCTAGCACAGTCACATGTTCTTTGCCCTGTGTCCTCATCAACAAAATTTAACGTTTGTTAGTGTGAGAAGGAAAACGACTTTTATTTCACTTTCTTTAAAAGGAACATAATACAAGTTTTAAAGAATTAGTCTTCAAGAATGTGGATCCTTCTATATATACAAGAGAGATCAAGTTATACTTGATTTCTTTTACTTTACTTTTCTTTAAAAGAAGAATAGAGTGCATGTTTTTAAAGAATGATTTGAAATTGAGCAGGTTAAAGAATGTAGAATACAATCAACATTTGTCAATAAAAGGAGATATAAGGTTAATTAGTCCAATGATTGAGGAATGATGAAGGGAGAAGGAAGAAGGGAGAAGAGAGAAGAGAAAGGAAAGAAGTTGTCTGTTCGAATCCCCAAACATTTCTAACCAAAATTATTAAATTAACATTTACTGTAAAATAAAGAATGTGGAAGACAATTTAATGAATGAGCTCTGAAAATACGGCTAGTGCAGATTTTGCATGGTATTTTTATGAAAAAAATGACTATGCAAAGCTATTGTTACCTGATAAAATTATTGCTAGAACCAAAGTGAATGGTAAGATCGTTTGAAGATGCAATGCCATCTTTGTGTGTGTTTTTCTCGGTCAAGGGATTAAGATACGTGAGGAAGGATGTGATAGCAGCTTTGAATATAAAAGAAGGCTCAAAAAAGAATACGTGCCGAAAGGTGAATCAAAGCAACAAAAGGTATGCATCTAGTGAAAAGAATCGATATTATTCTTTTCCAAATACATAGCTGCAAGTTTTTGCTGAATTACATGGCCGCGGAAGTCACTAATGGCATCATTAACCATAAGTTACACTCTTCCTTGCTAACAATTTAATATTCTTTGTTTACCCTTTATCAGAATTTGATAAGTACTTTTCCTTTGTTAAGATTATTTCTTCTTCCACTGAAAATTGATATTATCTATCTGAGACGAGGAATGTTTTGCAAACTCTCTAAGCATCTCATCATATCTTGCCCTCCTTATTGTTATGATGTTGTTCTCAAGTCTAATGTGAAGTAATGTTTGCTCGATTATATCAAATGAGAGGTTCATCACTTGATGCCACATTTCAATTGCTATAAGTGTGTAATTGGTTTGGAATTGATCACTTGCAAAATGTCCATAAAAAATGCAACAATGATTTATAACAGTGACAATAAAAATGTATAACAAATCGTAACCCGTCATTTCATTTGTTGTCAGTTGGTGTTATAATCACAACCATCATAATTCATACTTTCACCAAAAATATGAAATATGAATAAACTACTATAAAATAGACCTGCAATGAACTACAATAGGACATTACACAACCAACAAATTTATGCTATAACTATTTTTAGTAGCGATTGAGTATGTTCATAAGCTTTTTGTCTATTAAACTCACTGAATAGATTAATCACTCACGACCTAACAAAATTGTTATATTAATCATTCAGTAAATCGAATTAACCACCCCCACAAATATATTGAGCTTTCATGATTTATAATTTATCTTTAAATAAATCATGAGCGAAAATAATCCTATCCCAAGGGTCATGCTTTATGCAAGAGTCACTAAGAGTTTACAGGTTACCTTTACCTTTGTAGCATGCTTTTAAACCATGAGATTGTTTTTGCTAGCTTAGGGTTTGAGATTTAGAGAGAGCTTATATCACTAATGTATTTTCATACTTCGTATTTTTTGAGGTATGCACCTTTTTATATAGAAAACATGAGTTCTGTCTTAATCCTCTCATAGAATATTTGATTAAGGTATGCACCTTTTTATATAGAAAACATGAGTTCTATCTTAATCCTCTCATAGAATATTTGATTAGATCCAATCTAATATAGTATTCTATCAATCAATTAGATTATATCTAATCAATTATCTTCTAATTAAATCGAATCTTAACTTATCAAATCAAATTATATTTGATCAATTATAATAATGATTAAATCATATTTAGTCATTTATCTCTTATCAACTAATCAAATCATATATGATCAATCAAAATATTGATTAAATCTTATCTAATCAAATCTTTTTTAGTCAATTAAATCATATTGTCTCATAGCTTGGGTTCAAATCAAATCAGATTGGTAAAAGTTATATAGTTTGGATTTTGGGTCAAATTTGACCCAACTAGCATAGCTCGGGACTCACCTGGGTTGAACCCATGGTGTGTTGGATTGGCTCATGGACAAAATTTTTTATTATAAAAAATGCAACTTACTCTACTAACTCACTTATTAATTAAAAGTAATATGTAAACTCAATTATTTAATTCCACTCTAATCATGATAAACGATAATAGATACTAGCTTATATTTTTATATATAGATATAAAATTAAAATGTGACTTTCCAAATTATTGATGTGAATATGTAGGGAAAAATATGATATACCTATTCATGTTTTGCTTTTCATTTTTAAATTTTTTTTTACTCACCTCGATTTTACTTTTGTATACTTTTTAGTATTATTTTACTTATATATTCCTTTTTTTATTTTTAATTTTAGGTGAGTAAAGTCATATAATCCACCAAACCATGGTGAGTTGAGCCAGATTGATCATTTTTTAACTAATCGAATAGGGTTAACTAACTTTTTGACTAGCTCTTAGTGGCCTAACCCAAATGAACTAGATTAGCTCACTTTGAAAAGCCAGAACTTTGCAAGGAATGAAGTCCAACTCCACTGCCCAAGAGTTCACGGAGGTAACTCTCGATATTCAAGACGATGACACCATTGTTCTCTGGAGCATTCGGCCATCCTCCTTTATAAACATTGATAATAGGTGATCCAAAAATCTAGCATCGATTTCTCAGTTGTTGAAAATTCGACGAAGCTCCTTGAGAGGATTCTAACAATTCTCGCATGAGTTGAAAGCCAAGGCGGTTGAGAAAGTGAGGCAGTTCTCGAATGATCTTAAATAGGAGCTGTGGAGATTCTTGTGAAGCCATAACAACACTTCACGTGCACTTTGTATCAAAAGTGCCACCACTAGCGACAAATTCGAAACGGGGTTTGTGGATTTGAAAGTGGCCTATGTCAGAGGAGGAATTGCTTACAATATTTGGATGATGAAAGAAGTAGAGTTATTTAAGTACATTTGATAATAATGAAAAGAAGAAAAAAAGAGCATTTAACAAGGAAGAAAGGTATGTTTAACCATTGTTGTAATACGTTAATTGAGCGTGATAGTGTTGGATTAGCTTGTGGGCTTTCTTTAGGATTTATGTATGTAGCAAAGATAGGGGATTTGAATCCTACACTCTCATATGTGCATCCTACATCCCCCTGCCCCCAATTTTGTGCAAAAAGACTAAATTGCCCTTAATGAAATAGTTACTCCTTCCCCAACCTAACACCTTCTTTCTTTAGAAAACATTGAATCCTAACACCCCTTCCTCATGATGACAGCCCCCACCTTCAACAACCTCTCTCCTTCTGCGACGACCCCTCTCCCTCTCGAGACTATTGTTCTTGCTGTGCTACCCTTCCCTCTACATCCTTTTCTCAACGCGATGGCTTCTCCTTCCCCCTCCTTCCTTTGCGCGTTAGCATTGAAGGCAAGACTACTAAATCATCTTGTATAATATGGGGAGTTGGGTTTTGGTGTGGGGTGTGTGGAGGTTAGGTTATGTGTTGGGTGGGTGGGGGATTTGGTCTAGGGGACAACAGTTTCGGAACACTCATTCCAAAATAGCTTTAATGGAACATTTATTTTGGACCAACCATTTTGAAATAGCTATTCCAGAACAACCATTCTGGAATAGATGTTTCAGAATGTTCCCCTTAACAGTTATTATGGATTATCAACCATATTAGGTTTTTAATAACTTGTCCCCAAAATTAGTTAATAAAACATGTTGACCTTTTGAAAATCATTAATGAATTCAGGTTATAGGGATAATATATTTAATTTATGAAGTTTTCTCGTTCATACATTTCATGTGTTTGATATTTGGCAAGAGAAAATATCAAAGTATTTATGGTTAAGAAATATTCATGATAGAGATTGGTATAGAAGATTAGAAAGACCCATTATTAAGCAATAGTTCTTAATAGATTATGTTTTATTTTCAATCCTCGTGTTTATGAATTTGATTACACAATCTAATGAGAAAAATTAATATTTAGACGGCATGTACCACTAGAGTTAGTTTTGACCTACAATGTATGAATGAAGGCAACGTGTGGAAGATCAAGTGGTGGACCCTTTGGAGCCTCCTATACAAGTGGAGAATGTTGAGGAAGTGGAGGTTGTAGAGCTTGTTGACCATGTCCAGACTGTTGAGCAAGTGGAACCTTTGGAGCATGTTGATCATGTACAGGTTGTGGATCAACAAGAGTTAGAACTAGCTATTGTCTTTCATAGTGGCTTTGAGGACTTGTCATTATTGACCTCATACGCTGATCATGTGGCTTCGGAAGTATAGGGTGACATGGTACATTACCAACAAACTTATTTAGAATTTATTTAAGTATTGAAAGGTTTATTTTTATTTTGGAAGTTATTTAGTAATTATCTATGTTCTTGTAGGAACATGGTGATCTAAAGTTAGTATCACATGAGAGAAAGTTGCAGTCAGAGATTGTCCTACATGACTAGATATTGGATGTGGTCAAGGGGTCTAGTTTATTTTCGTTGACTACATGTAGTTATCAAATAATAGATAAGGGAGTTTTGTTTTCTTTTGTATAGAGATGACACAAAGAGACAAACACCTTCCATTTGCCCGTGGGAGAGATGAAGATAACACTAGATGATGTGGCATCGTTACTTGACATTTCTATCATTGGTACTTTTTATGATTTTGAACATATGGACAAGGAAGCAGCAAATTTCATGCTTGTTAACTTACTTGGTGTTAAATACAAGGAGGCCTTTAATGAGACTAAGAAAACAAGAGGTGGACTAGTCCTTTTAAGTTGGTTGCGGGAAGTGTATCATCAGATGTGTTAGGATGAGAGATGGGATGAAGCAACAAGGGCTTATTTGTTTCATCTAGTCAGTTGCACCTTTTTTGCTAACAAAAGTGCAGCGTATATGAAGGTGAAATTCTTAGACACTCAAAGGATGTGGGAGGTATTCATGGGGGAAACTGCCTTGATATATCTTTATGAGCATACTAATGCTAGTTTTGCTGGCATAAAGCAGATGGGTGGCTATGCCACTCTTCTTTAGGTAATTAGGTGTTAGGTCAATTGCTTGTTATATTATTAACAATGCCATTAATGAATTGGCTATATACTTTTCTTGGTGACTCATGGATGAATTCATGAGAATTTTGTAACCATTGGCACTAGGGACGATGTCTTGGGATATGAAGAGACCTCTCCACGCATCAGCTGGTGGTCAAATAAGTTGTCTTTGTTAGTAATTAATAACAGGAAACTAATTGATGAGCTGACCATCAAGGGAGTATGGTAAACTCCATATGAGAAGCATCAAACTCATTGTCCATTTGAGAATATATACTTATTCTCTTGATATATTCATTTGGGTTTAGATTTGCATCTTCATTTGCTAGAAAGGGTGTTACACCAGTACGGGTATTGGTAGAATATTCTTCAACACCCTTCTGTGCTCATTGTTGAGATTCCCACCCCACAATAGGTTGACAATAGGTGGTTGCATTGACATAACCACTTGATCCAACCCACAACGCGTATAGTTCAACCAAAAAATTGTGATACATGGTACTATGCATGGTTCTACAAAGTCTCGCATCCTTTTGTTCAATCTAGATATTCTACTCCACCCCTGATGCAAATATGGATTAGGCACATCCTGCAGTTGTAAGTGCACATGAATTTACTTGTATAATGTGTATACTGGTATGACATTTACTTGTGTAATGTGTATACTATTTTGACATTTACTTACTTCTTTGTTGTATTTATGACAGGAAACACGTTGTAGGATTGGCCAACTATTGCAGTGTATGATTGATCATAGGTTGGTTACACAAGGCATTGATGCATATTCTATGAGTGAAAAGATATTAGCATTAGCGTGTGGAGTAACTGATGATGGTCCTGTCAACACTAGTAGGGTATTGGGTGGCACTAGAGGTGAGCATGATTGAAGAGGATATTGATAGTTGTTGGAATGTATTAATGCCTACATTTTTTGTTACTTGTTCACTCTATGTTTATTGAGATTAATCAGTTGTATTAATTGACTTTTGTGATATTATTGTCCTTATCATTAGTGAATGTACGAACTTATTGTATTTATCATTAGTGAATATATGAATTTATTGTCTTTATTGTTAGTGAATGTACAAATTTGTTGTCTTTATCTTTAGTGAGTGTACAAATTTATTGTATTTAACAAGTTATACATATATGAATTTTGTAGGAGAGGTTTTGTCAAATTTTCAATAGAAATAAGTAACTACATAAAAATGGTATGTAACTACATGAACAAAACAAGTGCCCAATAAACATACATAATAAAAAACATAACTGATTGCAACAGAAGTGACCAAAATGTTACAGAAATCAATCATCTCCAAGGTTTAACATAATCATGTCTAACAACTCTTAACTGTGAAAAATATTGTAGCCAACCAACATAAGGGGTGACCCATTGTTTTGCTGGTGGATGACAATATGTGGACCACAACACAGTAGGCCCTAGTATTGGACAGCGATAAGTCAAATGTACCTACATAACATAATAAAAAACATAGTCACAATGTGAAAGTATACTTTGTTATATGTCGTAACTTTTAGCATAACAAATGGCTTAACTGAACAAAATGATTTCCATTAACATGACCTATGCATATGATACGATGCACAAAGCTATCTTTATGAGGTTGATTTCTAAGATGGAAATGATTTCCGTTAACACAGTGTGAAAGCTAAATTAAAAATGTTATATATCTATGTAATAAAACACTAACCATTGAGACATGATCAACAAGTAAAGATTACTTTATTTGCATACTCGTCATGCCAATTGTCCTAACTCTTTATGAAAATCATTATGGACTAGAGGCCAAGAATCTTTACCCATACCAATTAAAGTTGCAACTGTCTGATAGCCACAATGACCACAAATCTTACATCAACAATGTCTGAAATGTAAGGATAAAAATTAACATGGAATTGATCTAACATGAGAATCTTTCTCTTGTATGCTGATTGCTGGGATAATGTATTGGGTGACATCTATGTGAATGAACTATCATGCACAAAATTAATGCATCAACATGGTCAAAGAAAGAAGGAAGATGCTTCGTTTATCATTCAAATTTACCTGCACGACCCTTTTGTGAACTTTTAGTTTTGACCTTGTCAACCGGTGGACACACCAAAGTCATATCAGGGAATGCAATTTCATGAAGTTTATTTTGTTATCACAATATTGCTAGCTATGTCAACCTCTTTCACATGTTGAGTTATAGCATCAAATTCTTGCTGAACAAAGAACTCTTTACTTTCATTAGTAGGCCCCATTCATTGAAACTTAGTTTGATCAAGTACAAATGAACTAATTGAAGTGGTATACACCTAAAGAATACCTAGAAAACCATGGGTAGATCTTACAACACATCCATAATGAGATGTGTCTACACCAACAAACTTCATTCTATCAACCTCATTTGTAATATGATTCAATGCAAACCTTGAAAAAAATCCACGCAGTCTCTTGTACATTTGTACATTCAACGTGTGACCAAAAACGTGAATGCTATGCTCAAATGAGGATCTAATTTCATTATGTCGGATAATAATCATGTTGTTCATTGCATCCTAAATTTATGCAAGTTTTCCATGCTAGTATGGAGTAACCTCTTCAGGGCCCAATAGGTAGACTCAACCCTACAAATAAATTTTGACACAAACGTCTTAATAAAATGAAGATTGTATAAAAACACTAATTTAATATATTAAGAGTCTCCAAGGTTAAATACTTGTTGTTGTGTTCCCCAAGTGCATGACTTTATCTGTCCTTGCCTTTACAAATCTTTCCTTGTAAGGGATCAACTAAGTATCTTTCACAAACGCAACCAACTCACGCCATGGTTCACAGACAGCTTCAAACTTTGTCAGGCGATCTTCATAGTTTAACTCTATAGGACAATCCATAATAATACCCCAAGCCTTCATTACTTGATCCCATGCCTCTGTAGGAGTTACATGTTGTTTGCACTTTGCTTTCACATTCTTATCAATATGAAATTGACACAATGAATATACGACTTTTAATGCATTCATCAAGGCTAGATCTCTGTCCATGAAAATAATTTTTTGGCAATCCATCAAGTCTATGAAGAAGGCCTCTGAACCTTTCAAGTACCAAAACAAAACTATTTTCACGTTCAGCTTCCAAGTAAGCAAAAGCAACAGAAAATGCTAGCCTAGTACATGTAACACCAACAATCTCAAGCAACAGTAGCCTATGCCTATTGGTTTTGTTCATACTATCCATCAAGAACACTATGTTAAATGCATTCAACAATTTTTTTCGCATCAGGATGTGTCCAAAAACTGTGATGCACAACTTCTTCATCATTCATCACATGCCAATGAATATACATATCACGCTCTAAAAAATTCATTAAATGTTGCATTTTTGTTCTAGGGCCTCTTTGAGATCTCCGATATGTAGTTCTAGCAGTATACATTTGTATGATGGTTGTGACATTTTTTTTCATTGTGCTCTTTCAATGTTAGAAGAATATTTTTAGGCTTCACCATACTTTTTCTCATAGCAACAAGCATTGTCTTCTCATTAGTCGTTAGTTGATCAACATAAGGATGGTCCCTAATGCTTAGCGATATCATGATTATGAAACCCACACAAGACCCTGATTACCCATTTATGACCATTCTTTAGCAATCTTCCTCTCAACATAAAGGGACAATCACATTTTTTAGTCCCAATAGTCGTCTTTGTATCCTTTTTGTATTGTCTATATTTGTCATCCTTCTCACAACCTAAGACAACAAATTATTCCTTCTAGATGTCCATTTGTTGTGTCTGACCTCAAAATGACAATAACAAAACCTAACTCAAATGCAATCACCGGAGCCCATTTCAATAACTCATTTTGAGAATCAAAAACCTACACAAACAACATACAACATACTTTAGACAAAGTTCATCTTTCAAGCATTAAATAATTCAGCAGTTAAATTAAACACAAAATAACACAATAAAATTACCTCCGTAGTTTTAAAGAATTTGCTACAATATTCATTTTGAACTATATCATCCACATTATTATCCATATTCATGTCAACTTCATTACACATCTTGCCAAAGTTATCGTCCTCCACAAAAACTAAAATTGTTAAAGAAAAAGAATAATCAAAATAACTTTCAATTGGTTTCCAAAAAGGCAACTTTGGAAGATTTTCGAAATAAACATTTTGAAAGTGTAAATAATAGTTATGGAACAACCATTCCGGAACAATATTTGCTTTATGGAAAAGCCAATTTGGAAACCAAAAATTATGTTTATGAAACACCTATTCTCTAAGACAAAATTGATTTCCAGAATAAGCTTTTCGGAAACCAATTATTATACTTCCTGATTGAGGATTCCATTAAACGCTTTTAGTTCCAGATCAGCCACTACAAAGTAAATACATGTGTTTCCAGAAGCATATTATATTAGTTTTGAATTAGTTACTCCAGAAGCCCCATTTAGGTTCCAAATGACCATTCGGTAACTACAAATTAGGCTTTCGAATATGTATTATGGATGCAATGCCCAATAATTCTCTTCTGGGATAGGTGGTCCATAAATTGAAAAACTTCTCAAAATGAGGGGAGAAGATGGCGTACCTGCATGTGGACGTGGATGACGTACCTAACTGAAGTTGTACAGTTGCATGTGGACGACACTTTTACTCATGGAAGAGAATTGCTGCTTGTGGCCAAGAGATGCTTGTAGAGTTGGATGCAATTGAATGTAGATGAGGAAGACCTCATGGAATTCACAACTGAGTTGGTGGCGGCATCTTATGGTTGTGCAACAGAAGCTCCTTGGTGGTGTAGCGGTTGCATAGAGGAGGACAAGGAAAATATAATTTGAAAAGGGTAGCTTGGAGTTATTTAAAATTGGAAGGTGCATGATGCTTAAAGGGAGGCGTAGGATATAATTGCCCAAAGGCAGTTGAATAAGAAGATTATTCTGGAAGCTCATATTTTTCAGTGCAAAATATTATTTTCCTCTTTCTTTTAATGGAATGGATATATTTCCTTCAACGCAATGAACTCTACCATTTTTTCCAATGTTTTACTAAAAAGAAAACAAATGTATAATATTTTTGCTAGCAAGTAGATGTGTGTATCGATAAGAATAACCTCAAGTGCACATCACCATTTTCCTTAAAGGAAAATATGAATAGCTTCTCGTATACAGCATATTACCGTGGTTACAAAAAAATTACACTAAAAATAAACATGTACATAGCGCCCCGATAAGTAATTACACAAACTCATCAAATTGATTAAACTTAATGAATCAGGCTCTTATATTGGAATCTGTAAGAAAAACTAAATGATCTAATCACGCTTATATACATAAGAAGCTATTAGATTAAATGCGGAAAAAATTAAGATCATAAATACATTCTGCCATTGCTATTCTTGTTTGCTCCGAAGATGAATTGCATTTGTCTGTGAGTCAATTAATCTGTAAACAGTTTGAGTCTCCAAAATAATCTAACTTTTGGCGTAAGGATCTTCTATGCTTTCACTATCACTCCCTGATGGTGTATTGAGATTTTTCAGATAACAAGCATAGGGACTTTGGCCATGGTGCACATCTCCTTTTATAACCTCTTCCCATCAAAGAGGTTGTTTTTTTATATGCATAAAACGTAGGCATAGTTGCTGAAAATAAAAGATAAGATAAACAATAACTTATTCCTAAGAAGATGGGATGAGTGGACCACTTTATGTGATTTTGACTTAGTCAAACAACAGAAAAGAAACGAACATTCTCTCACTTGGTCCACATATCTCATTATACACTCTAGTGAAAAATAAAATACATGAATCATGGCGATAGTTCTGTTGGATATAAGGGGAGCAAGAAGATCAAGTAAAAGATGAAGTTTGTGTCTTAGAAGAAAGATTTTAGCTTTTCACAAGCCCAGACATTTGTAATTTGATTAAGTGTATGAGAGGCTAATCTTATGATCCTTGCATTGCATGAACATGATCATTAATATGCATACATAATTTACTAAAGCATTAAAGTTATTCATGTTTTCAAAAGAAATTAATTACTCATGGTTAAGTTTTTGGAAAAACAAAATATCACTGCCTTAATCGATTACATAAGGATATAATTGATTACCAGCTTTTGTTTGTTTCTGGAAAAGCCATGAAGAACACTTTAATCGATTACAAGCAAATAGTAATCGATTACATAGTAGTATTTCTAAAACATGCATGATTGTCTTAATCGATTACCACATTCTGTAATTGATTACATAAGCTAAATCCAAAACTGAACATAACTGATTTAATCGATTACGACTCGTATTAATCGATTACTTTGTTCGTTACATTTTCCAGATTGAGCTAAGAACATTTTAATCGATTATTTGGAAGATTAATCGATTACATATGAAAATTTAATCGATTATTATGGCGGTTTAATCGATTATATTCAGTTATCTAAGTTGGTTATAAATAGTTTGTGAGTTTTTCTGAAACTAATACTTCTTGACTTCGAAATTTCAAAGCATTTATAAGCCTTCTAAAAGTTAGAAAGGATATTCTGAGTTAGATAAGTTTTTGTCCCACTCTTTTAAATCTTCATGGTGTGTTGAAAGATTTTCTTGGGCAAGGTTTTCAAAGAAGCTTTTGGAGAGAAAGTTCTGAAATTGATTTCTTCATTTCAACTCTGATTGGTAAATCATATTCATTCATATTCATTGGATCATCAGGTTGTCTTTCTCCATTAACTCTTGTTGTAAATTCGTTTCTGAATTCTTGGTTGTTTGTAACTATTGTAAAGGGTTCTTGAAACTTTTTCTAGAGTAGGTTTCTCTAGAGGAAAGAGTAGAGAAGAGTTCTTTATGTATTGATCACTACGAGTCTAATATGATTTTAGATTTCTATTCTTTATCTAGGTTTGATAAAGGGTGATTGTTGTAAAGCTTGTAAGAACTGAAATTTGATAATAGTGGAACTCTAATCTAGTGTTGATTAGAAGAGTTGGATGTAGCTTCTCTTGAGAAGTGAACCAGTATAAATTTTTGTGTTGTTCTCTATTCCTTAATCTCTTCTTGTTATCTTGATCTATGGTTCTTGGTGATATCTATATTACTCAACAAGTTTTGTTTGAAGTAATTGTTTTCTTGGGCTGAGTGGTTTGATTGATTTGAGACATTCTTGTTTTAATTGTGATTAAGATCCTTTAACTTTGATTTTCTAAAGAATTTTAAAAGGCCAAGTTTAAACCAATTCACCCCCTCTTGGTTATTGTGTGTATTCCTATTGTTTTCAAGTTCCTCTCATATATACGAGTATTATTTTCCATGTATTACATTGCATTATATTTCTCAAGCCCATACAACATAATGAATAAACCCAATGTTTATTCTAGGTCCAAAGTTAATTGATGTTTCTCATAACAAATAACTGTAGATGCACATAAACTGAATGAAAAACATCACAATAGAGTTTCTTAATATCATTCTTACAATGAAAATCATATATAGGAACCAAGTCTCATCCTTTCTACATGATCCTTAAATTTAAATGGTGGCATGCCTTAATTCAGTGCTAATGTGCTCAATAACCACTGTATTATCTTTAACATGTTCTCTTATGGCTAGATACTCAATGTGTGCTTGTTTCAACTACAACTTTTGTTACTCTTAGCCATAAAAACAACAGCTGAATTATCATAGTATATCTTCAATGGCCTAGAAATGGAATCCATAACTCTAAACCCAGAAATGAAACTCCTCATCCATACACCATGTGATGTAGCCTAAAAAAAACAAACAAACTCAGCCTCTATAGTGGAAGTAGCAATCAAGGTCTGCTTGACACTTCTCCAAGACACAGCTCCATTGGCTAGCATAAAAAATATATCCCGAAGTCGATTTTCTCGAATCAACTCAGCCAGCGTAATCTAAATCTTAGTAGCCAATCACTTCGAAGTTGTCAGTCTGTCTGTACATAAGCATATAGTCCTTAGTTCCCTAAATGTATCTCATCACTTTTTTTGCAACTTTCCAGTGGTCTAAACCTGGGTTACTTTGATATCTCCTTAACACTCCAACCGCAAATGCAATATCAGGCCTTGTGTAGACCTGAGCATACATAAGACTTCCAACAGATGAAGCATAAGGAATGTTCTTCATTTGTTCCTGCTTAAGATCAATTTTCGGGCACTGGCTTAAATCAAACCTGTCACCAGTGGCGGACCCAAGTGTGGGCAAATGTCCGCAAGTGCAGACATAAAATTTTTTATCATATCATAAGCGAGTGAAAGACCATTGACCAAAAGCCTCAAGCAGTTGACCATAGGAATAAAAGCAGCACAGTAGTGAGCCTTAGGGGAGTTGCTATCCTAGCAATTACATCAAAACATTCAAACAATGCAGCAATAAATGCATTGCAGTTCACATACCTTCCTCGTATGAAAGATTAAAAAATGAAGAAATGAGATACCTGAAAATTGATCAAGAAACTAGAAAAAGCAAGCTAGACAATATATGGACCAGCTTTCTGCTCAGACCCTGCCTAATCAATTTTCACAAACCCAATAAGTCACATCATAGCCAAGCACCAACACACAAATCAAAAAATAAAACCCAAAACCCAAATTGAAACCGGCAAACAAACATCCTAGGTTTGCAAAAGGATACATTTTGTAACTTATACCTTAAATTTGGATTAGAATGACTTCTACAAAATTTTCAATGGCAACACAAACATGTGTTAGTTAACTTATACCTTATGAGTTTGATTAGACAAATTTCTTCATAAACATTAATAGAAAAAATATATAAAGATAAAAGGAATTGAGATTTTTTTCCTGAGTTAAGATCAAATTATGTCATTTAATTCTCTTGTTTAATTTCTCCAAAAGCAAAAGTGTATTAGTTAATTTTAGTTCACGAACAAAAATCAAGTCATAACCTTGTACATAAAACATTGATTTAAATATTCTTTACAAAAAAAATTTCAGGGTTAAATTTTCTTTACAAAAAAAATTTTGGGAGTTGCCCCCGAATTCCCACTACTAAATGTGCAGACATAGATAAATTTTTTTGGATCCATCATTGCTTGTCACCTTTCACAATGAGAATTACACTTCATGAATAATCACTTATTCTAATTTTTTTCAAAACTTTGTTAATATAGATCTCTTGTGACAAACCAAGAACACCTCTTACTTTGTGTGTTTTTCTCGGTCAAGGGATTAAGATAGAGGAAGGATGTGATAGCAGCTTTGAAGGTTACAAAAAAGAATACGTGCGGAAAGAAAGAATGTGAATCAAATTAAGCAACAAAAGGTATGCGTCTTGTGAAAAGAATGGATTATTCTTTTAATTTCCAAATACATAGCTGCTAGGTTTTGGTTAATTACATGGCGGCAAGTTTATCTAGGTTTTATTCTTCCTACACTTCCACGTGTTACAACGGGCATAAAGCCCAGAGCTATGGTGTGACACGTGGCAACAACTTTCACTAGAATAATATATCAAACTTACTCAAGATTTCATTCGTTTGATATTCATGTAATATATGATTACAATTCGCTCTAATTATTACGTGACTGTGAAAATTTCAACTGTACCCAATCCAGTTCCTCACTTGTTCACAATTATGATGATCTCTACTTCTATGTTTTTTTAATGGTAATTTTTATTTTGACAATTTTAATGGTAATCTTTGTAATACTAATCATCATTTATGAAAAAAGTAAAGTCTACTGACGGGAAATTTGTTTCATTATAATACGTTTTTGTCTCTAAAAAGTATATTTCCATAATTAAGTAGTAATAATTTTTAGAGTGTAATGACTTTAAGATACTGGTAAATCATAAGTTGTAAGTACTATATTGTATAATTAATCCTTGATGTCACAATTTACTGTCTGTTCATTGCGTTCGACTGTTTAAGTTTTTAAAAAGCTTCCGTTGGTTTAAAACTATCAAAAACAAAAATTTTTACAATGGATTAGTAATGAAAGAGAGACTAAAAGTATTTTTTTTAAATTGAGAGATTAATAAGAATAATCATTTTAAGGATTAAAAATAATTATTCGAATTCAAGGGAATAAAAACATGTGATTATTTTGACATTATGAGTTTTTAACGGGTGGATTAACTAGTCTGTGATCATCAAATCTTTTGATAAATAGTTTTCTCAAAGTGGATTAGTTGACTATCAATCATCGTAATTGCCAAATAATTTTCAATGTTGTTCTAGGTGATAAGACAGGAACAGGTGATTGATTGGTAATAATTATATGGAAGTTTTCTTACACTTTTGAAGGAAAATGGATTTCATTTTGCTTTCAAAACATATTACAATAATAATATATAGATAAATAAATTTAGAATTGTGTATTTGAATATGTATTCTTGTATTAACAAATTTTTTCTTTAATTATGTGAAGACTATGTATGCATATCAACATTAATCTATATTATCAATTTTATGATAAGTGGAGAACAAATATTTTTCAACTAAACTCTTGTTGAGCTTTTTTAAGATTGTGTTTGATGCAGTTTATTCTTAGATATAGGCTTATATTTATATAGTGTTAAAGATAAATTTTGATTTTTTAGAAGAGAGATTTAATTTAAAATAATATTATCTCTTTATTTTAAGAAACTTCATGATTTAAGACAAAATATTATTAAAATAATCACCTAATTAATTAATTACGATAACTCATTATGATAACTAAGATCTTAATTATATCATAAAGCTCAAAGTCATTATTAAAAATTGATAGATTTTTCTTAATTAATCATTAATTCTACAAATATACTCAATGCCCATTAAATTTGCGTCCTAAGCATTGAGTGTCTAGAATAAAAATATAATAAACAACTTGTTAATGATTATAATAATCTCAACAACACTTTTAATCCAAGTTAACTGGGGTTGGTGGTAAATGAATCTAATGATAGATACAAAGAAGTTAAAAAAAGGCTAAGAAAAAGGTGAAATAAGACAAAAGTAAAGAAAAATAATATAAAAGAAAAGAAGGGTGAAAAACGAAGGGGTAAAATGAAGAAAAAATGAACTAAAAAGATACTATCTAAAATAAAGATAATAACGAGTCTAACCTTCTACCAAGCCTATAACTTTTATCCATTCTGTTCTAAGACACACATTCCACCAATCTATATCTCACTCTATTAAGTATTGTTTAATTACATTTTTTTCAAGTAAGTTTCGGTCTACCTCTACCTCTCTTTGTGACAAGCTCTTGATAACAAATTCTTGTTCTTACAAGAGCATCCAGGGGTCATTTCATTACCTGCCCAAACCACCTCAATCTATGCTCCCTCATCTTTTCACTCACCGGTGCTACTGCTACCTTTCGTCGAATATCTTCATTTCTTATCTTATCATTCTTCGTATAACCATACATCCACCTTAACATCCTCATTTCTGCTACTCCTATTTTATGCTCATGTTGCCTATGTGTTGGCCAACACTCAGCTCCATATAACATTGCAGGTTTTACCGTTGTTTTATAGAATTTTCCTTTTAGCTTAAGGGGAATTTTGCAGTCACACAAAAGCCCAGATGCACTTCGCCAATTCATCCACCCTGCTTTGATTCTATGATTTACATCCTCACCAATCTCTTAACCTTTTTGCAAAATTGATCTCAAGTATCTAAAAGTATCTTTCTTGGATACCTCTTGACCAAGTAGATGCACAGGGTCTTGATCACCATCTCTTCCCAACGAAAACTCACACTTCATATACTCAGTCATTCTTTGACTTATCATTAATCATTTAGACTTCAAAGTGTTTCTCCACATTTCCAATTTTCTATTAATACTGTCTTTAGTCTCATCAATAAACACAATATCATCTGCAAAAAATATACACCACAACACTTCCTCTTGAATATTTTTTACAGTTCATCCATCACTAAAGCAAAGAGATAAGGACTAAGAGCCGAACCTTGTTGTACACTTACCGTGATAGGAAAATCCTTTGATGTTCCATTACAAGCTTTCAAACATGTGGTAGCCCCATCATATATATCCTTGATTGTATTAACATACTTTAATGGTGTTTTTTTCTTCTCAAGAGTCCCCCATAGGACTTTTCTTGGGACCCTATCCTATGTTTTCTCAAGATTAATGAACATCATATGTAAATCTTTCTTCTTTTCTCGATACCTTTCCATTAATTGTTGCATCAAGAAAATAACTTTCATGGTACATCTTCCTGACATAAATCCAAATTGATTTACATAAATCTTGGTCTCCCTCCTCAAGCGATGTTCAATAATTCTTTCCCACAACTTTATAGTATGATTGATGAACTTAATGTCTCTATAGTTAGAACTTACTCTTGACAGATTAAGGTAATATTAATCATTAAGAATTCTTAAGTGAGTTAGTTCAATGATGACATCGACATATGTATCATCTATATATGCAATTTAATAAATGAGATAACAATATATTAACCTATCTGGATTATTGATATGTTATCATAATAATAATCTTATAATTAAGAACAATTTAAATTTAAATTATAAAAGACTTGTTTCTTATTGTTACCATCTCTATCAAGATAACAACAATTCTCTAATTTGCATCAAGAACTTGTCAAATTAACAATTGAACCAAACAATAGATATGATAATAGAATAGATAACAATTCTTTATTGCAACTAAAAATTAATAACATGATGGATCGGGTCTTGGACATACACATTTATCTCCAAACAGTGATCACATGAATCACTTTGCATTCACATGGAGCACATGAGCCGTGTTGATTCTCCTCTCAGAAGGTGTTCATTGAGCTCGTCAAGTCATATAAGCATTCAGGTGGATAATGATTATCTTAAGAGTGTCTCAGAGGCTGGAGACATTGGTTCAGCGAGAGAAGCTGTTTCAACTTGTCATTTAACCAAAGGTCGGAGAATGGAGCTGTGGTTAGGCCTTTTCCACTTGAACTCATCCCCTCTTCCAACCAATGCAATAGTGGGTTCTGGAGACACAAAACATGTTATAGTCTCTTCAACATTTTTTTATATGATCAATGTGTTTGTTAATTGATCATATGGGCTGGATAATTCAGATTGTTTAAATTTCATCATGCTCATATAATGCAAGTTCATACATTGTTATGTTCTGTTTCTACTTTTAGGAACAAGGTAAGTTTGCCTGTGCCCTTCAAGTCTGGTTCAACTATCAGTTTATGGAATTCTTAGGGTAATATTCTAACCTTTTATTGCATCAACATTAGCATTACTCTAGTGAATTGCTAACAGTATATAATTGTTCGATCAAGGGCATTTTGTAGTTGAACTTGTTTTTGAGAAATTTGACACAACAAAATTAAACAAAGTCTAAACCATTCAGGAAATTGCTTATGCATGTGACATGTAATAAACTTCAGAATAAACCAAGTTTTTACCTGGATTTTTTCATGAATTCTCAAACGCACCTGCATTCTAGCTGCTCCACATACATTTATAGGAAGTTAATGCCTTTTCAGTCTGCACAATTGGATACTTCATATATCATTTTCAAGTTGGTGTAATAAACAACTATAGAAAAGGAAAGAAAAAGGCTCAGTGACTTGATTGCTGCAAATTGATAAATCAATTTATATGGTTTGTACTTTGTTCAAGGAAACCAATAATATTCTTGAATGAAGTGCCATATACGTATGAGGCATGAGATATATTGTTAAGAAATGTCGAAAAGGGTTATTTATTTCTTATTCTGCCTTTAGATAAATAGTTTTTTTTAGTAATATGTCATATTTATTTTTGATTTCTTGCAATCTCTCAGAATTGACTATTGAGTAACACCTAAGTACTGAAAGGCCTTGTTGCTTTTGACAAGCAGATCAAGGGTTTTCTTCTTTAAGTAATTGTTGATACTTGATATTGACATGACTTAAACTAAAATGTCGATTTATTAGCATATTTAGAAGGGATACTTTCTAAGTTGCAAGATTATATGTAGATAGCTGCCCTGACTGAATCTAAAGGAGTGAAAAATAAAAAAATGCATTTAGGAATCTATGATTGGTCAATAATATATGCTTGATTAAAGTTGACACCATCTTATGCCATTGATATTTGCTTATTTTTAACAATGATGGAATGATACTTTGGGATATTATTACCACCTGCATTTAATTGTCAATTCAAGGAAAGCTGCTGGGGAATGTTAGGAATACAATGTTTAACTGCACTGTACTAGGATTAGAATGGATTAATATATTAACTTTTGACTTTATCCATGCCTTTTCTCCTTGTAATTGTGAGTTAGTTAAAACTGTTTACCTACAATTAGCTCTATGATATCTTTATTGTCAAATTTCATGTTAGGATCAGCTGCTATCAGCTAGATTGTAATACACTACTTGTCAACTAAATGCAGGTCTTAGCAAAAGTTATTTGGCCCAGGGATTGCCGGTGTTACAAGTGACAAAGCTATTCTTTACCTTGACCTTCCTTCTAACATGGTTTGTCCTTCCTTGTATCTAAATTAATGTTCTGCCTTGGTGTACGTACTCGTAGGTTCAAAATTTTGTGACAAAGAACATAGCTCCAGAGAGATGCCATATAACTTTAATTTGTAGTCTTTTGCTAGGGATGAACAGAAGAATAGATCCATGGTGTCAAATGCCAATAAGATGCAATAATGACTAATTCTAGTGATATTATTGCACAATTAAGCACCGAATGGTGAGCTAGAATGTTTAGACCAGTGGCAAACGTAACATGCAGTCATATTACTGTGATAGAATTCTTAGGAGTAAAATGTGTACTAAATTATCCATAAATATTGCATTTCTATAGAAAGAGAAAATTTCTGTTGTTAAGATGAAGATAAGGTTGTGTATGAATTATTCTGATTTTAAAGAGTTCATGGGGTGGCTCATATAACTGGTTCTAAGCTTCCCTTTTAAGTCATTAACCTAGGAAGTTACCCATTTTCACTTTAAGTTTAAGCATTTCTTTAAAATATTCAAAGCATACATATCTCATGTGTCTGAACATCTAGCCATTACTATAACAACTGGTTACTTAGGGGTCTTACAACATTTAGCGGTTGGAATCAGAAAATTGTGGACCTCTGCATTTTTGGATACTGGCTCTTCTCTGCACTTGGGACTCTAGCGGCAATACATCTGCTGCTAGTGTTATGGTTGCACTTGTTGGTGTGAATAAAGCAATAAGTTTCTAAAATTTCTCTCCCCTCACCTCTTGGCTGCCTTTTGAAATCTCTAGTAATTATAGGATCAGAGTTATATTTGAGAATGAGATTTACATATATTTTGGAAATAGGATTTCCCTTTCAACTTCTATCTACTTATCTTGAATACAATACTATATTTTGATTCTTGCCCCATACTTGTTTATTCTTATTGAAGAGGATACGGATCACATTTTGGATGACATGATCAGAATTTCTTGTATGATGCAGATCAATACTAGAGATTGTGATACTGTTGTAGCAAGAAATACAGTTTGGTCAGATTGGACTGTCTGAGTATTGTTTCTTCTTTTTCTGCAAAGTTCAATGCAACGAGAGAAAGCAAGAACCCTTGCAGAGCATGTCTATGCTTTGATTACAATGTGTCTCATTCTTTGCTGGAATCTTAATATACCGTGTTCCTGTTTGGACAAATAGATTTGAGAGGTAACGAGTGCAAGGGGGCCAAAAAAGGAAATCATGTTTTGACACTACCAGTTTGTAGTTCCTCCAAATTTTTTTGAAAAGAGGGACTGACCAGTTCAGAATAATAGTAATTTATTTATTGTTCTTATTAATAGGATCTATCAAGAGTCCAATGGAGGTGTCAAAGGAGTTTTCTAATAGATCTTTATTATTTATTCTCATGCAAGACTAACAACGCAAACTGTGCCTGGTGCTCATTCGTATTCCCAAGGAAGACCCAACTGGGATAAATTATAATGAGTTAATTACAACAGTTTGGTTTCATTGATTTATAATTTATCTCCAAAACAAGGTAATGAAGTTGTGTTCTGCTTTATTATCAATCTTCCTCCTGTACCAACAATCAATGCTTGTTACAGGAAGATCTTCATTGTTAATTTTATATTGTTATACCTAAATTTATGTCAATGTTCTTTAAATGAAAGCTGAAACTTCCCTTCTCTATATGTTGATCTTCACTTGTTCCATTCTATTAACGGAATAACATTCAAAGAAAATCTAATTGTAAGAAGAAAAGTGTCCAGCACAAAGATCCAGAACTTTAGTTGAAGAATCTTGGAGGAACTTCATTTTGGTTGCCTGCTAATATCTAGAAGAACAAGCAAATCCCAGTTGGATACGAGGGCTAGCATGTAACTCAATCAAGTTTAATGTCACATGTGAACAATCATCGATGCTTTCTATATGTAGAGTTGTCCATGATGCAGGAACTAAAAGCATGGTTATTCATACAGAATATATCATATTGTTAATTGATATTAACTTGAATACAATGCTTCGGACTTGTCTGGTTTCCATAATTTTTTCTTGTGAGATATTGAATTTGATGTAGAATACATTTTGTGCCATGGATATAATATCCAATTTATGTTGCAATACATGTTTCAACATTTCATTCAAAACCGAACACTCTCTTCAATGACAACCAAGGCTATTGGCAGTGTGATGGTTCAAGATCATCATAAGACAAAGAATATACAGCTAAAATATAATAAAGTGATATTGTTATCAAAGTTAGATGTTAGTATTAACAATATATAATATCAAATCCAAACTCACCGGCACGACTACACAGAACCACAGTAAGAATACCAAATTAAAGAAGAGCAAAAAGAAAGGAGAAGCAGAAAAGCACCTTAATGAATTTGCATTTGTTTGATATAGATCACCAGAAAGTGTTGCAAAGACAAGAAACATGAAGTATGAAAGATCACCAGTGTTAGAAAATGTTAGAAAAAGAATAAAAATTGCATAGAATAAAGAGCGAGAAATTTGAGTAAGGTTTATCATGTTATTACCTCTATCAATTTGTTTTTATATTTTATCAGCCAGCAAAACAATTTTATTATAGGGCACAAGGGGTACCAATCAAAACATACATAAACACTGGTTGTAGGATACCAGCATTGAAAAAAAAAGAAGGGAAAATCAGCCCAACAACCCCTAAAAATGTTAATGTCTACCTCATCCAAAATCTTTAGGCTTATACAATATCAACCCCCGAGTAAATATAAGGTTGGTCTAATGGTAAAAGAAGAAGGAAAGGGTATAAAGATCACAAGTTCGAATCTATCCGCTAACAAAAACTAACCAAACTAACAACTATCATTTGCCGATGAAAAAAAACATCAACCCCACCACGACCCTCTAAAATTACCCAACAGTTGTATTAGAACAACGTGTACAGAACCCAATATCAGAACATCAGATCAAAATGTGCCTAAACACAGAGTTCGATTAGTATACCACTCATAAAAGGAGGCTTTGAAATTAACCATTATTGCCTTCAACCAAGACCATGAATATTGGATCAATTCGTTAGTGTATAATCCATTTACTCTGATTTGGTTAGGGACCGTGATGCACACCTCTCACATTTCTCATTAACGGCACATAATTCTCTTCTTATTAGTTAGCATCTTCACCCAACAGCATAATAATATTGAGAAGCATACGAATTTTAAAGGATATATACCGTTTCCTTCTCCCAAACCAGAATTTAACAAAAAACAAAACCCCATCCTTCCATTTCCATTAAAGAAAATCCAAGGAACTCAATTCACAATTATTTCAGGGTTTATTCCTTAGGTTTCTCCCACGATGAAATAAACAACAGATTCGAGTTCTTGAGCACAATAAATGCATTAGTTATGGCCAAGTTCTCATGTCGCGCTGTAAATCACAAATCCAAACATGGATCATTTCCCGATTCGGTCCCTCCCAACCCAATTCACGAAACATCGATCGATCCTCAACACTCCTGGATCTATCATTCAATTACTTATAATTAAGCATACACATTATTATTACTACGTACATACACAAACAGAACTAACACGAAGGCATAAGAAATTGAAAACTGAAATAAACCGTTGTTGTTGTATCCTTCATTTATTATGTTGGAGGCAAAAAAAAAAAAATTACATATGAATTACAGTTACATCAAATCTGTTTCATATGTTTGGTCCCTGGGATTCAGATCGCAGATCGCAATAACTCTAATTGTTTTATTTTATTATATGTAGGAATCGAAGACAGATACCAGAGTTTACAACAATAACCATCATAACTGTTTAAACCTAGAACTGGTATGTATCTGTGTGGGTAAAGCTGGGAGTTACCGCAAAGAGTTTTTTCCGGAGGAGACAATGGGGGCGATTGAGATAGATCGGGGGAGCGAAGCACGGAACCCAGTTATCTTGGTTCAGTGGCTGATTCTGTTGGATAGGGGAAGACGAGGGTGAGAATAAGAGTTGAGAAAGAGAATTTTGTGTTGTTCTTCGATTGTTTATATGTCTGGATGATGTGATTTTGGAGTCTCTGAGTTTGGCGAGTGCTCCTGGTTTGAGGTACTTGTGGAACAATCTTGGGCTTCTGTTTGGGTGTGGACTTGTGCTCATAGTCATGGCTGATTGTTTTGACAAGAATGGTGAGAAGAAAGAGAATGAATGAATGGATGGATGGGGTGTAAGAAAAATAGGTGAAAGGGATTTTTAAAGGGTGTGTTTGTGGCGGGAAACAACGTTCCCTTCTGGCGTGAAAGCGAAGCGAGGAAGCAAATCTAGGGCAACTTCTTCAGCTCCTCTTTTTGGCTTTGCTTATGCCGCCCCCTTTCTGTAGGCGTGCTTGTCTTGCTGTTTATTAATTAATTATTTTATTTATTAATTTCTAGCAAATCTAGCTATCTATGGCTACATTTACTTTTGGTTTGTATATAATTAAAAATTATTTAATGCTCATTTTATTAATTTTATTATTTAATAAATAACTTTTTTTCCTAAGTTGTCTTTATAACTTGATAGTGTTAAGAATAAATAAGTTATTGAAAATACAACCTCAATGAGTAAAAAGTGTTTCGGGAATAGTTTTGAATTATTGTACACGATTTTTTTTTTTTTTTTGAGATTGGAGGAGTATTACCTGACATATTTCTTTAAATACATTATTTATTATTAATTAAAATTTATTAAAAAACCTATAATCATAAATGAAAATTAGACTTACACAAATTTGTAATTTTTAATATTTTTTTATCATGTTATAAATGCGAAGTATTTATTAATTTTTTTATGATTAATTTTTATAAAAAATTTAATTAACCACTCTCCAATCATATTTCTTTTTCATGCCAGATAATTATTTAGACATGGTAGATAATTATTTCATGTCTTTGTTGTAGGAGACATTATTCTGCACTTTTGGCTGGATTATATTTTGTTACAAGGTGAAGTAGCCTTTGGTTGTAGAGATTAGAATCTAAAGTGTATATGGTTCCCATTTGTGTCCTCTCTTTTATTTATTTATTTATATACCTTTTGTGATTAATTAAAAAAATACTGAAAACAAGTTGTCCCTGCACATCGGCAAAAAGAAGAAGGCGATCGTGGGAAATGGAAAACGGAAATTGAGTTTTTTTATAAATAAAACAAAATAAAAATGAGATAAATGTCCTTTCATTTATGTTGATTTAAGAGAAAGTAGAATGATTTTTTGTCCAAATAAAATATACAAAAAGTAAACATTGATTGAACTTCCACTTTTCTTTTTTTTTTTTTGCATGAGATAAATTTAATTACTTTTGTAAGCGTATTGTGAACTCAGATTCATGTCTTGGGACACTATCCTTTCTCCCTAATTTTTCTCTAAAATAAATAATTTTTATAAAACTGAATTTTAAGAATAAAATATCACTTTAAAGGGTTTTAACATTCAAAGTATACGCAAAAGTAAAAATCAAGTATATCATATAATTTATCTATAAGTTTCAGCAATATATAATCTATTAACAATAACAAGTTCACGTCATCTAAATTAAAAAATATATATAAAAATATACTATGAAAGAAATTTATAGTAATATTTTTTTATTTAAATATATTTTTAATCCTTTAAATTTGAATAATTACATTTTTTAGTCTTCAAAACAAATTATTTTTATTAGTCTCTCAAATTTTCAAAAACTACTATTAATTTCTTTTATTTTTTAAGTTAATAGTGTCATATCACGATTTTTTCACAGTAAATTTTTTTTAAAAATTATTTCTTTAAAAATAATTTGTAACTGTTTAAATCTTTCAAAATATGTAAAAAAATTATCAAAATTCAACATTTATGTTTTTTTTCTTCTTTAAAATCTCCAAAATATGTAAAGAAAAGACCATCAATCTATATGAGTCAAATATTTTTAGTGATTTAAAATTATTATAATTAATTTTTTTGAAAATGTAAATTAAAAATATTTATTTTAAGGGTTGAAAAACAGTCATAAACGTAATTAAAAAAGAGAGATTAAAATAGCTTCTAAAAAATTTAAGAAACTAATAACAATAATTTTATTTTTAAAATACAAAAAAATAATTACTTAAATTTAAAAGATACAAAACATATTTAAACTTTTTTTTTCTTTTTCCTAGAGCCCAAACAGAAAACAAAAACTATAGAACATGCATAGAGCTTGCAACATCAGCAGCTAGATACCCGAAGAAACTCAGGTGACTCTTCCGAAATAGATAAATCCACTTTACTCCCAAATGCTCTTTTTGCCAAGCCAATCTTGAAATATCCTTAAACAAGCTCGCAGAAGGATGACCAACAACACTCAAGGAGGAGATAACGTTTACACTTACTCAGAATCAGATTCAATTGAAATGTGAGAAAAACCTCTATCCAAAGCTAACTTCAGACCATGGAACATGTTTCTCAACTCAGCATGAAGTTCCCAATCTTAGCCATGAACCCCTAAACAAATTCACCTTTATGATTGCCAATAACACCTCCCCAGGCAGCTACGTTATCATACTGTCGAACACCGAGAATGATCAATGGCACTAATTAACCGGATCAGTGTATGGAGAGAACTCAGCAAGAAAACCATGAGACGCTCTCCAGAAAGTCATGGATCTTCTCACTGTCCAAGTCTCTTGAAAGACATACTTAGTCCTTCTCTGCCACAATTGATCCACCACCATTCCCAAAATTGCCTAGGTTCCTGAGCATCCATTGATAAGGGTCACCTACAAAGAAAGTATGTGTGCTACTCGCTGAAACAAACATTTTCCAAATACACTTAGCCGCAAAACAATCCCGCATGGCATGAAGAATAGATTCTGAGTGAGTTTGGCAAGAGGGCTCATCTGCAATACCCATATCCCGCCTCCTAAGATTTGTCACGAGGCAACCTTTTCCCATCCTCCATAACAGACTTCTCAAAGGGGAATTTTTGCGAAATTAGTGGGGAAAGCCTTAACCGAGTAAGCTGAGCTAACAGAAAACTCACCATCATTTGTTTCCCTCCAAAGCACATTATCCCTTCCATTATCCAGACTTGGCACCTCCAAGCTCTCAATCCTCTGTCTCAGATCATTCGGGAGCATATGATGTAAATTTTAATGATTTTTCTGAGGATCACAATAATAGAAAATTAAACAGGATCTTAAAATATATGATTCTCACGAATAATAAATAAATATTATATATTTTTCTCCATAATGAGACTTCTCTTTTATGCATTTTGATTCTTTGAAATAGGAGAAAAACAAGATTCCTCTTTATTTTTTGTGACGGTGTTGAGAAAATATTCTAATATTAGGAAGAAGACCTTATTTTACATTAGTGGATATTAACACTTCTATAAATACTACTCCCATCAAATAGTTATTTCTAGAAATCACTCCACTTAAACCCACGACCCATTCACAACTTAATCTTTAATAATTAATTAATTATTAATTAATCTTTAATAAGCCACATGTATGTCACATGAGACATTAAATCTTACATTCTCCTACTTGGCTCATGTGACATTACCTAACATCATGGACTAATAAATTAATTAATTAAACTTATGTACTACACATTGAAATGACTAAATCATTTCATAGATTGGGCACATCATAATTTCATAATTAAGAATATGTACTCATTTGAGTCATGACGATTTTACGTCACTTAATCATCATAATTTATTTCATGTACCACAAATTAGACTTCTCCTTAATATGAACATAATTAGAAGCACATAATGGTCCAACATAATGCCTTTATCTAAGATGGTACATGTTTAAGTTACTCTAAGACAAACATGCATGCAAATGTAGAAAACAGGTAATCAGAAACATATCATAAATGAACTTAAAGTCTAAATAGTTCAAAACAAAAGTAAACAATGCACTCAACAATCCTTGATAACAATTATGTCCATATTTTCAACATGCTCAATAAATATCTTGGGCGGTAATTGTAATATTACTAATTATAATTAATGTAATTTGGATGATATTTGCATAATTAAGAGGCTTAGTATTAATAAAAGAGGATTAACAAAAGGAAGGACATTTTGGTATTTATTTAGGAGTTAGGGTGTGAATAAGAAATTTGCTAAATGCACCACCCTCCTCATTTTAAAACTGTGTCTGGCCACCGTTTCTCTCATTTCTTCTTCTTCTTCCTACATTTCCATCTCCTTCCTTCACACTCAAGCTCATTTTCTCTCCACTTCTACTTATTTGGTGGCTGAAAACTCTAATCAAGCAAGAGAGAAAGCTCTTCTCCTTGTGCTTTTGTGTTGTTGAGTTCGGTTGTGAGCGATTTGAGGAAAAGAGTAGAGCTAGGAGCTGCCCACTTCGTTTGGAACAGCAGGGCTGAAATTGGAAGCTATAGGGAGCTGGTCCACCTTCCATTTTGATCAATTGAACTCTAAGGTTGGTAATCTCCTCCTATTTCTCCTTGATTCTTAAGGTTAGGGTTAGGGTTAGGGTTTGGAGTGAGATTGATAAATGTTGAGTATTGGGAGGGTGAGACAGTTTTAAAGTATGATTTGGAGTGTGTAGAAGTTGATTTAAGGTTGAAATGGTGTTCCATGCATGAAACATACATGCAGGTTCATGACAGCAAAGAACACCAATCTGGTCAGCCCTGATGTTTTGTGCATAACAGGAGCTATCAGTATCCAAATGGTCTAAAAATGGTGCCATTTGAAAGCTAAGAGATTTAAGTAGGTTCTGGAATTTTCGTGCTATTTTTGGAGGTTCCTAGAATTTATTGTGTAGAGTTATAACAGGCTGTTATACTCTATTTTTAGCAGATTTTACTGGTGCAGAGGACAATCTTGCAGAAATTTTATCTCAGTCTAGAATGATCCAAATTGAGTGATTCTAGTGGATATAGAAATATGTGTATGTGTAATTTATACCTGTAAAAGCTCAGGTCATTTGGATGAGTATCCTGGTGTTGGCGGGCGTTTTAAAATGGCTGGTTGGACTGATATGTTGCTGTCAGCACTGATATAGTGCGTGACAGTTCTGGTATTTTAATTGTTACAGAGGTTGTGGTTTATGAAATTGGATGGAATCAGTCTTGTTTGAAAGATGAGAGATAAATCTAGATGCCTCTAAATTCCCTTGATTTTAGGAGCTTCCTACAGGGATTTATGATTTTTCTAAGTGGGTACAAAATCTGCATAATTTTATGCAGAAGATTCTGTTTTCCGTGTGTTTTGGTATAATTAAATGTCTTGTACGGATAGGACGACTGTTGATTCATGCTTGTGTACCTTTGTATAGGGCATGACACCGAGGGTGTCAGTGGTGGAGACCACGGTTCAGGGATTTAACAGCAGAGCACGGCTTTGCTAGGTAAGCTCTAGTTCTTGGGGTTTTTTCCTTCTGAGTTTCACCACACTCTGAGGGAGTGATGATTGCATACATGATTCATATGCATTAAATTGGATGTTACCGCTTTCCTCATGATAATATGTATGTTTGTTTCTGTGCTTTGTGTATTGTTGCCTTTCGGATAGATCTTCTGGCCAGTTAGATAGATATGGACCTCCCTAGGAGTAGAGTGCAACTCCTAGTCGGTTTGCTCACGTAAATGGTGTATGATCCCTTAAGATCAGAGATAGGTGGTCCCGTCGCGGTTGAAGCCTATTCTCGGAGGTGCCATATACGTGCATCTATGTGAAAAGGGGTAGCTTCCGATGGGATAACACGGGTGTGAGTTCCGGTCTCACACTGGGGACTGAGAGTCTCGATGTTGATGATGATGCATCTTTGGCGGCGTAGTTCCGTAGATACACATTAGAGCTAGAGAATGGTATGTGTTGTTGTGAGGGTCAAGAGGCCTGGATTGTAATGCCTTCGATGATATGTTATCATAGGTGTGAGCCAGGGAGGAGGAGAAGCCTCCAAGAACCCTGAGCTTACTGAGATTGTTTCTCACCCCGTGTGTGGGGGTTTATTTTGCAGGTGATGCATCTAGCAGAGATGATGGGTCCCAGGACAGAAGGCCCCAGTAGGGACAGACTCTATGTAGCTGCTTGACAGTGTTTTGAGAGCATGGTGGCTCACTATGTTATGTTTATGATGTATTTTGTACCCCTGCGAGGGAAGATGTGCGTGTACACATATTTTGGATCCTGTATGGATGTGATGTACAGACGCTGTACGTATTGTACTCTCTTGTGAGGATGTGATTTGTGAGATAATGACACTGGGTGCCTATCATTTTGTATAGCCACAGTGGTGGTTTTGATGATGTACATAAGTTTGTACCCATAATGATATATGTGGTTTATGTTTCTCCTGATATATCTGCTGGATATTATTGTTTATCTGCCTTTCTTTATGTTATCTGGATCGAAAAGGTTTATTGTGGTGCCTTGGCATTCGTAATAGGTAGTTGGTAGTTGGATACTTACCATACATGATGAATCAAGAAATATGGTTTCGAAAATGCTTTCATTTGTTTTATTATTGATTTTAAATTAATTACCGTGCTAATTTAATTAAGTAACTGTTAATACACCAGATGCATATGGGGTGCTACAGTAATCCCTTTGTCAAAGGGTCAACTATCATGAGATTTGTGTTAATATTTTCTATTGACACTTTTTGTTTTTGAACTTCTTTTTTTATGACAAAGTACTTTAATTCTATATGTTTAACACCTTTAGAGTAATTGTTGTTCTTAGAGAAAAACACTGTTGCAAAGTCATCACAATACATTTTCAGTGACAAGGCAATAATGTCGACAAGTCCAAGCCTTAAAATAAAGTTCCACGACCAATTAGCCTGAATTGTAGCCTCAAAACATGCTACAAATTTAGCTTCCATAGTGGATGTAGCAACAACAAATTGCTTTGCAATCTTCCACGATATTGCTCCTCTAGCTAAAAGAAATACATAATCAATGGTGGGTTTTCTTGTATTCACATATCTAGCAAAGTCAGATTCTGAATACCCAATCACCTCAAGGTGATCAAACCTCCTATATGTAAGCATGTGATCCTTTGTTCCCTGAAGTATCTCAAAATTTTTTTTTTGAAGCTTTCCAATATTCCATTCTCGGATTACTTTGATATCTTCCTAACATTCCAGCTGCAAAGCTTATGTCTGGTCAAGTACAAATCTGAGCATACATAATACTCCCAACAATAGATGCATACGAAATTGATTCCATTTGTTTTTGTTCCAAATCATTCTTAGGATATTGTGCATGATTAAACTTGTCTCCTTTCTGAATTAGAATGAGTGATGTTGAGCAATTTTCCATCCTGAACCTCTCTAGCACTTTATTGATATATGTTTTTTTTGGGGCTAGCCTAACAAGCCTTGTGATCTGTTTCAGAATATTTCTATTCCTATCGCATAGCTTGCCTCACCCATATCCTTCATTTCATAATTACATTGATCATTAACATACAGAATCAGAAATATAACCTCACTCCTGCTAACCTTCAAGTATATACATCGATCAACAATATTTTCCTTAAATCCAAAGGAAACAATGATATCATTAAACTTTGAATACCATTGGTAGGATCTTTCTTAAGTCAGTATATTGATTTCTTTAATTTGCACACCCTGTGTTCCTTTCCTTCAATTGAGAACCCATTGGTTGTTCCATGCAAACATTCTCCTCTAAATCTCTATTAAGAAAGACAGGTTTCACATCCATTTGATGTAGCTCTTAAGTCAAAATGGGCTATTAGTGCCATGATAATCCTGAAGGAATCCTTTTGTGAGAATGGTGAAAATGTCTCTTTATAATCAACACCATCACTCTAGGTAAAACACTAAGCAATAAGTCTAGCCTTGTAACATTCAAGGTTGCCATGAAAGTGATGTTTAGTCTTAAAGACCCACTTGCAACCAATTTTCTTACAACCTTCTGGCAATTCTACAAGGTCCTAAACACCATTCTGTTACATGGATCTTAGCTCTTATATCATGGATTCCAACCACTTATTAAAATTATCACAACTTACGGCTTGTGAAACGAAATTGGATCATCATCATAATGCTTAATTCAGTTTCTAGTTCATGTAGATATACCACATAGTCATTTGAAATAACTAATTTTTTTCTCTCTCTAAGACCTCCTTAATACTACTTCTTGTGGTTCTTCTACAATTGGTTCATTTTGAATCATGGGCTCATTATTTGGTTGCTCTTCTTCATTGTTGTTTGGAACAACATCTAGAGGAACACTCACTTTACTGCTAGAGGCATAAGTTAAAGGAAATTGCACTCTAACTTCTTAAATTTCCACATTTCGTGGAATTGTACTCCCACCGATTTCACCATTTTCAATGAACCTTGCATTTCCAACTTCAACCATTCTCATACTATGATTAAGATAGTAAAACCTATACCCCATTGATTTTTTTGGATAGCCAATGGAATATCCACTAATTGTTTTTGCATCTAGTTTCTTTTCTTGTGGATTGTAAATCCTTATTTCTGCCTGACAACCCCAAACATGCAAGTCCTTTATGCTGGGTGTCTTAGTCTACAGTTCAAAAGGTGTCTTCAAAACTGCCTTACTAGGAATCCTATTCAACAAATACATGACAATTTTCAATGCATAGATCCACAAAAATATGGGTAAAATAGAGTTACTTAACATACTCCTAATCATATCCATTAATGTTGTTATACCTTTCAGATACACCATTTTGTTATGTTGTACCTAACATTATGTATTGTACACAAATACCATGTTTCCAAAGGAGTTTAGCAAATGGACTTGGGTGTTGCTCAATTTTATCATATCTTCTGTAATACTCACAACCTCTATCAGACTGACAAGTTTCACCTTTCTGCTAATTACATTTATATTTCATTCAAATAAATTTCCAAGGCATCCACTATTTGAGATTTCTCATGCAGTAAGTAGACATAACCATAACGTGAATAGTCATCAATGAATGTGATAAAGTACCTTTCATTTCCAAAAGAGTTAACATCAAAAGGTCCAGAAATGTTAGTGTGCACAATTTCAAGAAGCTGAGTGCTTCTTGTAGTATATTTCTTTGTGTGTTTTGTTTGTTTTTCTTTAATACAATCCACACAAATATTCAAATAAGTAAAATCTAGATTTGGAAGAATTTCATTTTTTATTAATCTTTCCATTCTTTCTTTAGAAATGTGACCCAAACGTTTATGCCACAAGAAAATGGAGTGTCCATTCATTAAACTATGTTTAGTGTCAATATTATGATGCAAAGTCAAAATCGTTTCAACATACAAACCATTTAAGTTCAACTTATATAAACCGCCACAAAAAATTACTAGTACTAATGAGATGATTATGCTTAAATAAACTGAAACATCCATTACCAAAATTAAAATAGTATCTAGTAACATCGAGTTTATATAATGAAACCAAATTCCTAGATAAACTAGGTACATAAAGAGTTTCCAATAAATCTAAGTGATGTCCAGTGTCAAGGATTAAACGATAAGTCCCAACTACTTCCACTGGAGCTTTCACACTATTACCCATGAAGACGAACTTCTCATTTTCACTTATGGTTTAGATTATATTAGAAACATGAGTCGTACATCCATAATCAATCCACCATGTATTATGGGGAACTTCATTTAAATTTTATTTGAAGCATACATAAGCATTAAACTCATATTCCTTTTCGAACCAAGACTTACATTTTGGGAAATCCCTATGGAAATGTCCAACTTTCCCACAGAAGTGGCAATTATTGCTCTTTGATGCTTTCTTCTGGATTTGCATTGATGCCTCATTGATCCTTAATGGCCCTTTTCCCTTATTATGCTTCTTCATAAAAATTTTCCAGCTCCTTGATTCCCTTGGTGGCTTACATATTGGACTGAGTGACTTCTTTGATTCTTAAGCCTCATTTCCTCCTGAACCAACATATTGTGCAAGTCATGCACATTTCATTTTTCTTTCATGGTATTATAGCTCATTTGAAATGGACCATACTCAGACGGTAATGAGTTAAGAATAATCTACACCAAGAAGTTCTCATTCACAGGCATTCCCAAGGTCTTGAGCCTTGTTGCAATGTTGTCATCTCAATGACATGCCCGTGCATAGTACGTGAGCCATCAAACTTCATGGTGGTACACATTAAATTCTTTAATGTCCCAACAAGAGACTTATCAATTATTTGGAAGCGCTCTTCCACTAACACCATAAATTCTTTAGCATTTTTGGTCTTTGGAATAGTTGTGTTAATGTAGTCATTCCCATGAACATTAGGTTCAGTCTATTTGATCTTTTCCAAGCTTTATAATGGACTTCTCTTCAGTGCTACTAGCATCAGTATATAGTAGCAGAACTTCTCTTCCAATATAGCAAGATCAAGATCCAAAACACCGAGATGAAATTGGACTTGCTCATTTTAGTTAGACAAGTTAAGCCCATTAAAAATTGGCACAAACAAAACATGAGAATTCCGTGAGTTGGAATTGATATTTCATAATAACATTTCACATAAGTGTTTTGAGACATAAAACACATGTTACACATATTATATATATTACATATTCAAACCACAATAAATGTATATTGATGCTCACCTTTGGGTGATACACCAACACACATGCAACGTAATGATTCTGATAAAATTATAACATTATTGCCAGTTAAATATACCAATTAGAATCGTCTATTGCTAGTTAAATATACTAATTATACACGTACCCAAATTTTTCACATCATTAACGCCTAATCATTCCCTCTTCCCCTTCTCCTTCCTTGTCTCCCTCCTTTCCTTCTCCCTCACCCTCTTCTTCTCCATCAGTCCACCTTCTCCCTCTTCTGTCCCATGCTTCGCTCCCAACCCTCCGCCCCAACCACTTCATGTTCCCTCATGCACTAAAAGCCTACCCTACACCCGCAAAGAAAACTAAACACCAACACCCGCACCATCTCTTACGCGCGCCGCTGGCACCCAAGCCACCACCACCATCACATCGCCATAACCACACAAACAACGCGCACAAGGATTTTAGCAACAACAACCAGCAGGACACAGATAATTGAAATCGCTCCTCCTCCTCGTCCTTTGTATCATGCAACTCTCCCTCTTCCGTGAAACTAGATTTGGAACCCACATGAGATTTGGTGGTGATTGTGACACCAAATCTGGCCAACGACGACAAGAATACCATGGGGAAGAAGTTTTCGGATTTGAGATTATATTTTCTGCCATTGGAGAGGAGGGAGTAGAGGGAGTGGAGGGAGAAGAAGAGGATTTTCTTTTTAATTTTATTAGTTAATAAAATATAAAAATTGGATTTTTTAAATGATTTAAATGATAAAAAAATGATGTAAAAAATTTGAGTACGTGATTAAGCGTTGATGAAGTAATAATTTATCTGTCACGTCATCACTTAACAAAATAAGATTAACGACAGATACTACAGTAAAAGATAAAAAAAATGTCAATGAACAAACATAAATTTTAGATAATAAATTAAAAATAATCTATTTCTTAGATATGAAAAATATATTTAAACCATAAAAAAATATTTCCAATCACTTTCACGTAAAAGTCGAGGAGAATTGGAAATCAAAGCTTTTGGCTTACAAGCTTTTACGTTAGGATACAAAAGGCATACACGTGCAATAGAGGTAAAACATAATTGTCAAGTTTTATTATTTTAAGAATATCCATTCAAATTGCAACTCTATCTTTCTCCTTACAGTATGGATTGTTTCAAAATAAAATAAAAATTCAACAATCATAAAATATCAGCACACCGTATGTACTTGCAGCAAAAAAGCATAATTAATAGTGAAAGACATGCCAATAAAACAATACTCGTAGGGGAAAATAAAATCTCTAAATTTCATAATTAGGGACGTTCATAAAATTTGTGGAAAAACATCATTGATAGAAAATCATATAATTTTACAACACAAACTTTGATATCACATGTAAATTTTAAATAAACCTTTAATGACATCAAGTTTAACTGCCACTGTGAAAAGGATCCAACCTTTGATGACATTAAGTTCTTTAGCCAAAACCATAGAAAGAATTTAATCCCTTGTAATGTGAACCATCAGAATTATGTCATAAAAATTATATTGTCTAAAGACTCACAAATTGCGAGTTTTCCAAATATTCCACGCCACCGACGTCCATGTAACTATTGTCATTTGGCCAACTCTATTTGAGGATTGTCGGCCCTAATGTTGCAGGAAATGAAGATCAGTAGATTTGGGTAGCACTGTGGTTTCATTAAACCAATTATAACATTTTGTCCATATATTATGAATAAGAGGACAAGTGAAGAAAATATGCTCAATTTCAGAGGCGCAAAAAGGACAAGAAAGAAAATTCAGCTGGACACCTCTCCTCTCCAAATTTTTCCCGCAAGGTAACCTTTTTTGGACAAACCTTCATATGAAACATTGCACTTTTGGTGGGATGTGCAAGTTCCAAATCATGAGGTAAACTACTTAAGTTATCCGTGAGATGCATGAGATAAGAGTTTTTGTTAATATTAAACCTAATTAATTAATTTAATTATGTGTTCTGAAAAAAATGGTTCAATACTATTGAATAAAAGTGATTATAAATCAATTGTGCATATAAAGTATAAGAGAACTATTGATAACATTAAACTGTGAAACAAATATAATATAAGAAATACTTTTCTATTGATATATGTCATAATTTATTGAAATGGCAATATAAAAATTTGTGACATACCTTGAAATTCATGAAAATAGTATAAAAATAGTAAACTCAAACTTGTTTCATTGAGTCTAAACTGAAATGCATAAAAAAAAAGCATCAATCACATAATCATTACGATATTTGTAAAAATAATCACAAAAACTAAAATTTTAAAATACCTAGGAACAATAGGGAAACTTCACTTGCATATGTCACAAAAAGGTTCATTCTCAACTTTTGAAACCTTTTTGGTGCATTTCGAGCATGATTCATCAAACCAATTATTCTTTGTCTTGATTAATATGATTTTTTTCAACACTAAAGCATATCAGGTCTATTCATAAAATTTTGATTAATAATTTTTTTTTTTAAAAAAGATGAAAGTTGTTCAAATATATATGAATTTAACTTGAGTTGGTTGATATAAATTCGATATGAACATCTAATTAGTCTGTAGCATGTCATCTAACAAAGAAATAGTTGAATGCTTAGCCATTTCAATTACAACTTGAGTTAGTTGTGTTGGGTTTGCATTTATCATGCGAAACTAAAAAATTACTTATATATTAAGATAATTTAATTCTAAAATATAATTGAAAAGCAAGGTAAAACATAGTTGAAAAAAAATATTTCTCTTTGTATTCCTTGATTACATTAATATTAGGATTTGAGTAGCTTTGTTCCAGAAAAAGCATTGGAAATCTCCATAGTTCCTGGACATTCAATTAATTAAAATTTTTTATTGTAATTCATTACATTGTATTAAAAACCTGAAATATAAAATTTTAAAATTTTAAATTTATGTTATCCATGAATTTGTTCGATTTGCATAGTTGTAATATGACAATGAAAGAATTGGCTGAATCCTCCCTATGTAAATGTTGTTGCATGGTGACAACATAATCTCCCCATAATGTGCAACGGACAATATCAAATCTACAAAGGAAATTGTCTTTTTTTTTTTTTTATAGAAAATGTCATTAATGTGCAACGAACAATATCGAATCTACAAAGGAAATTGTCATTTTTTTATAGAAAATGTGTTAGTATAAATAAGCATAAATAATAGTAAAAACCCATTTTGAATTGAAATAATAATTGTGTTAAAAATATATTGTAAATCCTGCAACATAATCTCAATAATTTTTTTTTGTTTCCATTTTTTTCAATTTCCTTTATATCATTTTTTCTCAATCATGTGACCAATTGCATCTACAAATAAAATAGAAGATAAACTATCAACAATACTTGGTATGAGATATTTGTTGAAGCTTTAAAACCACAAAGAACTAACCAATCATAAGATCTTCATCATTTGAAGCAAGAATGTCTGTAAAAGACATAAAAACAAAATGATAATGGAGAATTTTTCAGCTTGAATCTTTGAATAGTCGGTGTTATGTAAGAAAATCAGCTTGTATTTATTATTTATAGACTTGAGCTTTGGATCATTTTTAGACACCAACATATTTTGGATGAAGTAAGTTTTTTCTTCAAGTATTTTCCGAAAATAGTTGACATATTTATTCTTGAAAGATGCATGAATTGTATCACTCTACACATAAACATAAACATATGTTAGTCTAATTTAAATTAGAAAATGTTACATAAAAAATACAATGTTTGAATTTGAGATAATCTTTTCATCCAAAAGAAGCAATTCAATACTACTAGTATCATCTAGATTCTTGAACTCTAGTAATATCCGAAGACGTATTACACGAATTTTCAAAGTCCAACTAATTCTTTTAGGAAATAAATATGAAATGAGTGCAATTTTTGATGTCATAACTCTAACAAAAAGCTTTCTCCAAGAAATAAGGAAACAAATGTAGCAAAAGATATAGAAATATAAAACAAAGAATTTGAAAAAATATAAAAACATCCAATATGGAAAAGTTTAACAAAACACACAATCTCTCTCTCTCTCTTTTTGCTTCTCTATCTACCTATATAGAAAAAATAAGTTATTAAATAATATTCCATAATATATTGGTCATATATATATAATTAAATTATTACACATTACTCCTCAAGTCTTTTTCTTATCTGCCCATAGTGGCAAATTTGAAACGGAGGTGAAGTTTTTAATGATAATTGACGTGAAGATGTGAGCAATTATTTAATTCTTTTAATAATAATATATTAATTTATTAACCTTTAATATGTTATCAATTTAAAGCTGTAAATATGATTTTAATGACTATGGAGATGAAGATATAAGGAAATGAGGATTGAGGTTGGAAGAGATGGATAATAAAAAATATTTATATATGATATAGATATGTACACGACTATCCTTAACCACTTCATATATGGCCAATATGTCTTAACCCACCATCACAAACCCACAACCCAAGGAAGATCAACCTAGCCCCATAATGACACCCATCACCATATAAAAAAAAAAAACTCTCACCTCATCACAAAGTCACAAACGACAAATATGTGGTTATATTATTGCTTCTTTCACTTTTCATTGTGTTATGAAAAGTCCAATCCAAAATGTAATTTTCATTTTGAAATGGACTTTTTGAAATCCAATAGAAAGTGCAAGAAGCAAATGGTGGGAATGTTGCAAGTTTTACTCCAAACATGCAGAAAACACACAACCCAAAGAAAATCCTAGAAACCAATCATGTGGCCCATGAAATTCTCCAATTAACCTCCAATCCAATTCCTGCTTTTGGTCCATTGTTGCCTCCTATCAAATATCAAATTTCTCAACGATGCAACAAGAAGGAAGACAACTAGGGAAATAGAAAAATGGATTTTGAGTTATTTTTTATTTTTAAAAATTGAATAAAATTACATAGTTATTCTTTAATTTATGTTGATTTAAGTGAAAGTAGAAGATTTTTTTTTTAAATACAAGGGTGTTGGACTATTGGATGCATATGCCTTCTAATTTTAAGTGACTTTATATTAGTGTGTGTGTGTGGAGGAATCAAATTATACCGGTATAATTTTGACAACTATTACACCATTTTTATAACTTGATATTGATAAATGCCATATATAAGTCAAAATAAGGTCACATTTAAGGCATTTATCTAAGGTTTTATTGAGAAAATCCATCTAATCTGCCCTAATTTAGTTTGTTAGGATAAGAAGCTTAGCATCAATGCCGCATTTATAATTCCAGAACATTAATCCACTCATATTTCATATTTTTCCAGATTCCGTGGAATTCTAAAACTTTCGGAAACAAAAAGTAAGCAGAATGGAAGAAGAAAGCAAAACAGGGAGGTGCATCCACAAATTCAGGACCAGAAGCCCAAAAAGAATGGCCCAGGTACCATTAACTCGCTTAAGCGAGTGAAATACACATGGGAAACTCGCTTGGGCGAGTTAAACGCAATTGGGCCAACTTGGGCCACTTGGATGACAGCTGGAAGTGCAAGTTGCTGTGCAACTTGGGCCTAACTCGCCCAAGCGACCAAAAACAGCCTAAAACACTCGCCCAAGCGACTTGAGTCGGCCAAAACTTCTTCTATAAATACCAGGGCACCCCAAATGCAAAAAGGGACTTCTCCCATTCATTTCTCTTCTTCCTCTTGATCCTAGAGCTCCTCCAAAGGCTTAAGGGTGCTTCTAAATTGTATTTTAGTGTTTAAGTAAGGGAGAGAATAATTAAGAGTGCGGAAGCTCTGCCGAACAAAAATGAAGATGATGCTTTTCATCTATTCTTCTAAGGAGACCTGCTCCATGGTCGGCTAACTTCGCGCAAAAGGATTGGATGTAATCTTCTTACCCTAAACTATTTCTTTTAATATTTATTCATGCATTAGTTCTTCTATTTATTTTTGATAAATTTATCCTGCACCTAATGCTTGAAGCTACTTGATCAATAGTCTCACGAAGTAGGGTTTTAAGTTTAACTGGAAAGTACTCTTAAAACTGGAACTGGGTAAATTTATTCTTTACGTTACGATCACTAGGAATAGGACGTACCGTTTAGATTGCAATTAACACGTGAATATAAACGTAACGCTGGGGTATTTATTTTATATGTGAGGGATCGATATTTGATAAATATTCTTAGAATTTCCAATTGCGAGGAATCGATTTGGAATGATTTTACATGTGCATCAATAATAAAAGGAATTAACTTATGCATGGTAATATTAATTGAATACTAAGGAGTAAGAATGATGAAATCCAATCCTGCGCTTCTCTTTAATTAATCTCGTTTATTTATTTCCGTAATCTTCTGTAAGTTTTTCGTAACTTTCCGTAATTGTTCGCAATCAAGTTGTACTAAGTTTATTGTTTCCGCTTTTTGTTAATTTCTATTTAAATTAACACTTAAATGAATTCTGTTCACTATCATTGTACATAACTATTAAACTGTTAAGTTTTATTTAAATTAATTGAGTAAAACCAATTCCCTGTGGAGACGAATCTTATAAATTTTGTAACTTGCAACGATAAATCGGTACGCTTGCCGAAAGTTTTCCTAACAGATATATAATGTTATTTTTATTGATCCAACTATTGAATTATATTTATATATTACCAAGATAGCTTGTATCAAATTTTGTTAAAATTGAACAATAATAAGAAGGTAATGTAATTAATGATCTATATTTTAGTATATTGTGAAATATTTGTATTATGTCAATTTTAATCTATATGAATAAAGTAACAATTTAATTAACCAATTTCACCACTACATAGTATTCTCGCTGTAATTTTGTTCCTATATTATGAAAATGATCAATTTAGTCCACAATTTCATAAATGTACCAACAATTTAGTCCCACCGTCAAGTCTCTCCCGTTTTCGTTAACATTGAGTTTCAATGTGGCATGTCCTTGATGACGTGGAAAGTCCATGTGTGCAAGGGACGTTCTACACCAAACAACAGTATTTTGGACTAAAATGTCAAATGTGTTTTTTTTTTTAATTTTGATTTAAAAATTTACAAAAGATGAAGCCTATTTTGAGAAGAAGACTATTCTTTCTAATTTCATAATAATACTTCTTATGCAACAATAAAATGGTCTCCAACAAATATAACTTAATGACAAAATGATTTCCAACAATATTGTGAATATAAAAAACCACGTGTACCAACATCCTCCTCCCCATCATCATCATGTTCATCCTCAGCATCTTGGTTATCATTCCCAACATGACCAAAGAAATCATTCATCACTTTTGTTGCTACATCTTCTACATTAAGACCACCATAATCAAGTGGAATATCATACAAAGAATGGTTAGCCTTTGTAGATTTTAAGCCACTATATATCCTTCTTCCACATTACCCACATCACCTTAAGAATCTTTATCCTAATCAACAATGTTGTTTATGTTAAAGGAAACACACAAAATAGAGTCAAAAGTAGAAGGAAACATACCATGATTGTATCAGTAATAAAATGTATTCCTTTTTTATACCTAAAACAAAGCATGATTGTTTCAGTTCATTAGAGCATCATTAACAAATCCTAAACCCTAAAACGTGTTTAATCCATTGTTTGTTTACAATAACAAAAAAAAAGAAGTCTAACAAAAACGATGGTCATCAACAAAGTCTGGCCAAACAAAAAAAAAAAACCTTACATTATGAAGTTGTCTTTCATCTTCATCACACAAAAAGAAATCAAATGAAAATGAAGGCCACCAAATAAATCCCATCGTCTGCCGCCACGTTGTCACGACCATTAACGATGCAAAGGCGGGAAGGAGTATAGCAAACGTAACACCCATAGTTTAGCCTCTTTATCAAAAAAGGTAAAAAGAAAGAGGATAAATACATGTTCAATTTTTGTGATGACTTAATAAAAGGTTAAAAAGGCACATACTCCAACTAACAATTTGGTCCACACTTACCTAGCCCAGCATGTGACTTTCACTTCCACCACATGATTTGTCATGTCATCTTTCACATGCCACATCACCAAAAATGTTAATGACAAAGAAGGAAACTTGATGGTAGGACAATAGAGATTATAACTATGTTGAAAATGTAAACATTAATATAATTTGATGCTCAATAATAATCACATCAATAACTTGAATAGGATCTTTGAGAATTCATGAGTTTCACATTTAGTAAACAGTGAGGAGGACACTAACCTTTGTCCATGGTTGATAACAACAAATCTTAATAACAACAAGTCTTAATGACAACAAGTCTTGACTGAGAACCCTTTTCTGCAAAATGGCTTTTGAGAGCAAATTGAATGACTTTTGACAACAAATTACCGACTGACAACTCTTAATGCAAAATAGTTTTTCTCAATCTCTTCACCTTCTTATTCTAGGTCCCTCTTCAATTCTTGATGGCAAAAACTCAGAAGCTTTTCTTAATGGGCAAAGATGAAGGGTTTTACCCTCGTCCTTTTATAATTGCTTCCATCAAGCAAGTTACTATATGGCTCTTCAACAACTTTTATAATTGCTTCGTCAACAACCTCCCATTAATCAGGCCACTAATAAACAGAATTAACTTTTAGCCCTTCTTATATTTGACTTGTTCAAATTACATGAGTCACTTCTAACAGATATGTCTAACATTCTCCCACTTGGCTCATGTGATAAACGCCATTACGTGATTTGCCAAATATAAGACTTGATGTGCACATTCGGCTAAAGATTATCATACATTGGCCTTATCATAAGTCATAATTAGAAATAGAGCCAATAAGAGTCAAGGCAGTTCTACACTCTCACATATTAGCATAGTTCCTTCCATGAACTACCATATTAACTATTTTTCCCAACATGATACTTTAAAGGAAAGCATACAATAATGACTTTTATAAAGACAAATTTTGTTATTCAAAATATCATTCATTCATGTACGTGAACATAAGTTTGAAAATAGAAAATTTCAGAAACTTGCACATTATTGAATTCAAAGTGTCAATAACAATAAATACTAATAGAGCTTAACATTTGCTAGCAAATATAATGCCTATATTACACGACCAGTGAATGTCTTAGGCGGTAATCCCTTTGTTAGGGGATCAACTATCATAAGTTTGGTGCTGATATGCTCTATTGACACTCTTTGTTTCTGAACTTCTTCTTTAACGACAAAGTATTTCAACTCCATATGCTTAGCACCCTTGGAGTATCTGTCGTTCTTAGAAAATAAGACTGTTGCAGAATTATCACAATAAATTTTCAGCGGCCTATCAATGTTGTCGACTATTCCTAGCCTTGAAATAAAGTTTTGTAGCCATTTAGCTTGAACCATGGCTTCAAAGCATGTCATAAATTCAACTTCCATAGTGGATGCAGCAATTACTGACTGCTTCACACTCTTCCATGATATAGCTCCTCCAACTAAAAGATACAAGCTAATATCTGGTCTTGTACAAGTCTAAGCATACATTAAACTCCCAACAAGAGATGCATATGGAATTTCTTCCATTTCCTTTCGTTCAAAATCATTCTTAGGACATTGCATGAGACTAAACTTGTCTCTTTTCTGAATTGGAACAAGCGATGATGAACATTTTTCCATATTAAATCTCTCTAAAACTTTATTTATATATGCTTTCTGAGACAAACCCAAAAATCCTTGTGATCTATCACAATAAATTTCTATCCCTATCACAAAGGTCGCCTCACCCATATCTTTCATTTCAAAGTTACTAGAGAGAAACTTCTTGGTCTCATTCAAGAGCCTGAGATCATTAGTTGTGTAACACCCTTCCAATTAATATATTATGCTTAAGTCATAATAAAAGATGTTAACTTTTCTAACGTAGAATTTTTAACCAGATCCGATTAAGAAAAACTTATCTCAATATTTGAAATTTAATTGTGTTATGAAAATTACGCTTATATAGAGCCTGTTGAGACATGTTGGTCTCTTTGAGTAATTTCTAACTTAAAAGTAACTTGAACAAAATTTATCTTAATATTGAAATACCAAAATATACATAAATATTCATAATTGTTCCAAAAGATTACAACAGACTTAACTAATAAAACACATAAGAACTAATCTAAACTGCATCTTCAGAAATAGTCCCCCAACTTGTCTCCATATTGAGTGTGCTCTTCTCGCTCTATCTATCTGGAATGACACGAGAACACACTAAAACAGTGAGAATTCCAAAGAATTCCCAGTAGGTGAAAATGATTTATCATAGACTGTCATCATTATCATTCCAGCTACTTCAGTTTATTTAAAAAAAAAAACATGTGTATAACTAGTTCCTTTTACATTTGAAAATACATGATCTAAAGTAGTTTTATTTTAATTAACTGAAAATCCTTTACGTACTTTCACCCTAACAAAAAAAACTTCATTAAATACAATCATAAACCTTCACATATTCATACATGATTTCTCTTTCTCTTTCTCTTTCTTCCCGCAGGGTCGTGCTCTGCTTAACCATATCACTCATTAGGTCCTTCAAGGTTGTGCTCAACTTAACTATATCACCCTTCAGGTCTTATCTTTCTTTAGTCTTTCCTTCAGGGTTGTGCTCGACTTAACCGTATCACTCATTGGGTCCTTCAAGGTTATTCATAGACTGTCTGCTTTACCCCTAGGTAGGTCTTTTTATCTTTCTTAATGCATATGACATGCACAATGATATGCAAAGCTACATAACTCATGTCATGCAATTAGGCCACAAAAAATCAAGATTTCATCATCATACAAAAATACTTTTCAAGAGCATTATAACAACAAGATTTCTCACCACATATGATTTGGTTCTTCCTATAATTTGTGCTATTCTACAAGTCATTAAATTCCCATCTTTTATTATGTTAAACTAGACTTACTAAGCTTTCTAACAAGGTATCACATGCCTCAATTGGAGTTCTAAAACTCTAGATATAGTATTTTAAAAACAAAACTCCAAATCTGTCAGTAGGCTCAAAATGGGACACTAACATCTCTTATTGTCTTCGCGATTGTAAACAGTAAACAATCCATATTTGGATAAAATTTTTATATGTTAGATTTCAAATCAAGATATTTAATTCCATAAATCATAATCACAATTTGAGTAAGAAATGAGAGAGATATAAATTTTTAAAAACGGGTGGCAATAGCTATTTGGGTGTGGACAATTTCGGACAACTTGTGTTCAAATAAATTTTGGGCATGATTCACTGCTTCGTTTGGTCCCATATTTTATGAAAGCATAGAGGATATCCTAAGATTTAAAATAAGTGCTCAAACACCTTGTTTGGTTAAGTACAGGGGGAGATATAGAATTTTAAAAACAGTATAAAATTCAGCTCAAAGCCATTCGAGTTTCAACACCAATAGTCACCAAAAGCTTAGACCTTTTCACATGAAATCACTTCCAAAACACTTACTTAAGTGAGATCAAGAGGTTAGTATCAAAACTGAACCATAAGATGAGGAAAATCATAGCAAATCCAATCATAAACTCATATCTACAACATACACTTAATCCTACACCTACATTGATGTTACTTGAACTCTTTCACTCATTTCTTGAAGAAAAGTTGTATAGAAGATTTTAAAGAAAGCAAGATATTAAACTTCCACATGCCATCAAGCTTAAGAGTAAGATACAACAAAATACCATTCAAATAATATCAAGAATCAAGTGATAAATAAATCTAAACCTTGGTGAACTCAGACTGGTGCATCATGTTCCCCAGTGCATTCCTTAAGCTGTTACTGTTGCATAATTTAGATCATAACCCTCTGTTTCTTAGTTGTTTACAAAATCTAGAAGCAAAAGGATTAAATCTTTTCATTTTCAGGCAGCTTGGATTTCTCATCCTGACTATGCCTCTCTAGTACATCAACACATGGAGATCCATTGCCGGTACTGTCAACAGAAATCATGTATTCATTCAGAAGGAGTCTACTGACTTTAATGAAAAAAATCTTTAGCAATATTTTCAGAAGAAAATGCCAAGTTGAGGCAAGAATTAAAGGAATTCACAAGCAGTTGGATGTCTACCCCCATTCTAATCTTATCATTCTGGAAAGGCAGCTATAGGCTCAATATAATCAGGTTCTTCATCAAGAGATATTATGGTATCAAAAATCTAGGGAGAAATGGATAAAATTTGGTAACAATAATACTTAATTTTTCTACACTCAGACTATTATTAGAAGAAGAAGAAATAAAATTTCATCTCTTGATATTGGTGGCATTTGGTGCAATGATGATGGGGTCCTTAAGAGAGAAGCTTTGAATTTATTTAAACAACGTTTCCAATCCAATGAATAGTGTCATCCTGAGATTCTTCAGCTTCCCCTTATTCCTTAGGTGGACCACGATTTTTATGATAGCCTCTTTCAACTAGTTTCCTTGGAGGATGCAAAAATGCCATTTTTTTTTCTGAGTTCTTATAAAGCTCCTAGAGTTGATGGATTCCAATCTATCTTCTTTAAAACTTATTGGGATGTGGTGGCTAATGATGTGAGGAGTATGGTTGCTAATGCTTTTTCTATAAGGACTTTTGATCCTAACCTTGTAGAGATTGTCATTGTCTTTATTCCCAAGGTAGATACTTTTATGTCTTTCAAGGCTTTCTGCCTAATAAGCTTGTGCAATGTTCTATTCAAAGTCATTTCTAAGGTCTTGGTCAATGGAATTCAGTCTCATTTGGACAAGCTCATTGGTATTCTTCAAAGAAGTTTCATTTCTAAGAAAGTACTTTTGACAATGCTTTAATTTCTCAAGAGATTGTTCATATGCATAAAAAGAAAGGGAAGAAGGGTTGTGTGATGTTTAAAATTGATTTTCAGAAAGCCTATGATAGAGTTGATTGGAATTTTATAGGCTTACTGTTTGAGACTTTGGGTTTCCTTCCCAAATTATCTCTTTCATTATGAATTCTACTACCGAAACAATTTTGTCTTTGAAGTGGAATAGGGTTAGACTAGGTTTCATTCCTGTCCATAGTTCAAAAGGAATCTTTGGAACTGTCTTACTAGGAACCCTATTTAATAGATACATGGTAGTCCTTAGAGCATAAGTCCACAATGAAGTGGGTAAAGAAGAATGACTTAACATACTCCTAACCATATCTAGCAAGGTTCTATTACGCCTTTCTGATACACCATTTTGTTGTGGTGTACCTGGCATTGTGTAATGAGCACAAATCCCATGTTCTTCTAGGAATTTAGCAAATGGATCTGGATGTTGTCGACTTTCATCATGCCATCTATAATATTCACCACCCCTATCAGGCCTGACAATCTTCACCTTTCTATCTAATTTCCTTCCACTTCATTAATATAAACCTCTAATGCATTTAAAGCTTGAGATTTATCGTGCAGCAAATCATAACATGAAAAAGTCATCTATGAAGGTGATAAATTATTTTTCTCTATTGAAAGTGTTAACATCAAATGGTCCACAAACATCTGTGTGTATGATTTCAAGAAGCTGACTACTTCTTGTGGCCCCTTTCTTTGTGTGTTTTGTTTGTTTACCTTTATAATACAATCTACACAAACATTCAGATCAGTAAAATCTAAATCTGGAAGGATTTTATTCCTTACTAGTACTAATCTTTCCATTATTTCCTTGGAAATGTGTTCCAAGCGTTTATGCCACAAGTAAGCAGATCTTTCATTTAATAAACAACATTTAGTACCGACATTCTGGTGCATCGTTATAAATGTTTCAGCAAAAAGATTATCAAGATTCAACTTATATAATCCATCACATAACATACCATTATTAATTAAACTAATATCTAAACAAACTGAAACATCCACAACCAAATTTAAAAGAATATCCAACTTTATCAAGTTTGGATAACGAAATTACATTGCTAGTTATACTAGGTATATAAAGAGTTTTCAATAAGTCCAAATGATGTCCAGTGTCTAGGATTAAACGATAAGTCCCAACAGCTTCCACTGGTGCCTTTATTCCATTGCCCATGAAGACAAACTTTTCATTTGGTCTTGTGTTGTGGGTTGTAAGGAATCCCTGCATCACAATACAAACATAAGTTGTACATCCATAATCAATCCATCAACTATTATGAGAAACCTCAACTAAGTTTGATTCATAACATACATAAGCATTAGGCTTACCTTTCTTCTCAAACCAAGCCTTACGTTTTGAGCAATCTTTTTGGAGATGCCCAGTCTTACCACAGAAATAACATTTGTTTCGTTTATGTTCCTTCTTGTGAATTTTAGAAGAGGAACTCTTATTGATCTTTATAGCTCCTCTCCCATTCTTCTCATGTTCCTTAATACCTTTCTTTTCAGCTCCTTATTTCTTAACACAATGAATGGAGTGACTTCCTAGGTTCTTAAGTCTGGTCTCCTCCTGAACTAACATACTGTGCAGTTCATGCACATTCCATTTGTCTTTCATGGTATTATAGTTCATTTGGAAAGGACCATATTCAGACAATAATGAGTTCATAATAAACTGCATCTCAAAATTTTCGGCCACTTCCATTCCCAATGGCTTAAGTCTTGCTACAATGCTAGTCATTTCGCTCACATGCTCATGCATAGTCCTTGAACCATCATATTTCATGGTGGTCAAGGTACTCATTAATGTCCCAACTAGAGACTTGTCAGCAGTTTGGGAGCGCTCTTCCACATTTTTTCAGCATTTCCTTGGCACTTTCAGTTTGTGGAAGCACTGACTTAATGTTGCCAACTATGCTCATCTGCATACATAACAAACTTAGTCTATTTGACCTTTCCCAGTTTCGATAATGGGTCTTTTCTTCATCAGTGCTAGGCATAAGTAATAGCACCTGAATTTTCTTCTCCTATAGCCATATCCAGATCCAATACACCAAGGTGAAACTAGATCTGCTTTTTCCATTCAGAGAAGTTAAGACCATTAAAGACTATAACAGTTGAGAGTTGTGAATGCAAGACAATCAGTAATGCAAGCAATAAAAAACATTAATGCTTTGAGTCTATTATATATTAACATGCTTCATAATTTCAAACATACTTCATAAATGCATATTAATGTTCACCTTTGGGGATCCACACATATGCAATATTCAACATAATGATGGTATAAAGATTTCATATAATTTGACAATGATGCATATCCCAACTGGAAATATTTATCATCTTTGGATGTTTAAATAAAACTAGAAGTGTACCTACAATAGCAACGTTCATGTTCATTACTATAAAACAAATAATTATCCTTTGCGTTGATTCCTGACTATCATATAATAATGAACTGCAATGTACCCACAACATAAACTGTAATAATTGTTTTATATACTATTCATAGCATCACAGTCATGGGTAATTGAAAACATATCTATAATGTTTGGAATTAAAAATAATTATTATGGATTTGGCCACTTTGGTGACTAGCTAATCCTCCATACTTTAATTCCAGACCATACATATTTCACATTGCTACGAGGAAATTTCATACAGTCATTCGGTTCATATTCCAAAACGCAATAACAGTAGTACATATATATAAAATTGGACCATCAACACATTCAATGAAAAACCACTCAACAATATGAACACATATACACTTTGTCAAAGACAATGCTATATATTCCAATTGAATGATAAGTACCATTTCAATCCTTTCATATAAAGATCACTTTCACATATATAATTTAATAATAATGAACCTTTATCCATAAAGAATAAACATGCGACACTGATATGAATACATAAACAATTCAATAATATATATATATATATATATATATATATATATATATATATATTATTGCAAATGAAGAACCCACATAACACATCCTTAATCGTATATATGAATGTCTTCAATTAAAGGTTTTGACATTTATGTTTCGAAAACCACATGAAGGATTGATGGGAATATAAACGCAGATTTCTTTAAGGGTTTCAAATTGATTTTATTTTATCACATCTCCAAGAAAATCGATCTGCCAGTCAACAATAATTTTAAAATTTCAACATCGATCGATGGATAAACAGTAACATGTAAAATCATAAATTCTTAAACTAGGCTCTAATACCACATGTAAACATTAATATAATCTGGTGCTCAATAACAGTCACGTCAATAACAACAAAAAGTCTTAATGAAATGGAATGGATTTTGACAACAAACTACCTACAAAGAACAATACGAAATAGTTTTTCTCAATCTCTTCACCATCTTACGATGTGGCCCCTCAACAACTTTTATAACAGTTTCCTCAACAAGCTCCACTTATCAGACCATTAATAAATAGAATTGTCTGTTAGTCCTTCTTATATTTGACTTTTCAAATCACATGAGTCACTTCTAACGGATATATCTAATAGAAAAATTGTTAAAACCATGTTCAAGTAGACAAAATCTAGTACCACTCGTTCAAATAAATTTTCATGCTAATTAAAAAAATAGTTAACATCATCTAATTCTACTCATCATATTTGAATTCTTTTTCATTGAACTAGGTACCAATAATTAAAAAGATTCATTGAAAAGTAAAATCTCAATTAATTTAAAAGTATTTTTGGAATAATATCATTAAATAAGATGAAAATATGGTTGAATTTTGTTTATATTTTGATCCATCAAATCTTTTCTTTTTGTTATAATTGATTTTTTTTAGAGGTCTTATAATTGAGTTGAAAATCTATTTTAAACAAAGAACGTATTACGAAAGGAGACATACAAATGAAAAACAGATGAGAAATCCTCAAAAAGAAAACCAAGATTGGATTGAAAAGAAAAAGATCGACAGGTAAGGAAAATAAAACATCAGTACATTTAGCTGGAAGCATGCCTATAAATATGGTTGGAAGAATGAGAAAGCAAAATTAGCAAAGTATAAAGGACAGAATTGCTATCACTTAATTGTAAAAATACTTACAATAATAAGTTAACTAACATTGACATCATCATACAGAGGCAGTGAAGCAGCAAAATGCTGCCAAATATAAAACATATATAGTTATATCACTGATTAATGTGAGATATTCGACATGGCCACAATATTGCTACTACGACTGGTCCATGTCGGCGGAGGTAAAAGTAGGAGTCACGGCGAATAGTTTTTTCTTTCTGTTGAGGCAACTGGGGCGGTTGTTATAAGTTGGAAGAGCGAAACTAAGAATCCCGTTTTCCTGGTTCAGTGTATGATCCTGTTGGGTGGATGCCGGTGGTACTAAGACTAGTTCATCAGAAGCAGAAATCTGTGTTGTCCTTCCATTGTTAGTGATCTTGGAGTCCCTAAGTTTAGCAAGAACTCCTGGTATTAAGTACTTGAACTTGAAGCTTCCCGTTGTGCTTTTCTTTGGAGAAAATGGGCATGCCTCTGGGTTAGGGTTTCCTCTTGTACTCATGGGTGGTTATTGAAGAGAAAAAAAAAAAGGAATAAATAATGAATGAATAGGTGAAGAGAAGAGGTGAAAGGGTGAGAGAGTTTTAAAAAAGGTAAAGTTTGTAGCCCGAAAGTTTCGAAGGGGTTTTACTTGGAAAAAAGGACCTTTACGTACTTTGTGGTGGAGAGGAAAATTAAGGAGCATATTTAGCAATAGGGCATTCTATTCGATTGCCTTTGATTCTAACACAATAAAGGGTACGTGTTCGGAGGTTCAAGCTACGGAGAGGATTCCGGTGAGAAGCAGAAAGAATCTGCGTACACTTACACAAATCTGATGCAAAAGTCAGTGAGTTTAAAATATGTGTAAAATGGGCTTAAATTCATACCTGTAAACATCAAATACCTTAGACAATAGGATTTAACAGAAGGGGTCCAGAATGGAAATCCAGTATTGTTTAAGTTAAGCAATATTGAATTAATTTTGAATTTCAAGTTAACAAAAGATATTAAAAATAATAGATTAAAAAAAGATAGGAAGTTAAACACTTTGATTGATTGTAAAAGTGTTAGACTTTTGGCAAGCGTATCAATTGTAGTTGTAAGTTACAAAATTTATAAAAGCATTTAATTGATGAAGATATTCTGCTTCCTCTTTATCTCCATCTTCATCTTGGACTGTTTCTGTCAATGCCTTTTCCAAGCTTTCCTTCTTATGAATAAATCTTTTAGAATCAGAAATTACCTCATCAAGGACATCAACTCTAAAGCATTCTATTTTATCTGGGGGTGCTTCATTGCTTCAAGAACATTGAACTGCACTTCATCATCTTGCACCCTTACAGTGAGTTTTCCTTCATCCACATCAATCAAGACTTTGGCAGTCTTCATGAAAGGTCTGCCAAGAATTAGTGGAACTTCATTGTCTTCATCCATGTCCATCACTACAAAATCAACTGAAAAAAAAAATTTGTCAACTTTCACCACATCATTAATGTTAATACAAACTAACTAGATTAGGGCAAATTTTTGATAGATATTCTTAGAAAAATACAAGATAAGTGCTTTAAATGTAACCCTATTTTCACTAAGATATGACACTTATCAAAAAGCATACGAAAAAATGTCATATATATGCATGTTGTTGTTAGGAGCATATTTAAATTTTGAAGATAAAAAATATATATCAATTTTCTTCATATTCAGTTATAGTTTTTAATCGTTAAGTTGCTAATAAAAACTATAAGATCATATATCATATCAATAATAGGAACCTATTTGAATTTGAAAGATAAAATATACATTTAAAATTGATTTCTAATATTTAATTATACAAGGGAGGGAGAGTGGAGGAAGCATATAGTCTTACTAGTTTATATAGAGAGAGGAATATTATTTATATATTTTCAAAAGTATTTTTTATTATAAATTTTAGATATATAAAAAAAAACATTTATTCTATTTATTCAACCAACTAAAACACTAGTAATTTTTTTCGTTAATATTAGTAATAATTTACGAGAAAATAATATTGTAAAAAGTCTTTAAATAATCAATATATTTAAATTGAAATTATCTTTTAATTTGAAGAAATTGTATTCATACAAAATTTTATATAAAAAATCATCTCTTATTGTATTCATACGAAAATCTTGATACATGTTTCACATTTTTTTCAATACAATGATTCATCACTACTCATTCATTTTGAGAATATTGCATGGACTAATGGGAGAGTGTGTCAGATTTAGTAATCAGTCAAATATTTTATCTTTAGTACTCCTAATTATCTTGCAATGTAATATCTCATTACGGCATGAATTACGCCTAAATAATATTGTTATTATACTGTTGTGCCAAGAAAAATACTATGTGTGAAAGAGAGTAATTAACTTAACTTTTTTTTTCAAAACATAATAATCGGAACACTACATTAGCTTATATTAAAAGTGCTATTTTTTTTTCTAAATATGTTATTGGTGTGAATTATTTCCTCCAGTCTTGAATATAAGTGATAAAAGTCCCTTAATTTTTTTTTCAAATCTTAGCAAATTTCAATTACATATATCTTTATTTAATGATACTATCTTTAAAATACTCTTTATTTATTAAGACTTTTTATATTTGATATCAAGTACCAATGACAAATAATTTAGAAAGAATATATTTTTTTAATTTAAAAATAACACAATTTAATGAAATTAACTAATTTTCTTAATAAGTATGAAATATTTTTTTTTTCTTATAATCAAAATCAGATGAAGAACTAACGACACATATAGTGGATATCTCTTTCTTATCATGCTTTCTCTATCTATAAGATTTAGACCTCAGACTTTGTTTAAAAAGATTAATTCAGTTTCACTCAAACTAACTGCTTGTTATGTAAAGTTTTATATAGTTTGATAAAGAAAAATTGTTTTGAATAATTATTAAAATTGATAAGACACATGTCACAAAATAAAATAAAAAACAATGCAACAAAAAAGAGTACTCATTGATTCAGCAAGATTCTTATCAGTTTATCTAAATCATTTCTAATTTCTTGTGATCTAATCACTAATTATTTATAATCTTATTTTTTATTTCTTGAATATCAATATAGGATTTCAAATGGACTAATAAATATTTGTATGTGTGTGTATATATATATAAACTCAGGCGCATATTTTCCCAATATGTCACGGATTAGTGGATAACTAGTATGTTAGGAAGTCTGATGGTGGTTTACCGGCCAACTTCTCAATGCAATTTTCATATTTCTGGACTTCAGGAAAAAAAAAAAAACATTCAAAAAGATCGAATCTGTTACTAGAGGTGGTGAATGGTCTGGTTCGGTGGACACTACTAGAAAACCCGGCTTCTACGACGCCCTTTCGAAGTCGGTTTCCCAAAAACTGTAGTTGAAATAGGTGCGGTGGCATTTTCGTAAATAAAACAAACTTTTCAAACACGGTTATTTATGAGACCGTAGTTGTTTAATTATTCGAAGTCGGTTGGTGTTGAGACCGTCTTTGAAATGTGCTTTTAATTACCAAAACGATTCCGTTTTGGTCCATTTTGTTTTGCTGCATATAAACAATTCAAACACGGTTATGGATTGAGGACGTAGTTGATTAATTATTCGACGACGGTTTGGTGAGGAGACCGTGTTCGAAATGTGCTTTAAACCAAAACGATAGTGTTTTAATCCATTTGTTTTGCTCCAAAAACACGCGTTTTCCTTTTTGCAGAGACGCTCATGTGCCTAAAATCCCTAATCCTTTTTGCACTAGCCTGCCTCCGATATCAAAGCATCTTCTCCGTCACGATTTTGGGAATGAGTCTTCGTTTTGTGTTGTCTACGATACTCCCTCATTGTGTTGCATTCAAAGGTGAATCCCTAACCCATAGTAGGTTTTGCTCTCAGAATCGCAAGTAAGAAATTGGTAATCTTGTGATTGTTGTCTGAAAGTTTCTTTCTTTCCCCCTTTCAGTTTGTTATCATTTGTTGGTTGACCATCAATGGGGGACTTGGAAGGGTTTTCGGGATAACTTCGTAATCCTCCGCGGAACTTCTCTCCCAAATCCAAAGTTCATGCGTCTGTGCCTTCCTCTCAAAGAGCCACATATTCGAATCTGAAAAATAAGGCACCAATTGTAACGACCTAAATATTTACTTATTTTTATTATTACTTAAGGTTAAATTTCTAAGGAACGTATAATAGTAAAATTTTTAAAACGTAAAATTTGCAATAGATTTGTTACTCATATACATAGCCAATGTCTCTGATACAAAAGTTCATATAATACAAGTACACTATTTTTCTCAAAAATCCAGTGTAATTCATAACTTCTTTTATATATCTTCACTACTCCAAGGCCTCATGGAACCTGTCCATCATTGTCATCTAAAAAAAACAGGAAACAAATAGGGTGAGAAATAAATTTCTCAGTAGGCAAAACTAAATCCCGATCCTATTATTAGGTTAGTAAAATCTTTCAAATAATCAAACACATCCACAAGTAATATGCAACTATATGAATGCATGAGATGAACTATCCCAGGGCAAATGGCCTCCACATATCGTGCTGTATGTGGCCACACTGAGTGTGGACGCTGCTATAGTCTTACGCAAACATGCATGAATTTTTGCCATATATCCTTGCACCTGGGTACTACATATCGTACTGTATGTAGCATCAGATTCTGTTTCCCCAAAGCCTCGTACTGGACTTGGAACATGGAAACATGAATCCACATATCTTATTCACATCAACATCCATCCATAATAAAAATCAAATCTATAAGCAAAATACATATTATCTTATGGAAAAATATTTTCATCATATAAGTATCATAAGTATGGTTACACCACCATAATATGTATCTTAAGTGTGGTTACACCACCATACCTTAATCAAGTAACATTGTTACCAATTTTTATACATAACCGGAGAATAGTTTTTAATTATAGAAAAATTATGTTAGTAATCTAACTAATAATCCTCAATATAAATAATATATATTCCTTTAAAACTTTACAAGAAAAGATTCAAACCTAGTATGCATCTTGATTCTCCTTTCACTTACCATCTTTACTAATTAATCCTCAAGATTGAATCATTCAAGTATTTAAACCATTTAACTACATACCATTCATCCTCTACTTCTAAAATTTAAATCAAAACATTTCCATAAAAATGACAACAGACAGCCCAAAATATCATCAAAATCACCTTTAAAAGATCATCAATTGGGCTTCCATACATCACTAATCTTTATGCGTATAAAATCAACACCTATCTTATGGTTTAAATCAACATATTCTCATAAAAAAAAAACAACCTTCAATATCACGAAATTTCAAGCCTAAATGTTAACCATAAATCATCCTACTAAATCATGCAAATTAATCCAAACCATTGATTAACTAGAGATTTAAGTTTAACCTACCTCAAGTGAGTTTGATTCTTTGAAATTGAATGGATAAATGGCTTCCTTCCTTCCTTCCTTCCTTGGAAGAATCCTCTAAGAGATGAAGCCTTGATATCCTTTCACTAAGCTTGTCAAAAGTTCTTCCTAAGGTTGCTAGGTTTTTCACGAAATTTCTTTAAGGTGATGAGTTTGTTTTTCTTACTTGATTCAAGCTTTAATAGAGAAAGAGGAAATGAAATGAAGATGGTTTAGGGAGAGAGTGGTCACGTGAATGAGCTAGGAGGGATGGCTTGGAATGGTTTGCACTTAGGTTCCTCCTCCTCCCTTTATATAGTGTTGAAGAAATGATTACTTAGAGAAAAATCTCATAAGTCATCATTATTCCTTTACAAGTGTCCCTACACTTGTTATAATCTTAAGGCTTATTCCTTTCTTTCTTCCAAGTGTCCTACCACTTGGCATGATCTTAGAACTTCTTTTCCTTTGCTTCCAAGTGTCCAAAATCATGAAGTTTCTCCATTTTTCTTGCATTTTCGTGAAGTAGCTCATTCTTGAGTTTATCCCAAACCTGTTTTAGTAAAATTCTAATTCTGGATTCGTTAACCGTTGGATTTCTTTAAAATTTTAAAGTTACACTAATATCTCACATATGTAACTTGTGACCGTTGGGATTGTTGAAATAATGTTTATAACTGTCCACGTGCAAGATGGAAGAGTGTAGAGAAATCTTGGCTTGATTTTTATGTTATCTTGCATCCAAGCCATACAAGTGTCATGCCACTTGTTTCTATCATGTGGCTTGCTTTCCAAGTGGCTTATCATGAAGTTTCTGGCCTCTTCTACATGTTTTCTCACGTGAAGGACTAATCTAAAGGGAAGGAATACCAATTTTTCTTCCTTTTATGCCACATGTGGTCATTTTTGATGATGAATAAAAATCTAGTTTCAATATGGTATTTTTCTTTAAAAAGAAATCCAATTTAATTTGAATTATTTTATCTAAAGAAAATGTTGAATATTGGAATTCTAAATGTTCCTAAGAATTGATCCCAATGATAGTTTAAATTAATCCCAAGCAGTCTTATACAGGGAAATACATAAACCTTTCATTCTAGACTATATCTTTATCTTACTTTTGATTTCTTCTGACCATCAAAATTACTAAACCATTTTATTAAATTGGTTTATACATTCTATAATTAAGAGAAAATTCCTTAGATTATATGTATCATCTTTCCATATTTTTCTTATGCTTGAATTTTCTTAAATAAAATCTCAAAGTTGTTATCTTGAAAAATTCCTAGAAATTTTATTCTAAAGTTTTGTGTCTCAAAATATTTTGATACTTAGTTAGCTTAGTGTATTCTATAATTCCATTAGGTTTCTACAAAATTTTTAAAGTTATTTGAGCATTTTTGGCCTAGGGGCATATTGGTAATTTTGTCATGCTTCCTAGGGGCATTTTGGTCATTTTTCAAAAATATACAAGGGTATTTTTTTGTAATTTTCATCCTAAGGGTATTCTAGTAATTTCTACTTTATGGAAAGAGTAATTTAGTCATTTCTCTTCAAATATACTTGTATCCAAACATCATCACATTTCCACAAGTGTTTAATAAAATCTTTAGGATGTTACACCAATTCCTCTCTCACTCGTGTGATTCCTCTCACGTACTGTGCCCTTGTGCTTGGGTTTTTATCAATTTTCTCTCCCAACTTACATGTTTCATTCGACTTTTAAAACAACTGCATTTTATATATTATTTCAGTATATTTCATAAAGTGGCTCATTTCATACGCATTCAGTACCCTTTTCTACTGAAAATTAAAAAGTAAGGGAATTTTAAAAAAATGGTAAATTTTTGTTTTACATTTTGACTTTCAAAATTAGACATGCATTTTGAGACTTGCCAATATCAACTGGTATATGGAGATTAGAGAGTTCAAATCTATGTATAACTAATTCATATTTAAATTTCAATTCAGCAATCAGTATAACTGTAGCAGGGGAAATACAGTTGTGAACTTCTAATATTATTTACATATACCACATGAATATTTTTTCTTCTAGTTCTTAATTAGTGCTAGGTACGGTTATCTGAAAAATTCTGTTCACAGTGAACAATTATTTGGATTTCTTAAATTGTCACCTTATTTATTGGAGCCAGATTTAGTAGATCTTTAACTGTAGAAGTCATCCCATGTACACTAAGCTTTGGAATTGCCAACCCAAAATCAAGGTAAACCTGAGGGAGAAGATTGTGTTAATTGAAAGTTTAATCTACTGATACGCGATCTTGGCCAAGACTATTTTAGAGCTGCACATGCACCAATGTATGACAAATTACAAACTGATGCAACCGACGAATTGTATGTTGATTGCACAAGATTCACACGATTGTCAGGGGTCTTAGCTTTGGTCAACTTGAAGGCAAGATATGGCTGGAGTGACAAGAGTTTTAATGAATTGCTTGTGTTATTGAAGAAGATGCTTCCTAAAGGCAACAAGTTGCCAAGAAATCACTATGAGGCCAAGAAAATCTTATGTCCTGTGGGAATGGAGTATCAAAAGATTCATGCTTGCCGTAATGATTGTATCCTGTACAGAAATGAATTTGCTGAATTGTGGAATTGCCCCTCATGTGGCGTTTCGCGGTACAAACAAAAGAATGACGATTGTAGTGAAGACCCTAGCATATCTACCATTCGACCAGCAAAAGTATGCTGGTATCTTCCAATTATCCCAAGGTTCAAGCGATTGTTTGCTAATGCAGCTGACGCAAAAAACCTCACATGGCATTCAGTTGGCAGAAACAAAGATGGAATGCTCCGACATCCGGCTGATTCTCCGCAATGGAAGTCCATTGATAGTTTGTATCCAGATTTTGGGGATGAGCCCAGAAACCTCAGGATTGGTCTTGCTTCTGACGGAATGAATCCTTTTGGTAATTTAACCACTAACCATAGTTCATGGCCGGTTTTGCTAATGATTTACAACCTCCCACCTTGGTTGTGCATGAAACGAAAATACATAATGTTGTCTATGATGATCGCGGGTCCAAGACAACCAGGAAATGATATTGATGTGTATCTAAGTCCGTTGATAGAAGACTTAAAGACATTGTGGGTTGACGGTGTTGATGTGTTTGACGGGCATTTGCAAGAAACCTTCAAGCTGCGAGCACTGATATTTTGTACCATTAACGACTTCCCAGCCTATGGGAACTTGAGTGGATATAGCGTCAAAGGACACCATGCATGCCCTATTTGTGAGAAACATACAAGCTTCCTGCAGCTAAAACATGGAAAGAAGACAATATATAATAGGCATCGTCGATTTCTAAAACCTTATCACCCGTATCGACGATTGAAGAAAGCATTCAATGGAACTCAAGAGAATGAAATTGTGCCTGAACCTTTAGCTGGATGTGAAGTGTATCATCGGGTGAAGGACATTGTTCCCATGTTTGGGAAAAAAAATAACAAAGATTCTTCTGACAAGAACATATGGAAGAAAAGATCAATATTCTTTGATCTACCATACTGGTCTGATCTACATGTTCGTCACTGTTTAGATGTAATGCATGTGGAAAAAAATATTTGTGATAGTTTGATTGGCACCCTTCTTAACATTAAAGGAAAAACAAAAGATGGGTTGAAATCCTGTCAAGATTTGGTTGAAATGGGTATAAGAGAGCAGTTGCATCCCATATCCCACGATCAACGAACATATTTGCCCCCAGCATGTCACACAATGTCAACACAAGAAAAAAGGATTTTTTGCCAGTGTTTGCACAATTTGAAAGTCCCACAAGGATACTCTTCCAATATAAAGAGCCTTGTTTCTTTAAAAGATCTTAAATTGGTAGGGTTGAAGTCTCATGATTGTCATGTGTTAATGCAGCAGTTATTGCCAGTTGCGATTCGTGGGATCTTGCCAGACAAAGTACGGGTTGCCATAACTTGATTGTGTTTATTCTTTAATGCAATTTGTCGCAAAGTGATTGATCCGAAAACGTTGGATGACCTGGAGAATGAAGCTTCCATTGTCCTCTGTCAGTTAGAGATGTTTTTTCCACCTTCATTTTTTGACATAATGATACACTTAATTGTTCATTTAGTGAGGGAAATCAGGTTGTGTGGCCCGGTTTTCTTAAGGTGGATGTATCCTGTTGAGCGCTACATGAAGGTCTTAAAGGGTTATACAAAGAATCAATACCGACCTGAGGCGTCCATTGTCGAAAGGTATGTTGCAGAAGAATGCATTGAATTCTGTTCAGAGTACATTGACACAGTCAAACCAGTTGGGTTATCGGTGGATCGTCATCATGAAGCAAGACGAGGGAAGGGGACACGAGGATACAATGTTGTTAGTATGAGTCGAAATGAAGTTTTAGTCGCTCATTTGTATATTTTAAACAACACAGCTGAGGTCATTCCTTACTTGCAGAGGCACAAAGAATATGTTAGTCAGTGTAACCCAAAATTTAACATGAGGAAGGTGTTGCAAGAGCATAATAGAACTTTCATTAAGTGGTTTAAAGATGAAATATTTGCTGGTGACACTGCTTCAAGAACATTACGACAGTTGGCTGTTGGCCCAAATCTCAATGTTCCCACATGGAAGGGGTATGACATTAATAACTATTCCTTCTACACAAAGAATCAAGATGATGTTAGTAGTGTCCAAAATAGTGGTTAATATGCATCCACTTTGTTGCTTCTCATGTTATCTAGTTTTGAATGCATAGTTTTATGTATCTTTTAATGTTGTGATTAAATAATGATGATGGAGTTAGAATAGTTTTTCATGTCTTTTGAATTGAGGGAAGAAATCTTGGACATCTCTCACAAACTGTATAGAGTGACTGTATTATATGAGGAAGGAAACACTTGCTGGGATTCTCTTGCATTATCATATGTGTATTTAAGAAGTGATGAAAACAAGAATCTTATAGAAAAGCATGCTATAACATTTAAGACAGGGAAGGTGGAAGCAGAATCATAAAGAAAGGCATACTGTAACATTTAAAAATAGAACAAGTACCACCATGACTTTAAGTGGTGATAGATACTACAAGTGAGATTTGATTATGTTAATATGGAATAGTCATTATATGCCTTTATTGATTTATGGTTTTGGGATTGAAAGAAGTACTGTAGGAATTAGGCTAACTTCCCATGGAAGAAAATTAATTAAGAGTAGTTCATTGTTGCTGTGTTCTTTTAGAAGGGGATGAGTCAACACTGTCCATTATACACAATAGATGATGGTATCTCGATTTATCAATCAACTTCAATTTAAGGCAATACTGGTTCTTATGTTTGTGTAAATTGTTTTTATTTTTAATAGATAAGGCAGTGAAAATAATGTGATTGCAACTTGAAAATAATGTGATTAAGGCAATACCCATGTTGATGTAGTGTTGTAATGGTGATCCTATACAACTTTTGAAGTATCTTGATGTTGAAACCTATGAATCAGTTACTGAGTCTGTAATGGAAGCGCTTCTTAAAGTTGGTTTAGTAAAACTACAGAATGGTGCAAGTATCCAGCAGTACATATCATCAAATTGGTGACAGAACACAAGGTTAGCTAAACTAGTTCCAGTTCTATGCATTTGGTGAACTTCAATTCTTAAATGATTTAAGATTTTCCCCCATATTTTGTTAATCTTTACTGTCTTTTGTCAGCTTCACATTAACTTTAGTAGTAACTTATTTTATTTTCTGGAGTGGTAACTGCTTAGGCTTGATATTAATGGATAAATTTTTTAATTCAAGGGGTGGTGTTGCAAATTAGTGTTTTATGAAATTTTTTAATTCAAGGGGGGGACTGGTAACTGCATTGGTAACTGCTCTAAAGAAATTATGAAATTCAAATAATTGTCTCACTTCACTGTGGAGTACATGTCAATAAATCACCTAACCATATTGTGTGTAGCCATATTGTCTGAGCATGTTAACAAATAATATTGACATAATAATAGCATTGCTAAATCACTCTTCTCATTTTTCTGAGTATCTATATCTTCTGCTAATTTCCTTTTAGTAATTCTTCTTTATGTTGCTAGTCATGATTTACATCAAATTTGGACTTGTTTATTCGCTTGATTTTCCTGATACATCCAATGAGCTGCAACACATTTTTGTTTTTATCTGGTCATGAACTTTGTATTATGTTTTACATGGGGCCAATGTGACAGGTGTCTGTCGGTTACTTCATCGCTGACCTTGGGATGATATGCCAACTTTTTCCTTGTCTTGGTGGATATGAGTATGTAAGGATCATATCTTTTGACTTGCATAGTTTAAACCAATCTAACCTTAATCATTTGAACTCTCACCTTCAATTTTAAGATATTCCACTTGATTATGGGAAGATTTTGGTTTCCTTCCTTTTTCACCCTATTTGGTTGTAAATATGAATTTAACATGACTTCATATTAACATTGATTCAGGTGATTCATCATTTGCTTTCTTTAGTAGCTATACACATATATGGTCCTGGTCTCTGAGAAAACAACTCCTGGATCAACTTGAGATGGTAATCTTGCACCTAAATATGTACTCGGCATGTGCAGTAATTTATTTACTAATGCAGATACTGTGTTTGTCAAGGTATCTTGATGCAGTTGGAATGAAGAAGTCAAAAGCTTATCTCATCAATGGGGTTGTCATATTCTCATTGCTTGGCTGGTGGGTCAAGTCATTGCAGTTTGAAATATATTGTCACTCATTTATGGTGTTATTTGTGGAATCATTGTGAATTGCATATCATATTAAGTATATAGAAATGTCATTCGTGCCATGTAGGACATGCTAACTGAAATGGTCTTTTTGCAGGTTGCCAGAATACTTTTGTTTGTTTACATGTTTTACTATGTCTACTTGCACTTTGACCAGGTAATAACTACTGACTTCAGTTTAAGAATTGTCTGGTATGTGGTGCTTTGCAGCAAGCTTTTGTGTAATATTGAATTTTTGGCCTTTTAAGATGGCTAATAATGTTTTGTTGCCCTTCTGTTGGATGTATTTGTCGCCAAGAAGATCACTTTTTGAACTTTCATGTATGTGTGTTTCGGTGCATGGATCAGCAATTCCCTTGGTTTGGTTATGTTCAAATTGTGAAGAAATTTTAAAAATTTTGTGTGGGTCCCACACCTTTTCTATGCTACTTTAATTTAAATATTTATTCTCAATTCTCTTCCCTTCCCTTTCATTACTTACCATTACCTCTATATAATAAGACTAAATTGGTAGAACTTGTTCCAACAAATTTACAATTTGACTCCTTGTTTGCTAAACCAAATGTTGTCGTAGTAGATCCATCATGTCAACTAGTTAGTCATGAAAATGTTCATCCCAGACAACTGTATCCTGCTCTCCAATAAAATGCTTGCAAACTATTCATGCACTTGGAATTTCTCAAATCTCTGTAACTGTATGAACTTGGAAATATTGTTCTGGCTTTTTCTAATGTCTTAAACTGTATGCACTTGCAAACTGTTCATTTGAACTCTCTTAGTGGTTTGAAGTAACATTGTGGCTTTTTCAAACTATTTTCACTTTTCAGACCAGATGTTTCTGAGCTAGAGTCCAAGTTTTGCGAACAATCAAAAATATTGTTGAATCATCAACAAAAAGTGGATGACTTTGCATCCAAGGTTTACTGTACTTCTCAACCCAGAAAGTTACTATTTAATTAACATGCAGCTTTAATATAACAACTGTGTTAGTAGCATCATTCAATACAGTTTGAACATGCTTATAACTATATATAGCTCTTAAATTGTTAATTTTGTTAGTCCTAGCTGAATTTGTACCATTTTGCTGATGATTCAAAATTAGTGCTAATTACACAATGTACTGCTATGGTTCTTTAATGTATAAATTTTTTTTTGGTTTTATTTTTGGTTAAAGACTATTAGTCCTGTTGACATTGCATTTTAATGAATTGGAAGTTTCAATTTGAGATACTTAAGTTATGCTTTTATTTATACTAATTTGAATGGTGACCTATGAATGATGATGAGCTTGTTCAGAACTTGGTTTAGTAAAAGCCTCATGAGTTGAATCTTTTAATTCATCACCAGCCTGAGCTTGTATGTTGGCTCCATATATATATATATATATATATATATATATATATATATACAGACATTTTAAATTAAAAATAATAGGAATAATAGCTTAATTTTATTAACATACAACTTGAATTAATCAAATTTCGGTCCAAAGCTACTATTTAATTAACATGCAGCTTTAATATAAATATAAAAAGTTTCAAATATATACGAAAATATATAATAAAAAAATAAACTAATCTACTACGGTTATATATAACAACCGTGTTAGAAATGGCGTATAAGTACTAATCAAAGTCGGTTCTCCCTTGCAACCGTCTTTGAATAGCTACAAATCAAAGTCGGTTCCTCCATGTAACCGTGGTCGAATAGCGATTAATCAAAGTCGGTCCTCCCTGGAACCGTCTTTGAATAGCTTCTAATCAAAGTCGGTTATGATATGTAACCGTAGTAGATTAACCCTTTTTTTTTAAAAAAAAAATTTAAAACCGTTTAATCAAAGTCGGTTCCTGCAGAAGACCATAGTCGAAAAGTGCTTAATCAAAGTCAGTTATTACAAAAATCGTAGTTGAAAAGTGACATAATCGAAGTCGGTTCCAAGAGAGAACCGTAGTGGAAAAGAGCTTATCAAAGTCGGTCCTCTGACCGTAGTTGAAATGCTCCTTTATCAACGACTCCTATATCGACGACGGTCCTATGACCGTAGTGGAAATGCTCCCAGAATCGTAGTAGATTTAGCGTTTTGTAGTAGTGGGAATTCGGGCACAAAAAGTTGGATCAACTGAAAATCAAACATTAAAAATAAGGTAAAGAATAATAAGTGCCTTTGAGTATTGTTAAGATAAAAATATTTTTATTGGAAAAAAATCACGTTATCCATCATCTTTTTTATACCTTTTTATGATTTATATAATAAATATTTTTTCTTTAATTCTTTAACTAATATCTTAAGGATATTGATTGGTCAGATCCTAAAAATAATAATCCACATCCTTGGATTGACAAGTGCAAATGGTAAACTCAACTCAATCCAATAAAATTTAATTTGATTGGATTGAAAAATAAATAAAACTTAACCTGAACCACTTATACCCTTACTGATACTTCAAGGCAACTTAGATCATTTTTTTTTTGTTCATGTAAGTTATGTAATTTTTATTTGATTCAATTTCAATGAAATTGTTATTTTTTGTGTTAATTAAATTTAAATAACACAAAAAATAAACAAATTAACTAAGTTAACTGATTAATTAAATTTAGCTTTTTTTAATGTCAATTATATATAATATTCATTTAAATTAATTAAAATGTATATTTTTATTGCAATTATGATTTTTTTTCATAAATTGAGTTTCTTTTATAGTTTCACACAACAAAAAATGATTTAACGACTGATAGATCCCTCGCTAAAATGATTATATTGGTTGTTGATTATTATTTTCACTGATTTAGCAACCCCAAGTTATCAGTACCCATAAGTCCAGTCGCAAAGCTGTTTGTCATCAAATTCATGAGTTGGTCGCTAAATTTTTTTTGCTTCCAGATTAGACATTGAATTTGTTTCATCTGCAACTAAAGAATATGTCGTTAATGTTGTTGCTGAATCTCAAAATTTCTTATTGCACTAATTAGGAGAAGGCATCACTGGATCAGTTTCTATTTGCGACAACTATCATTCTAGTCACTAAATTGGATTCTCTTTTTTGTAGTGCATGATATTAGTGCAGAGTTGTTACTGACTTATAATTAAATCTATGCTGAGAACCTTTAACTAGGTATTCCTTCTAGCTATGTTTTTCCCTCCTACTACAAGGCTCTCAAACTTAAACCTTGCTTAAACCTTTAAGTTCATTCATATCATATCGACAACATATTGGTTCTTAAATTAAGCTTAACTAACACATATAATTAACAAATAAATTAAAATATTAATTGATTGAATTAATTAAAAGTGGTAAAAAAATTAATAAAAAAACCTCATTAAAAAGTAAAAAACTTCAAACCTTACTTCTCAAAATTAAAAGCAAATTCAAAAGCAGGAGGAAAACGTCATTTAATATTCAATTAAAATCGTGTAATAAAAAAGAAAAAAATTGGAGTGAGTTGTTTAATGTTCTTGACTTTCATATTGGGTATATATTCCCATGAATAATGTTACTTTTGAAAACAAAGACAAAGTTGAATATACACAATTAACCAAGAGGGGGGTGAATTGGTTAAAACTCAGACTTTTAAAAATATTTGAGAAAACTAGCAGCGGAATTTGGACCGAATCACAAACTTTGTTATACAAAACTTTAGTTTTCAATCAATCAAGACACACCCTTCACCTTAAACAATTTCAGAAGCTTTTTCCTTGTTGATCTTGAAAGATATAATTCCACAAGACAAGTTAGATACAGATAACAAGATTTAAAAAACAAGATAACACCAATGTTATATTGGTTCACCCTTCAAATGAAAAGCTTACATCCAGTGTCTTCTAATCAAACAAGATTAGAGTTCTACTAAATCAAATCAATTCTTTACAGCTATTATAAGTGATTATCTTTATCAACACTAGACAAATAACCTGAAATCTAACACCCTATTAGACTTCTAATCACAAAGAATTAGAGAACCCTACTCTATTCTTTACCTCCAGATAACCCTACTCTAGAATAGCTCTAAAGAACACCTTGATCTTAGTCTTCCAAGAATTAACAAACAAAACACAATTCTTAGACAAAGTTTAAGAGAGATACAATCTGTGATCCTCAGATATGAATGAATGAATGAATGCTACCAATCAAATCCAGGTTGCATGAACACTTATGATCAAAATCAACTCTCTAGTAAACTATCTTGCTTACAACTTCATCTTCAATGTAGCATGTTATCTTGAGATGTGAGACAAGATGTAAATCACTCAGAAAAACACTTTCTTGAGCCTTTAAAAGCTTTGAGACTATTGGGTATTTTGAATATCAGAATGTATCACTCCTATTAAATGCACAGACCCAAAGTCTTTATATAGAAAAACAGATTTAACATAATGTAATCAATTATTACGCAATGTAATCCATTATTTTATGATATGTAATCGATTATTTATCCAAGTAATCGATTAAAATGTTCTTGAGACAATCTGGAAAATTTTTCATTAACAAAGTAATCGATTATTCTGTGAAGTAATCGATTAAAGCAGAGAGTCTTAGATAAAAATTAAGTCGTGGTAATCGATTACAGATTGTGGTAATCGATTAAGATAGAGTGATATATTAAGAAATGAACTTGTGTAATCGATTATAGTAGAGTGGTAATCGATTAAGACAGATAGTCATGATTTTCATTTTGTGCTATGTAATCGATTACGATTAGCTTGTAATTGACTAAAGTGTTCTTCATGGCTTTTCTAGAATTAAACAGAAGCTGGTAATCAATTATATCCTTGTGTAATCGATTAAAGCAGTGTGAAATGAATTTTTCAAAGACTAAGTCATGGAATGTTTCTTTTCAAATGCAAACGTAAAACCTTACGTTCTTTTCTTAAAACATGTATGCATGAATATGTTTATGCTTTATGCAATGCAAGGATCACAAGATAACCATCTTAAAACATTTTACAAATTACAAATGCCTTGAATTGAATGTCATGTAAAAAGCTAAAATCTTCAAGTGAAAATGGCTTCATCCTTGATCTTCTTCTTCAGCTCCCCCTATATCCAACAACTTTTATAATATTTTTTATGCAATTTCTCTTTATTTCTCTCTATGCATTACGTAATTCATCTTATTTCACATGTCTTTCTCCTTTTCTTATTATCTCTCTTTGATGTAGAAATATTTATAAAAAGAGAAGTGAGTGAGAATGGAAAATACTCACTCCATATTATTCTGAGTATGGTTTTAGATTTTGATGCATAGTTCTAGCATATTTTATGAAGGAAAATTGAATTTATACAATTAGTTTGAACAATTTTTTGTACAAAAAAGAGAGAAGAAAGAAGAATGTGCAGTATGATGATTTATGTAATAGGAAAAGATTAACCACGAAGAGTTTCTTCCGGCTGACGGGCTAAGGCAACAGCCATGATGGAGATTGATGATTGGATCAAAGCATGAAACCCCGACTACCTCGTTACAACATAGGGCTTCTCCTTAGGGAGGACATACTTATGCTTGTGCTTGTGGTGCATGCCTTCGTCATTGTCATGATGGTTGGTTAATTGATAATTGTTTCACATGCAATGTTGGGACAAGAATGAATGTTTTATGGAGAAAGAGAAAGGGGAATGCAAATATATAATGAATGAAAAGGTGTAAGAAAAGAGGCCAAAGGGTGTGAGGGTATTTTGAAAGGTACATTTGTATCAGGAAACAATGGTCAGTTCTCGTATGGAAGCGGTGTGAGGATTCTATGTTGGACCTATTTGGGTAACCTTCTCTAGAAACACGTCTAGGAGAAAAAAAATAAGAACAAAAAAATGCAATAATCTTATCCATAAGCTAAAATTAGCTCTCCATTAGCTCATTTCACTACAAAAAAACAAGGACTTTCCGACAAAAAAAATACGTCGCTAAGTTAGAAAAGCCGTCGGAAAAACAAAATTTCCGAAGGACAAAAAATCGTCGATAAAATGGTTGTAGGAAATTTTAACCAACAGATTTTTTTCGTCTGTCGGTAATTATCCAACGAAAATATCTATCGATAATGACCTGTGGGAAATTTCTGACAGAAAATCCGTCGGAAATACATGTATGGGACATCAGCGACGAACAATTTCGTGGGAAATTTGCATGGGTAACTAATTTTTAGGCTATTATTTTATTTTTTTGGCACCGTTTGTTATTTATGAATATTTAATTCTCAATTATATTATTTAACGACAATATTAAAACATAATAACATACATGGAATTAATGAAATATTCAAATTCATTAATCCCAAACAAATTAACTGATCATAAAATGTTGAGTGTCAGTAATCAAAATAGTCATTGTTGTAGTCTCTCTGTTGGTCGTCTTGTTTTTACTCCTGTTGATGTGGTTGATCATTATGTTGTTGCTGCTGGTCATGTGACTAGTGATGTGGTCGATCATTCTTTTGTTGTTGTTGTTCTAGTAGCTGCTTCTCAGGTTGTTGTGTGTTGGCCAGTTGCTGGTGAGGTTGTTGAGGTTGTTGATGCTGTTGAATAATGTTCTGTCCTTTAGGAGGTAGAAATTTTAGGACAACTGATTGAAAGACACGCATCTCCTCTTTCTATTGACGTATCTCCTCCTTCGACTGACGAAGCTCCTCCCTTAGTCGAATAACTTCTGTTGAATCAATTGGTTTGGCTAGAAGATCCTTGCATATGCTGCATGAATGTGTCATCTCCAGATTTATAACTATGTGCAAGATTTCCAGTACCGTAAAGACGTCCCTTATGCTTTGGTCCCGCAGCAGTAACCCAACACTGAGTCCTAAGTCTTTATTCTTCAGCAGGGTCTAAAGGAGTCATTTTTTATTCACCAACACTACATCGAACCTAGCTTGAGATAGTCTAGCCTCAAAGTTTTCCTGTCATTAATAAACAATTAGGTGCCCCCTGTGTGCATACACCCACCCTTTTCAGATGTCCGATTTTTTTTTCCTGTTGACACCTGGAACGATACTCAGGTGCGTTCCAATGTGATAACAGATCGTTCCACACACGATCTCCAATCAAATATGACCTTTTATTTTCATTTCGGGCATCCCTAAACATCTCAGAAAGTCTATGAGAGGCTTTGGAGTTAAAAGTTTTTTTAATTTCATCCTCTTCCTCCGGTCTCCATACCAATTTTCTCTAAAGTATCACAAAGTTATGATGTGGATGGCAATTAGCAAAATACCAATTGGTCTAAATTAAATGAAATAAAATAAAATCAGCTTTAAATGGGACTAATTTTAAGACGTAATATGTCTTAGGTAATAAATATTCCACACAATTGAATGCCTTATTTTTCTAAAGTATGTTTAAGGAATTTCTCAATTTACACAAAAAAAAATAATTCTTAAATCATAATGTATCCATTTCAGCCATTGATTGAAGTAATTGATTAACATGTCAAGAAGTTACCTTAAAACGATGGAAAAAAAGATCCTGACGATCTTTTGGAATTGCTCCCCATGTTGGCCATGGGTTAACAAATTGTTGTCTAATGGATAATGTCATAGCTTTTGCGGCAACCTTAAATGGATGAAACCTTAATACAAAAAAAAATCATGAAAATGAGAACAGATGAATTAAACAATGATACAATTAGAATTTTTATGTAAATTTAGAATACTTACGTTGCATTGATCAGTGTAATCGTAGGATGATCATTAGGGGGGTCTTCCATGGCCAAATTAAGACTGTCTTCATCAATAGCCATGTTCCCTACAGTCGTGGATGGGGATGGTGTGGATGTAGGCACTAGGGACGGTGGAAATGGTGTAGGTACAACATTTGTAGGTCTATTTGGCATAGATACAGTAGAAGGGGATGAGGTACTTCATGGGAGACTTACTCTAGGTGGTCGTAGTCTAACCACATATGGTTTTTTCTTCCCACTTGTCTATTTCCCACTATCGTCAGTCAACGGGAGTCGGGGAGGATTAGCACCACCTGATGACATTTCTATATATATACAAAAACAATTTAACAAGGTAAAGATTCAAATAGTGTGAATTCAATCAAAATTACATAAGTCACATAATTCCCTTTTACACAAAAAATAGTCATCCCCTAATAAATTGATCACTCCATTACAAAAAAAGAAGCATACATTCATAACAACGGAATATAAATCTTTAACATGTCTCTAATTACTTTTGGAACTTCCGTCTCTTCGGTCTCTGATTTAACAAACATAGGTTCATTATTAGCAGTTTCATTCATCAAGTCTTTTATCTCTAAAGAGTCTTCTACTCTCTCAGCATCAATACAGTGTTTGAAATCTGGAAGATAAATTTTTAACATGTCTCTAATTACTTTTTGTCTTTCCCTCTGTTGCCTCTCTGATCTAACAAACAAAGGTTCAGTATTAGATTTTTCATCCATATAGTCTTCTTACCCTAAATAGTCTTAAGCTATCTCAGCATCCACAGAGTCTTTTAAATCTAAAGAGTCTTCAACTCTCTCAGCATCCATATAACACTGTAAAGGTAAATTGTCTTCAACTTGCGCTAAATCTAATGATGTTTTAACCTTCTCATCATCCATAGAGTCCTCTAAATTTATTGAGTCTTCAACTATTTCTAAATCAAAAGAGTCTTCAACTCTCTTAGCATCCATAGAGTCGTCTAAATCTAGTGAGTCTTCAACTCTCTCTAAATCAAAAGACTGACGGACTGTGTCATCATCCATAAACTCCTCTAATCTATAGAATCTTAATTCTCTCTATATCTAAAGAGTCTTCAATTCTCTCAGCATGCATATAGGCTTCTAAATCTAAAGAGTCATCAACTCTCTCAACATCCATTGAGTCTTCTAAATCTAAAGAGTCATCAACTATGTCACCATCCATAGAGTCTTCAACGATCTTTGAATGTAAAGAGTCTTCAACTCTTTTAGTATCCATATAGTCTTCAATTATGTTTTGTAACTATAAAAAATCATTAAAAATTTCACAATAATACAAATACAACAACTGAATTACATAGCAAATTGTATCAATAACCATCAACATAAAAGAAGACTAATGATATTTAAATATGCAAAACAACAATCTGCAACATAAGAGTTGATGACCATAATCATTAACAAATATTTAGGCTTATAATGATCACCAAATATTTCATAAAGCTAAAGTTGGAGCTTCACATACCATAAACTAAAATATATAGTCGTATGATACAAGTTAAGACTATGCAGAATAAAGTCCATATCATGGGTTATCCTCTGCAAAATTGTAAACCTCAAAGTCATCTTCTAAATCCCCTTCATTGTCAACTTCAAAAGTATTATGTTCTACATTCAAATTATTGTCTGGATCTTCACTATTGAAGCCATTATCTGGGTCCACTTCTTCAACCCCACCTCTTAAATCTTGCAGTCCTGAAATATTTTCAACTTCAATAACTTCGTTGACATGTGACATTTTGTCTAGTTGGTAAGGCACATCATTTGCAACATGATTGGATTCTATGTAACTCCTTGGCTTTGTTTTAATTGAACCACACCAACCACGCTTGTCCCATCTTATGGCTGGATAGGACACATAATACACTTGTCTTACATTATGCGCACTGATGAAGGGGACATACCTATTATATCTTTTATCCATTCGAATTTCCATTTTTCCATATTTTGGATCAACTTTTGTTCCTCTACTAGATGGATCAAACCATTCACAATAAAATAAAACAACTCGCTTATCATAGTTTGTATTCTTATACTCTAGCTCATAAATATGTTTAATGACCCCATAAAAATCATCTGCTCCTCCTTCTGTAAGGCCTTTTACGTGAACCCCACTATTTATTGTTTTCTTTCCCTTAGTCCATGCTTGAGTATGAAATTTGTACCCATTGACAAAGTATGTGTGCTACTGTTTAACGTAACTCATAGGACCATATAATAAATCCCTCAAGTGTTGGTTTGTCACATTTATACCCGAATTATGAACCTACGAACAGTCACAAAATTAAAACTTATCTTTATAATAGAAAAAAAATAACAACCCTAAACTATAACATAGATACTTGTTGCTGAAACCAAATTGGAAATTCTACATGTACATTACGAGTATAGGAATTTGGTTCATTTAATTGTTGAGATTACAAGAATGAACTATCCAATCAAACATGTATTAGTGATGACTAGTAATCTAAAGAGTTGATAATAAAATTTTTTAACACGCACAGGCTGCAATACTGAACAGCTTACTCAAGATATGGCTTAACTTCCACACAGTTAATCAATACATGAACATGAGCTGAGTCTTTCTCTTCATCAGTTAACCAGTGAATCAACTCCTTCCCCGATGGGCAACCATACTGGTCAAAAACTGATAACATTGGTGGACGTCTTTCACTATCAATTGTAGATGGATTTCTAATATTGCGTGGCAACAACATAAAGTTGTTGAAATAATGTGAACAAAAATCGGTTATCTCACGATGTAAGTATGACGCACAAATGCTTCCTTCAACCCTAGCCTTATTTTTCACTCCTCGTTTAGAATCGCCCATGAATCTACAACGTTTGCATAACATGTAAGGATGCATGAGTGTTACACAAATGATTTTTTTATAAAATACGAGGATGAATAAATTACCTTTCAAATGGATACATCCATCTATAGTGCACTGGTCCACCAAGTCTAGCTTCATATGCCAGATGAACTGGCAAATGTTCCATTGAATCGAAAAAACCAGGGGGGAATATTCGTTCCAACTTACACAAAATCAATGGAATATTTTGTTCCATTCTACTCAAGCCATTGGCCATCAAAGTGGAACAACACAAATCTTTGAAGAAATGACTTATTTCAATAACTGGATTTAACACATTTAGTGGCAATGAGCTAAAAGCAATGGGAAGTAAACACTCCATGAATACATGACAATCATGGTTTTTCATCCCATGCATGGTTCCCTTAGCAACATTGGCACATCTTGCCAAGTTAGAATAATAACCATCTGACATTCTTAGTTCTTTTATCCATTGACATACTAACTTGGTTTGGTCTGCAGTTAGAGTGTAATTCGCTTTTGGCTTTAACAACTTCCTGTCAGCACCCGACATTAGCTCCAAGTCTATCCGCCTACAATACAAAGCTAAGTCCATCATAGATTTCTCATTGTCTTTTGTCTTACCATTGACATTCATGATAGTGTTGAATATATTGTCAATTTTTTTTCTCTATGTGCATAACATCAAGATTGTGTCTCAACAAATTATTTTTCCAATGTGAAAGATCCCAAAAGATGCTTCTTTTTGTCCAATGATGTCATTCCCCATATCCTTTTAATGTTGGTGGAGGCACTTATTTCAGTGACTTTTGGCAAATCCCTCACCCTGCGCCAAACTTGTCTAGTTGTCAACATATGTGGTAAGTCATCTGTTTCTATTTCCCATTTCTTGAAGGAATTTTTGTTCCTTCTAAATGCATGATCATCTAGTAAAAACCTACGATGACAGTCAAACCAATAAGTTTTTCCCCTATTTGCTAACTGGAAGGCCTTTGTGTCCTCCATGCAATATGGACATGCCAATCTACCATGTGTACCCCAACCAGACAACATGCCACATCAAAGCTACCTTCATCATGAAATTTTGCCTTCTTGAAACATCGTAAGTCACAACTCCATCCCATAATTTGTTCAAATCATCAATAAGAGGTTGTAAATAAACATCAATACCAACCGCTGGATTAAATGGGCCTGGTACGACACAAGTCAAAAACATATACGGTTTAATCATACACAATTCTGGAGGAAGATTGTAAGGGGTTACAATTATCGGCCAACAAGAATATGGTGAAGATGGTACTTGAAGATGAGTTAAATCTATCTGAGCATAAACCGAGTCAGACATTTCGGAGATCAATAGCAAAGTCTGCATGTACCCGATCGAAGTGCTTCCAAGCTTCACCATCAGAGGGATGAGGTAACATGCCCGAACTTCTTCTATTGTCATGGTGCCATGTCATTTGGCCTATAGTTTGCATTGATGCAAACATTCTCTGCAACCTTGGTATTATAGGCAAATAGAACATCGCTTTAACTGAAACTAGTTTTGTATTACTTGTTCCTACATTATTAGCACGATACCTAGGCTTGTTACAAAATTTGCATTCAGTTAATGCCCCATCATTGTTATAATACAACATGCAACCATTGACACAACAATCAATCTTCTTAGCCTCTAATCCTAACTTTGATACTAACCTCTTGGCATCATAAAAGTTTTTTGGCAAGTTGTCTTTAATAGGTGTGACATCCAAAAGCATTTTTGAGATAAACTCTACGCATTGGTCAAGTACATTCCAATTGGACTTGCAAGCTAAAAGCCTTGTAGATATTGACAATTTTGAGTCTGATGCCCCTTCGTATAATGGCTGATTCGCGTCCACCAATAAATTGTAAAATCTTTGTGTATCATCATTTGGAGGCTCTTCCATAGTATATGAGTTTGGAAGTTAAAATGTCTCTGGCTGTCTGAGAGCATCGCACACCATGTCTTGCATTAACAAAAATTGTTCAACTTGACCCACATTTGTTGCGCTATTTGAAGCATCCATGTAACTATTGTCATCATTTATATCAACATGCAACATGTCTTCACCATGATCAGTCCAAATCCAATAATTAGGCTTGAACCCATTTTTGTAGAGATGAACTTTGACAACTCTATCCTCTAATATCTTACTACAGTCGCATTTTACACAAGGACATCTTATCCCCCCATCATTGTGATAACTATCTTGCTGACACGCCTTGGTTACGAACTCATCAACCCCCTCGACAAAAGATAGTTTCAAACCGCTCCTACCACTATAACATCTATCATACATCCAACAACGATTGGAAGGAATATAGTTCATGTTCTATGTAGTTAACCAAAAAAGAAAGGAACATTGATGAATGACATGCATAAAAATGCAATGGTCATGTGTTAATTATATAAATTAACTTGGATTCTATATAACAAGTATATTGTTCCTTCACTATCAATGGTATAAACATGGAAAGTAAAGTATACATACATAGGTGTTGAGGCTATCTGTGTTACCTGAAGAAGTTGTTGTTATTCAAGTATTTTGACACAATAGTCACAGAAAAAGGCTCAGCACCCCACACCAGAAAACTATTTCATCAAATGGAGAAACTTGTAAAAACATTTATTGTACAAACTTTAAAAAACAAAAAACAAAAATACAATTAGAAACATTAAGTGATGAAATTTTCAAAATAGACTAGCCTTTTGAATTGAAGCTTCAAGTAGAAAAAATATTTCTCAATACACTAACAAGCTTCAATTAAAGCTTCTTTCTTACAACTAAAACAAATTTCTAAGTAGTATAATTAATGACTAATCTCATATTCCAAAATTCACAATGGATTCTATAATATTTAAGTGAGGTAATTCGGACATTCAGGTAAGACAAGACAATGAACAAACATTTATCTAGTTGGTAAGGGAATTCTTTTTATAGAACAAGTTACAAGACAAGAATTCAGAAAGCACATATCATCCACTTGCAAGCATGTCATGTCACACTAGTACATTCATGACTTAGGCATGGTTTGAGGTTGGTTTTAGACACTTTAAGACTTGACTAAAACAGCAGATAGTACTTTGGCTTTTGTTCCGATAGCTGCACAATTCGCAAACTCACTAGAAGGTTATACTTACCTAGTTCTACACTTGTGCCAACATGAACCTGTCTCAAAGGAAAAATCACTGTAATTTAAAGAATTATTGAACTTGAATGGGACCAAATACATTTGGAAGCTAAGACATGATTATTTAAGATATTAAAAGGGTTTAAACAGATTCACTATAGGTTGGTTAGATAATAATTTTGAACACATGTGTATTATAAGGCAAATTTGAAGGAATATACTCAACATATCGTCTTCGTTCATTCCAATCTCATATATATAACTTCAAATAGGTTAAGGATACTTTCATATTCATTTTTTAAAGATCAAAGGTAGGGCACTGTGCATAACATCACACATTTTTATAGCCTTCTCCAATCAGATTCACAATAATCACACTTATACATAGTTTAAGGGATCAAAACCACCACATAAGTGCATTTTCACATCACACATTTTTATGCCAATCTACCATGTAAATTTTATAAGTTGAACAAATATATTTATTATGAATTTTAATTATAATATAATTAAATTTTTTTAAAAAAATTTACATTCTCTACTCATTTTATTTTACTTTTTTTATGGAGGAAATGTCATATATACATTCAGAACTATTTTTGATACCACCTTTTAAATAATAAGATTGGATATTAATTATTTACTACAACTCTTATATACTTTTCGTATACACACATTACAAATCTTTTAATTACATAGTTTAAATAAAAATAGTAACAAATAATATATATCATATAATAATTGATTTAAATTTTGTGTGCCATATTATAATTTTAAAAATTTTATATTTTATTTCATTGATTTTAAGGACCAAAGTGATAATTAATCACAATTTCAATAATCGAATTGTTCGTTTAGATTTTTTCCAATTTTTAAAGAAATATTTGTTAAGTGGTAAATTATTATTTTTTATATACAAGGAACAACACTTATATTAAGCTATGTACTCTGGCAACCAAAAAGTTCTGATGATAAGAAAAACAATATCAGTCTATTTGTTTAACCCACACAATTAAAGAGTTGCCTTTACTTATTTTTAATAAAAGGGAAAAAGTATCAAAAAGAACATTAAAATCTGGGAAAAAATTTATAAACATAAAGGAAACATCTGATATAACAATGTTCAAAAACAAAGGATAAAACAATATCAAACACCCTGCATTGATCCTGCAAAGATAGGCCAAATTAATGTAACCTGAAAGGTATCACTAATTATTTTGGAAAGGCAAAGAAAACAACACAATCTCTCAGTTGATTCCCTACACGCAATTATTTTAAGGTCATTAATTATTCATAAAGTAGCATATTCCTTAATGAAGATCACATATCACAACTATATCTATTATATATGATGGAGCAGACTCTGACCTTGGACCAGCCATTCGTTACATACATAATACAAACAGAATAGTACACGTTACTCACTCATGAAAATGGATAATTAACATAGCTTATAGCAAAATAGCATTGTCTACCAGCTTGGCTCACTTCCCAAAAGTTAAATAACCAAAATTCTTGAAATGGTGTAAACTCAGTAAATATAACCAAGCAATCGATGTCAGAAAATTAATTTTATATTTAATGAAGACCTTACCTAAAACACTTTGACTTGAAGATCAACGAGCCTGTAGCAATAAAAGAAACAAAATTGTAAAGTGTGGAGTTAACAAGAACACAAGGCCCCATTATGAAAAACTAAGTATTTAGTTCCATTCTGTTTTCTTATAAACTCATTATTAATTTTAGATATAAAACATTACAATTGCAAGTTAAGACTATTAAACAAAACCTCAGTCCAATGTCACTTATCTTGACAGCTCACCAAATATAAAATCAAAATCATGACCAATCACATGATTTGCCAAATTCTTAATATACAACAGGGGACCAGGATTTCCATGTCCAAACTTGTGTTTCCCACTACCCATCAGTTCAACAAAGTTGCAAAAGAATGACCTTTTGCACTATACATGCTCAAATAATTTATTTCTACATGGACCTTTCATAAGTCATAACTAAGGTATACTGTAAGAAATAATGTGAGAAACAGAGAATGAAGCCTCAAATGTTATGAGAAAATCATGAACAATACAAACAATAGGAATGTGTAGCTTAATGAAATGGACAACTGGCAGAAATTTAATCAGTCATAGGAAAATTTTGTTGGGAGAGCAGTATAAGGGGTAGTGGAGTATAAGTAAGGGGAAGAAAAAAAATAAGGTTAGTTTATGGGTGGGAGGAAGCAAGGCTTGTTTATATGCTGCAGTATTGCTTCCCTATGTTTGCCCCATATATATATTTATGCCATGAATGTGTACATTGTCTTTGGACTAAAATTAGTTGTTGATCATCTATATACAGTTTATTATAAAGAAATAGGAACCATTGGAGAGCACGATTTATCAGGGGCTGATAATTGCATTTTATCACACTTATTTGTTGCACTTGATTAATGAATTTAGAAGTTATTTAGGATGCAATTAGTGGTTTTTGAGCCTAATGGGAGTTTGGGCTTTTAAATGAACTTAATTCGTTTTTGTGCTAATTTTCCAGACTTGGACCATTTCCATATTTCAATCATAACTTTTGTTGTAGATGTCCAATTGATCTGATTCTTGTTTCGTTTTGTAGCTATCTCAAATACCTACAACTTCTATTAGAGGCTTGAAGGCTAAATTCAATCAAGAAGATGGTTGAAATTGGAGCCAAAGTCAGACACGAAAATTTGGAACTATGTTTAGTTAATTAGGCATAACTTTGTAATTAGGAGTCCAAATGACATGAGACCAAGGCCATTAGTTGTGTAATTAGTAGGGCTATCTTTCTGGGCCGGTTTAGGACCCATTGACCTGGTTTGGGTGCTGCTTAAGTAAGCAGCAGCCCCAAACACGAAAACAGCTTTGTATTTTGGGTTTTCAAGATCAAAGACTCACTTTTAGTTTTCTCTCTTTTGTTCTTCACGTTCTTCATTTCTGCACTTCCTTCTCTCCACTTTCGGTTGAATTCAGCCATGGTAGGCTGAATTTCTCTTAATCAATCCAGCTTGTAAGGTTTCCTAAACTCATCCTAAGGTTTTTGTTCGTTTCTGTTTGATGATTTTCGTTTTCTTGCCTTTGTGTTTTTGAATCTTTGTGTGCTGTTTGTATGCTGGGTTTAAGTGCATGTGTATGTTGAAGTTTGATTGTTTAATCTCATTTTCATCATCTCTCTAAGAAAGGGTTAGGGGACAGATTTGTTTCCTAGGTTGAATCACCCAATGAACTAAAATTAAACAGGGTTAAAGTGTATAATCTGCGTTTGTATGAGTTGTGCATGCCACGTGTTTGATCAAATGCTAGGCAATTGTCTAGTATAGGTTTCATAAACGGATGCAGGGATTCCGGTTCGTTTAGGGTCAACCACGAAATTGCTAATTAATATGTAATTGATGAAGGATGTGATTAGGAACCAGAAGTTTGGATTGATTTTTTTTTTATTGTTAGTTTCTATAATTTAATTGCATTTTTATTGCTTAAACTAACCCCTCCCCCCCCTCCCCCCAAATTTGTTAGTGAGTGATTTCTTGGAAAACAACAAGAATCTTTGGGAAATGACCTAGGTTACGCTATGCTTCAAGTAGTAATTTGGTTTTAATTTGGTAGCCTTCGACGGGGTTATCAGGGGCATTTAGAGAATAGTAATGGCAAAGTTCCATTACTTAATGAAGCATATCATCGAAAACTCAGTTTTCAATTATCCGTTGATGACAAAAACAAATTTAAAAAAGGCAATGTACTGTGATGAGAGTTACGATATGGAAAAAGGCTAACTTGCTACTTGACAGCAGTAACAGTTTAGTATTACCTTGAAACATGTAACTAATTCAAGCTTACTGCACAATAAAACTTGTTAAGCAAGCATCTAAAACATCAATACAGGGAATTCATGAGTACATTTTCACATTTTGTATATATGTAACTTCAATTCGATCACAATCTATTTAGTTAAAAGTATTTAAACTTCCTTTTTACTCACAAGTCAGATTTGAATTAAGGCACATATAACGTTGATTTCGCTATATTCAAGCATACTCTGACAAAGCTAATAACATGCTTTTTCAGCAATAATGCTAATTACCCCACCCCAAGGTGGGGTTCACCAATCCTCAAGATATTAATGCAATACTCTCTACAACACTAAACACATGTTCTCACAACACAAGTTAAAAACATGTATATTGTTTTAAGGGAATTCATGAAATAGAACAGGTTACAAGAGAAGATTTCATAAAGCACCTATTGTCCACTTGCAAGCTTTTAGTGTCACACTAGTACATTAAGCATGGTTTGAGGTTGGTTTTAGACACCTTATGACTTTACTAAAATAGGGGATAGTACTTTAGCTTTTTTTCCAATAGCTACAAAATTCTCAAACTCACACTACATACAGGTTATACTTACCTAGTTCTACACTTTTGCCAACATGAACCTGTCTCAAAGGAAAAATCACTGTAATTTAAAGAATTATTTAAATTGAATGGGACCAAATACATTTGGAAGCTAAGATATAATTATTTAAGATATTAAAAGTGCTTAAACAGATTAATTATAGGTTGGTTAGATAACAATTTTGAACACGTGTATTATAAGGCCAATTTCAACATAAATACTCAATATATCATCTCCATTCTTACACAATTCATATATATAACTTCAAGTAGCTTAAGAATACTTTCATATTCATTTAGAAAACATCAAAGATAGGGAACAAAACATAAACATCACACATTCCATTTGGCTTCTCCAATTAGATTCACAATAATCACACAAATACATAGTTTAAGGGATCAAACCCACCACATTAGTGCATTCTCACATTTTCTATATATGTAACTTCAATTAGATCACAATCTATTAAGGTAAAATTATTTAAACTTCCTTTTTACTCACAAGTCAGATTTGAATTAAGGCAAGCACGTTAGGTGTCATTCTTATAATAAAATTTTGAACATAATATAAGTTGATCTAAAATAAGAAAAATAGTTCACAATCATAAAAATCACTTAAGAAAATTAAATATACCTATCTATGCTTAACTAGCAAGCATATGTATGGTTTCACATCTGGAGGTCGTCATGAACCACTTAAGTCCATCATTACATAATGGGTCCTCGTGAACCACTTAAGTCCAGCATATGTATGGTTTCACATCTGGCTTTTAAATTCTTTGTGTTTGATTTGATGCATGGTTTTTCTAAAAAAATAAATATTATTTAAAACATGATTTATAATCCGGAATATGAAATTTTTATTGTTGAAGAATTATTATGCTCAAAATGGTTTTGCCACGAGTTATAATAAAAACCAAAGCTTACCACCCACCCATACGTATCAATACACACAATTAAATGTTGAAAATCAATAGTTCAAAACTGAAGCAATGAATCTCCCCTAGCTCCACCTCGATTAAGAACCAAGAAATAGTAACTTTTTTAGGATAAACAAATAGTAACTTGAAAGGTGTGTATCAACCAATATTTCATATATCATGGGATGCAATGTTTTTTTGAACTATGCTAAGTTTAATATGATTAGCTAGCACACTCTTTTCTTTTTCTGTGTCTCTTTATGCCTATGACGAATTGAAATGCCACATCTATATGCAACCTATATATATACCTTTAAAAGTGAAATTTTTTTAGTCTAAACATTAAAAAGGCAACACTTTACAGTTATGTGATACTTAGAAACATTGATGCCTTCCTCCTTTTAGTGACTGGAGGAAACAATGGGATCAAAGTTACAATATTAGGTATAAGAACCCACAAAGGGTGACACAAGTTACTGGTAGCTTCAGTGATTAAGCATATGACAGTTACATTTCTAATTATATGAATAGGGTACTATATATAGATAGATGAGTTATTCTTTATCTAACACTTCTTTAGAGAACAGTCTCATGGCTGTGAGCACTCGAGTCATTAAGCATATGACAAGGTTTAACTTCTTATTATGTTAATAGAGTAGTATTACGTATAGGAATTAACCCTTAACTGATACTGTACCTCCTTAGAGATTAGTTTCATAAGCTATGGTAATATCTTATGTCTACCCCTGATCTAATATATTAAATATAAGATAAATTAAAATGGGTTTGCAGAAAATTAGGTTGGAGCCTCTTCATGGGCATATATACTCTATAGCATGGGATGTGGGGGTTGCATTTGAGGATGGAACCCAAGTCTCCAATAGATAAATACTATTTTCTTCTTTTAACCAACACAAATAACCTATGTTTGTCAACTTGCCATGTGAGCAATCTCCCAAGTTGGAAGAACGAATAGGCACATTAGCTTCATGACAAAATAGTCCTTAACCCCTTATTTGGGGTGCTCAGTACTTGCCACAACATAGGACCCTACCCAACCACTATTTGAAGGAACCCTAAAGCATCTCTCGACCCAGAAATTGGCATCGCCAGAAAGGCAGAGCAGTTGTTTGCCGCAAGCAAAGATGTAATACATGGAACCAAAATATACCAATACTACATGATCTACAAATGCCTTGCAATTTTTACAATTATATAGTGATTCCATAACAAAAAGCCTTATGCTACCACTTTTAAATCCCAAAACCCTGTCTATTAGGACAAAACCCAACACCCTTAACCCAAAACAAAACACATACTCACTAATGTAAACCCAAAACCCTCTAATTGAAACCCCTAACCAAAAACCCACAACACATACAACATACCTGTTCACAACAATACACCGAAGTGGATGCTGAAAAATTTGAAACCAATACACCCAATTTCCTAGCAAATCAATGAAGAAGAGTTTGAGGATATAGGGTACCTATATGTCACTTCAATGGACAACGTGTGAAACATGATTCAGAGCACGTTGTACTCATCACAGAGAAAGGGTCGTGATGATGCCGGAGTTGCACCTTGCGTGAGTCACTATAATGGAGAACGCAAGTACGAGACTAGTAAGGGAAACGAAAACATGAACACGACGGCTAGGGTTGTGCTGTGAAGTTTTGGGATAAATTATATTTTTTGACGGCCTTAATTTCCATGGGAAAACTTTACAATTCCAATGGAATTGTTACGGCAGTAAATGGTCCATCGAAAAATAGTGTTTTTTTGTAGTGTTTATAGATGTCCTCTCGTGTTTTAGAGAAGTTATGATGAATTGGCTGAACCCATAGCCATTAGTTTTCCCAAATCTACCTTGCAATAGAACCCACTCTTCAAGCAAACTTCAAGAACACACAAGTTTCCAGCACTTCTTGTAAATTGAGGTTGTTTAAAGGTTTATAATTGCAGGAAGAAAGGTTAGGGATGAAGATGAAGACACCATGGAGAAGCTCTCCAATAAGTCTAGGAAGAATAACCACAATAGCATTAGGAATTCATTGATAAGACTCAAGAAGTTCTTGAACAAGAACAAGAGAGAAACTTTCACAACAATTTTCAGAATTGTATTAATGAACCAAAGTTAGTTACATTCAGTTTTGGCACGTTATATAGGCCACGAAATTACAAGCTAAATGCCACTAAATGTAAGAAAAATGCAAATTGAAATGAAGCCTAAATGAAGCTTGAAGTGCAAGCTTTCCTAAAGTGACTATTGGCTACCCCAAAATGTGCAGTGCAGTTTTTAGACTGAAGTAATCGATTAATTCGCACTTGTAATCGATTAAAACAGAGTTATTTACAATTTTCAGGCTTATGTAATCGATTACAGATGTCTGGTAATCGATTAAAGTAGACAAGTCTTGTTTATTAAATTTCCCGATTTATGTAATCGATTACAGGCATCTGGTAATTGATTAAAGGTATCAGAAAAGATGCTTTTAATCTGTTACAAACAAACGATAATCTATTAAAACAGACAACACTTCTTTTGTGTTTCCACTGAGTTGGTGTGCTTCTTCATGCTTTTCCAAGAGATACAAGTTAGCTCGGATGTGGTCTTAAAGTGCTTGAGTCCTAGCTCTTTTCATTGGTCTTTTAAAGCTCACCAAAGGAAGTGCTTCAAGCTCTCCTTCTAGACCTTTAACTTGTCTTGGACCTCCATCAAGTTATATGAGAGAACTTCTACAAATTAGCTAATGGAAAGCTAATTTTAGCTTATAGAGAAACTTATTTAATTTTTTTTCTTATTTTATTTTCATAAAAGTGCTTCTAGAGAAGCTTACACCCAAACAGGCTCATTGTAAAGCATAATTATGGAGCAGTCTAGCACAACTTCAAATCGTGCTTGTCCTCGCATAATTGTCTATACTAACAATTGTCATATGTAATAACTGACATCGACCCAGACATGAAATTATAAATAGAAATGTTTTATATAACCATTTTTTTTATAATCATGCATGTTCAACTATATTTGGTAAAGTAACACAAAAAATTGTTAAAATATGGATTTTTTTTTTAAATTAACAGGTATGTATGCTATTTTATTTTTTAATTTAATTACTATGAGATGACGAAACCATAACAATAGTGGTGGGTCAAAGGCAAGCCTCAATTATATTATAATTATTTAACTGAAAATATGTAAAGAAATTAAATTATATACTCTAAAATAAATATACCATAAGAGATTTTAAAATTTAATGAAAGGTTGCATCTTTTCATGAAATTATGTGGCTATTCATGTAAAGATATAAGTATGAATAGGTGTGATTCTTTGTCAATGATGAGATGTAACTCTTCATCAAAAATTATATTATAGTTGTCTTTCAACACATCCAATATGAAAGGGAAGCTCACCCTCCACCACCAAGAGCTATCACCATGCCTTCATTTTCTTCTTCTTTAGGAAACTCCTCTCCTAAGCATGATTGATCTGCTCCCTTTGTTGTCCCTTCTATTTTTAACTTGATGACAAAGGGGGAGAAGATTAGGAGAATTGGTGTAGGAAAGAGATCGGTTTCTATAGGATCATGACTTGTGTTTAATTATATATTTTCCTGATATTTTTTGTATGATCCTATTTATGAAATTGGTCTTGATTAATTGTTATTCCTTTCTCTGTCTTTTGTTCCTATCTTTGCATTGAGTCGTGCTTTGTTAAATATGTTCACTTAAGTTAAAAATGCATGAATTGAGGGCCAACTTCCCTCTAATTAATATGAAACAGAACTAATGCACACCCCCAGGGAGGTTTGTAACGCCCCGTATGCATCCGGTTTGTTAACATTCCATTATATCCATTTACGCAGCAATTTCAAAATAAACAATTTCATTTGGAAGCAAAACAAAATATGACGTCATTATAACATCAGTTGTACATTATACATGGTGAAGTATCAAAATATACATCCTCTGTACACAAATGTACATATAATCCCCTCAGGGTACAAAACCACAAAACAATAGGCATAAATAACAAAAGAATGGAGCCAACATGCTCTCATCAACTATGCCTAGGGTTTATATACAATCTATCCTGCATGGGCCTCTTGCCCTGGGATCTCTCAGCTTCTCCCTGCGTCTCACCTGCAAATATAATCCCCACACACGGGGTGAGATAAAAATCTCAGTAAACTCAGGGTCCTTGGAGGTCTTTCCTCCCCCTGGTTCACTAACATGCATAATATATCAAAATTAACATTTCATAAGCTAGCCCTCATGGCTCTCAAACCATATCATTAGGCAGATACAATATATATACACAAGTATCAAGGGATTCTCATCACCCTGTTAAAAGATCCATCAGCATCACATGGCCATCACGGTTCACAAAACATCTCATCACACAGAGACAAAATGTGTGTATATATATATATATATATATATCTTAAGGGATAATCACCCCTACTCAGCCATCACGGCCTTCATTAGCTCACAACATATCATATAGAGATATCCCTATTCAGATACAACAACATATATATAGAGATATAGATATAGATATATCATATTCCTTGAGAACACTCATCTACAGTCAGGTACCTTCTCTAAGGATTTAATCACACATATATCTATGTTATACTTCCTGAGAAAAGCTCATCTGCAATCAGGTACTTTATCCCAGAACCCCCTCGGACATATATGGCACTTCCAAGAGATGCTCATCTACAATCAGGCACATACTCTCAGGTTTTATCACACATTACTTATTGACCACTTAGAGTTGTTCCATATAACTTTGGCTCTAAGGGAAGTCCATATTTAATCCATTCCACTGGCCAGGGAATTCTCTACAAACACAAGATATTATCACTGCATATACCTCATAGAGGTTCTCACTAACACAGTACACTATCCTAGTGTATATCACATTCAACATCATCTCAATCGCCCACAATATATCATTTTCTCAGATGTCTACACATATATGCATCATATACATGCCTCAATCACAATCAGTAACATTTTCAATTCCAATATTCATGCAACATGTTATCCAATAACCAATACTCCCTTGGAGTATGGTGGAACACAAAGGAAGGGAACCACTCCTAAGAACAAGGAGCTTACTTGCTCTCAGCACTGTACCGGCTCTCCCGGATCTGTGGTCACCACCACCAGTGATGTCAGAATCACGCCTTACACAAGAGCATGTAAACATCAATAACGGTCCTCAACCGTTAGAATGACAAAACAAGGCTAATCCTTTTCATTAAACCTCTCTATTTCTATCTTAAGGTTATCATAACTCATCACCTTATAGGCGACTCATAGATCCTCAACAGGATGTGTCTCAGTCTAATCAAGGCACTAGAGTCCCTCTAAGGCTCGATATAAGCTAGTTCAAAGCATATATCCGCTTAATTTTTCAATAAGCCAAGTTAAATATCAATACTGGTCAAATTTATCAGAACGGCTATTTCAACACATATTCACCATTTATTTAGCCTCCTGAACATCTTTTGTAAAGGTACCTAGGCTCATACATATCATGATACCCTCCATTTAATCATCATTCTTCCTACTCATGCATATATCAGAGTCAAAACCAAACTTCATCAATAGTCATGATTCAAAGCTCAGTATTCATCAAAACAACCTCCTGAGCATACCTTTCTAAAGAATCCAAGCCTAATTCCAGTCCTAACCCAAATGGGTCACTATTCATCCCAAGGACCATTTCACAAATCAATCGGTAAAACTCGAGTTTCTTACCTCTAAACAGTCGAGGAATGCTGGAGGATCACTTCTCCAAGCTTTGGCATCCTTGAATCGCCTCTTTTCCCTTCAAAACTCAGTTTTTCCCAAGTTCCCTAGAGAACTGGATTTCTCCGATTGAAGGTTTTCTCGAGAAATTGAGGCTGGAATCTAACTCATGGAGGATTTCTAATCAACTCTCTAGTTGGGTAGGAAGTGTTTAGATGAAGAATGAAGTAGATATGAAGCTTCCTACTTTGTTAATGGCGGAAAGAGGCATAGGGAAGAAGAACTCACTTTTTGGCCTGGAATTCATAAAAATGGCCTTTTATAGGCCCCCAGCCCGCGTTCCCATGCTAACCGCGCCATCCCCACGCTATTCGCGCCAAGAATGCACAAGAAATGGCTTTCTGGAGCATTCCCACGCTAACCGTGCCATATCTGATGCTAATCGTGCCAGATGAGCGAACCTGGGGTCTCCAGGGCCATTCTGGCGCTAACCACGCCATAACCCACGCTAATCGCGCCATAGGGCCGTGTCATGGCGCTAATAGCGCTAGTTCCCACGCTAATCGCACGGCACTATTCACAGGCCAAATTTTTAATTAATTAATTTTTTTTTAAAATTTCAAGGTTATTATAAGGTTAAAACTTAAAAATCTCATAAAGGTATTGTCACCCTTTAAATTTTCTCCTATGAGTTTGTCATGATCAAAAAGGGGGAAATTGTTGAATTCACATCCCTGATTTTAATTATGACAAATCATTAGCAATGCAAATTATAAAAAAGATAGGTTTAAGTGATTACTAACATTATGCTTAAGTGATTTAGTGTTATATCTATTAAGAAGCAGATATGTTCATTCATTTTGAAGTGCTCAGAATGATGCTTAGAAAGATTGACTTAGAACATCTATCATGAATGAAGAACTCGGAAGATTTCTACCTCTTTAAAGCGTAAGACATTTGTGGACTTGACAATTCCACCAATCTAAATATTTAAAAAAAAAACTAATTATAACAGATATTGGGTGTGTGGCGCGATCCTGAAGCAGACGTACATTGACAACAACCTAGGAAGTTTTAAAATTTAAGACGTGGGATGAGATAACATGAGCAGTTTTAAAATTGAAAATGATTTTTAAAATAAAAAATGGTCAATTTTAAACTTTGTATATATTATTAATATGCTCACACATGTTCAAATGCTTTTAACTGGTCATGGCATCATGATTTGTAACTTCCTCACTACTAGAAAATAAGCTTTCAACATCGGTTTTTACCCGATGTTGAAACCACCGATGTTAAAAGTATCAATGTTAAGATGGATTTTCAAAAATCAATGTTAACAAAAGTATACAACATCGGTTTTTCTTAAAAACCGATGTCGCCTAATAAGAAATAAACAAAAAAAATGTACAATATGCATTAAAAAACATCAGTTTTTAGTAAAAACCAATGTTGATTTACAAAAAATAACATCAGTGTTCATTGAAAACTGATGTTGATTAATGAACATCAACATCAGTTTTAAAAACAGACCAATCCAGGCAGATAGTTTCACAATACAATAAAAAGTTACTATGAATTGTAATGGTCAAAGAAAACAATAATGTCAATACACTATAAGCAATTGTAATTAAACTATTTATACAATTGTTTAAAAATCCCTTAACCACCTTGTGTTTCATTTCTAACTCTAAGATAAAATCTTGCCCATTGAATCTGAATTGCCTTCAATCTCTCTGGTTCCAATGGTCTTGGATTAGTAAAATACTACATGATATAATAAAACATAACTTAATAAGTATAAATAAAAATAAGTATAAAAAATAAAATTAGTTTTGAAGTAAATAACTATCATGTCCCAGTTATCCCGGAAGTCTCCTTATACTATTGTTGACATCCAATGCATGACATAATAGCCAAACTCAGTGCTTCCTTTTTGCTTATTACACTAAATTGAATAACATTCAAAGTTAAACGGAAATTAGTGTAAACAGTAATAAAAGTAATTTTGAAGACATCAATCATTGTTTAAATGACTTACTTTAACTGCAATCCATTTAAGTGTAGCCTTGGATTTAGTTCCTTGAGTATTGTTGAATCCCTTCAAAGCACTGGTTAAGAAAAAGATACATGCATATTGTACAATTAACATATTCATGTCTTTCCAACAATAAAGTCAATGTCTTAGAAATTACAACTTACCTATTAATAATTCATTTGAAGTAGTTATCTAACTTATTGTGCAAGGAACAAAACCACACAACAACATTGTCCTTAGGACATATAACGACCAGTTGTCAAGTGCATTACATTGGAGAACATTAAGTTATTATACTGCATTAATTATCTAATTTGATTTTTACAATTTTATTTACTCATTCCAGTACGTTGCTAGGTATACATGTTTTTGTGAAGTCTGCATTCATTTCTGAATATAATATTCAAATTCAAAGACTTCTTGCACCCCGGATACAAAAGCTTCTTCGAATCACTTTCCAATGTATCATACATAGGGGCATGTGCTTGCTGAAAAGACTTTTGTCCGAGATCATGAATCATATCCTCTAATCGATCTCCCATGTCTACATCAACCGCTTTAGTTTGGGAATGACTTTGTATGTCTATCAATTCACCATGCTATATCCATGTCGTATAATTCTTCTTAATCTCATCAAGTAGAAGATGTTCTTGTATGTCGTCTAGTGCTTGTTGTCTCCATTCAGACAGTTTACACAAGGACATAAATATTTTTCATCCTCAACCGATAGACTTCTTTTGGATGCAAATTCCAAGAACTGTTCGACGCCTTCCTCATACTCAGCGCTCATGCGACTTGTATTCATCAAACTTTGATCCATATAATTAATAACTCTGTGATACTTACAAAGTTATTTCATGCATAAAAATCTCATTTTTTTCATTAAAGGTGTGGCCCTATCCCATTCAGGAAGACCATTTTTATAGTAGATTCATACGTAAAGGTTAAGTCTCTTTTCTTAAATTTGACGAAATTTCGGCAGCATTTTACATTGATCTCCAAGTACACAACATGAAAGAGGTTACATGAATTTCACCACAATCAAGTATGCACCCGGAGAACAAACTGAAATGCATTGTACCAAAATTCCATCAAATTTAAGAAAATCAACTTAATCTATAAATATGAATCTACTAAAAAAAATGAGTATTCCCAAATTGTCCAAATAGACTATTCAAGATTCAATACAACGATTAATTCAAACTGTCCAGAAGAATCATTATATTGAATCTCAAATGGGAAATTAAGGTTCGCTCATAATGAACATTAATTGTATATAATACAAGTTATAATATCATTTGTAACAAAAAAAGCATAAAATGTTGATCAAAGACATTCATACCTGTGAAGATGGTCACTAACAATAACAATCAATGTTGTGATGACGATGCAAACAACAAAAGGAAAATTGCCTACAAACAAAGAAATCATTATTTATTTAAAGCCAACCGTTAAAAAATTTCTCAACACGAGAGAAAATACAAACTTTGAAACAATGGGGCGTTAGGTACTTAGGTGTGTCAAGCTCACTCAAATTAACCTAGGGCCGTTAGAGCTAAAACAAAACATTATTTAATGATTTATGGTTACAACCTAGAGAAATTGAGAAAGAAGTTATTTGAGACTTTTGGATGACTTTCAGAGTTCACAACCAAAAATTAATGAATCCTTGAAGAGAATTTCAGGAAGCTCTCTAAAGCTATTTAGTAGTCAAATTAATTAAAAGTTTTAAATGACTTGAAGAAGCTATCATACCCTAATTCTGTCTGAATCCAAAAAAAAATATTTTCAAAAAAATTAATTTAAAAAAACGAAAAAAAATAGAAAAAAGGGAAAGAAAACAATTAAAGGGGAAAAATATTAAAAAAAAGGAAAGAAAACGTAAAAAAAAAGGAGAAAGAAAAATATAGAATGGGAAAGAAAAATGTAAAACAAAAGAAAGAAGGAAAAAAAAAGGAAAGAAAGATAATGAAAAGAAAAAATAAGGAAAGGAAGATAATATAAAAAGAAAAAAAATGAAAGGAAGATAATAGAAAAATAAAAAAAAGGAAAGGAAGATAATAAAAAATAAAAGGACAAAAGGGAAAGTAAGAACAATAACAATATAAGGGAAAGAATGAAGAGGACAGAGGGAGAAATAACATCATAAAAGGGAGAGCTTTGGACACAAAAAAAAACACACAGAAGAGAAAATGAGACACAAATCCCAAGAAAACAATAGGCATCAACAAAGTTGTGTCAATTGATACTACAGTTAGAGAAAGAGGGGGGGGGGGTTCTAAGTATCCCCTCATTCCTTTCTTCTTTCTTCTTTTCCCCTTTCTCCTCCCTTTTCTCAATGTTGTTACTTTTCTAAAAAGAAAAATTGCTATTTGCACCGTTATTTTTTACACATCCATCCTCTTCCATCTTGGGCCTAGCCCATTTTTGTTAAATCTGAAACGAAATAAAAACATAAACTACTATTTATGCCTCATTTTTTATACATATGTGCCTCTACCATTTTTGGCCTAGCCCATTTTTGTTAAGTCTGAGGCAAAAATAGAAAATACTATTTACAGCCTTTATTTTGCTCATGCACCCTTTTTTATCTTTTTTTTCCTCAATGAAAATTATACATTACTCAAGATCTCTGGTCTAATGCCTTAAGCGATTCTCTTTGTTTTTTCTTAAAATTAAATGTTGTTTTAAGGTCCAACGCCTTAAAGACTCTTTTTTTGCGCAATTAAAACAAATCTTTCAAAAAAAAAAGAGATAAAATCAACTCAACACACAAGCTATTTTCTACCAAAGAACTACGTAAGTCTGATTTCCTCATTGCACTTGGGTATATGTAGAAGTGAGGGCAAACCACTTGTCGACCTCAAAAACTAAAAAAATATAAAATCATTTTTTCTCTAAAAAATAAAAATGTGCTTTCTTTTTCTAAGAAACTAAAAAAGATATAAGAAAAAAATAAAAATTTGCTTTCTTTTTCTAAAAAATTAAAAAAAAACATAAAATCTTCTCTTTTCCAAAAATAAAAATTTGATTTCTTTTTCTGAATAAAAAAATATATAATTCATGTGCTTAAGGGAAGATAAATAATTAAAAAGTCACTTTATTCTTAACACACTCGATTAAAGGTTGTCATCTTCATGACGGACACGTGGGGTGCTAACACCATCCCCGTGTGTAAATGACTCTCAAACTCTTTTTATCTCAAATCGTAGACCATTCCTTATCTTTTGGTTTTTCTAACGTTTTCCTTAAATAAATGTTGTTGGCGACTCCCTCAAGTTTTCCTTTTTAGGAAGACTCTTTATCTTCTTTTTTATCGTCGTCCCGTCGTGACAAGTTGCATTGCGACAGATGGAGACTCCATTGAGGACTGTTAGAGAGTTAAGCCATTTGATCGAGTGTGCCATTTTATCGTGACTTTTCTTTTTTTTTTTTTTCTTTTTTTTTGTTGTGCTCTCGTTTGTTATCGTTTCACTCTGTTACTGTTCTTTTTGTGGTTTTGCTTCGATCTCGTTTTTATCCTTTGTAGTTAGAAATAAATTGTGTCATTGAATCCTAGGGTATACGACATATGTTGTATCAATTTGGGAATTTTCTGGTTGTTTTGCAAATGGGTTGGGTAATTCTTAGGTTGCTCCATGCACACATGATACCTACACTTTTTGCACACACTTTGAGATATTGGGCCCTATACCCGAGTCTGTGTGAGCCATAGGGAGTGGAGGTTGATCTGTAGTCATGCTGGGTTTCCAACTCTCTTAATGACAGTGAATCATCATCTAGAGTTTTCCTCTTTTTGTGATGCATTGTAGTTGGTAGTCCCTATCGCCGCAATGTTGTTACTTAAGAGGATGATATATGTAGAGGCCGGTGAGGTTACATTAAACTACCCGTGGAAGTTGTCATTGAATAGTCGACTTTTAGACCTTTTCCACTAGGTTCCTGAATTAGGGACATGGAGCAAACTCACCCCACCTTGTTTCCTTGATCACATCATGTGTCTCTTCATAGCATCGCAATGGACATATCATGTTCGCATTCATCATTTATCATGTTCATGCACCGCATTTGCATAAGTTATTGCATTTTCATACATATTTGTTTAACATGTTTCTTGTTCCGGAAATCACATACATTCTACCATCATCATTCGCATAACATGTTCACCCATGCATGATTCTAACATATATTTGTTCACGCCTTGCATTCTCCTCTGTGTTGCCAAAATTCACAATGTTACATGTGTCGGGTATCATAGTCATGTCCATAAACAAACCATGTTGAGGTTATACACTCCTTTTTCTTGAAAATGATCAAAGAACACATGAATATGGTACCCAATGCGTTTGACAACAAGAAAGGGTGATCTTTCGGGTGTCTTGCATCGATCTCATAAATACATCTGTCATGCATAGCATAAGTGTGTCATGCTCATTCATCATATCTCCTCTATGATAGGTTGCCAAAGTATTGACGATCAAAATTTCCATTCCTTCGAACATGCGATCGAACCAAGCCCAATCTTTTAAGAAAAGATTTTATCAAGTCAAGGTCAAAAGTCTGGAAGTAGATAGCTTGCGAAAGTCGGGGCCGCGATGGATCGGGTTTTCATAGCTTCTTCGACTACTGCCAACATATGATTAAGCTATTGACTTACATAATTAGGAACCGCTGATGTGCCCATGTTTTATTTCTAGTTGTACTTTGACTCTGATAATATGAAATTAACAATGTTGTTTTAATGAAAATTAGAGTTGATTCGACCCTATGTTCTATTGAGCGTCCTATGTAAAATTCGCAATACTTTAGCAAGGTATCATTTACATGCATTCATGCTTATTTGTTTTGCCGCATTGTTTTGCATCACTCATTACATTCTTTCCTTGAAATCAGAAAAAATTAATCATTGTGCTAAGAAAGAAAGTATGTGTTTTACGACACCCATACTAGACGTGTGCCAAGACTACGATAATGGGTGACATAGAACAAGTACAAGAGCAAATGAAGGCTGATATGGAGGCTATGAAAGAGAAAATGATAACAATGATGGAAGTGATGATGAGCATAAGGAAGATGATGGAGGTCAATGCCGCCACCACTATTGATGCCAGTACTGCCACTAAGAGGGACCTGATTCACCTGCCCGGTTCCAATCAAGAGAGTCTTCCAATCTCAGGCGTAGTAGGTGAGGCGGCAACAAACACACATGGGCCTCATTATGTCCCTGTCCAAAGCAAGTCTTCTTTTCTACCATATTGTTTTCCTCCCAATTATACACCACCCACTGTTGTGCATGCTCCTGGTGAGAATATCAGTAGTTCTGCACCCGTATTCATTGAGAATCAACAACCCCAACTCGATCATACTTATGCCCATGTTCCACAAGTCATGGAAGAAACACATGCAGCTCCCCAAGACCACACTTTGACTGATTTTGGGGTTTATCCAGGATATACTAATGAAAGGCATGTGTTTTCTGGTGTCCCTGTGCCAAATGCTCCAAGGGCTCCTCAGTATTAACCACCATCACAACCCTTACATTTGGTGATGGGAGGAGGGCTTCCTAGTGTAATTGAGAAGGAAAAATTTGATCATATAGAGGAGAGGCTGAGGGCCATTGAAAGAGGAGAAAATTATGATTTTGTTGACATGTCAGAATTGTGCTTTGTACCTGATGTGGTCATTCCTCCGAAGTTCAAGGTGCAAGAACCACCTGAAGATGTATTGTAGGAAGATGGGGGCATATGCAAAAGATGGAAAGTTGCTTATACATTTCTTTCAGGAAAGCTTGACTGGGGCAATTATTACTTGGTATACTAACTTGAAACCCTCTCGGGTCCACTCCTGGAAGGATATAATGGATGCCTTCATTAAGCAGTACCAATACAATTCTTACATGGCTCCAGATAAAATGCAACTACAAAACATGTGCACGAGAGATAATGAATCATTCAAAGACTTTTCTCAAAGGTAGAGAGACCTAGCGACTCAAGTAGCACCTCCCATGGCGGAGAGAGATATGATAACCATGATAATGGGACACATTGCCAGTGTTCTATTATGAGAATATGGTAGTTTACATGCCTTCAAGTTTTGCAGATCTAGTTTTTGCTAGTGAGAGAATTGAAGTATGTCAGAGGAAAGGAAAATTTAATCATGTTACTTCTACGAACCTTGGTAATAGGGGACCCAAGATGAGTTGCAAGAGGAAGAAGGAAGGAGAAGCTCATGTTGTGGCTGTTGTTCCCACATGGCCAAACTTTCCACAAGCTCTTTATAATCCCCTATACCAATATCCTCCCCAGCAATATCACTATTCAGCCGATATCAGTCATGCCCACTACCCACCACCCTACCAACCAAGAGCACCCAATCAACCACAAAGACCACCCCTAGTCCGTCCACAAAATCCATATGTTGCACGGCCAAGACCAAATACCACCCTTAATACAAACCAAAACACCAACTTGGGAAGGAATTTCCCAGAAAGGAAGCCTGAAGAATTCACCCCAATCTCGATATCATATGCTAACTTACTCCTATATCTACTTATTAATGCAATGGTAGAAATAAACCCAACAAAGATTCCTCAACCTCCATTCCCTCGAGGATACAACCTGAATGTGGCATTTGCTTATCATGGTGGAGTCCCGGGGCATTCCATTAAGCATTGTCCCGGGGCATTCCATTAAGCATTGTATGGCTTTGAAACATAAGGTACAAAGTTTTATTGATGCAGATTGGTTGAAATTTTAGGAAGACAATCCCAATGCGCAAACTAACCCACTCGTGAACCATGGGATTTCTTTTTTGAGTGCTATAGAGGATCAAGAGACATAACAATTGAAGAGAAAGAAAGAACCTATTGTGATGAAGAAGGATTTCTCAGGTGGAGCACTGATACTCACAAATAGGGATGGTGAAGAGTTGCCTTCGCCTGTGAATTTTGATGTCATCAAGAGTTACTATGCATGATGCTTGGGGCAATTTAAAGGTTTGCTTCTAGATGTTTCCAAGGACTTATTAGGATTTTCATGTTTATGCTATTATTGTAAATGACAATTGCAATGTTAATAGTAGGATGAATTTGATGCCATCATCTCTCATTTTCTCACGATTATATCTTTAATATTTATTCGACTTTCACTGGAGTATGAATATATGTTGTTGGTTTGTTTGCTCATGTGACCCATGCTCCAGAGTTGATCTCCCAGTCTGCCCAATCAGAAATTTATGGGTTTGGTGGGTGTTGTAAGCAATGAGTAAAATTGAATAAATATTTGATTGACTTTGTTTCAAAGACATGCATGCGACCTCATCTTATCTTTTTTAAAAACATTATGAATAGTGAAAGTCATTTGGCTTAATCTATCAATTGAAAATCTTTTAAATATTTCTCACCCTTGAAAATTCTCTTTTGAGAACTTGCACAATTTCTTTCATTTCATATTATTACAATCATAAGTTAGGGTATATATGTAAAAAAAGATAAAGAAAACAATCACAAGCGTTTGTTTATTAGAGGTTCTGTCCCAAAATCCAAACTGTAAAAGTCTCCAGTCAATATTTGAAATAACACATGGCCATGTTTCTTCATCCCAAACACTAATTTATCCTTTGCTACCCACTCCGAGCCAAAGTATAATTGTTTTCTAAAAAAACATAGTAGAAACCACTGCCACATTGGCAGGAAGAGCAATGCAAGCAACATAGCTCGAGGTTTACTAAGCTTAGGGTTGGGACCCAAATGATGTTCAAGAAAGAAAATATGCCAAAGGCAAGTAAAGCAAAAAGAGACAAAAGTTCTCCAAATTTGACAAGGAAGGCACAAAAGTGCAATGATGGTCCATGAATAAGACAAATGTAGTAAAGCCCAACCCAAAACACTGAAATGAATTTAAGTACAAGCAAGAAGCTCAAGGTTCTTACTCTATATAACCTGTAAACACTCTTTGAGCCTCTCTAACCTTTCTTTCACATCCCTCTTAACCCTTGACCACGTTACAAGCCCAATAAAGCCCATGTGGATCAAGAAAGGACTAATTTTGATTTTGAGTTTGGATTCTAGAATGGAACATGCACACCCTTGTGATTGTTAAGATAAAAAAAAACCCCCCGAGGTTCACACTTGAACATTTGAGAAGAAAACTCATTTAGCAAAGAGCTCATGGAAGATGCCCAAAGAAAATTGTGATAGTGGGGTCCATTCAACATCAGTCACTCACGCTATGTCCCTAGGGTTCCTTTCAAATCCAAGGGTAGTCTTTGTTACGTAATTCCTTTTGGGATCAACCCATATCATCAAGCTTCAATGGGATCGATAGACTCATGGCATCCCTCTATGATCTTAAATTAGGAAAGTTTCACTTGGTCATATACCAAAGTGTAAGAATCCATTGCCATCCTTCAATGGTTCACGCTATCAATCCCGAAGCCTTATATTTCCTTGTTGTATAGAGCAATCAAAGTTTAAAAAAAGGGACAAACTCTAGAATCAATATTTCAATTGATTGGTTAAACATCAAATGGCTCCACTGCCATCTTCCAAAATTGCCAAGCAATTTGAACAAACAAAACATACACTCTGAAGAGATCTACAAAAATTAGGATGAGGTTGCATGAATCATCACATCTTTTAGAAAGAAACAATCAATATGTGTTTTTCAAAAAAAAAAAAAAAAAACAGCAAAGTGTAACAAGAGAGAAAGAATGTTATGAGCGTTGCACAATTTGAGGCTCTTCCCAGAATGTTGAAACTTGACATATCTCATTTTCATGATTCACAAACTGTTGCATTTCATTTTTGGGTACAAAAGCCCACATTTACTGTGTGTTAGGGCAAAGCCTGCATGTCTCTTTTCATTCATCATAGTGCATTCCAAACTCATGCTTCATATCAGGCTTTAAGTGCATAGTCTTCTCTTTAATTGTCATTTTCTCGAGATCCAGTTAGGGATAAGTGGGCCTTTTAAAGAGTCAACCTCTAGCTTTCTTATAGGTTTGAGCCTCTGGGTACCAGTACCTGTTGGCAAGTTTCATAGGACTCAACGTCCTCAGCATCAACATTTCATAGGACTCAAAGTCCTCACATTTTATGTTTAATAGGACTCAACGTCTTCAGTTTTATGTTTCATAGGACTTAATGTCCTCAACTTTTATGTTTCATAGGACTCACAGTCCTCAGCTTTTATGTTTCATAGGACCTAACATTCTTAACTTTATGTTTCATAGGACTCAACGTCCTCAGCTTTATTTTTCACAGGACTCAACGTCCTCAACTTTAAGTTTCAAAGGACTCAATGTCCTCAGCTTTTATGTTTCATAGGACTCAATGTCCTCAGTTTTATGTTTCATAGGACTCAACGTCCTCAACTTTTATGTTTCATAGGACTCAACGTCCTCAACTTTATTTTTCACAGGACACAACGTCCTCAACTTTATGTTTCATAGGACTCAACGTCCCCAACTTTTATGTTTCATAGGACTCAACGTCCTCAACTTTATGTTTCATAGGACTCAACGTCCTTAACTTTATGTTTCATAAGACTCAACGTCCCCAACTTCTATGTTTCATAGGACTCAACGTCCTTAGTTTTATGTTTCATAGGACTCAACATTCTCAACTTTATGTTTCATAGGACTCAACGTTCTCAACTTTATTTTTCACAGGACTCATCATCCTCAGCCTTATGTTTCATAGGACTCAATTTTCCCAGCTTTTATGTTTCATAGGACTCAACATCCTCAGCTTTATGTTTCACAGGGCTCAACGTCCTCCGTTTTATATTTCATAGGACTCAACGTCCTTTGCTTTATGTTTCATAGGACTCAAAGTCCTCTGCTTTTGTTTATAGGACTCAGTCCTTTGCATTTTGTTTCATGGGATTTGTTTCCATGCCTTGTCACGTTGAACTCAAAGTTCTTTGTTTTGTTGATACACCAAATCCTGCTTTTCTGAAGTTTAGTATTTGTCATGTTGTGACCTTTCAAAGGATCATCCGAACAGAATTAGCATCTTTGTCTTTATTATCTTTTATTTTCAAAAAAGGATAAGAAAAGAGGGGCAGCTGTCATACCCTCATTATGTCTAGGTCCAAAAAAATTGAAACAAAAAATTTAAAAAGACGAAAAAAATAGAAAAAAAGGGAAAGAAAACTATTAAAGGGGAAAGCAAAAATATGAAAAAAAAAAGAGGAAAGAAAACGTAATAAAAAAGGAGAAAGAAAAATATAAAACGAGAAAGAAAAAATGTAAAACGGAAGAAAGAAGGAAAAAAAGAAAGAAAGATAATGAAAAGAAAAAAAGGAAAGGAAGATAATAGAAAAAGAAAAAAAAAAGGAAAGAAAGATAATAAAAAAGGAAAAAAAAGGAAAGTAAGAACAATAACAGTATAAGGGAAAGAATAAAGAGGACAAAGGGAGAAAGAACATTTTAAAAAGGAGAGGTTTGGACACACACAAAAAACATAGGAGGAGAGAAATGAGACACAAATTCCAAGAAAACAAAAGGAGTCAACAAAGTTGTGTAACTTGGTACTGCAGTAAGAGAAAAAGGAGGGGTTTCCAGGTATTCTCTCATTCATTTCTTCTTCCTTCTTTTCCCCTTTATTGTTGTTGTTACTTTTCTAAAATAAAACAAACTTATATTTGCACCCTTTCTTTTACAAATCCACCCTATTCCATTTTGGGCCTAGCCCATTTTTGTTAGATCTAAAATGAAATAAAAACATAAACTACTATTTACGGCTCATTTTTTATACACATACACCCTCTACCATTTTAGGCCTAGCCCATTTTTGTTAAGTCAGAGGAAAAAATAAAAAATACTATTGACACCCTTTTTTTATCATTTTTTTCCTCAATTAAAATTATACATTACTCGAGATTACTTCAAGGTCCAATGCCTTAAGCGATTCTCTCCGCTTTTTCGTAAAAATAAACATCGTATCAAGGTTCAATGCTTTAACGACTCTTTTTTTGCGCAATTAAAATAAATCTTTCAAAATAAAAGTAAAAGTTAAAAGAGATCAAATTAACCCAACACACAATCTATTTTCTACCAAAGAACTACTCTAATTTCTTATTGCACTTGGGGATACGTAGGAGCGAGGACAAACCCCTTGTCGACCCAAAAAACTAAAAAAATATAAAATCATTTTTTTATCTAAAAAATAAAAATGTGCTTTCTTTTTCTAAAAAAAACTAAAAAAGATATAAAATCATTTTTTTTCTAAAAAAGAAAATTGCTTTCTTTTTCTAAAAATCTAAAAAAAATATAAAATCATTTTTTCTAAAAATAAAAATTTACTTTTTTTACTAAAGAATTTTTAAAAAAACATAAAATCTTCGCTTTTGCAAAAATAAAAATTTGATTTCTTCTTCTGAATAAACAAAAATAAAAAATGTATAATTCATGTTTTTAAGAGAAGATCAATAATTAAAAAGTCACTTTATTTTTAACACACTCGTTGTATATTAAAAAAAATTCTCTTGTATATTGTATTCCCAAGAAAATGAAATATTAATTAATGCTTATATTATTTTTTATTAATTTTTTCCCCTGAAAGGAGGATAACAATGTGAATTCCTGCAGTGATAAGAATCATATTATTGTGTAAAAATTTTATTATACTCTCACTATCATTACCCACTATTCCACTACCTCTCTAGCTACCTACTTAACATTTATAGTCAAATCAGATTTCTCTTTGATATAAGCGTGATTTAGGAGGATATTTTAAAAAGTTGTAAGTAGTTGGTGTCGCAAGTTTTGATTGAAATAACCTTTCTATTTTGTGTTGTAATGAGTTTGTTATATATAGAAATTTGATAATTCTATTACATGGACTCACGGGAAGCATAAAAAATTTGATTGTTGATATAAAATATAATAATTTTTTAATAATAAAAAGAATACTTTAGTAATATAACATATAATCTTAGACAAACATAATATGAACCAATTATATATTTTAAATATTCATAGGAATACAAAAATTATTCCCACCCAATTATATTAGTTAACCAAACATATTTCTCTTGAAATATCCAAAAATGTCCTTCCCATCTAATAATTTCCATGAATAACATTCCTAGGAATTTAATAAGTTTCCATGAAATAAACACCTTCTAACATGTGAAATTATAAATAAATAATTTCTATATAACTCTTTTTTATAATCATTGCTATCCATCTATCTATGTTATTTTTGTAAAGTACATCTTTGCAATATTTCAAAATTTTAAAATTAACATGCACACATTTTATTAATTCATATCAAATTTAAAGAGTATTAACAAAAATAAAAATGTTTAGAATTATGGAAAATATGCATAATTAATTTATATATAACATTTTAAAATGTTTATTAAAAGGGAAAAAAGATTATTAATTTTTTTACATAATTAACTCAAAAAATAATTTTGAAGGAAAAAAAACATTGACATTCTTTAAATGACAATATGTAAGGAATTAAATTACTCCCAAAATTTATACTATGATTAATTATCAATTTATTATTACAAAAGAAAATTTTGTCATGTAGGTAAATGTCAGGTGACAACATCATTTTTTTTTTGCCAAAATGCGGATAATTTTTATTTTATTTTGTGTGTACATGTGTGTTTCTTTTGACCACCTCTTGCATGCCTATTTCTTTGGTAATTTTTTAGTCTTATTATTGGTTTTGCTATTTTTTTTTATAGAGGAAGGAAGATATGTAAAACATATATATCAGTCTGAACATGTTAATAACCATAAACAACACATTCAGATCAAACAACGAAAGTAGAAAAGAAAGATAAATTTCAGAGGTACCTATCGGCCTTCTTAAAACATTCAAAGTTTTAGCTCTTCGGACTGTCACTCGTTCAAACTCAATGGTGTGTTTTACTGAACAAAGGAGTAGGCTTAGTGATCTAAAACAAAGAGCACCATGTTCTATTTATAGAACTTTTCCCATCACAGAGCTCAACCTCCATGGATAAGAATGGGTTGTTGCTGAACCTTGCATAAGTTGGTTGAACGTGGACAACAGATGAACCACATACTGAAATGGTTCTCCCATAAAAATAGGAATTGAAAAACAAAGTATTATATTATGTTCCGCTAAACCAGGAAACGGAAATCCAACATTCTCTCACTTGGTCCATTTAACCCAACATTAGTCATAACAAGAAACAAAATATATGAGTCATGGCAATAGGTCCTCTAATAGCGAATATTATCTTCCATGTACTACAATATATAAAGTCTCTAAATGTTAGCTCTCAACTTAATGAATAAACCATATATTTATTCCAGATCAAAACTTAATGATATTTCTCAAAATAAATAAATGAATATGTGCACAAAACCATATTAGAAAATATCAAACTAAATAAGAGTTTCAAAAATAACAATTGTACTTACAATCAAATCATATTATGGAACCAAGTCCCATTCGTACTACATGATCCTTAAAATTCTTTGGTGGCATGCCTTTAGTCAAAGGATCGGCAATCATCAACTCAATGCTAATGTGTTCAATGACCACTTTGTTTTCTTTAACACGTTCTCTTATGGCTAAGTACTTGATGTCAATGTGTTTACTTCGACTTCCACATTTGTTGTTCTTAGCCATGAATACTGCAACAGAGTTGTTGTTGACTTTAAGGCAAGCTGCAAGAAGATTGAAGCAAGGATGAAGGCTTGATGTTTTAGCTTTTTACATGCCCAATCATTTGAAGGCATTTGTAATTTGTCTAAGTGGTTCAAGTGTTTTGCCTTGTGATCTTTCATCTGCATTTGCATTTTCATGCATACATAGTTTTTGATTAAAATCTCAAAGCGATCCAATGATTTCATAAGAAGTTAAGTTCTCATGGCTAAGTATTTGAAAAATGAAAACTTACTATTTTAATCAATTACACAAGCATTTTAATCGATTAAATACATTCATATTATTTTTGAAAAAGCCTTGAAGAACAGTTTAATCGATTACCATCTTCTTGTAATTGATTACATAGTAATATATGAAAAACATGCATCACTGGAATAATCGATTATTCTGTTATGTAATCGATTATCTTAACTTGTTTGTCATTGTGCCTTACTGGTATAATCGATTACCTTGTTTCAGTAATCGATTACACAGGCCGGGTTCGTGTTTTTCATGTTTGAGCTTTACTGGTTTAATCGATTACCAGTCTTACGTAATCGACTATTTCTTCATGCTTCAATTATACTAAGTCTGTTTTAATCGATTAAGTATCGGTTTAATTGATTATCTTGTTCATGAAAACATTTCCAGGAAGCTCAAGAACATATTAATTGATTATGTTATATTTTAATCGATTACATATGGTTAAATAATCGATTACCTTGTCGTTTTAATCGATTATTGTCAGTTAAATCAGTTTTATAACAACTTTGCTTATCTTGTCTTTATAAATAGACTTAGAGCGAATTGTTCTGAGTAACTTTGAGCATTCATGTAAATCACTAAAAGATTAGAAAGCTTTTTCAAAAGCCAAAATACTGATTTGTTCTAAGAGTGAAAAACCTCTCATGAGATCAAGAAAGTAAAATCTTTGAGATGAGTTTTTAAAGAAAATAAGAGATTTCAAGAGTTCTTATTCTGAGCTTTGAATTGCATTCAACCTGATTGATTAGTAACATCATTCATTCATTCATTTGAAGGATCACAGGTTGTATCTCTTGAATCTTTCTTTAGAATTTTTCTGTGTATTAAAAATTATGTTGATATATCTTTGATTCTTTAAAGTGGTTTTCTAGAGTAGGATTCTCTAGAGGTAAGAACAGAGTAGGGTTCTTTGGGTCTTGATCATTTGAAGTCTATAGGGTTTATATTTCTGTTTCTTTATCTAGTGTGGATAAAGGTGATAATTGTAAACTGCTTGTAAAGATTCTTTGATATAGTGAAAACTCTAACCTAGTGTGGGTTGGAAGTAACTGGACGTAGCCTCCAAGGTTGTGAGGTGAACTAGTATAAATTGTCTCGTCTCTTGTCTTGAATTCTATATATTTCATAGCTTATCTTTGTGAAATCAAAATATTACCATCAAAGAAACTATTTTTGTCATTACATGCATATCAAGGATTGATCTTGATTGAAGAAAGAGTTCTGGATTTTCAAAAGGTGAACAAGTGATACGATCCAAGATTTTAATTCCGCAATTTGTTTTAGAAAATTTTAAATATCAGATTTGAACCAATTCACCCCCCTCTTGGTTTATTTGCAGTATATTCATTGTGTTTTTCAATTGGTATCAAGAGCTGGTTCTTGAAAGTTATTCAAGATCACTTTCTTTTTAAAGAAAATGAATACTACTCAAATAACTTTTAAAGAGTGAGCTTCTCTCAATTGTCCACCAATGTTTGAGGGTGAGCATTTTAGTTTTTGGAAAAATCGTATGCAAATCTTTATTCAATCCAATGATCCCGGTGCATGGAATGTTATTGAAAAAGGTCCTTTGGTTCCAATGAAAACTGTTGATAATAAGTTGATTCCCAAAGAATGGGATGAAATGACAGAAGCTGAGAAAAGAGTTGTGCAATATGATTTTAAATCTAAAAACATGATTACATCTGCTTTGTCTTCTGATGAATTTTTTAGAACTGTGAGATGCAGAAGTGCAAAAGAAATGTGGGGAATGTTGGAGGTAACTCATGAAGGAACAGATGAAGTAAGGAGATCAAGGAAGCATGCCTTGATTCACGAATATGAGATGTTCAAGATAAGTAAAACTAAAAACATATCACAACTGCAAACAAGATTCACTCACATTGTCAATAATCTTTTTGGTCTTGGAAAGACTTTTGATGCTGAAGAATAGAACATCAAAATTATAAAGTGTCTCACAAGACCATGGCAACCAAAAGTTACAGCAATCAAGGAATCCAAAGATTTGTCCAAGATGTCCATGGTTGCACTATTTGGTAAGCTTATTGAGTATGAATTTGAAATGTCACAACTAACCAATGCAGAAGATGCAGAAAAGAAGCACAAAAGCATAGCCTTGAAAGCTACATCATCTAAGGTTGAAATAGAAGAAGACTCAAGTGAAGAAGATGAAGATGACAACATGAATCTAATTGTCAAAAAATTCAGCAAATTCATGAGAAGGAACAAAAACAGAAAGTTCACAAAGTTCAACAATAGCAACAACAACACCTCTACCAACTTTACTTGCTTTGAATGTGGAAAACTTGGACACATCAAATCTAAATGTCCAATATTCTTGAAGAAGCAAGAAGGTGAGAGGAAGATAAAGAAGGATGGAAAGCCAAAGAAAGCCTACATTGCATGGGAAGATAATGAATCAACAAGTTCTGAATCAAGGAGTGAGAATGAAGAAGAAGCAAATGTATGCTTCACTTCAACCTTGAGTGATGATGAAGGATTCTCTAATGTTGAATCTGACGTAAATTCAGAATATGATAACATTGTTGATGATTTTCATGAAATGCGTGATGAGGCTCAAAAGCTAGCAAAGGCAAATAATAAGCTGAAAGGAGATCTAAGATGGCACATCACCAAACTTGCAGAAATGCAAAGTGAATTTTGTAAGTTGAAAGAAGAGAATGAAAAATTTCTTTCAAGTTACAAGGCAAATGGTTGTATATGTCCTACTTCCTCTTCTAAGGCAGAAAAATGCAAATTGTTACAAGATGAGTTGGATGCTTTCAAAAGAAGCCAAGGAGAAAAGTATATGCTACTACTTTTAGAAAATAACTATTTGGTTGATCTTTTGAGAAAGCTTTATAAAGGAAAGTGCAACTTGGCTGAAATGTTAAGGGTGAAAAAATATGCTGGAGATAATTCTAGTTTGGGATACAAACATGGTTCAAAATATAGTGGAAAAACCAAATTTGTACCACCAAAACAGAAGAATCAAGAGAGTTTTTATAAATCAAAGTTTAATCAAAATGCTTATTTTGAAAAAATGCTTATTTTGAAAGACCATCAGGAGCTGTAACTTGTAACTATTGCATGAAGAAAGGACATACATCTTTTAAATGCAATGCCAGGAAATATTATGTGCCTAATGGAGAATGTATATGGGTGCAAAAGAAAAAGAAAATTGTTAACCCCTATGGACCCAACCTTAATTGGGTACCTTTCCTTGTTACTTGATTTGAATTTTGTAGGTGTGTCTAAGAGCAAAATCATCACTATGATATCTTGATAGTGGCTGCTCTAGGCACATGACAAGCGACATATCCATGCTTACAAATGTTATACTAAAAGATGGAGGATTTGTAACCTACGACGATAATAACAAAGGAAAGATAATTGGAGAAGGAAACATAGGAGACAGCTTCAAAACTATGATCAGAGATGTTTTGTATGTTGATGGCTTGAAACATAATCTCCTAAGCATAAGCCAACTATGTGACAAAGGGTTCAAAGTTTCTTTCAACAACAATTGCTGTTTGATTTGTGACAGTCCAAGTGGTGAAGTTATCCATGTTGGTAAAAGAAAGGGTAACATTTATGTTTTGTCCATTAATCATGCATTCATTCATAACACTAGCTGCCTTGTAAGTAAAACTAATGAAACATGGTTATGGCATAGAAGGGCAAGTCATATAAATATGTATCATATGAACAAGCTTGTGAAAAAGGATTTGGTCATAGGCTTACCTAAGCTTAAGTTTGAGAAGGATAAAATATGTGAAGCTTGTCAAAGAGGGAAACAAACAAAGAATTCTTTTCTAAGTAAAAATGTTGTTTCTACCTCTAGACCTCTTGAGTTGCTTCATTTGGATTTATTTGGTCCTTCAAGAACCATGAGCTTGGGAGGTAATTTCTATGGACTTGTCATTGTAGATGATTACTCAAGATACACATGGACTTTATTCATAAGATCCAAAAGTGATGCATTCACAACATTTAGAAAATTGGCCAAAATAATTCAAAATGAAAAAGATTGCAATATTGTTTCAATTAGAAGTGATCATGGTGGAGAATTCCAAAATGAATACTTTGAAAAATTTTGTGAAGAATTTGGAATTAATCACAATTTTTCAGCTCCAAGAACACCCCAACAAAATGGTGTTGTGGAGAGGAAAAACAGATCACTTGAGGATAGGGATGGCAAAACGGGCCTAGCCCGCCGGGCCAGCCCGTTTAGCCCACAAAAAAATGTGGGCTGGGTTGATACTTTCAACCCACTTATCCAAAACGGGTCGGGCCAAAATCGGGCCCGGGCCGGGCCAGCCCACCGGGCCAACAGCCCACCAATCCCAACAATCATTGAGAAGCTGAGAGTTCAGAGTTGGCAGTGTTATCTCACTCTGCTCCCTTTGGAACACGAGACCCCATCTTCCCCTTCGGCATTCTCTCCAACACCACGCGCTTCCGTTCCAAGTTTCCATTTTTCTCCCTTTCATCATCGCCAAACCCATCTGGGTATGAGGGTATCCTCCATTTCGCACACTCTTTTCTTCTTCTTCTTCTTCTTCGCAGAGAGAGAGAGAGAGAGAGAGAGTTTGAAAACAAGTGCTCCCACCCCTGCACCGCAGTCCGCAGAGAGAGTGAGAGGCATAACCGCACCGCCACACCCGCAATCTCGGCGTCTTCGTCCCAGGTCCCCGCTGCGGCGTCTCCGTCCCTGCTTCGACACTCCACGGTTCGTTCTCTAACAATTCTTTCTCCTAACCTATCTTTCTATTTTTTCCATTAAAGCATTATTTGATACCCTCACTGCAGCAACACATTTTTCCTCATTCTCTTAAACATTTTATCTTCTCTCTTCATTTGATCTGCATAAAATTGCATAAATATAAAAAAATGAAGGTATGGCTCATTTCATACTAACAATTGGTCCTCGATTTGGGGGTGCCATTGATGATGTTGCTCGCTATTTCAAGGATGCTTATGACAGGGTATGAATAATAGCCTTTTCCTGTGACGCTGGCCATCCAACTACAGTTTTAACATGTGGTGCTATGCTTTTTCTTGTTACAGAGTGTTACACCTTATGAATATGTTGGAAGTATGAAGAAGAAGGGCATCCGTGTTCCAGGAATAGGCACAGGTAGTGTATATTGTGTGTTCATTTACTAATTTATAACTTTTTCTTGGATCTTCTTGCTGGTAGCGAAATGTTCACCAAGCAAGAGGTTGATGAAATTATGGAGATTGGCTATCTGAATGGGCTTTTTGTTTTGGCACGCTCCATTGGTCTGGTTGGGTGAGTTTCATTTTGATTTTGTAAATTGGTCAGGAAGAGCATTTCTTTCTCTTTTTTAGTAAATTACGGATATCATTTTGGACACGTATAAGAAAGAAATTCAACATCATGGTGACTATTTTCTGTAACATTTTCCTTGTTTATGAATAGTGTTGTTAGGTGTGTAAATGTTTTCTTCTTTGCATCACGCGTCTTATCTTTTGTTTGTTTTATAATTGTGTAATACTTACTCATTTACTATAAATATCTGCAATGAAATCAGTAATATTATTTGATCATATAAAATTATGAAGTTACTAAGTATTAGTTAAACCCTACTGTTGTGTTGCTTCTGATCTTTTCAGTATGATTTGTTTGGATTTATTGATGGGGGATTCAGAAAATTTTATGTGTTTCTACATCCATGTGCATTAGTGGGGTAAATATGGTTGACATTGACTCATATAACTTCCTATTCAAAATAACTCTTTGCTGTGCTGCAATGCTGATACTGATTTAATAACAACACAGATTTGAATTCTTTTGTTAGTTTTGTATTTTGAGCTGACCAGTGACCACTCTTTGCTGTCTCCTTTCTCCCATTTTGTATTTTAAATTTTTTTTAAAACTTTTTTTATTTTTAAGTGGGCTGGCCCGCTAGCCCACTAACCCACCTTAAAGTGGGGCGGGCTAGCATTTCCAGCCCACTTTGTAAAAGTGGGCTAGCCCGGCCCGGCCTATTTTTTTGGTGGGCCAAGGCCAGCCCGGCCCGTTTTTGGTGGGCTGGCCCACTTTGCCAACCCTACTTGAGGAAGGTGCAAGAACTCTTCTAAATGAAACAAAATTGCCTAAACACTTTTGGGCTAATGCTGTAAGTACAGTTTGTTATACTTTGAATAGGATTTTCATAAGGTCTATTTTGAAGAAAATCCCTTATGAACTATACAAAGGAAGGAAACCAAACATATCTCATTTTAGAGCATTTGGCTGCAATTATTTTGTTTTAAATAATGGTACAGATTCTTTTGGCAAATTTGATTCTAACGCTGATGAAGTAATTTTTCTTGGTTACTCTTTGCAAAGTAAAGCTTATAGGATCTTTAATAAAAGAACATTATGTGTTGAGGAATCTGCCCATGTCACATGTGATCAGTCTAACCCCTCTAAGGAGGATATGGAGTGTGATGTTGATGCAGGACAAAAGGAACAATTTCTGCAACTTGATGATTTGAATGAGAAAGAAAAAACTGAACCAAATGATGTACTGGATCAGTCAACTACTTTACAAAAGCACAAGGAGTGGAGGACAAGTAAAGATCTTTCCCTTGACAATATAATTGGGGAAGTATCCAAGGGAGTTTCTACTAGATCCTCTTTAAGAAATCTTTGTTGTACCATGACTTTTGTTTCACAGATTGAACCAAAAAGTATTGATCAAGCTCTGCTGGATAAACATTGGTTAATGGCTATACATGACGAGTTAAATCAATTTAAAAGAAATGAAGTTTGGGAGTTAGTCCCTAGACCATCAACTCATATACCTATTGGCACAAAATGGGTTTTTCGAAACAAGCTAGATGAAAGTGGAATCATAGTAAGGAACAAGGCTAGATTGGTTGCTAAAGGATACAACCAAAAGGAAGGCATAGACTATGATGAAACTTATGCTCCAGTAGCTAGATTAGAAGCCATTAGGTTGTTACTTGCATATGCATGTTGAAAATACTATGAATACACTACAAATGAACCAAGAGGGGGGTGAATTGGTTCAAACTGGAAATTTAAAACTTTCTTAAACAAATTGCGGAATTGAAACTTAGGATCGTATCACAAGTTCACCTTTACAAAAATCAGAAATCTTTCTTCACCCAAGATCACCTATAGTTATGAAAGCAATGACAGAAAAATGTTTCTTTAATAATAAAGCTTGAGTTCACAAGGACATGTAATGAAAATATAGAAATCTAAACAAAACACAAAGAAATTATACTGGTTCACCTCTCAACCTTGGAGGCTACATCCAGTTGCTTCTAACCCACACTAGATTAGAGTAAATCCTAAATCAAAGAATCTTTTACAAGCTATTTACAAGTGACCTCTTTATCAACACTAGACAAAGATACTGATTCTAAAATCCTATTAGAATACAAGTCACCAAGATACTGAGAACCCTACTCAGAATCTCAAACCTAGAGAACCCTACTCTAGCAAGCTTGAAAAGAAACCAATGATATATCACAATACAACAGAAAATGTTAGAACATCTAAAAAGATAGGTTCAAGATAAACACAACCTGAGATCTTTCATGTATGAATGAATGAGAATGAAATGAGATTACCACACTCTTCAGGTTGTTAAGCATAATAGCTCAGAATCACAATCTTAAAAACCTTCTTTCTTTAAAACATCTTCTCTAAAAAACTTAGAAATCTTGATCACACAAGATGTTGTTTGAACTCAGAGTAAAACAGTAATTTGGGCACTTATGAAAGCTCATAAACTTTTGGGTAAGTCACACTACTACTGAGTAAATCGCTCAATGTCTATTTATAAGAAAAAGACTCACCAAGCTTTATAAAAAATAGAATTAACTGACAATAATCGATTAATCCGCTAGTGTAATCGATTAAATTGTCATATGTAATCGATTAAAGTAACTAGATAATCGATTAAATTGTTCATCAGCTTTCTGGAAATGGTTTCATGAACACAATAATTGATTAAACCGTTCAGTAATCGATTAAACCAGAACAACATCATGAAAAATGAAATAAGATAATCGATTACAGAAGGAGGTAATCGATTAAACCAGTGATGCATGGTTTATCATAAAACACTATGTAATCGATTACAAGAAACCAGTAATTGATTAAACTGTTCTTCAAGGCTTTTCCAGAAAAGTTTGAATGACTTTAATCGATTAAATTGATTGTGTAATCGATTAAAGCAGTAAGATTTGCTTTTTTAAAGAACATAGCCTTTGAGAACTTAACTTTTTGTAAAACCATTTGATTTCTTTAAGATTTAAAAACCATGTATGCATGATCATGAGAATGCACATGCTAATGAAAAATCACAAGGCATTTATCTTGAACCACTTTAACAAATTACAAATGCCATCAAAATGATTGGGCATGTAAAAAGCTAAAACATAATCAAGTCTTCAACCTTGGTTCAATTCCTCTTGTAGCTTCCTTTAAACTCAATACATGTGTGATGAACTTCAAATTGTTTCAAATGGATGTTAAAAGTGCATTTTAAAATGGCTACATTGAAGAAGAAATATATGTAGACCAGCCACCTAGATTTATTGACTTTAAACATCCTAATCATGTTTTCAAATTAAGAAAATCTCTATATGGTTTGAAACAAGCACTAAGGTCTTGGTATGAAAGGTTAAGCAAATTTTTGCTTGAACAATCTTTCATAAGAGAACAAGTTGACAAAACTTTGTTCATCAAGAAAAGAGGAAATGATATATTGCTGGTTCAAATTTATGTGGATGACATTATATTTGGTTCAACTAATCAATCTATGTGCAAAAAATTCTCAGTAACAATGCAGAATGAGTTTGAGATGTCAATGATGGGGGAGATTACATTCTTTCTAGGACTACAAGTCAAGCAATTGAAGAATGGAAGCTTCCTTAGTCAAGCCAAGTACTGTCTAGAGATGATCAAGAAGTATGAAATGGAAAATTGCAAGGATGCTACAACACCAATGGCAAACATCTACCTATCTTGATTCAAATGACAAAGGAATAAGTGTTGATGAGTCCAAATACAGGGGAATGATTGGATCCTTGCTATACTTAACTACCAGTAGACCTAATATTATGTTAAGTGTTTGCTTGTGTGCTAGATATCAAGCAAATCCCAAAGAATCTCATCTAGCAGCAGTCAAGAGGATCCTCAAATATCTCAAGTCTACACTAAGAGTAGGACTTTGGTACTATCAGCTTGATTGGATATTCTGATTCTGACTTTGCAAGGTACAAATTGGATAGAAAGAGTATAAGTGGAACATGCCACTTGTTAGGAAGCTCTTTAATTTCTTGGCACTGCAAGAAGCAATCATGTGTTGCCTTATCCACTGCTGAAGCTGAATATATTTCTGCTGGAAGCTACTGTGCACAAAGTCTTTGGTTGAAGCAACAACTTCAAGACTTTGGTGTTGATATACAGGAGATACCATTGCTGTGTGATAATACTAGTGCAATCAACATATCCAAAAATCCTATTATGCACTCAAGGACCAAACACATTGATATCAGACATCATTTTATCAGAGATCATATCCTAAAAGGTAACATCAAAATTGAGTTTGTTGAAACCAACTATCAATTAGCTGATATTTTCACTAAACCTTTGGATATAGATAGATTCTACACACTTAGAAACATGCTAGGAATTTTAGATGAATCTAATGTGTGTTGACTTGAAGTTTATATGCTCATCTACATGAAATTGCATCATTTATTGGCCATTCATCTCAAGTTATATAAATTCGAATTTTCCTGCATAATTACCATTCGTACTGATAGTTTCACTGTAATAATCGATTAAGGCACAGATTAATCGATTAAATGAACCTGAAAAGTTGTTTTGAATGAAGTTTGTGCTTATGAAATCGATTACATTAGAAGTATAATCGATTATTCTTCATAAGAAAATATTTCTAAAAAATGAAGTTCACTGGAATAATCGATTACACCATCAAATTAATCGATTACATAAGGAGAAAAATATTTTTAAATATTTCATGTCATATATAACCCAGTGCCAGGTTATGCCGAACTCATAAATAACTGGCCGGGTTCCCAGGCTTAATACCTTTACAAGTCAATTCGGGCTGGGTTGCTTACTCATCCGGGTTTCAAGGTTCTTATGAACCAGCCAAACTCCACAATAAGTCGAGCTCCACCATAAGCCGAGCTCCACCATAAGTCGAGCTCCACAGTAAGCCGAGCTCCACTTCACTATAATCCGAACTGTAATCCGAGCTCCACAATAATCGATTACACCTCATCTTCCTGAAATACACTTACTGACTTAATCGATTACCCCTTCGAATTAATCGATTACAGTCTCTGCAGGAACTGATTTTTCTTACGAATTAATCGATTACATTAGCATATAATCGATTATTCATGGAGTTACTGCAAAATCTGCAAGATTTTCTTGGAAATTGTAATTGCCCAACTGCCACCAAATTCAAAATTTGAATTTTCTGTGCTTTAAATTTAGTAGGTTTATTCGTATTAATTGTTATTCATTTCAAATTTCAAATTTGAGGCCTTATATCATCTATAAATATAGCTTATCTTGAAGAAAATATTCACACCATTTTGCAACCTTAAGCCTTGTTGTGTTCTTTCTTCTTCTTAGTCTTATAACTCTGTCCAGATAGTCTTTTCTCAAAAATTCATTATGTCTGCTCCTAAAAGAACCAAAACCTCTAAGAGAAAGAGTGTTGAAACCTCTAACGCTACAGAAAATAGGTTAGATCATTGGTTTCCTAGTGAGTGTGAGAAAATGACCTACCTGCAGTTTAATGCCACCAAACTGATATGTCCACATAAACACCTTGACCTTGCCTGGTTCACTAATGAAGATTTTCAATTCCCTACTATGCTTGAAAACCAGGGTTTGAAGAAATTTGTTGAGATGAAGGGTACCTTCTACCCTGAGTTAGTGAAGGTGTTTTACACCTGTTCTAAATTTTCCATGGATGAGACTATCCTATCTCAAGTGAATGGAGTGGCCATGGAAATCACTCCTGAAGTTTGGCAAGAGGTGGTTGGAATTTCCTTTGAAGGTAAAAGGAAATTTGAAGAGAAGGCTGGAGGGTCCAATAGAGTAGAGACCTATAGAGGGATGCTTCTTGACCCTCAAATGAGACTGAAGCTGAGACTTAGTATTGGTTCTATGACTCATGATGACACACTTCTTCACTATATCATCACCTATATCTTGACTCCTAGGTACACTAATCATGCACAAGCCAAAGATGATGATATTCAGATTGTGTATGGTCTGAAAAAATGGTATTCAAATGAACTGGATACTCATCATTGAGGAAATTATGCTCAAATCCAAAAGATTCATGAATTACCCATTTCCATATGCTGTACTGATTTTCAGATTTATTGATTACTTCAAGGTGGATGTCACTAATGAGGTTGTTGACCACACAAATTCCAGCAATAGCCTCATTAAGGAAAAACATCTTACCAAGCTTGGAATGGTTAAGACACTATATGGATGGCAGATGGCTGGGCAACAAATTTCTCCTATTGGTGCTGAAGAGGAAGGTGAAGAAGATGAAGAAGAGGCTGAAGGCTCTGCTCAACCATCCTACAGTCCTTTTGAATCTCTAATGATTCAAAAGAGGGATGCTTTATTGTCTCTTCATCATGAGCACAGAGCTGAGACAAATTCATCTTTGGAGGAGATGAAATCTAGATTGGAAAACATAGAAGCTAGGCTTGTCCTTGATGACTTTGATAAATCAGTTTAGAGTGCATATGTTTTTCTTTCTAGTTGCTGCTTCGTTATGCTCTTGCTATCTTTTATCAATCATTGTTAAGTTTGTTATGGTTCAGTATTTTAGATTTCCGTTTGATTAATGTACTGCTTGCATTTGATTTAATACAAGTATTTCTATTTCTCTCCTTTTATTCTCCTTGTTTATAATATAATCATTTTTTTCTTTGATAAGCCAAATAGGGGGAGAAATAATTGAAATAACTTTATGTTACATGTATTGCATGAATACTTTAATTCTGCAAAATCTACCCAAGTCAGGGGGAGCATTGTTTTAAATTACTTATGCTTACGCTTGTTCTTGCAAAAAGCTGACTTAGATTTTAGGAATCATTCATCCCTCTAAAGCAATTAAAAGATTAGACAAATGGACAATTGATTTGGCATGCTTAAAGCCAAAAAGGGGGAGATTGATGACTTTACGGCAAGCTGCAAGAAGATTGAAGCAAGGATGAAGGCTTGATGTTTTAGCTTTTTACATGCCCAATCATTTGAAGGCATTTGTAATTTGTCTAAGTGGTTCAAGTGTTTTGCCTTGTGATCTTTCATCTGCATTTGCATTTTCATGCATACATAGTTTTTGATTAAAATCTCAAAGCGATCCAATGATTTCATAAGAAGTTAAGTTCTCATGGCTAAGTATTTGAAAAATGAAAACTTACTGTTTTAATCAATTACACAAGCATTTTAATCGATTAAATACATTCATATTATTTCTGAAAAAGCCATGAAGAACAGTTTAATCGATTACCAGCTTCTTGTAATCGATTACATAGTAATATATGAAAAACATGCATCACTGGAATAATCGATTATTTTGTTATGTAATCGATTATCTTAACTTGTTTGTCATTGTGCCTTACTGGTATAATCGATTACCTTGTTTCAGTAATTGATTACACAGGCCGGGTTCGTGTTTTTCATGTTTGAGCTTTACTGGTTTAATCGATTACCAGTCTTACGTAATCGACTATTTCTTCATGCTTCAATTATACTAAGTCTGTTTTAATCGATTAAGTATCGGTTTAATCGATTATCTTGTTCATGAAAACATTTCCAGGAAGCTCAAGAACATATTAATCGATTATGTTATATTTTAATCGATTATTGTCAGTTAAATCAGTTTTATAACAACTTGGCTTATCTTGTCTTTATAAATAGACTTAGAGCGAATTGTTCTGAGTAACTTTGAGCATTTGTATGAATCACTAAAAGATTAGAAAGCTTTTTCAAAAGCCAAAATACTGATTTGTTCTAAGAGTGAAAAACCTCTCATGAGATCAAGAAAGTAAAATCTTTGAGATGAGTTTTTAAAGAAAATAAGAGATTTCAAGAGTTCTTATTCTGAGCTTTGAATTGCATTCAACCTGATTGATTGGTAACATCATTCATTCATTCATTTGAAGGATCATAGGTTGTATCTCTTGAATCTTTCTTTAGAATTTTTCTGTGTATTAAAAATTATGTTGATATATCTTTGATTCTTTAAAGTGGTTTTCCAGAGTAGGGTTCTCTAGAGGTAAGAACAGAGTAGGGTTCTCTGGGTCTTGATCATTTGAAGTCTGTAGGGTTTAGATTTCTGTTTCTTTATCTAGTGTGGATAAAGGTGATAATTGTAAACTGCTTATAAAGATTCTTTGATATAGTGAAAACTCTAACCTAGTGTGGGTTGGAAGTAATTGGATGTAGCCTCGAAGGTTGTGAGGTGAACCAGTATAAATTGCCTCGTCTCTTGTCTTGAATTCTATATATTTCATAGCTTATCTTTGTGAAATCAAAATATTATCATCAAAGAAACTATTTCTATCATTACATGCATATCAAGGATTGATCTTGATTGAAGAAAGAGTTCTGGATTTTCAAAAGGTGAACAAGTAATATGATCCAAGATTTTAATTCCGCAATTTGTTTTAAAAAATTTTAAATATCAGATTTAGACCAATTCACCCCCCCCTCTTGGTTTATTTGCAGTATATTCATTGTGTTTTTCAATTGGTATCAAGTGCTGGTTCTTAAAAGTTATTCAAGATCACTTTCTTTTTAAAGAAAATGAATACTGCTCAAATAACTTTTAGAGAGAGAGCTTCTCTCAATTGTCCACCAATGTTTGAGGGTGAGCATTTTAGTTTTTGGAAAAATTGTATGCAAATATTTATTCAATCCAATGATCCCAGTGCATGGAATGCTATTGAAAAAGGTCCTTTGGTTCCAATGAAAACTGTTAATAATAAGTTGATTCCCAAAGAATGGGATGAAATGACAGAAGCTGAGAAAAGAGTTGTGCAATATGATTTTAAAGCTAAAAACATGATTACATCTGCTTTGTCTTCTGATGAATTTTTTAGAACTGTGAGATGCAAAAGTGCAAAAGAACTATGGGAAATGTTGAAGGTAACTCATGAAGGAACAAATGAAGTAAGAAGATCAAGGAAGCATGCCTTGATTCATGAATATGAGATGTTCAAGATGAGCAACACTAAAAACATATCACAGTTGCAAACAAGATTCACTCACATTGTTAATAATCTTTTTGGTCTTGGAAAGACTTTTGATGCTGAAGAATAGAACATCAAAATTCTGAAGTGTCTCACAAGACCATGGCAACCAAAAGTTACAGCAATCAAGGAATCCAAAGATTTGTCCAAGATGGCCATGGCTGCACTATTTGGTAAGCTTATTGAGTATGAATTTGAAATGTCACAACTAACCAATGTAGAAGATGCAGAAAAGAAGCACAAAAGCATAGCCTTGAAAGCTGCATCATCTAAGGTTGAAATAGAAGAAGACTCAAGTGAAGAAGATGAAGATGACAAAGTGAATCTAATTGTCAAAAAATTCAGCAAATTCATGAGAAGGAACAAAAACAGAAAGTTCACAAAGTGCAATAAGAGAAATGACAACAATAGCAACAACAACACCTCTACCAACTTTACTTACTTTGAATGTGGAAAACCTGGACACATCAAATCTAAATGTCCAATATTCTTGAAGAAGCAAGAAGGTGAGAGGATGATAAAGAAGGATGGAAAGCCAAAGAAAGCCTACATTGCATGGGAAGATAATGAATCAACAAGTTCTGAATCAAGGAGTGAGAAGAAGAAGAAGCAAATGTATGCTTCACTTCAACCTTGAGTGATGATGAAGGATTCTCTAGTGTTGAATCTGAGGTAAATTCAGAATATGATAACATTGTTGATGATTTTCATGAAATGCATGATGAGGCTCAAAAGCTAGCAAAGGCAAATAATAAGCTGAAAAGAGATCTAAGATGGCACATCACCAAACTTGCAAAAATGTAAAGTGAATTTTGTAAGCTGAAAGAAGAGAATGAAAAATTTCTTTCAAGTTACAATGCAAAAGGTTGTATATGTCCTTCCTTTTCTAAGGCAAAAAAATGCAAATTGTTACAAGATGAGTTTGATGCTTTCAAAAGAAGCCAAGGAGAAAAGTATATGCTACTACTTTTAGAAAATAACTATTTGGTTGATCTTTTGAGAAAGCTTTATAAAGGAAAGTGCAACTTGGCTAAAATGTTAAGGGTGCAAAAATATGCTGGAGATACTTCTGATTTGGGATACAAACATGGTTCAAAATATAGTGGAAAAACCAAATTTGTACCACCAAAATAGAAGAATCAAAATAGTTTTTATAAATCAAAGTTTAATCAAAATGCTTATTTTGAAAGACCATCAAGAGCTGTAACTTGTAACTATTATGTGCCTAATGGAGAATGTATATGGGTGCAAAAGAAAAAGAAAATTGCTAACCCCTATAGACCCAACCTCAATTGGGTACCTTTCCTTGTTACTTGATTTGAATTTTGCAGGTGTGTCTAAGAGCAAAATTGCAATTTTCGTTTATCGCATGCAAACTATTCGATAAAAATTCCCCTATTATTTACTAGTGAATTGAAGTTGGAACCATATTGATTGTGTCTCTGAGTCAAACTAGGTTAATCGTGTGCTACAAAATTAGTGTAGTTTAATTGTTTTGAAGCAATACGACATCGGTTATCAAAACTGGCGCCGTTGCTAGGGACACGGTTCATTATGTGCTAACTTTAATTCACTCATAATTAGATAATAGCATTAGTAAAATATAAAAGAAAAAATATATATTTACATTCACTACATATTTACATCCTACTACACAATTGCACTTTGTTACATATTTTCCTTATTTCTGTTGGTTGTTATGAAGTGTATGTGAGGTGCTGGTGCAAAACAGCGAAAAAAATAGGGGAAAAACATAGGAGTAGTAGGGAGAGATTTGGTGTAGTGTAGTTGTGTTTGTTATGCAATTTGCTGTCCAGAAATTTTCAGTCTTGTGGAGTTTTACTGTGAAACTTGGTATCCAAAGTTTATCTCCCATTCTAAGTAAAATTAACCCCTATAAAGGTTAGGTGTGGGTTAAAATTGGCAAATTCAACCTCTAAGTAGGAGTTTTAGCACAATTTTAACAATTAGCGCAAGGGCATTCTAATCATTTCATAGCAAACTATCTCAGAATGGGCTGAAATTTTCCTAGAATGTGAAGAAAATTAATACATCAACGTGACCTTGTGAATGATGAACACAGTCAGGGGGGGTCCAAATTTCCAAATTCGATGATCTAGACCACTTTTGAATTTATTTTGTGTTTTCATGATTTTTAAAAATCACCAAAAAAATCAAGCATGATTTATAGATATTTGCTGTGGTGTTTTTAAAAATTTTTAGGGCAGTTTTCCATTTTCTATTTCATTTCAGCATATATTGTAAATAGTGTCCTAGTAGAGTAGTTGTGTGACATTTCTTTGATTTCTCTGTTTTTGTCCCTTATGAGTTGAACTGTGCATGACTAGGTCCACACCAAGTGATTTGCATTCATATGATTCTGAGATAGATAGGACATTTCACAGATTAAGCAGAAATAATAATAGTGTAGATGAATTTGATAGTGTAGTTCTAGATAGCAGTGTAGTGTCTTCTGATTCTGAATATCTTAATTATAAAATTTTTGTTGATACAATGCCTGATAACAACTTAACTTTTAAGGAATTGGCTACACCTGATGTTGTTTACCAACCTTGGTGTATTCAATATCCTGAGACTGAGGTTAGTTATGAGCTATGTAACACCCTGTATGCATCCGGTTTGTTAACATTCAATTATGGTTGTTAAGCGCAATAATTAATTAAAGATAATTAATTAGGAAGCAACTAATAAATATGACGTCATCATATGTCCACAATAATATCATTTGTGTATTATTTATGGTAAACACTCATGAAAATACAACGTATTAGGTATCAAATGAGCATCCTCCCCTCAGGGCCGGGGTACAAAATATATATAGACATAACAAAAAAATAATGAGCCAACATGCTCTCAAAAAGAAAACTATGCCTAAGGTTCACTCAGAACCCCATCCCAGCTCAGCCTCTTGTCCGGGATTCATCGGGCTGCCTCCTTACCTAGGCCTCTTGCCTCGGGATCCACCATCCACTTGATGATCATCACCTGCAAAGACATATAATCCCCAACCGAAGTGAGATACAATCTCAGTAAACTCAGGGTTCTTGGAGGGCACATTCTCCCAGGACTTACTCATACGTATATATATATATATATATATATATATATATATATATATATATAACATTGCCTAAGAAAGATTATCCACTTAAGGGCACATTCTCTCAGGACTTTACGTATCATCGCCTGAGAAATATCATTCACTTAAGGGCACATTCTCCTAGGACTCCACGTATCATTGCTTGAGGAAGATCATCCACAGAATGGCATATTCCCTCAGGACTTACTCGGACATATATGGCACTTTAGAGAGAAGATCATCCACTTAAGGGCACATTCCTCTCAGATTTTATTTTATATACATATATTGACCACTTAGAGTTGTTCCACATGACTTTGGCTCTAAGGGAAGTCCATATTTAGTTCATTCTACTGGCCAGAGAATCTCATCAATCATACAATATATCATCACAGTGTACATCATATGCATGTTCTCAATAAAAGGCAGTAATACACAATTTCAATACTACATGCATCATGACATACAATAACCATTACTCCCTCAGAGTAGGGTGGAACACAGTCAAGGGAAAAACTCCCAAGAACAGAGAGCTTACCTGCTCTAAGTGTTACACTGGCTCTCCCGACCTCATGGTCACAACCACCTATATTTTATGTATCGTGCTCTGCAAAAGCATGCAAGAAAACAAAATGGTTATCAACCGTTGCATGCAAGCGTCCATAACGGTCATCAATCGTTGTATGAAAAAGAAACACTATTATTTTCCTAAAGAACCCAAGCCTAGTTCTAGCTCTAGCTCAAATGGGTCTCTATACATCTCAAAAACATAGTCTCAAATAATCGGTAAGACGTGAGTGTCTTACCTCTACAACGTTCAGGAAGGCTAGAGGACAGCGTCTCCAAGCTCGAATGTCCTTAAAAATCCCTTTTTTCCCTCAAAGTCAAAACTCTTTAAGCGTTCTTAGAGAAGACGATCTCTCCATCTGATGGTTTTCAGAAGAAACCAAGGTTGGAATCTAGCTATGGGGTGGTTCCTTTCAACTTTCCAGTTGCATGCAAAAGGGTTTTGGTTAAGGGTGAGTGGTTATGAAGTTTCTCTCACTTGGAAATGGAGAAAACGAAGACAGGAAGAAGATGATAGTGTTTGCGTCGAAACGTAGAAAAGTAGTCTATTTAAATGGCCCTGGCGCGTGTGTCACGAGCCAACAGTGCCAGATGTCAAAAAAATTAGCTTTGTCATCATACACCAAAAATCTACCTTGTACAACTCTGCATTCGTAACCTGGACAACCTTGTGCAGGTTCATGGTATTAATACAATCAAAAGTCTTACCTGTTGTATCAAGTAAGTGTTGTCTAATTTAATTGATTACAAACGCTTATGTAATCGATTACATAGTGCTGGGTCCGTCCTCGACACTTTATAAAATCCAAGGTACCGCCCTTGTCCGACCTTATCCGACCTTGTTCGGGGTCTACCTCGACACTTTCCTACCTCCACGTCAGCACTGCCCCATAAAGGTGCTATATACTCTACAAAGAGACAACCTGACCACACGAATCTGGTTTCCTCATTAACACTTAACTTAAAAGACGCGAACCCGGATCCATTACAGGGTCGTTATAAACACCACTTCCTCCTAATCATAAAATTATTATATTAAAGTGCCAACCTGGACACCCAGTACCTTACAAGCTAAAATCTGGATTGATCCATTTGCTTCCAAATTTTCATGGCCTTGCAGGTGAAGATCCACACAAGCATCTTAAGGAGTTTCATGTAGTGTGTTCCACCATGCGACCACATTACATTCATGAGGATTATGTCAAGATGAAGGCATTTCCATTCTCTCTGGATGGTGTGGCCAAGGACTAGTTGTACCTTCAACCAGATCCTATCAACACCTGGACAGATATGAAGAAAAGGTTCTTGGAGAAATTCTTCCCTACATCCAGAACAGCTTCCATTCGGAAAGAAATTTGTGGTATAAGAAAGCTCCCTGGAGAGACATTGTATGAGTACTGGGAGAGATTCAACAAGCTGTGTGCTACTTGTCCTCACCATCAAATCAGTGAGCAACTATTGATCCAGTATTTTTATGAAAGTTTGATGTTGATGGATAGGAGTATGATAAATGCAGCCAGTGAAGGCGCCTTGATGGACAAGACTCCTGTTGCTGCAAGACAGTTGATTTCTAACATGGCAGCCAACTATCAACAATTTGGTACTAGAGGTGCTGCAACATCCAAGGCTGCTGCAAATGAAGTTTCTATTTCTATGGTTGCTGATAACTAGAGGTTGGAGAACAAACTAACAGAGTTGACATTGATAAATGATGTCGTATCGCTTCAAAACAATTAAACTACGCTAATTCTGTAGCATAGGATTAACTTAGCTCAACTCATAGACACAATCAATATGGTTCCAACTTCAATTCACTAGTAAATAATAGGGAAATTTTTATCGAACAGTTTGCATGCGATAAACGAAAATTGTAGAAAAACGTAGAAAAATAGAAACTAACAGAATTGATAATAGGTATTCTAAAACAGATTAAAAAAACATCAATCCAATTCACCAAACCAAGCAATGCGAATTATCATATTTCTCAGATAATGATCTTGTTATGAAAGATCTTTCAATTTCATTAGAAGTAGTTCAATCGAATTAACCCCTAAATTAATTGAAACCACAAACCTAATTAAAATATCATCCAAATAATCTGTGATTAAAAGTTGAAATTAGGAAATGAATCCATAAACTAATCCATTTTCAATTCTAAACACATTTATAATCATGAAAATCGAATAGAGGATAGAAGAAGAAAGTGAACATTCATACAGAAATTGAAATACCAAACCAGAACTCAAATTCTCCTTGCTTAGGCTAGATCCTTTGATTGATTGATTGTTTAGCCTTCCATGATAATCATCAATGGAAGCCCCATGAAATTAGTGCAAGAAAATGAAAGAATAGAAATGAAAAAGAAGAACAATGGAGAACAGTTAAGAGAAAATAAGAGAAAGAGTTTTAATTCTAAAAGCTTCTAAAAGTCACTACAAAATATGTTTGTGCTAAAATGAAGTATGTCCATCCAAATAACTAAAATCACTAAAATATAGTGATTGGGTCAATAGGAAAGGATGGGCCATAATTAAGCCCAACTAATCTAACTAATTACTAATTACACCAATTTCGCAACCCAAAATTCAAGTGCAGTGGTTCTGACTTCCAAGCCAAAAATGACCCTCAAAATGATAGAATTAGCCTCAGCTTATCTCTAACAAACTTGTAGATATTTTCCTTATATTTCCAGAAACTACTCTTATGTGCCATTTGGAGTTCTGTAGAGCTCTCTAGGTCCTGCACAATGAAGATATGTCAAGTAAGCAAAAACTCCAAAAATAAGCAACAATTATCAATTAAGCCCACTTGTTTGTCTAAGGCAAAAACTGAATTATAATGGGAAAATAAAAGTCCAAGAGAAGTGAAATAAGCTAAGAAAAATAGAAAAATATTAAACTAAAAATACTCAATCAGACATCCCTTGTGAGACAACTTGCTATTGGTCAACAGCAAAACGTGATGGCAGCCAATCAACCAAGGTTGTGTGGTATCTGTTGTGCACCTGATCATCCAACAAATGCATGTCCCACTCTCCAAGAAACAGAACAAGCTGCTGACGTTTTTGCCATACAACCTGGACAGTCATTCAGACCTCAACAACAGTATAATCCTTACTCCAACACTTATAATCCTGGTTGGAGATATCACCCGAATTTGAGGTATGGTCCTGGTCCACAACCTCAACAGCAGACACAACAACAGCAGCCATTCAGACATCAACAACAGTAATATCAACCCTCCACCAGCAAATACCAAGCTCCTCCATTTAGACAACAGCCACAGTTCCAACAGCCTGCACCTACATCTGCACAACCTGTGCAAACTAGTTCTGGACCTTCTTTAGAGGACTTAATGAAGCAAATGGCAACCACCAACATTCAGGTTCAACAAAATGTTAGTGCCACCATCCATGACCTGCAGACTCAGACTGGACAGTTAACTACAACTATCAACCAGATGCAGCAGCAAGGTGTTGGCAACATTCCAGCACAACCAGTTATTAATCCAAAGAATGTGAGTGCTACTACCTTGAGGAGTGGCATAGAGCTTCCAAATGTTGGTGCTAAAATTGATGCTGGTAAAAAAGTTGATGATGGTGCCAAAACAGATTCTGCATCAACACATTCCTCTACCTTTTCTTTCTAGATCCATTTCTACAAAAAAAAGTGGAGTTTGATTCTAATTTGCTTGAGACTTTCAGAAGGGTGGAAGTCAACATTCCCTTCTTGGATGCCATCAAACAGATTCCAAAATATGCAAAGTTCTTGAAGGATTTGTGCACCCACAAGAGGAAGCTGAAGGGAAATGAACAAGTAAAGATGGGCAGAAATGTATCTGCACTTATACAGGGAAAATTGTTGATGTCATTCCACTATCCACCTTGCCACATAAGTGCAAGGATCCTGGCACTTTCACTGTCCCTTGCACCATTGGAGATTGTACTTTTGCAGATGCCATGTGTGACCTTGGAGCCTCCATTAATGTCATGCCCACATCAGTTTATAGATCATTACATCTTGGTGATTTGAAACCCACTGGTGTTGTCATTCACTTAGCCAACAAGAGTGTTGTGCTTCCACTTGGACTTATTGAAGATGTGCTGGTGCACGTTAATAATTTAATTTTTCCTGCAGATTTTTACATTTTGGATATGGAGAATGAGTCTTCCAACCATGGTTCCACATTAATCCTAGGGAGACCATTCTTGATGACAGCCAGGACCAAAATTGATGTGTATGCAGGAACTCTTTCCATGGAGTTTGGTGATGACATTGTTCAGTTTAACATTTTTGAGGTCATGAGACATCTTGTAGAGGAGAATTCTTTCCTTCTTCTTGATATCATTGATGTTGCAGTAGATAGTGTAGATATTTCTGATTTACTTTTTGATTTTTTTTATTTTGATCTTGGTTCTTGTAATTGTACCTGTGATGATTCTGTTGTTGTGTGTAGTATTTGTGCGGAGATTTCCTCCGCACTTCACTCTGATTGTGTTGTAGGTACAGATACAGGTTTTGATTCTACTATCTCCCTTCCCTCAGCCACCAACCTTTCATTGTCTTCCACCATTCAGCCACCTTTCTTAGAGCTGAAGTCACTACCTGAGCACCTTAAATATGCATATTTAGATGAGGCTCAGCAGCTTCTAGTCATCATATCTAGTAGCCTGTCACTTGAGCATGAAAAGAAGTTGCTGCATGTTTTGAGAAGCCACAAAAAGGCCATTGGATGGACACTTGCTGACCTTCCTGGAATAAATCCTTCCATTTGCATGCATCAGATACTCTTGGAGGATGATTCTAGGTCGGTGAGGCAACCACAAAGGAGGCTGAATCCCACTATTCTTGATGTGGTGAAGAAGGAAGTGATGAAGTTACTAGCTGCAAGGATCATCTATCCCATCTCAGATAGCACTTGGGTTTAACCTGTCCAAGTGGTCCCTAAGAAGTCAAGTATCATTGTTGTGAAAAATTAGGATAATGAGTTGATTTCAACTAGAGTAGCCAACAGTTGGCGAGTTGTCATTGACTACAGGAGACTTAACCAGGTTCTGGAGAGGTTGGCAGGTAAATCACATTATTGCTTTCTTGATGGTTTTTTTGGTTACATGCAAATTCATATTGCACCTGAAGACCAACATAAGACCACATTCACCTATCCATTTGGCACATTTGCCTACACTAGGATGCCCTTTGGCCTATGCAACGCACCTGCTACCTTCCAAAGGTGCATGGTGAGTATCTTTTCTGATTTATTAGAGAGTTGCATGGAGGTGTTTATGGATGATTTCACTGTTTATGGTTCCTCTTTTGATGCATGTTTGGATAGTCTCTCTAGAGTTCTTGATCGATGTATTGGGACTAACCTTATTCTTAACTTTGAGAAATGTCATTTTATGGTACATGAAGGTATAGTCTTAGGGCATTTGGTCTCTAGTAGATGTCTTGATGATGGCACTGCCATTGTCCAAGCTTCTACAAAAGGACGTAGACTTTATGATTGATCAACCTTGCAAAGAGGCATTTGAGGAATTGAGGAAGAAGCTTACAACCCCTCCCATCATGCAGCCACCAGATTGGGAACTTCCCTTTGAGCTCATGTGTGATGTCACTGACTATGCACTTAGGGCTGTGTTGTCACAGAGAGTTGATAAATGATCCCATGTCATTACTTACGTTTCACGCACTTTAGATGAAGCCCAAGTTAACTACACCACCACAAAGAATGAGCTTTTAGCTATTATTTTTGCTTTAGATAAATTCTGATCTTATTTGTTTTGCTCCCGTATCACTGTCTTTACTAACCATGCAGCTTTGAAGTATCTGTTGAAGAAGCCTGATGCTTCTCCTTCAGGAGTTTGATATTGAGATTAAGGGCAGGAGTGGTGCGGAAAACTTGGTTGTTGATCATTTGAGCAGGATTGAGGGACCTGTTGAATCCTTCCCCATTAGGAATAATTTTCGTAATAAGCATTTGATGCACTTGCATTCATCACATATCACCCCTTGGTTTGCTGACATTATGAATTTCATAGTTGCCTCTGTTGTTCCACCTCATGCATCTAGGTCTCAAATAGATAAACTTAAGAGTGATGCTAAATTTTATGTGTGAGATGATCCTTATTTGTGAAGGTTTGGTAGTGATCAAGTGATCCGTAGGTGTGTGCCAGATCATGAGATTCAGTCTATTCTTCAGTTTTGTCATGGCACACCTACTGGTGGTCATTTTGGTCCTCAGCGGACCGCTAGGAGGGTATTGGATTATGGTTTCTATTGGCCCACTTTGTTTAGAAATGTTCATCACTTTACCACCACTTGTGAGCAATGTCAGAGAGCAGGAGGAACCATTACACGTAGACATGAGATGCCTCAACAACCCATTATTTTTTGTGAGATTTTTTATGTGTGGGGTATTGATTTTATGGGTCCATTTCCTATTTCTCATGGTTTTTTTATATATTCTACTTGTTGTTGATTATGTTTCTAGATGGGTTGAAGCTAAGGCCACTAAAACTAATGATTCTAAAGTTGTTGTGGATTTTGTGAGATCCAACATTTTTTGTAGGTTTGGTGTGCCTAAAGCTATTATCAGTGACCAAGGAAGCCATTTCTGTAATAGTTCATTGACATCCTTGCTTCAAAAGTATGGGGTTGTGCATAGAGTTGCTACAGCTTATCATCCCCAAACTAATGAGCGATAGAGAGATCAATCAAGTGTTACAGATGGTAGTGCAACCCAACAGGAAGAATTGGATCAAGCTACTTGAAGATGCTTTATGGGCTCATAGGACCGCTTACTGAACACCTTTGGGGATGTCTCCCTATAAGGTGGTTTTTGGTAAGTCATGCCACCTTCCGGTGGAGATTGAGCATCGTGCTTATTGGGCGGTGAAAATTTGTAACATGACATTTGATGAAGCAAGTATGGAAAGGAAGCTTCAATTGCAAGAACTTGAATAGATTTCATGACTCTAGGATTCTTAGGAAGGAGTTTTATATTGGCCAAAAAGTGCTATTGTTCAACTCTCGCCTCAAGCTTATTTCTGGTAAACTTCGATCTAGATGGGATGGACCTTTTGTTATTACTAATTTTTTCCCCATGGTGTGTAACGACCCGCCACGTCGCTACTGTATTACTACCTCATAACCATGTTATAAATTCATCTTAATAAAAAGAACACCCCTTTGGTTACTTGTGAAAATGGTGATAAATGTTTCGCGAATATATAACGACCATCATCATAGAATATACATGTAGATTAAGGTACTCATAAAACATTTCAAGTATATGTGCGCACTTACAAAACGTGATTTAATTACATGTACAAAGATTATGTCTCAAAAGGATATACATCAAATACTTATACAAATGAAAAGAGAAGCAAAAGAGAAATAGAAGTCAGGGGTGTGATTAGCAAAACAAGGAGTGCATCCATTAAAACAAGGGATGCATCTAGCAAAATGCAATTCCTGCCCGGGATCATGTCCATTGACATCCAGATAAAACACGGTGGCTCCAAACAACCCGGTTTTCTCCCAAAAGCACCTACTTCTACCCATCTACTCACACGAACCCGGTTCGCGATCATCACAGGTACCAAACCACAAGGTATAACAAAGCAAGGTGAGTTTATCATATTAAATAACAGCAATAAATACAACAGATAAGGAGCACAACCCGGTCAAGAAGCAACACGGTCATCAACATATCAATACAACATTCCAAGCATTCATCAAACACCAACATATACGAACATCCACAACCATTTCATAAATTAACTCATAACATCTAGCATGATGCATGCTCCTGACTCAATTCTCATTATGCAATGTGGTACCATCCCGGAAATGAGTTATCCCTGTGGTCAGATGATGCAGTAGCTTGTCAGGGTCACTCTGTCGTGCACAGGAATCACCCCCCATGGTGATCAGCCAATGGGTGTCAGAAGGAGTTCCCAACAAACGTGGCCAACCAGTACCTTCATACCCTATAGCCAATCATCAACCTCATTTCTGCCATGCAAATGTCATATGTTACATAGGCACCATCAATGTATGACCCAGAACCAGGCTCAACCCGACCTGGCCAAGATAACGCCATACACCCCTTATGTAACCTACCGCCCACACAAGGGCCCATCGATGCACCGACCATGGTCCTCGTGAGGTTTACCACCACCCAATCTCGGCATCTCATGGCTATGCATAAAATATCATCACGGCACTATCAATGTATGGCCAAGAACCAGGCTCGTCCCGACCTAGCTAGGATAACGCCATACACCCTCGTGGGTATTTATGTGTATCCAAACGCATTCCTCATCTCGAGCCATCACATAGGCCGAGTTCGAATGCCACCAATGTAATCATATACGTCATCCACAAACATGTATCAACAAGTGAACCGGTGTGAAGTACGAGGTGTTCGGGTTGGCACTTAGGTATACTATCTCAAGGTAAGAATCCAAACAAAGTCAGACGAAGGCGGACAAGGTCGGTCAAGGTCGGTAGAACTCAGACAAGGTCGGTAGGGGTCGGTCAGGGGGTAAAGTTTGTGTAAGAGAAGGCAAGGGTAACAAAAACGGATGAGGTCAAAAGAACTCGGTCGATGTCGATTGGGTTTGCTAAGGATTTCCCAAAGGCGATCAAGAGGTCCTTAGGTTTCTTGTAAAGTTCTCAGGACGGGTTCTGCACTATGTAATCGATTGCATAAGCGCTATAATCGATTACAACAGATAGCGCTTGTAAGACCCCGGGTTTGTATTTCGCCAACCCTCACAAAGGTGTAAGGGAACCTGGTAGCTCATTTTCCAAGAGCATACAAGCTCTGCAGGGTAAGGAACTCAGCAGTTCTCAAAGAAAAGGGTTTGGACTTGGCAATTCTGAAGGGAACATCCCATCCCATGTGAGGAACCCGGTCTTTCTAAGAAAATGGAAGGATGAGCTTCTAGAGGTGACACGTGTATGTAACTCGGTCGTTTTAGAAAAAGAAACACAAGCTCAACCGAGTAGGGGAGTCAGGTGGCTCTCCCAATAGAACACGAGCTCATCCGAGTTAGCAACCCGATAGCTTTCTCTCTATGGGGAAATAACTTGAGCTTAACAGCTCTAACGTATCACCCGGGTAAGGAACCCGGTATACCTTATAAGATGGGAAACGAGTCTTAACGACTCTAGGGGAACGACCCTGGGTAGGGAACCCGGTCCATTGACATCCGCAAACAAGGACTAAGTTACGTCCTGCATGCATGCATGCCATGTAACCCGCTCAACTCGGCCTACCCATCCCGGTAGCCGACATCAAAATGCGAGGGTTTGACATGCATATCTAACTCAGTGTACCCATCTCGGTAGCTGACATCAAACAAGGGATTTATGTCTACGTGTAACTCGGCCAACCCATCCTAGTACTCATCACTTTCACGAACACTTCCACAAGTGTCTTAGAAACTCTTCAGCATCAAAATGACAACTTCACCCATATGCACGAGGAGTTCTCAAAACATCTAATCCCCACAAGAACACCAAACATCAACACAAAACAACACTCAACAAATTTAAGGCATACCAAATCCCATTCATAAAAGACGTAGTTTTCCTGGGAAAAACATCGCACACACCAAGGACATGCAGTTATCATCACAACTGGACTCCCTGGCCCCCAAACCGTGGTACCTAAAGCTGTTAAGAAACACGATAAACTCCCCTTACCTAATCAGGGGTTCGTCCATGTTTCACGATGGTTCGTTCCCTACTTTTGCTCCAACCACGAAGTTCTCCTTGGTGTCGGGATACCGCAGCAGCTACGGTGGTTCTTGTATCTTGAAGATAACAAAGAAGAGGTTGGGATCGAGAGGTTTCTGGGTGAGTTTTAAAGAGAAAACAGAGGAAACGCAAAAGGTAGAAGAAAGAGGAGTAAACTTGTTGTTGTGCCAGCCTGCTGCTTATAAACAAGGCTGACACAGCACGACCACTTAACAGGCCGACAACCACAGTACAGTAGAGTTGACTTACGTCCAATACCCATTAAGCACACATACCAAGACAAAAGCACTCAAACATCAAGTTATAAATAAAAAAAATTAATCAATCAACATAACACGTAATTTAATCACCACAACACACACATAAACGTCCAGATTAGTAACTTATAATCCAGGTCATTACAGTGCACACACTTCACATTTGTCAAATCGAATAGAAGTATCTAATGGAATGTTGTGAGTTTTAGATAAATGTTGCATTTTTCTATAGTTAACATGTCCAAGTCTATTATGTAATAATTTTGGATCAATCAAAGTAGAACTAACATGGTTTATGCTATCAGTATCTAAACTCAATCTATACATGCCATTGATCATAAATGCTCAACCGAAGTAGCATGAGTTAACAGATAAAGTTACTCTACCATTCATAGTTGAAAAAGACATACCAGCTCTATCAAGTAAACTCATAGATATTAAATTCTTTTTAAGTAAAGGTACTACTTTAACATGTTTCAAAGTTAGTAACTTACCTAAAGAAAGCACCAAATTAGCAGTTCCAGCATGAGTCACCTCTGCCTCACCACCATTACAATTTTTCACGGTGTCTTTCACTTCTATGACCTTAGTGAGTAAATTCTCATCATTTGTCGCATGCCATGTAGCACCACTATCCAACCACCACTCAGAAGAGACACTAGCCTTTCCATTATTCATCATTCCAATGAAGGCTTGAGGCTCAGGTTCACTAATTAGCATATTAGCCTCATTTTGTGGTGTGTTGTTCCTTAACATCTTTGGTAGCTTACACTTTGCTGCCCAGTGACCCCACTTTCCACAGTTATGGCACTTTCCCTTCTTTTTCTTCTTGAAGACAGTCTTTTTGGCCTCTAACTGTGAAGAGGATTCACCTTTTGGTAGCTTGGAATTTTTGTGATATTTATAGGAATGTGAAACTAAGTTGGCAACTGACTTTTGTTGTCCTACTTGTTCCAAACTCTTCCTACAAATGTTTTGATCTTCAATATGAATATACCTTTTTAATTCATCCAGCCCCATCTGTTCTTTTAGTCTGTGCATGTTAGTCTTAAAAGAATTCCATTCAGCAGGTAGCTTACTCAACACAAGACCAACAAAGAGATTATCAGACAAATCAGAATTGTCCTCTTTTAGCTTGTTCCTCATATTCTCAAGTTCAATTAATTGAGAAGTGATGCTTGAGTTTATATTGAACTTAAAGTCAAAGAACTTCTCCGCTAGAAGAGTCTTAGAAAGCCTCTCTTGTTTTTGAAATTGACTGTTTACGTGATCCCATATCTCCTTTGCAGTCTTATACTCACTACAAGTCATAGCTAAACGAGGATTTAAGGAGTTTAACAAGTAATCTCTACAAAAATCTTCATCCACATTTTCAACAGTAGATGCAAAATCACTTAATACAGTATAGAATATATCACGTTCCTTTATGCCAAACTGAACATGAAATTTCCAACCATGAAATTCTGATGTCTCTTGGTGTAATACTTCAAGATTGTTGGAGGTAAGGAGGCTTGAGAGAGAAGGGTTTAGTATTGGGTGCTTGAAGTATTAAACCAAGATACATCAGAATTTGGAATGTTCAACAGTGTTACCTCCAGCATAGGAAAAATCCTAGTAATATAATAAGCTATTAGGCTCCAGCCCATATGAGCCAATATAACCATACAATAACCTATTGGGCCTGTATGTGAACATATTAATATTTAATATATATATATATATATATATATATATATATATATATATATTCAACAGAAATCTCATGCTTGATAAGCTAGACAATTCTCTCAGGAAAATCAAAATCAACCAGAACCCTTTGAAGAAAAGCCAAATCAACCCTATCATATGCTTTTTCCAAATCCAATTTAAAAACCACACCCCTTTTTTACTTCCTGGATTTGGATAAAGAGTGAATAATATCCTGAAGAATGATAACATTATCAGTAGTACCTCTACCTAGGATGAAACTACTCTGCATAGGGCTGACCAAATTACTAAGAAAGGGTCTCAGTCTGTCCACAAGGACTTCAGAAATCAGTTTATAGATCACAATGCAGAGACTAATAGGTCTAAAGTCCTTCAAATGCTTTACATTATCATTCTTAGGAATAAGCACAATCAAAATCTCAACAACTTTAGGATTAAACATACTTGTCTCAAAGGCCTCTCACACAAACCTCCAAACATCATCTCCAATAGTCTCCCAAAACATCTTATAGAAAATAGGTTGGAAGCCATCTAGGCCAGGGGATTTATAAGATTTCATGCCCATGAGAGCTTTATAAACTTCTTGCTTAGTCACAGGACTCAAGAGGACATTAACCTCATCCTCATCAAGAGAGATCATAGGAATGGTGTTGTTAGTAGCTTGTATCCTCATAGTATCACCAAAAAGGGAAGTAAAGTAACTCATCACTTCATGCTTGAGCACCTCATCATTTGTGCACCACTCACCAGAAAGGAGGAAAAGGCCATGTATTTTATTTCTTAGCCGCCCAATAATCATCTAAGCATGAAAAATTCTAGTGGTTTTTCTCCCTAATTTAAGAGAACTCACTCGTATTCCTTAGACAACTCCAGATGGAGATTCCAATCCCTGACAGAATCAACGTTCTCCAAGTGCTTCTCTAGGCCTTTGATCCTTGCCTGAAACTCTTTTTTTATAGCAGAAGATAATCTCTAACACTTCCTTGTTAAAAACCAGTGACTCTTCCTTCACATTATCAAGGGAAGTGAGAACATCATCAGCGTATTTGTTCCAAGCATTGTGCACCATATGCTTGTAGCCATCATGAGTACACCAAGCTGTAATAAATATAAAAGGTCTTTCACCACGAGATTGAAGGTAGCCCCTACACCTTATCATATAGGATTGTGATCAGAATGAGCTCTCTGAAGAACTTCCACCATTGCCTCTGGAAAACTCAACTTCTAAGTATTATCACAGAGGGCCCTATCCAATCTTTTATGAATAGACAATCCCCATTTATTTTGCCACAATTAAGTGTTTATACTTTATATACTTGTTTTGCTACCCATCACAAATGAATAATAAATACTTTAAGGTGTGATTAGTTTAAAGGATGAAAGTAAAAAATATGGAAATAGAAAAGATATTTTTTAATTAAAGAATAGTGTAAAAATTTGTTAAATAAGAAGTGAAATTATATATATATATATATATATATATATAGTTTAAATAAATCATGTAGAACAAACACATTATTTAATATTAGTTTACTATTTTTCAATTTATTATTAAGATAAAGTTATACTCAATTCAATAACTTAAGAATCCAATTATTAAAATAATATAGAAATATTAATGCTATAATAGTTATGAGTCTTGATTTTAAGGCATTATTTTTTACAGTGATATCATTTGATCCAACTACTCTCTTTGTTCTATTATAATTGTCGTTAAGAATAAAATTATTCCAAAACAATTGTTATTTTAATTTTTTAATGTAACATTAATTACTTTTTTTACTTATATCTCTAATATATCAATAATGAACTACAAAATCTAAAATGAATGATGATGTAAGATTAATTTTGTAAAATTACTATTTTCTTTAATCTATTTATTATTTTTATTGGTTTATAAAACAACATACTACAACATAATTTTGCGACGGAGGGAGTGATTGAGTAACAAATACTAGTAAAAAAATCATCTTTTAAACCTTTGTCTTAAATGTTAATTGTCTTGTCTTGAGCCCCCAATTCAGCAATCTAAGTAATTTTTTATTCTAATAAAAATGTTGGAAAAGAAAGGCGCATAATAATTCATATAAAATTGTAACACTATTAGAAAATAAGCTTTTAATATCGGTTATTTTCGACTTTCAATATCGATTGTTAATCGATGTTGAAACTATCGATGCTAAAAGTATAAATATTAACATCGATTTTTAAAAGTCAGTGTTAACATACACTACAAAACATTAGTTTTTAAGAAAATTGATATCATATAATAAGAAATAAACAAAAAAAATATAATATATGCAAAAATCGACATCGATTTTTATGAGATGGTGAGTATTTAAGCAACTATGTTATTTTCATGGATTCTAAAGAATATAAGAACTCAAAAACTACCACAATTCAAAAATTCACAAATTGTATTGAATCAGCTATTGAAGCAAAGTATGTAGATGATAACACAAAATAAAATAATAAAAAGAAATGTGTGTTATGAGTTATATGAGGGATAGATATGGAACCTGGAGTTATCAGATAAGGAGGATGAAGAAAAGGAATCAGAATTGGAACCAGAATTATAAGAGTGGTGGTGATGCCTATGGCGTCGTTCTCCGTGGGATTGAGATTGAGACTTGCTCTTCTTTCTAATCTTGAGAGAGTCCTTATTGCGATCTTGACAATGGCGGTGGTGATGCCTGTGACAGTGAGAAAAAGATTAGAAAGAAGAGCATTGACAGCGGAGTGCGAAGAGAGCGCGATAAGGACAGGTATGTGTCTTGATACACGATGACGGATACACGATGCTCCGACGAGATGTGACAGTGGCGAAAGGCATTGACAGCGGAGTGCGAAGAGAGCGCGAAAGCGTATGTGAATTAGGACTAATGGTGGTAAGGTATATTTTTAAATGTAAATTCAACATTGAATTTTACCAAAAATCGATATTAACTTATCATTTCACAACATCTATTTTTTCAAAAACTGATGTTAACATAAATTCGTTAACATCGATTTTTCAAAAATAGATGTTAACATAAGTTCATTAACATCGATTTTTCAAAAATCAATGCTAACAAACTTATATTATTTACAAATATATTACCATGTTTTTGTTAATATCGATTTTATCAAAAATTGATATTAACATAACGATATAAAAATCCTTCATTCTAGTAATGTAAGACTGGCCAAGTTTGGTTTGATTAAGTTTTAAAAAGTTATCTAAATTAAACATAAAAGTAATTCTCCTATATGATTTAGTTTAATTTAATTTAAATCTATTATCTAATTTGAATAAAAAAATCATTCTTTTACAATTTAGTTTGGTGGTTCTTCTAAAAAATTATATGTGGATATTTTTATTAGAACTCAGTTGCCATTGTATGTAGTATATACACTTAATAAATAAAAAAGAGAAAGAAAACCATCATGTTACCTAACAAATAAAAATAAATAAATTATTAAAAAAAACCATACTCGACTACTGATAACACTTCTAAGCCATAAACTAATAGAAGAAAAGAGTTCTGTAAGGGTATACAATTAGTAATTGGTCATTTGAAGACTATCAACATGCAACAATAAAGTTAAATTTTGTTATTTCAGCTTATGGGCACATAAAGCTCGAAAGTCGTATCGATGTTTACATATTACACCAGTTCAACACCAGATACAAACCGTAACATATAAAAGGCATATACACACATTAAATCTCTAACATTCAGCCACAGCAGGAACCACAGGCAGGCAGTGAACCTGAAAGTTAAATGTAATACAAACATTAGGAAACGACAAGAAGAAAGGCAAATTAAATATCTGATTAAAAGCATTGCAGATAACTTAAACTTACTATGATCACGTCCCCTTATACTATCTAGCCCACGAACATTGTCGAGACCCCCACGAGGAGGGCCTCGTGGACCGCCGCCACCGCCGCCGCCACCACCGCCGCCGCCACCACCAGGACCTCCTCCAGGAGCACCGCCATCCCATTTCTTACCAATAGAACCTTTTCTGTAGGCATCTGACTTTTCCATCTAAAATTGAGCATACATCAACATTCAATACAATAACCAAAATTTCTAAACTATGAATCAAGAAATGTGTAAATATTACCGAGAACATAGTTGCGAAAAACACGCCTATGAAGTTAACAATGGCCCAGAAAAAATCAGTGATTGTTTTAAGCCGCCATATTGATCGCTTTGATTTAACAACACCTGCACAAAATTGCATCAAGCTCCAGTTATTTATCAATATCAAGACGCATAGTTGATAAAAACAATATCAAGACACATAGACATAATCACTTCACAATGTCAAGAAAGAAATATCTAAGGCCTAATTTCGAAAAACTTCTCAATAAACAAATACTTATAAAAGAAGAAAATAAACAAAAACAAAAAATCAAACTAATTCCATATGTTAAAATCATCTTATGCAGCTCAACTCTTGGAGAAGTTAGATGAAACTTTCTATAAGTTGAAGTGCATAAGTTAATTTTAATTTATTGAAAAAATTTAATTCATTTTACCTTCTTATTTTCTTTTCATATAAATATTTATTGAGAAGTTTATCTAATCAGGGGTTTAAATTCATTTTAACTTCTCACTTCTTTTCCTAAAAGTATTAGGACCTATAACAGATTTCTTTTGGACCCACCACAACCAAAAAAACTGTCCACACATGAAAATGCAGTACAATATTCCATATGTTTAGTTTTAAAGGCACCTCGTCACAACTAGAAGCCTCAAGTGTATCAAACATCAATAACTTCCAACTACAAATTAGGCCATTTCAAGCAAGTACTTTGCAGTAACATGCTAATTATCATAAACTCTTAAAACTAACAACTAGTGGAATGGCCAAATGCAAAGAAACAGCGGCCAGAACAAAAATGTAAAACAACTGATATCACAGAAAATATGAAAGATTTAAGCAGTCTATGTAATATACATATTCAAGTCATCAGTTTCCAGCATTGCAAAGGGAAAATGAGAAAGGAAGGAATGAAAACTAAAATACAGAAATAAAAAAACAGGGAAAAAATAAAGACGCACAAGCATAAAATGGGAAAACAAGAAAGCTATAAGCTATTAACCTAAAAAGAGAGTTTAAACTTGAAAACTCTCCGGTTAGTCTTTACATGTCTTTGAAGTTACTGGTATACCAATAAAAATTGAAAACACTAGCCGCAACCATTTTAAAGTTAAAATAGAAGACCCCTCACGGAAGAGTTGAGCTCCACCAGTTCAGCAGAGGTAACTGGATCACTATGTTGCATGCATGCAGGTACTGGGTAAGTACCGGTACCCGAAACGGATATAGAATCCGGCAATTTTTTAAAAACTAAAGGTATGGGTATGCTATTAAATATGTTTTTGGTTCCTGTGAGTTCGTACTTTTTAAATTTTGGTCCCTGCAAAAATTTTTGTTTATTTTTAGTCCCTGTAAGTTTGTGTTTTTTCAATTTTGATCCCTATAAGTGTGAACTTATGGTGACTATAAATGAAAAAATTGAAATCTTAAAGGGACTAAAATTGAAAAAGCACAAACTTATTGGGACTAAAAATGAACAAAAAAAACGTACAATAACCAAAATTGGAAAAACACCGACTTACAGGAACTAACATTAGAAAAATGAACTTAGAACCAAAAATGAAAAAATGGTAACTTAGATGAACCAAAAACATATTTAAGCCATCAATAATATAAATATTAGAAGGCTATAGTGAAAACATCTATAACAAGAAATTAACAATCAACAAACTTGTATCTCACACCTCACAAGCAAGGATGAATAGGTTTGATTAAATACAAAAACAAGCATGAGAAAAGCCAAAAGATCCCTAAATCTGAAAAACTGTCATTTGGGAGCGGGAGATGATCTAATTACTAGTATGTAAGACATACCTAACCATATCTTAAACCACACCTAGTCTCGTTAAGACATACCTTAAACCATACCTAACTACATAGAAACAAATGTTTTATAAAAAGAATTTTGACAAGTACTTAATGCACCCAATGTGTAATGGTACCCAGTACATATCATGTAAAGGTATTGACATAATGAACTACTTATGCCGGCTTCAAAGCAGGATCATCCTATTCTCTGAACATCAATTGATTAACAGATTCCTATTTTACATATATGTTTCAGCAATTTATTTCTGCATGATCAACCACTGATATGTTTTTGTTCAGCATTTCTACCATTCTATACAAAAGATAATTAAACAAGACTTAATGGAGTGGAATATAGATTGGCGGACGGTGTGTCCTAAGATGAAGTGGAGAAAAATTATAAGCTTGATAGAGGATTAAACCCGTTATTATCTCTATGTTCTATACAGTCCATTTTTAGTTATTTTTCTCTTCATTTTCCCCCTCCTTCTTTCACCCTTCTTGTCTTTTATTTTATTTTTCTTTTCTTTTGTCTTATTTCCCCTTTTGTTTCCCCTCCCCTCCCTCTTGTTTTTTTCAATTTCCTCGTGTCTGATATTGGGTTCATTTACCACCGATCCCAATTAACTTGGGTTAAAGGTGTTGTTGATGTTGATTTCCACCATTCTATACAGAGTTAACTGAGTTCACACCAGTCTAAACTACCCCACCATAAACCCAGGGTGATTATGTTTGTACTTGGTAAGAGTTTCAGCAATAAGGACTCAGGAATGAAACTAATGGGTATTTCAGTGATAACTCTCAGAGGGACTTGATAATTTTAATTGTATTGACTATTTAAGTTGATGTTCTTAACATACATTCTGAAATGAATGTAAAATCAGAACCGTTCGAAAATAATACGTGGCAAAATTAAATTCCATGCAGATTAAGACGACTTTGCTCAATGATCTCGAAATTTGTTGTTATATAAAATTGCAACACAAAAAACTGGAGAATCAGCGAGATAAACACGTTTAATATTAAAAAGGGGGCATTCCATTAGAAAAGTAAGAGAATTTTTCTTTGATAAAAAAAAAGGGGCATTATCATACGATTCTCAAATTATAAGATTTTGGTAAACATCGAAAGTCAGGAATACCGAGATTTCAGAATTTGGAAGCTTGTTTTAAAAATTAAAACAGATTTTAAAAAAAGGGGTTGGATCTGAAAGAACAGATAATAGGTTCTCTCAATTCAAGTCCACCGATGAATCAGAACCTGAACCTAAACGGCAATAAATAAATAAAAGATGAAATTGATAGGAACGAGAATTGAGAAGAGACAGATACCTCGCTCAACGTAAGCCATGGATCAGAGACGAAGATTGCAGCAATTTAATTGAAAGGGGAATTTGTAATAAGGACTTCAATTTGTTCTTATTAAATACGCACACTCAATTCAACGTTGTTCTAGACTCCAAGTGAATTCTAGCCCCTACGCGATTTTCACACGTTTCGTTTTTGAGTGTATCTTCCTGCACCATTTATTTTTTCTACTACACCATTATAAATAGTACATTTCCGAACTTGCCCTTCGCATTTTTACTACTTTTGTATACGGATCCGTATGATTCACACTTACGGATTTGCCAATCTATAAGATTTTTTTTTATATATATATGCAGATTGGGCAATCCCTAAGCCCAATCCGTACGATTTTTCTTTTTTAAGTTAAAATATATTTTAGAAAATAATAGTGTATGCAGATATCGAACTTGTGACCTTTAGGTTACTAACACGATGCTCCAACCAACTGAACTAATAGACCAATTATGTTAAAAATTAATTAATATTGATATATATATATATATATATATATCACTAAATTTATTTAATTTAAAATAATTTATTATGTTAAAATTATATGTGTATTAAATATACATTAAAAAATTTAGTGTTATATATATCAACATTAATTATTTTTTTAACATAATTGAGCTATTAATTTATAGTTTAATTTA
>CM023954.1:24218710-24241713 GCA_013407115.1 Glycine latifolia
AAATTATTTTAAATTAAATAAATTTAGTGATATATATATATATATATATATATATATATATATCAATATTAATTAATTTTTAATATAATTGGTCTATTAGCTTAGTTGGTTGGAGCATCGTGTTAGTAACCTAAATGTCACAAGTTCGATGCTTGCATGCACCATTATTTTCTAAAATATATTTTAACTTACCAAAATAATTATTTTCTAAAATATATTTTAACTTACCAAAAAAAAAAAACTGTACGGATTGGGCTTACGGATTACCCAATCCGTATATATAAAAAAAAAATCTTACGGATTGACGAATCCGTAAGTGTGAATCATACAGATCCGTGTACAAAAGCAGCAAAAACGCGAAGGGCAGGAAGAAACACTTTTCGTTTTTTATTGGATAATGAAAAACCCCATTCGAGTTTGGGATGGGCCCGTGAGCCAAAAGTGCCTTCCCGTAGCCCGTATTCTCTCTAGAGTACCACTTTATTTTATTTTTTTTCCCGTAAACACTCATTTTATAACACTTTATATTAAATACTATTGCCATAATTATAATAAGAAATAATAAAAATATTTTAAATAAAACTACATTATGTTGAAATAAAAAACTATTCTATTATTATTATTATTATTATTATTATTTAAAATGGAAAAGGATAGCAAATGTGTTTTAAAAAGAGTGAATTCATTATTTAAAATCTTTTTACTTTCTAAAATTTTCCTCTTCTTGAATGATTTGGATTGAATATTTTTTTTCTTGTGTCAAAATGTGAAAAATGCTCAATAATGTTATTTATATTAAAGCAAATTGAAACTACTTCCAAATGTAGAAAGTATTCATCAAAAACAAATGAATAAAAGCAACCCACCCAAAATCTAATTAAGGCTTACATTCTGAGTGTTCATATTATTAGATGATCCTATAGTCTCATTCCTTTCGTCCATGTGAGGTTGAATATTTGCCATCTCCACCAAATTAGAGTCAACACCCACATGTTTCTCATCCCACTTAGGTCTCAATGCGACGTCTTTTTTTTCTAGTAAAAAAGGAACCCATTTGATCTAGAGCTAGACTCTCATTAAGAACCTCTAAAGGAACCTCTATTCTTCTCACCATATCCAATAAATGTTCGTTTGTGCCACCTTGAGGGTCATAATCCTTAAGAACTCCCTCATTGCTATAATTTCCTTTCTCCAAACACTTGGCCCCACTTAACTTGAGAATCGAATGTGTCACTATGACACTAGGTCCTCCCTGGGCACCCTTCATCAAATTACTCGACTAGGTAACACCTTTAGAATCTGTTTGGATACAAGGTTAGAAGTGATTTTGAGAGCTTCTCTACTGGAAAAAGCTTTATATTTTCCTACATGGGGATCACGTACTTAATCATTAGTATTCTTACCTTCATTTATGGCACCAACACCTTTTATTCCTTCCAACTTCCTTGCCACATGGTGGGTCCGTAGTCAGCATTTGATCCAAAGCATCAAACCTAGACTAGCCTCCAAAATTTGCATGAGATCTCTTTTTTCAGATTAGGCGCCATCGTATTATTGCCTTATTTTTGAAAGTCTTCTTACCACCATTCAACACCAAAACATAAAAGACTTAATTTTAGTTTCAATCTCATTAATCTCACCAATTTTGTCTACAATATTTCCATTAATAGTGCAATATTTAACAGTGACGTCAACCCTAGTTGCCTCCTTCGCCACACTAGTTGGCTCCACTAGCTTCTCCACTGTCGTTACACCACTCCCACCACCACTTGTTGCTTCCTTCACACCCCACTACTCTTTTGGTTCGCACATTGTATAGATTTATGACCATATTTTCCCTACTTAAATCAAATTAAGCAGAGACCTTCATACTCTACACAATATGTGGGTTCTCTAACTTCAATCATTGACACCAGTTGCTTCTCTAAGTCAACTTCCATATAGATTCTTGCAAATTTCCCACGTGAATGTATTGACGTAAGTTTATCAATCTTAAGAATTGTGCCTAACATGGGTCTTATCCTCTTTAGGAACTTGTCATGATAAAGCTCAATAGGTAGTCGAGGGAAACAAACCAACATCGCAATCTTCTTTGTCTAAGTAGAATTATCAAGGAACGCCAATCTCCATCACTAAAAGACAATGTAATGGTCATGCACCATCCACGGTCCTTCAAAAATAGCACACTTATAGTCCTCCTCCGAAGTAAACTAGACTAAAAAGTATCTGTCAAACATGTCAACGATTTGAATCTTTTCAGCTCTCGTGCAACTTTCTATTCTTCTTGATTATTGAATTATTTTAGGTCAATTGCCTTATAATATCTCCAGACCCTTCCTATAGGGCTAAAAAAAGCCACTCTGATTCCTACACCTCCTTGCATTCGTGAACCATCAAAGCTCAAAATCCAAGGTTGAAGGCTAACATAATTGTTGGCCATCTCGGCTACATCATCTACTGGGATGCATGAATGTTGGGTGATGAAATTTCCTAAAACTTGCCCTTTCATTGCCCGTAATAATACATATGTCAAAGCATATGCATTTAACTTTATTGCCCATTTCATCAAACATCCTTACAAAACCAACCGATTTAACAAATGTTTAACAATATCAAATTTGTACAAAACTAATATTTCATTTGGCAATATGTAATATTCTTGTTTTGTACATGCATAAAATAGTGATAAACATAATTTTTCCATAGGAGTGTATTTACATTCGATGTTGTTTAATAATCAAATAAGATAATAAATTGTTCTTTCGATTCCATCTTCTGCATATGTGCTAGAAGGCAATTGATAGATTCATTTGTAGCCAATATATATAACTTCAAAGGCTTCCTTGGTATGAACCACACTAGAATTGGTGGTTTGGCTAACACTTGCTTGATCTATTTAGATGCTTGTTGTTGCTCTTCTCCCTAAGTGAATTCATCTTGATCCTTCACCTTTAGCAAAGGAGAAAAAGGCCTTCATTTTGCCATCCGAATTAGCTATGTATCTTCGCAAGAAATTAATTTTACTAATAAGACTTTGTAGCTCTTTCTTGTTTTGAGGTGGGCTAGCCTCTAACACTAATTTTGCCTTGTTTTTATCGCCTTCAATTCCCTTCTAATGTACCAAGAGTCTCAGGAAATTCCTAGTTGACATCCAAAATGTACATTTAGCCAGATTCATTTTCAATCCATGAAACCTCATTTTCTACAAAGCCTATTCTAAATAAGCTAGATGTTGATCCATATCAACTAAATTTACCACCACATCATCAATGTATACTTCTATAATTTTACTAATGAAATCATGGAAAATGAGGTTCATTGTTATCTGGTATGTAGCACCAACATTTTTTAACCCAAACGATATTACTAACCATTCATATATCTCAAGCGCTCTAGGACATCTAAACGTTGTTTGTGCCCATCTTCAACAGCCATGAAAATTTGATTATAACCAGAATGGCCATCCATAAAGGTGAAGACAACATGCTTGGCTGAAGCATTAACCAACATGTCAGCAATGGGCACAACATATTCATCTTTAGAGGTTGCTAGATTGAGATCCCTTAAATTAGTGCATACTCGTACCTACGCATTTTTCCTTATCATTGGGACAATATTTGACAACCACTTTGTATACCTGGTTGTTATGATAAAACTAGCTCCTAACATTCTCTCAATTTCTCCTTTAATTTGAGGCAAAATTTGTGGATTACATCACATTGGTGGTTATCAATGTTGCTTAACTACTCTGATTGGTAATCTATGTTCTACCAAATCGCTCGACAATCCTAGCATCTCATGGTAATCCCAAGCAAAACAATCCTTGTACTTCGTGATTAGCTCGATAAGCCAATTGTTACCTTTTTTGGCTAGCAACCCACTTACTTTGGTCGTTCTCAACTTATCACTTGTTCCTAGGTTAACTTCTTTTAAGGGATCTTGTGCTTCAAAACTAGGAGACCTTTTTTCAATGGGCAACACTCCCTCTATGTGTTGTGCTTCTTCTATTATTACTTATTCGACTACCCTATCCTCAATGACAAATTATGTTAGCCAATTCAGTAAATCCTTTAAGATTTTATTTTGTTTGTCCATCTACAAACTCGGTTGATGGTCATGCTTTGGCCTACCAATATATGATAAACATGTTGAGTCCAAAACCCGTGGCGTTTTAATTATGACAAACCTTCTGAACACAAATCATAAGCCTTCTGAGCTTATATCTATTGATGAGTTTGCTTAAGTGTATTTAGAAAAATACAAGTTTTGCAAAGAACTACAATTGAAATAAACTCAAGGCTATCATAAGTCACTTAGAAAGGATGGTAAGCTTGAGGTCAAAAGAAGACTCTAAGTGTCATTGGTTGTGTACTACAATGAAGAAGTCAACATACTCATTAGATGAAGAGAAAAACTTCTAGACATGAGAAGTAATCAATAACTAAATGATAAAAAATGTTGCAAACATCAAGATCTGCACAATGAATTTGACATGAATAACAACATTGTTGCAACACATTCAAAATGAAATTTCATCAATAGAATGAGTTCATTCTAGCATTGTATCTAAAGTTCCATAAATGAAATTAAATTGTTTTTGTTGGCTACATAAAGCTTGAAGAAAACTCTTAAACTTTCATAAGCAAGTCATGGTCAGATACAACTTGGATCATGGACAAAAGTGAGCCTGAAGTTGCAAACATTGGTCTGCCTACATAGCTTGATGTGTGTGTAGTGATTTGAATATTGCTTGAGCTACAAAAGTGCATTTGATATTATCTTAGTTAGTGGTTGTGGAAAGATAGGAGAAATACTTACACCTTTTAGGAGAAATCATGGGCTAATAAGGCTTGGATATTGGAAGAAATTGATTATGAATATAGAGATGTCATTTTATCCTCACAATATAACACAATTGCAATGCTTTAAAGATTGTTTATGTTGTAGTGGTCCAATTTATATGATACTAGTGCCTAAATGTCAAGGATAGAATTTTGTAAACCTTTCATGAAGACATCAAATCTAGTTTGTCCATTCAAAGGGTCAAAGAAATAAAAAATAGTAGCAAGCATAACATGCTACAACAAACTCACACCAGAATGTTTAGAATACAAGTATGTCATCTCATCTCATTAAAGTATTCCTATAAGAAGAACATTCAGTGGCTTTTCATCTACATCAAAGAACTATCTCAAAGCATAACATCATATGCAGGAATGCTATGCAAGCCAACATATCTGCAAATGATACATATACAAAGAGCAGAACATAACAAATGTTCTGATGAGTTCAAAACAAACTCAAAAGGGATGTCTCAAATATGCTTTCAAGTGAAAAGCTTCATAATATTTGAAAGAAGCCCATATGTTGATGAAGTTAGTGCTTCCTTTTGAAGATCTCAATCTTATCATGTTGCAAAGACATCAAGAAGGCCTTACTTAGAATATCTACCAAAGGCTACATTGAGCATATAACATCATAATGGTGTACTTGAGGACTCTGAGAATGAGAACATCAGAATGATACTTTGATGACATACCACAATCAAGATAAGATAGATCCTAAAATTACTACATCAGAATGATGAAGAACTTGACTCTGAAAAATAAACTTCAGAATAGTTTAGAATGGCTTAGAATGCACCTCAAAAACAACATCAGTACTTCCATATGCTTCCACACATACAGCAGGCACATTAGAAGACTGAAGTTGAAAGCATCTCATATTTCTTATGTTGCCACACATATTGAGGGCACATCAGAAAATGAATGCTAACTGCATTAGAAGATATACAAGTGGAAAGTTGAGAATGTCCTTGAGAAGATCTGGTGTGCAACATCAAAATGAAGACTAAAGAGACTTTGTGAAGTATAAACCAAAGATAGAACACAAACACAAGAACAACAAAAACCTTTACATGTCACCTATGGTAAAGTATACTACTTTAGAATGATTTATGTTGTGACGAAGTGTTTGGATTGATGGAGCTGAGCTATCTACATTGTCATATCATATTATCTTCATCAAAAGGAACCTACATTAGAATAGGTCATTCCTCAACAACATCAGAATGTATTTCTAAGATACCATTAGAAAGTTGCTCAAAAAATTATCATCAGAATGGCAACATTAGAATAGACTGATCAGAAATGAGTTGGTAGCTATAAAGTTAAAAGCAGCCTGTCTACTTCAAAAAGAAGTCACCCAACTATCATAACAGCTAGATAATGGCTACTTTGTCATGTGGGACCTATAGAAGGACAAAGGACAACTGTAAAACGTGAGAGTGAAGGTAGGAGATGACCTACACTGTGCAGAAACCAGATTCATCTCCTCTCCTCACTCTAGATGTGTTCTGAGCTCAGAATGGTTGCAGCGGGAGTCCATAAAGCTTAGAGCTTCAAAGAAAAATCACCTCAATAAGTGTTGTAAAGTTTTAAAAACCTATTAAATACCTTCTTCTAGTTTGTAATTATGTATGTACCCAAAATTAACCATGTGGGTTAACTTTGATTATGAGGGAAGTCATAGGAAGAATCGATGGAATGTGGGTAGCTTAGAGAGAGTCTCTAATATGGAAGCCTGAAGAGGATAGAGTAAAGTATACTTGGGTAGCTTGGAGAGGTATAAGAAATACTTGTATTTCCTTTCCCATGACCAAGTGAATGACATGGTTTAGTGGGTTTTGCTTCCCAAGAGTGAGGAGAATCATTATGTGGGTTAAGCCCACTTGGAAAAGGTGAAGAATACTTGGATTGTATCTCCCATGATATTATGGTTAATATGGATTATCTCTAAGCCAAGATCGGGTGTGGTGCTATGGTGAAGGAGATGTTGTGAAGTCCAACAAATGGTTGCCAGTTATAAAAATCCAAGATGTTATTGGTTGTGTTAGTGGAAATCTCATTAGTTTGGGTAAGGACTAGACCAGTATGAAAATCTATGTTTTGAATCTCCTCTTCCCTTTCTTGTTGCATTATGCTATTTTTTGTCTTATATACTGCATTTGCATCAAAACATTCTAAGCATCAGAATGACATATATAATAATGCATACATAAGAAGGTTTTCATAACAAGCTTAACTATTTTGTTAAATGACATATCTTAACTAAATGATCTTTGTGACAATAAGATTTACTTTAAACTAGTTCAATCATATGCATCAAAGTGTGGAAACTTCTAGAAAACATGAAAATGATTTTGTGCATGAAAAGCTTCAAACAATATTTTGAATAATGTCTTTCTAAGTACAACATTTTGAGTACTGTAGTCAACACACAACTTTCTAAGTGTTGAATCATCTTTACATAATCTGTATTTTTATAACTAAGAGATACATTTATCTATGTAATGATCTTCTTGACATGAGCAAATGCACATTAACATTAGGTTCTCATAATCATATCATACATTTAATAATGAGTGTTGTGATTAACCACTTAGAAAGTTGAATTCTCCAAGTGCATGAACCTTTGTGATAAGACTTTCTGAACACCAAGGTAATATTGAGTAAAAATTCAGAAAGGTTAAAGTTTCAGGAAAAGTTGATAAAGTCACAACTCAACCCCTCTCTTGTGACATTATGACCACTTCAAAACCCCTTCTTGGTCAAATTATAGGATTCCCAAGTCCCATCTTCATAATTACTAGGATCTTGAATGTGGCCCAAATAGGGAGAGTAAAATAGGGCTTCTGCCAGTCTCACATTAGTCGAAAATGGACACTCATCAGCCAAAATGATATTTGATCTCCTTCAAAGAACATCAATTGTTGATGAAATGTAGAAGGTACACATTGGCTAGAATGAATTCAATCTCTCTCCAAAAGCATAGAGAAAACTTGTTTTGCATCCATAATGAAGAATGTTTAATACATGGCTTTAGGTCAAATGGTGATTTTGGCTACCAAAATCCCTAATGTTGGAGTGGCTCCTCATAAGCATTGTTTTGCATCCAATGGTATCCTATTTTGTTTCCTCTAAACAAACATCTCCATCTAAGCTCTCATTTTGACTCAAACTGGCCCCAAATTCACTTAGTATCAAGCTTATAACATCAATTTTAAAATTTAGCAAATCATTATCATTCAACCAAGCCTTCCACAATGAATCTTCTATTTTTTTTCATCTTGTCCTGTTGACTCTTGCAGAGCAACACTTTCTTTCTCCTTATCTTTTAGAACTTGGTCAATTTTCTCACATGCACCCATCATTTGGTTAGAGTATATTTGTTCGAATCAGTCGCAACGACTAGTTTTTTGTTGTGATTGATGGATGGTTGCAAAAAGCATGATCTAGTGCAAGAGCTACTTGTCTCAATGAATTGTCTCCTTACCTCCTAGCTTTCAAATTTGAATCATGACTAGGGTTTGCATCATTTTATTCATAGCCTTGGTCCTTTGCAACCTCCTCTTCTAAGTATGAGTTAATCCCCAAAGTTGTGTATTTGATTTGTCCTGAACCACCTTTTGATTCAAGCACCATTGTCCTACCTTTGTGTTGGCAGAAGGTTTAATCAACCTGGATTTACTCCTTCCCTCATTATCAATAGTAATCTGCAAGATTTTCATCCCATTCTCCACAATGAATTTAACCTTTATTTCTGGAACTTCAGCCACCTCCATGTGTGTCATGGATATGTTGCCTCAATTTCTCAAACTTCACGGATTCTTCCTTCATTCTCATGGCTTGTCACATATCGGCTAGCGTAGGACCAGTAATTTGATACATTGTCCTATTAGAGGTTTTTTCTATTTGATGTTCCAATCTATCAAGCACACTTTGACAAATTTGGTGAGGTACCCATATACCTCTTGTTGACGATGAAGACTACAACCTCTTGAACACTTAAGGTCTTTTGATGGACCTTTTACTCTCCTATTTCTGTTCTATTTTTGGCTGCTACACCTGTTTCATCTTCTTTCTTTTAGTAACAAGGTACTCATAAGCATGGTTATCAAAATCATGAGTTAACTCGCAGACTCGGACGATTTCACGAGTCCAGCACCCCCCGGCGAGTTAAATCGGAAGCAAACTCAAAAACGGAGTAGAATCGTATGATTCTACGTAGACTCGCCCGATTCTACTTAGAATCGTGAGTTTGATTGCGAGTCTGCGAGTCTAAATAAATTCAAAACGATCCCATTTTGTCGAGTCCAGGTAAGAGACTTGGATTTGATTCTTCCTCGCATTCTCTTCTTCACTTCATGCAAGTTGTCGTTGTTTTCCCGTGCCTCTGCCGTGCTCATCTCTTTGTCGCCATCTTCATGCGCCATGCCTCTGTCGCGCTCGTCTTCATCGCTTTGTCTTGCGCCGTGCCTCCGTGCTTGGTAAGTTTGTGTTCTTTTTCTCGATGCCTCCGTGCCACTTTGTTAATTTTTTATTTCGTGCCTCCATGCCACTTCAAGCTTGATCAGTCCATGGCTTTGTCTTTCTTTTGCTATTGCTGCTTCTCTGGTAATGGGAGTTTCGGTCCTCATACAAGGCCATGATTTTGAATGGAGATGAGGTCAGGTTTCAACGAGAGGAGGGGCAATTTGAGGATTGGGGAGGACTAAGTCTGTGACTGAGAAAGGGAAAGAAAAAAAATGCTTCACGAATCACAATGCGAAAGAGGAAGAAATAATATTATGATTTGCTGAATGTATTTAGATTAAGGGCTGAGATTCAGTCTTAGACTTGCACATGTCTCAAAAACCAATAAGCCGAAAAGAGAAAACTTATATCAGTTATATGTATTTGGTGGGATGGGCCGAATGGCTATGGTGCACAAGTAAAATTTATTTTTACTATTTTTAACCATTAAATATATTATTTTTTAATCAAAGGTTAATTTTTTATAGGTAATTTACTATTTTTTTAAGTAGACTCTTACAATTCTACGATTCGATTCTACGAGGTCTCCACGAGTCTACGAAGAATCGCGATTCTGACAACCTTGCTCATAAGATACCATATTAATATCCAATTTCCGGAAGGGGTCTGTATCCATTGCCATTTCAGCTGCACTCTTATTGGCTAGCGTAAATCAACCTTTTTTCAAAGCCCTTTGGGCAACTTTCTGAAATATGATGCAAGTATTTGTTTAATGGTTGTAAGAAATATAACACTTGAAGTATTTGTTTCCTTTTAATTCTTCTGGAGATGGTATCTTGTAACCTTTTTTCAACCAAATTTGTTGGTCTTTTATCAAATGGTCAAAATTCTTATATGCTTTTGATATATCAAACTTGTACCCAAATTTTCCATCCCAACAACATATTTATTCTTTCCTGACTTCAAAGCTAGACATGAATAAGGTTTCCCTCATAATATATCAGCAACCATGATTTCTACATCCTTTTCAAAAACCTCCACATCATCCTTATCAACATTAACTAATGAGATCCATGTCCTTTGTTAGCCCTCCTTAATTCTTTGTCATGCATAAATTGCTCTATTAGATTAGCTTTGGAAGCCAGTTGACTAAGGTCACCATACTCTTGAGCCACTAATTTTTCTTTCAACTAGGGATGCATATTCCAAGCTATCATGGCTACACATTCTACTTCTGGCGAATTTATTGAACAATGAGTTCCAACTTTATAGAATCTTTCTATGAAGTCTACTATCAATTTGTCAACCCTTTTCCTCATGTTCATCAAATTGACTATAGTTACTTTAGGCTGAGACCTATAAAATGTATCATGAAAGCATTTCTACATGTTTGTCCAATTTTGTATTGAATCTGGTGGTAAATTCGAGTACCAGGTGATAGAGGACTACCCAAAGAGCATCAAGATCTATAAGCACTCCATGAATTGAAGGATCCATTGACAAGGTTCAAAGCCAAGTTTCTACAAGAAGAGATGTTTATTTGTGTAATGGGACTCAATGTGGATTGAAATAGACCCAAACTATGCATTTTTAGGTTTTATCAGAGGCTTAACTCTATAAGTACTCAGATATTGTTATTTTTGACATAACTTTGATTATTGAAATTAAGCATTTGCTTGAATTGAGAGCTTAGCCTCTTCTTGGTTCTTGGTTGAACCCAAATCGATTCTTATCAAGGAATCTTTCCTTTGTGGCGAATTCTCCTTCGACTTATCGCTCTACTACGGATCGTGGCATCATTCATTACCATCTTCTTAATCTTTCGCCTGTTTTGTTTTTATGTTCTAAACAATTATCCCAGGAGTCTTGAAATTTGCATCCTGAAATGATCCAATCCAAGCGTTCATGCCTTGGTCATCATCATGTGGTAATCAGAGCTTGAATCCGGAGAGCAATTTAAAAATATTTCTATCAATTTAGGTGCAGTTTTCATTTTTTATTTTTTCCAGAAAAAATCAGAAAATTAAATTCCTTTGATTCTTGCTTGTTTGTGTTTAATTTTGCGTTTCTTGTGTGTTTTTTGAGTTTATCTTGCATTTGCTTTCAATTACCCTATCTTTTTGTTGAAATCAGAGTTGATTTGAGTATGAGTTGTTCTTCGTGTTCTTCATGAAACTCATAGCACTGCTGAAAAATTTATGAGTTTGATCTTTAAAATTCTGTTTGGATAGTATTATGACGTTTGTGCAAATATAAAAAATTTTGTCCTAAACGAGAAAATATGAAAACCAAAAAGCAAATATTAAAAAATATTTTGAGGTCAAAATGAAAATATCAAAAAATATGAGGACTCAAGTCTGAAAAAAAAAGTTTAGCCAAAATTTTAAAATCTAGTACTTTCATCTTGCATTTTTTTTTATCTTCCTATTTGTCTTGTTTGGCATTCCTTTTGAGTTATACATTCCTTTTGAGCTTTTATGGCTTGTCTTCTAAATTTCCAAGGTTTTGTCTTAGAGTTTTCTTTTTTCTTTGACCTCTTAAGTTGAATTTGGATTTGTTTCATCTTTCACTTTGGTTACTCCTTGAATTGAAATCTTTGGTTGATTTCAAGGGCTAAAGAAGAGTTAGTGAGTGGAAAAAGTTTTACAAGAGTGAAATAGGAGTGTTGAGGAGTGTAAACACTTAGTGAGTGGTAAGGTCCAATATTTTTTTTGTTTTACTAACATTTTCTTGTAGCAATGGTGTCCGAAAGTGATAGTGATCCACCTTCCCCTAGAATCGCTAAGATAATGGCTTCATTGGCTAAGCAAATAGATATGTTGGAAAGAAATGTTGAAAGGAGGACAGAAGACAGATTTGATGAGATACAAAGAAGTACTCAAGAGTTGAGTGGGATAATGGAAGACATGGAAAGAATGAGACATCATAGGTCACCTCATTCTTCTCAAGGGAGTATTGATGGCTATGAAGATGGTATAAGACATAGGCATAGGATGAATAGGGAAGGCATGGATGATGTGAAGGTCAAAATTCCCTAGTTCTTAGGTACTTATGACCTGGAGGCTTACCTTGATTGGGAAATGAAAGTGGAACAAATTTTTTATTGCAACAATTTTAGTGAAGAAAAGAAAATGAAGTTGGTTAGCTTAGAATTTGAAGGATATGCCTTGGTGTGGTAGCATCAAGTCTAATTGGATAGAGAGAGATTGAGAAGACATAGAGCAGATACGTAGGATGTAATAAAGAGAATCACAAGGGACAAATTTGTCTCACCTCAATATGTATGGGAAATGCATAAGTTACAAAGGCTTTATCAAGGAAGTAAAAGTGTTGATGAGTATTACAAGAAGATGGAGATTTCTTTAACAAGAGTAAACATTAAAAAGACTAATGAGGCTACATTGGCTATATTTTTGAATGGTTTGAATAGGGCATTCAAGATGGACTAGAGTTTCAAAGCTACAATACCTTGGATGAACCTATACATAGGGCTGTGAAAGTGGAGCAACAATTGAAGAGCAAACAAGCCTACAAGAAGCCTTCACATGGCTATTCATCTTGGAAAGATGAGGACATTCCAAGAATGAAGGTTCTTCTTCACAACATATTGAAAGGAAGTCTTCAAGAGGTAATCCTACTTCTCCTACTCAACCCCCTTCCAATAAATCTAGTTTCATTGAATGTTTTAAGTGTTTGGGAAAGGGTCATATTGCATCCCAATGTCCTAGTAAAAGGACCATGATTGTGTTGGAGAATGGATAGGTGGATGGTGGATAGTGCATCATCTAAGAGCTCTCATAGTTCCTCTAATGAAGGGGAGGAGGATGATTTTCTTGCATCGGAAGAGGGAGATCTTTTGATTGTAAGACGACATGGGAAACTTGTGTAAAGATCAGAATGATACACAAAGAAAACGTTTTTCATTCTCTATGCTTAGTGAATTGAAAGGTTTGTTCTCTTATTATTGATGGAGGAAGTTGTACCAATGTTGCAAGCACTAGGTTAGTGGAGATGCTTGGTTTAAAAACCACCCTTATCCTAAGCCTTATAAATTGAAATGGTTGAGTGACAATGGAGAGTTGGTTGTGGATAAGCAAGTGTTGTTTACATTCTCCATTGTAAAATATGTTGATGAAGTGCTTCATGATATGGTTCCCATGGAAGTTGGTCATGTTTTGCTTGGTAGACTGTGGCAATATGATCGAGATGTTATCCACAATGGGGTCACCAATTGATATTCTTTCTTACATAAAGGTAAAAGGTAGTTCTCTTACCTTTGTCTCCAAGTGAAGTGTGTGAGAATCAAATTAAAATGAGATTGAAAAGAGTAAAAGAAAAAAAAATCCAAGAAGAAAAAAGTCCTTTGATAGAGAAAAGCCAAAAAGAAAAAGATGGCAAAAAAAGTGAAAAGAAAGAACAAAAGAAAATAGAAAAAAAGAGTGAAAAACAATTAGTGATAAAAGAGAGTTTGTTCATCAAACCTAGGAAAGTTGAAAGAGTGATGCTAGCTAAACAACAAATGTATTTACTCATTCCAAAGTATATGTGATTGTCTTCTAGTACACTTGAGTTACCTCAAGTTTTTAATACACTCCTAAAGGAGTTTGAGGATGTCTTTCCACAAGACATTCCCCATGGATTGCCTCCTTTGAGAGGAATTGAACATCAAATAGATCTTGTTCTGAGAGCTTCACTTCCTAATAGGGATGCCTATAGAAGTAATCCGGAAGAGACAAAGGAGATCCAAAAGCAAGTTGAAGGGTTGATGTAAAAAGGATGGTTGAAGGAAAGCTTGAGCCCATGTGCAATGTCGGTCGTCCTAGTCCCCAAGAAAGAAGGCACGTGGAGGATGTGCACGGATTGTAGACCCATCAACAACATCACTGTAAGTTATCAACATCCTAATCCTAGACTTGATGATAGGGTAACCAACTCTACCACTTCTTTTTCTCTTTTCGAGGTCGTTTATGGTTTTAACCAATTATTCCTTGTTGATTTAAATTCCTTACCTAATGATTATTTTATTTTGAGTAAGAATGGGCTTTCTAGAGCCACTTTTGTTAGGAATCTCCATGGAAGGGTGCAAATCAAATTGAGAGGAAGATGGAGCAATATGATTGACATGCCAATAAGGGGAGAAAGACCATGGTATTTGATCCCAGAGATTGGGTTTGGGTACATCTAAGGAATGATAGGTTTCCTTTTCAAAGGAAATCTAAACTCCAACCTAGGGGTGATGGTTCTTTCAAGGTCCTTGAGAGGATTAATGACAATGCCTATAGGATTGCCTTACCAAGTGAGTATGGGGTGAGTTCTAGTCTGAATGCCCCTGATCTTTCTTCTTGTGATATAGGTGTTTTGCATGCAAATCCATGGAAGAATTCTTTTCAAGAAGAAGGGGATGATAGAGGATTATCCAAAGAGCATCAGGATCTAGAAGCACTCCATGAATTAAAGGATCCATTGACAAGGTCCAAAGCCAAGCTTCTACAAGAAGAGATGTTTATTTGTGTAATAGGCCTTAATGTGGTCTGAAATAGGCTCAAACTATGCATTTTTAGGTTTTATTAGAGACTTAGCTCTATAAGTACTTAGATATTGCTATTTTTAGCACAACTTTGATTAATCAAATTAAGCATTTGCTTGAATTGAGAGCTTAGTCGTTTCTTGCTTCTTAGTTGTGCAACGCCCTTAAAATTTCGATGATTGAAAATATATGTTTGATGTATTTCTTGTATTATTTAATTACTTTATTAATTTGGATTAGTTGAAATGTTGTGTGAATTATCCTTGTTCAACTGCTTGGAGTGGATATTAGGTTATGTGAAATTTGATTGATCTGCATTGAAGTTGTGTGATTTCGAGTTTGACCAAAAACCTATTTTGGTAAAATCATAATTCTAGATTTTTTAACTGTTGGATCGCCTTAAAATTTTAAAGGTAGAATCCTAACCCAAATACGTAAATTGTGACCGTTGGGATTTGCGAAATAACATCTGGAGCATGAGATCTTAGCTTTTCACATAAGTAGTAAAAATTTTAAAACTCCCCCAGGAGAGTAGAATTCGCCTGGGCGAGTAAAGACGGCTACAAATACATGCAGTAGTGTGAAATCATGAATTTTCTGCATCCTTCTTCTTCAAAACAGCCACCCAAGTACCCCACCCTCCTCCTCCACCATCCAGGACCACCGATGATCGCCATGAGCCGCTATCGCTTGCCGTCGAACCACCGCATAGAGAGAAACACTTTACATGTTTCTTCGAGGTAACCGTGTTTTCTATTCCTTCTCCTAGCTAGTTTGAACCTCTCTTAGTATCTTTTGTAACTTGGATACCATTATTGGATGTTTTTACATGTCTTTTGAAAAAATTTTGAAAACGAGGCATTGTTAAAGTTACGTTTTATAATATTAATGTCATTTTTGTGACCTTCGTTGAGCCCCGGTCGCATTGGTTGTGATCGAAATTTTAAAATGATGTCCTTTTGATGTGGACTTCTGAAACACCATTTTAGCCCTTTTAAATTTGAGTGGGTATTTGACCCTGAATGTTAATATTAACCTTATTTTTGAAATCTATACTAAATTATCTTCGATTTGGTATATAGAGCTCTACGTTTGGGCCAAAGCACATGAACTTAAGAGATTTCAAAATGACGCTGGTCATGGATAGATCACCCAGGTTCAGGTCCATAAGCAGTTACAATTGCCCTGTGAAGACTTGCTTTTGCTACGGCTCCGGTGGTTTCCCTTAACCAAGCCACTGCCTATGAGTTGCCGGCTCACAAGGAGCTAACAAAGGGGTATAGATAGGTGATGGGAGTTTATTATTTATTTACAGCTTTTGATACCATAGTTGGGGTCAGGGAACCCAATTATGGAGATGTATGTTTGTCCTTGTTGTGTGCTGGTTTTCAAGAAAAACTATGTTTTAAACTAATGGGATGCTATATATTTTTTATGGATGAATGAAATTGTGAATGATGTTGTTGTTGTAATGATTATATTTTTTTTGGGAAAAGTCTTAATTACAGAGGAGATTCTGCCCAAAATTTTATAATATATTCTCGTATGTACTTCTTTATTAAATTTTAAATGGGCATGAGTTTGTTTTGTATATTATAGTTCTCCTCTTTAATTTAGAATTTTCCTAAAATATCAATCTCATGCTATTATGGATTGTGAATGTATGATATTTGTGTTGTCTAAAGACGTGGGGAATGTGAATCTCAAGCATGTGTTATATATATATATGGAATGTAATTGTTTGTGATGTTAATGATATTGAAATGAGATTATGTTAATGATTATATTAATAAGAGATGATGTTGATGATTATATTAATAAGAAATGATTTTGATGTTTATGATGATGATATTGAAATGAAATAATGTTGATGTTGTTAATGATATTGGGATTGAAATGATATTGTTGTTGATGATGACATAGATGAGAGATGTTGTTGATGTTGATGATGTCATCGTGATAGATGTATGTTGTGTATGTACATGGGGGGTGCAGTGACTTATTGGATATCCCTGGTAGGGAAGTTGATGAGTTTAAGAATTTTAAGCATCCCTAGAGAGGGAAAGGGATTGCTTATAATTTTTAACTATTCACAGTCAGTGCATTGATGAGCCCATGTTTCATACTTCATAATTGCATGGAAATAGAATGATGGCAGTAAGTACCATGGGTACTTGGGGGCATATCACTCTGTTTGGAACAACCTTGTGACTCTGGCTAATCACCATGAAGGGGAGCGGCCTGTGCACGATATGGTGACCTCGACGAGCTAATGCATCATTTTCCTAAGTGAGAATGTCATGTGGGCACACTTAGGCTATTTCCTTATGAATGGTACCACATTGCATCTGAGAGTTTAGTCAGGTGCATGCATTATTCTGAGCATAATTGATTTGAGTTGTGGAAAAGTTGATGACTAATTTGCTGAGTGTGTGTTGAACTGATTGATTACTGAGAATGGTTGTGGTTAGCATTATTGTTTTCTTGCTAATCATTGTTATTTGGTGCTTGTTGATCTTGTATAATAAACTCACCCTTGCAATTTTGTACTGTGTGGTATGTACCTGTGATGATCGCCAACCTTCGTTCATGGGAGTAGATGATCAGCAATAGGTAATATCAGAGAAGGATCCTTTTGTTGGAGCCACCAAGCCGACGTGATAACATTGAAATTTATTTTGGGAGAGAGTTGTGTTTTGTTATCAGCTCTTTCTTAGTTGGTTCCTTGTTTCTCTTTGATCAGACATGTAATCTCAAGCTTATATATATATGTAAAAACTAAATTATGTTCTGACATGTGAATAATATGTATTTGTTTAATATATATATATATATATATATATATATATATATATGTATGTATATATGTATGTATGTATGTATTTATTTATGTATTTGTGTGTTTTTTATGAATGTAATATCGCGAGAAATTTACCCTCATTTACACAATCAAATTAATAGAGTTTTCATTTAAAATTTAAAATTATAAGTTTAGAGTAGTGATATCGTAGCAACGAGGTAGGTCATTACAAGTTGAACCCAAATCGATTCTTATCAAGGAAGCTTTCCTTTATGGTTTAATCCTCTTCCGACTTATCGCTCCATTACGGATCGTGGCTTCATTCATTACCATCTTCTTAATCTTCTCCATCTTTTGTTTTTAAGTTCTAAACAACTATCATTGGAGTCTTGAAATTTGCATCCAAAAATGATCCAATCCAAGCGTTCATGCCTTGGTCATCATCACTAGGTAATAGCTACCTTTATCAAAGAAAGAGTAAAAAAAACTTCAACTTATGTAATTCATTATGACTAGCTTTACCACTCTGAGCAGTAAATTATCCCATATGCTCCATTGTCGATTTGTTGCCCTCACCAGAAAAAGTGGAGAAATTTGGTGTCTCGTACCCTTTTGGCAGGGGCATCATGCAGTCCACCCATTCTAGATATGGTTTCTTGTACATTGACCTCTCCATTGGTTTTAGCTATCAAAATAATTCCTCATGGTTTTGGCTAGCAATTCTGGATCAATTACATCATTATTGACATATGAGGGCTCTCCATTAGTTTTAGTTGAATGTCAAAGTACTTCCTCATAGTTTTGGCTAGGAATTCTAAGATCAATCAAAGGCATCACGGTAGTCCTCAATGGTTGTTAACCTATATGACCTACAACATTTGATCCCAAATCAACATCATTATTGACATATGAAGGCTCTCCATTACTACCTCCTCTATTTATGACTTGATTGACCCCTCCCCCCCCCCAAAGGGAGGTATAAATGGAGTCACATTCGGCAAACCAATTTGGCAAACAATAGATGAAGGCCTTCTGGCTAAACCTACTTGTGCAGGAAAAACTTGCTTAGTATAATCATTTGCACTTGCGTGCCCCCCAAGGGTAGTGTCAAACAAATTACTAACATTGACGGGCATATAGCTTGTATTGGCCACCACAATCTAGGGATAAATCCCATTTGGGCTCCAATAGGTTGGACTGTATTAAACATCCTTGTCGATGTCGTATTCAATGGAGTTGCCTACCATGTAGACATAAAAGCCATATTTGGTTGGACCAATGGAATTGATCCTTCCTGAATTGGCCAACCAAATATGTAGAATCAAGATTAATTACCTGATTTGTCACTTCTAGATTTCAAGACACAAACGAGACAAAATTCTCACCAATGTGTGCTTTTCATGCTTCCAATTCCTTAGACTGCTGCAACTCATTTTGGACCATGGGTTTAACTATTTCAGCTAATTGTCTTAATAGTTGGTACATGATATCATACATCCCCGAGTCTATTTTTTGTCGAATGAATGACGTACTCATCACAATGGGCCTTCTTCAGGCATAATAGCAACAACAAGTGCCACAATTGATGTAATGCTACTCAAAGAAGCAGGCAAAGTATTTGCCATTAAGAAACAAGCATTCCCAGTGAACTCTCCCCTTATTTCAAACCATTTTTTTTCTTGGTTTGATTATCTATATCACGTTTGTAACACCCCAATCAAATCACAGCAAAATGAGAGGAATCCAGAGACTGTGCAGGTATGAGACTGTATAGCTGAGGATTACTTAAAGGAATTAATTAGTATTGCCTGTACCAACAAGATGCATCTACTTTTCAGTATTGTATTACTTAATAATTTCATAGATAAGTATGTTTGGCTTGGAGTAGTTATGAGATGGGTGACCTTCTAGAAAGTTTCTTGAAAAACGTGTAAGTGAGGACAAAACAAGCTAAAAAGTCTTATGTTGGTTTGTGGGGTTAGTCATTGATCTTGGAAACGAGCATAGCTGATTTTTAAGGTCTCGAAAAGGGCTACCTATAAAGGGTTCTGACTGGTGGAGGGTTTTGACCAATAGGGATGTTGAGTGAAGTGTTGTAGTGTGAGAGCCGACGATAAGTCAAAAATCAAGGATGTTGCAAATGGTATCAGAGTATACCTCTCTCACAATACAGTGTGGTTCGAGGATGAACCAGACATAAGTTGGCGAGCATGTAACATCCTGATCGAATCACACCAGAATAAGAGGGATCAAGAGGCTATGCAAGTATGAGACTGTATAGTTGATGATGACTTAAAGGAATTAATTGGTATTATCTATACCAACAAGATGCATCTAATTTTCGGTAGCCCATCACTTAAGAAATTCATAGATAAGCGTGCTTGGCTTTAAGTAGTTATGGGATGGGTGACCTTCTGGGAAGCCTTGTATTGGTTTGTGGGACCAGTCATTGATCCTGGAAGCAGGTAGAGCCGATTTTCGAAGTCTAGGAAAGGGTTACCTATGGAGGGGTCTAACCGGTGTAGGTTTCTTACCAATAAGGATGTTGAGTGAAGTGTCATCAAATGGAGTGTCGTAGTGTGAAAGCCGACGAGAAGTCCAAAATCAAGGATGTTACAATGCGCAGTAGTCTTACCATAGCACAAATGCATATATTGGTAAAACTCTATTTGTGACTCAAATTGTTTGATCAATTCACTTACACAGGTCCCACCAGGTGTCCCAATTTTATTGTCTTGAGAAATCATAAGGATTAGCCAAAATGAATAAAGCTATAACTGCTTCAACACAATTCCAAAATTTGAATAATGGATCAACGATTTATAGGGGAAATTTTCCTCTTGACCTTTTGTGGGCTCTCAAGCTACTAAAGAAAGCACTTGATTTGAGGTGAATCTCAATGAAAATATGAACAAACTAAAGAAAAAATTGAACTTGAAAGAAAGCAATAAATTCAGAAAAGATAACTGCAAAATAACTTAGAAAATAATTGTATTAGTTATTGGTTTTGGTTGAAGGTCCCTGGAAACGTTTCTGCAATAACTATTTATACTGCAAAATATAAACCAACTTAGTCTAAATCGTGTTTATCCACGTTCGTACATGACTCCTTCATTTTCAACTAATTCGACTAGTTTCTCCATGTTTCGGCTAAGCAACCATGCAATGCACATCTCAAGTTCCTATTTTTAAGGAACTATTTCCTAGATCATGGGATCTTCACGTTCTCAACTTATTTTCTCCACACAAAAAAACCACATTTTTAGCCTTGATTCAAAAACTCTAATGCATTTATCCTTTGAGCTTTCTTTAAATTTTATAAAATTGGTTGAATTATCTTTTATAACAGTCAAATCTTAACACTTATCCGAAATAACAAACAATTCCCTTTTTGGCTAAGTTTTCATCTCAATTCATTCGGCTAACTGAAAATATTTCACTAGTAACATATTATAATTTTTTATTTATATATTTACATTTACAACTTTGAATTTAATGTACATTTTTTAAAACTTGTAATAATATCTAATAAAAGTATTTATCTTTAAATTTTCGTAAAAAAATTATATAAGGCGTTTTTTTTATTATTTATTGTCATGGTTTGGAATAATTAAAAATTATTGGAAAAGGTTATGCCAAATGCTAGGAGAGCGTTGTAGGTCAATATGACATTCTTGACATGACAAAAATATAAAAAAAAAGGTTTTGAATTAGGGTTTTAAAATCTTTTATGTTTCCTTTGAAAACAAGAGGTTTTTGATGTTTGTTCAAATAAAATTAGATCATAACGAAAAACTGTTCTAAGCTTATAATGCAAATGTAAGTAGCTCAGAATGAAAATGCAAACATTTTCTAAAATATCTTATTTTGCAGTTCAAAGCTTTATTTTTTCAAAGACAGTTATTTATTTAAAACCTTTTTGATGAAAACATGTTTATATCAGGTGTTGGTTAGAAAAAGTTATATGGTTTAGAGATTGAATGAAAAACAATCCAGATATGTGCAAAGCAAAGTAAAGATAGAGAAAAAAGAGAGGTGCACATATATTTTTATATTGGTTCACCCCAACCTTAGGCTACGGCTAGTCCTTACCCTCTAACATGAGACTTTACTCACACTTCTAGTCACGACTGGACCAACAATTACTGGATTTCAACACCTTGTTAGTTCCCCAATTGGACTTTAATCCTAGTCTCCACTAGATCGACAACACCATTATATTTCAGCTTTGCCAACCACGATTGGACTTAATACAAAAAAAAAATTGTGTTTTGCTATAGTGGCTACCAATCTTCACCTCCAAAGAGGGATTCCACTCAGGAATTAAAATCTTACTTCTTTCTAAGGGTTATTACAGATTTGTAAGCAAAATACATAAGTGGTTCACTCTCAAGGAAATGGTTGAAGTAGAACTACATGTTTCTCACTAATAGAGCTAGCTCAGTATCTTTCTATGTTGGCATGCTTCAACTTGTTTTCCATGCCCTTCTAAATATCATAATTAAGCTAAAAAAAGACAGTTGAGGTGGGCTCCATATATCTGACAAGCTTTTGGGGCAAGTGGATGCACTTTTATAGCTATCATGAACTAACAACATGCAAAACTTTTTTTGGGGGTTTTGAGGAACATTTCTTATGGAAATTTAGAATAACTATCAAAATAACCATTCTGATGTACGTGGAGAATGAATCCATACTTGATGAATTCAGTTTATCACTCTTAACACTACTTCACAACATCAAGCATTTTGAAGTTAATATCTTCATAAAGACGAAGTAGAAGTTTAGTTATTGGTGTATTAATGTTCTATCCAAGGTCAGCATGAGTGACATTCTTATGTCTTTCATTATGATGATTCCCATTAATGCTTTTTGTGGACAACTTTAACTTCAACAAACTTACATCTATCTTATGTAGTTGACCCTTACTTTCTAATGTGTCTTTAGTACTTAAGCCTTCTTTTTGCCTTTTTGTATATGGGGTATCATATGGAAGAACTGAGGCAAAAGAACCCAAATAATACATTTTTAATATAAATTTACCGATTTGAGGTTGTTTTGAAACATATTACAAATCTGGGGCTGTTGGTCACGCCCAAACTGGGCAGGGGTGGTCACGCCCAATCTAGGCGTGAGTGGTCACGCCCAATCTGGGCGTGTTCCACCCCAGGGTGACACGTGGCAGCCCAGTGAATGCGCGGTGTTTCTGTAAACTTCGGAAGGTCATAACTTTTGACTGAGAGGTCCGATTGAGGCGAAACTGGTGGCCATGCGATCGTTGTTCCGAGGAGAAGCCCTTAACAAATTTCTGAAGAGGACTTGGTCCAAAATTTTTCCCAAAAAAGGCCTCTAAGTGCCTCAA
>CM023954.1:24242113-24284300 GCA_013407115.1 Glycine latifolia
TTTTTGGAGGTTCGAATGTTAAATCGCAATTTTGAGGCACTTAGAGGCCTTTTTTGGGAAAAATTTTGGACCAAGACTTCTTTGAAAACTTGCTAGGGGCTTCTCCTCGGAACAACGATCGCGTGGCCACCAGTTTCGCCTCAATCGGACCTCCCAGTCAAAAGTTATGACCTTCCAAAGTTTACGGAAACACCGTGCATTCACTGGACTGCCACATGTCACCCTGGGGTGGAACACGCCCAGATTGGGCGTGACCACTCACGCCTAGATTGGGTGTGACCACCCTGCCCATTTTGGGCGTGACCAACAGCCCCAAATTTGTAATATGTTTCAAAACAGCCCTAAATCGGTAAATTTATATTAAAAATGTATTATTTGGGTTCTTTTGCCGAAGAACTGATGTTATATTTGAGATGCATTCTAAGCTTTTATGAACTATTCTAATGTTTAGTGAGTTAGAGTCTGAATCTTCACCAATGTAGACTTTGACATAGCTTCATTCTAATGTAGGATAAGTACTCATAGGAAAGCAACTTTCAAATGAACTTCAAGAAAATCTTGAGTTCTTAACTTGGACAACTGATTTGAACCTTTCTAAGCATCATTCTGAGCACTTCAGTATGAATGAACATATATGCTTTTTAAATTAATAAACAAAACACTTTCATCACTTAGATCCATTATCTTTTTTATTTACATTGCTAATGGTTTGTCATAATTAAAACCAGGGTATGTATTCAACAATTCTATAAGGATGTTTCCAAGCCCATCCTTGTCCTTGTTTTTTTATTTCTATTCTGTATTAATAAAAGTAGACATTTGTGTTACATTTAAGGGTGAGTGACTTTTAATTTTCAAATAAACTTAAAAATAATAAAAATTCATAAGACAAACTATTGCACCATGATAAGTGGTGACTCTTTTTTTATTAATGTTATCCCAAGTGACTTGGATATTATTGTCACTCTTATTGTCCTTCCAAGTTTCTTGGATCTCTTCAACACATGAATGTTCCATCTTCCAAATTTCATGTAAAATAATTGCTTGTTTCCCTATTTCTTTCTGCAACTCTTCAATGTTTTATTAGGATGATTGTATTGAAGTTAATAACACCTATTAGCATGCACATAACAAATATTTTATACAACACACATTTTCAATGCAAAATTGTATAGATTGAATAAATAAATATATTTTTTTTCAATCAAACACATGGATATAATTTAAAATCAATATTTAAAGCAAATTTTTTTGTTAAATGTAAAATTACATTATGTAATAAAATCAAGTACATAGAAGTCTCTTTTCAATATCAAAATAGATTTTATAACCATGCGATGCAAGGATTTGATTAAATTATAAGTTTTTAAACAAACACTTAGTATTATTTAAAAGAGGGATCTATTTACTCTATGTTCATCCTCATGTATTCTTTATCCTTATATCTAATGGTTAAAATTCATTATTTATTACAACCATTGGATTATAAGAAAATGAATAGTAAGGACAAAGATTAACTCTAGAAAAGTTAGTCTTGGAATAGGTGGATTTCTTCTCTATTTCAATATATATATATATATATATATATATATATATATATATATATATTTATTTATTTATCATTTTTAATATATTTAGTATCATATAAAATATAATTATATTAAAATTGAGTGAAAAATTAATTATATTTTTAATTGATCAAATATCATCTTCAAACATATTTAAGCCTATTGAAATTTATCTGTGTTATTTCTTCATATAAAGCAATCATGCCATACCTAAATGAAATGTATAACTTGAAATAAAAAAAAATATAAATTTATAATTATTTTAATTGAAATTTATCAAACTTGTTGTTATAAAATATTTTTTAAAAATTGTAATCAGTTTATAATTTATTATAAATAAATAATTAATTGTAAATGAAATTTTTAAGTATTATGTGTATTTTTAAAATTAAGCATATTGATTGTCAATTTTTTTGTGAGGTTATCATTATAAAATAAAGTTTATTAAATATTATAGTTTATTAAAGCAACTAATCAAATCCCTTATAAACTATATATTTAATATTTATTAATATTTAAATAAGAAAAAAGAGAAAAATATAAACTAATTAACTTAACTCTAAATTTATTAAGGATATGAGTATAGACTTATAGCACATAATCATAATAATTGTTCTTAAAAAATCATAAAAATCATAATAATGATGTGACTAAATTTCACACTTATATAATTTCTCACACACATAATCAATATGAAGTAAGGGGAAAAACATGATCAAACATTTATTTAACTAATATCAAAGTTTATTTTTATTATATGAAAAGTATGAATTCAAAAAGAATCTAAAAATAATAAATATGAATATATAATTATTAAAATTTGTCTTTCTATTTTATTTATTGTTGATATGATGCTAATATATAATAATTTTTAAATGTATTTATTATCAAAATCAATATTTATTTTAAATTTGTTGAAATAGTATATTTTTTATTAAATAGATATATTTGTTAATTATTTTAAAATAATTTTTTCATGATTTTAAATATGTTAATTTTAATTATGTGATATTATTTAAGATTTAAATTGATTAATATCACCATATCATAAATTGAATATTGTTATTTAGTATAATTAAAATTATATATAATCATTATTGTTGTTACATTATCTCTTATTTTACCAGTTTTTTTCTATTTCAATTTAATAAAAATAGTAAATCAAAACACATTCAATCATAATTATCTTTTATAAAAAATATATATAAAAGATTAAGTTTTAAAATTTAATAATAATTTGTTAATCTTAGATCACATTGAATCATAACAACGTCTATCATTAAGTTTCAATCCAATGACTCAAAAATAATAAGATGAAGGTTACATAATTAAATTAGATCAATGACTATCATGAAGTTAAACTTTTAAACAAGGGTTGTCTAAAGTTTAAGTGAAGGAGATATCAAATTACAATGATATAACTTTAACAACTATAAAAAAATAACTTTTAATTGGATAATGTTTTCTTAAAACTCACATTTGGATTGAAAGTTCTTTTCATATAGATCACATATGCAAACTTTCATATTAATCCAAAATTATTTGATACTTTGTTCATATAAACTAAAATCAATGTAATATAAACATTTCAAAATATATTGAAATATGAATCATATGATTACCTTATTCTTGTTGTTCAATTTTAACAAAATTTGGCACAAACAATCTTGGTAATATGTAGATACAATTCAATGGTTGAAACAATAAAAATTACATCCTATATATATAAATGGTGTAATAGTTATCGAAGTTACACCAATGTAATTTGATCACCCATATATATATAACTTATTATTTAATTTGTATACTTCATTATTAATTTAAAATAAATTTGTATAGTAAAAAAAATTACTACAAAATATTAAAATTATCAAAATTAATATTTAATTATTAAAATTATATGTAAAAATAATATTAATGTTAGTAAATTAATTCTTCATTAAATACATTTAGAAACATTAAATTCAATTAAATCCAACAACTATTATAAATTTGAGTGATTGATCTAACAGGAGAAAAATTTCAAATGAAATTGTTTATTTATATATAGATGATAGATTACATAAAAATAAATCAAAACACTCCCTAAGTAAAGTTTCTTCTAACTTAATAATTGGCAAGCATATTCATTACTAATTTATCCTGAAATCTTTTCCACTCATCAATGACTTAAAAAGTTGTGGGATCATTGTCACATTGTTTTAAACTCTTTCGGTTGGTTACGTTAAATCTTGTAATTATAAGGTGTGTTTCTAGTCCACTCGAGACGATATCGAGTCCCTCGGTATGGTGCTAAAAATCTTAGAGCATTGGTATATCCTACATCCATAGGGGTGGAAACAAGCTAGGCTTTGGCGGGCTTGAGCTTGACCTATGTCACTATTACTAAGCATGAGCTTGACTTATTCTCTGTTACAGAACTCTTTTTAAGCCTTAGCCTAACCTGTTTTAAAGCTTGAGTTGATCTAAAAGTTTGTTTACATGACCTATTTTATAAAAGACTATAAAAAAAAAGCCAATGAGCCTTGTTCATTGCATACATTATTTTTGCTATAAAACTTATTATTAATATTAATAATTATATGTATTAAATATAAATATTATATATATGTTATATTTATGTAATATGTAATATATATATATATATATATATAATATTATATTATATAAACAAGCCAGTCTATCAGGCTTAATAGACTTTTTAAAAAGCCTAAGCTTAGTTTTTTTAATATAGGCTAGGCCAGGTAGCATGATTTCGATAGGCCACATAGCCTATTTCCACTCCTTACATCCACAAGAAATTACTTACCTACAATGGTTTTTTTTTAAAAAAAAAAAGGCTTGAACTAGATAAGTTAAATAAAATTTATTTCCAAGAGATATTACTAGTTGAAATTTTAAGTTTATGTTCACGACGTAAAGTTGTAATACTCAAGAGTCTTTTATAGACCCTTCACACCCAAGTACACACATAAATAAACCTTAAATCTAGACCACAAGTTGCTACCACATTTGTAAAGACATCACCCTTTCTATTACGATATTTAGGCCTATCTTCAAGAGAAACTAATACGGGAACAAGTCTCCTATTAAGTGTTCCAACGCATTGCTACAAACAACATAAGTTTATTAATATATTTAGTTTTTGAAAAATGTACATAGTTAGTTAATCTAGCCTACCTATTGATAAACTTACCTCAAATCATCTCCATTTTCTTGCATATGAATCTTCTAGATTACAAGTATGAAACTTCAAATAATCCTTGCTCAATTTCATTATAGCTCTCAAGACATTATTGAATTCCTTATTTATTCTTTATTTAAACATGTAATAATTAAACTACACTTGTTTATACTTAAAGTTGTGAGCAAGGATATGTAAAAACATAACAACTGCTTTGGAACATTTTTTGTTCTTATTAATCCATCGCCTTCTTGTAAAATTCTACAAAACTTGAAAAATACACTTTTAATACCATTAGCTGTTCAATACAATTTCTTTTTGACCCTCTATAGAGACAATTAAGGTAATTGTGTTGTTCCAATTCCCAATTTTGGACTAGTTCCTTAAAAAATATTTGTTATGATACCATGCTACTACACCTATAATCATACAAAAAACACAAGCAAAAATAATTTTAATTATCTTCTCTTTTACATTTTCTTGAAACAGTGTCTAAGGTTGTTAAAATCAAGATCTTACATAAGATTAGGAGAAAAATAAAAACTCGTAACTTGAATCATAAGATCCCACATGTTCCTACCCAAAATACTTATATATAATATATGTGCAAAAAAAACTACATAGAAAAATGTCATCTAAATCACAATATAAAACAAACTTAAATTAAAAACTCATAATTTATAAGTTCATAATCATAGTCTTTTCCTTTTAAAACAAACTTAAAATTATGGCACATTAGAGATAAAACAAAAAACAAAAACAAAAACCTATAGGCTACTACATTACATTTTTCCTAGAAGAGGGAGAGCTTAGAAAGAAAAATATTTCATTTGATGATTCATAGTAATCTTTTCAAGCAACTAAAATCATTACAAGATCAAGAATAACACATAACAAATATAGGCTCAAAATTAACAAAGATAAGATGTTAAGGACATAGTTTATAATTTAAGTAAGGTTAGTCTTTCGAAGGAATTGACTACTAATGTTGCCAAATAGAACCGAAGTGGGCTCACTAATTGATGGTTCTTAAATTTTACCTTTGACTTATATTCAGTAACAATAAAATTTAACTACTGAAAAAAAATCAAATAATATATACTTTGATGAAAATCTTTACCTAACTTAAATATATATATATATATCCTCTCTATATATTAATAGCAATGCCATTTTGAGGTATATGATCTGGAATCAATATGGACCATTGAAAAAATTGACAACTCAATCCATGTTTGATTTGGTTAAGCATAATTTTCAGTTTGACAGAGAATAGGCAATTCAAAACTAGTTGAATTCTCTAGTTTTGGACATTTTAACCAATTTTCACTGGTTTGGTTGATTAAAATGCTAAAGTGGTTTAGGATTTAACCAAATTGGTATAGAGTCAAGTTGGCAAGGCATGTTCTCAAAATAGATTGTAGAATACTGATCAAGAATGATACATAACACACCTTTGAAATCTTGTCTATATTTTGAAGGAAAGAAAAATTACCTATATTTCACACTTTTTTTTGGTGATATCAGCAAGATGTAACAACGAAACCTAAAACATTAGTGAAATAAATATGATTTCATTTAACGACAATCTTGAACTTGGCAAATAAAAGTATTCATGATACTCTACTACAAATAAAGGCAATAGGTTTAAAAGTAAATGACATATAAGAGCACACACTCGACATAAGCAAAACACAAGGATAAACTTTGATTGTTATCATTATATCTAAAAGTAACATCTCCTATTTTCAGGTTACCATCACATAATTATTTAGAAATGATAAAGATTTCTAGTTGTTAACAAAAATTCTAAACTAAATGCACGGAAGACTCCATGAAATAGTATGCATTAACAACATATAGTAAAACTTTAAGTTGAAAAAGATATATCATATACTTATAAGACATCTAAACAAAATTCATTTATTAAAAGAATAGTAATAATTGTACAATTAAATACAATTTGATTTGATTGAACTAAATTTTGGTTATTGGTACCTTTTGCATGCTCTAACAATTAACAAGGGTCATCCACGTAGACATTCTATATAGTTTATGGTAATTCTAAGTATACTACTATAGACAATCATATCATGTGTCATTTACATATAAAATTAACGAAAAAAGGTTGTGTTGTGATTATGTGATAATGAAAAAGACGGAAATTAACACACACACATATAATCGAACATGCTATATTCTCCACAAACATGCAATACATGACATTAGAACACCAACCTTAAATAGTCAAAGAAAAATAAGACGTAAAAATATTTTGCTCATTTATAATCCATTTTTCTTTTGATCCAATTACACATTCACAAAATAAAAGGCACAAAAAATAAAATTACCTAATTTTGGAATTCCATCTAATCCCATGAATCAACATGTGACATTCTATATTTTGCATTGTACAAAAATAATTATAGTTTTGAACACCTCTAACAATCATCAAATATTAAAATGAGCTTTGAAATCCTCCGATAATCAAACAAATAAACTTATAAACAATACCTTATTTCAAATATTGAAAAGAAAGAAAAACAGGCCAAGATATTAAAAAGAAAATCCTAGATCAGGAAGACAACAAAAGAATATTACAAGTTCATGAATATAACAAAAATCAAGAAAAGATTATGCCTATGCAACTTGAATATTGTTCTCAAAAGATAAATGAAAGCTTCATTTTTCACTTCTACAGTATAATGAAACCCTTAATCAAAAATAAAATCAAAACCTAAGCACAAATTAATGAAATATAAAATGAAACCTAGATTAGAGATAAGTGACAAATCTGCTATCAACCATGAGAAAGTACTCTAAACATAGAGAACGAACAAAATGTTAGAGAGAATAATCATAGCGAAAAAGCAAGTTAGGGTTATGAGTGATTGAGCAAGAATGTGAGCGTGAGGGCACAATGTGTGCGAGTGTGGGTTGACATAGAGAAAAGAATGTCAGCTAGAAGGATTAGAGCAAGCTAGGATTGTGAGTGATGGAGCGAGAACATGAGCGTAAAGTTGTAGTGTGTGCGAGCTTGGTTTAGACCGAGAAAGGAATTTGAAATTCTTTCTTTTTTGTTGGAATTTCAAATTCTTCTATTTTAATTAATTAAAATGCTATGTAAAAATAAGATATTTTCAATTACTTTTCAAAATACCTACCCAAACACGATAATTTAACATGAAGTATTTGAAGTTCACATTAAAAATGAATTATCTCATAAAAATTATGCACCCAAACAAATAGTAAATGATTTATTTGATTTTGTTATTTTTTTTATTTTGATTTATATGTTATCCTGGGAAAACTATTTTCTAAATAATCATGTGTATAATTGAAGTTTTTTTTTATTTGAATTAATTTTGTATTTTATGTCTTTCGTCAAAGTATGAGTCACATTAATTGTATGACTTGAAAATTGATTCTTATGGTATGTTGTGTTTTTTTTTTCTTTTGCATGCATTTGCATCTTAAACAACATTCATTTCAAAAGTAATGTTTTCACATAAACAAATAACAACGACCAAGAACTTATGATAATTGAATTTACACATTGCACTTAAGGATGTTCAAATAGGCTTAGGTTCATGACTTGTTTAGATAATCTTAACCATTAGATTTATTTGATAAATCATAAGGGTTTAACTATACTTGTAAAAAAATGGAGACTCACCATAAATGCTATTTTTGAGTTATTTTTGTTTTAAAAAACAAAAAGTTCAAAGTGTGTTTGATTCAATTTTATTTTCAAAATTATATAGATTTGTTTATATCGTTTTTCATCTATTAATTTCATTGTTGCATTTTTATAAATACAAAAAAAAAATCATTATTGCATTAGGAAAAGATAACTCAATTATATGAGTCCAAGATGAAAGTTTCCTAGAAAATGTGTTACCTCATATTACAATTATCCAATGTATATAAAACCGTGATTCTTTTTTTTTTTTGTGTAAGTAGATGGACTTTGCAACAAAGCTTGCAAGGCCTTGTGTTGCTTTGGTGTAAATGTAAGCTTATATTTATACTATTTTCTTTTAATGTGATTTGGCACTGCGTTTGTCATTTGTCAGATGATCTACAAGTCCCATATAACCTAGGGTGTTCACGATATGATTTGGTGTCATTTTTGCTTAAAATTAGTCCAAACCAAACAAGAAATTAAGTGCAGTGTGGTTTAGTTTGGCTAAAATTATTTATGAAATTTGAATCAAACCAAACCAGTCTTTTGTAGTTTGGTTCAAGTAAGATTTTGTAGTTAGAAAATTCTGCTAGTAAGTATTAAAAAAATGCTAAACTTTTTTGTTACTAATTGGACAAAACTTGAATAATAGCTAGTTCAACAATCAACAATATAAATGCATAATAAAGTTTCAACAATTGAACTTAAAGTAAAACGATAATTGTTTTCAAGGTGAATAATACTTGAATAATAAACATTTAACTTAAAAGTAACCATTCCACTTAAAAGTAAAAATATTACATAATACTTGCTTCCAAGTTCCAACAACTGAACTTAAAAAAAAGTAGTAAAACAACATTCATGTTTCAGTTTCTACTTTAAGGCTTTACTTTTCTTCATTAAGTTAAGCGTTTTAGACTTTTAGCCATGAGTGATTATCGTTTCACATAGTTGGGTGCCATATGAGCCTATAATACATTAACGAGATTGATTTAGTTTGGTTTGGTTTTCATGTGCGAAACCGCAAATGGAATCAAATGCATGGTTTGGAAAATTAAAAAACCAAACCGATGACTATCAATCTTTTTGCAGTTTTCAATTTTTGGATCAATTTTTAGTTTTATGCTTGATTCGGTTCTGTTTTGAACACCCCTAATACAACCTACCAAAAAATTCGATGCACCATTATTCTTCTAATTAAGAGGAAAGCCATATTTTTTTTTGTAGCAAGTCTTAATTGTATGGGTAGTGCACTTGCAATAAAAACTATACAATTGTGTACTTTGTCCTATTTCTCCATAACTACTTCTTCCATTCATTTGGCCTTAGATTTTGTCATATATATCCTTACTCTTTCATCTTTCTCCAAAATTGAGGTCATATGCAATAACTAAAAATAAAGATTCATTATAGTTGTCACATAAGTATCTCTTTTAATGAATTAAAAAGGAGAACACCTTATTCATGTTGGGAAGAGATTGCATTAACATGATTTGCAATCTCACAGCAAAATATTGATCATTCAATTTTAAAAACCTAATCAAATAATTCTCTATGTATTCCCTAACAGTAGGAATTAACTCACACTTGTAATAAATTTGATAGTTGTAAGAATAAAGTTATATGAAATTATTCAACTATTCTCATCATCCCTTGAGATAGATGTAATAACTAGTAACATGTCACATTATTTAAGTGCCAAATTTTTTTTCTTGTATTTCTAAGAGTTGAAAGACATCCCCTTTATAGTATTTCTCATGCAAATAGTTACTTACATCTAATTCAATTTCTATCCAAAATAAACTTTGAATAATGAATTAATCTAAAGAGTGAAAACTTGATTTATGACAATAGAGGAACATTACGCTTATCAAATATAGGAGGAGATTCATCAATGAGTTGAGAATTATTCTTCTCTTGAAGGCTATAGTTATGACACTCAACGAAAAATGATAGTTTTCGTTGTCAAAAAATTCAAAACTAATTATATGATAAGACTTTCATTTCAATGCATATAATAGGAACTTGAATGATGATCAAAAGATTTACATTCACCATTATTGATCATTACAAGAAGAATCAAGGTCAAGAAAGGAAGTAGACAAATCAGAAATATAAGCATAATTAGACTAATATGTGCAAGGGAGCTCCCAAATGTGGGGTCTCAATACCATGTAAACCAAATATAAGAAACTATAACTTGAGAGAAAAAAAGATAAATAAATTTCTTATTTTTTATTTTATTTAGAAGATTGAAAAATATATTACATCATGTTCTATCATATACAAGTTGTACAAGTCCCATATACAGAACTAGACTTTAACCAACTCAATGCTTCTTACAAAATAAATTATAACTGTAAGCAATGAGATGACATTTGGGCTACTTACTTATCACTGACCCAATGATACCAATTAAAAAAATTTAATCAAGGTTTTGGCATTTTGTGTTTAAATGACAAAACTACAAGTAGATAAAAGGAGTTACAAGGAGGCAAGATCAATAACTCCATCTCTTACTTGTAGTTTTGTCATTTAAGAGAATGATTATATTCATCGAGCAAATAATAAATTTTAGGATAAAAAGTCCATGTTAAGATGCATTAAATAGAATTTTCTAATGATAGGATACTTGAATTAAGAAGTTGAATGAGGACTCTCCAAATTTCTTCAACCAACAAAAAATTAACAAACGAATGAGTATTTTTCATGATAAAGTATGTTTTTTTATTTATTTATTGTAAAATCAAGTTTGTGATTGAGTTGTATGTGATGGAGAATAACACTTCTCAAAACATGTTATAAGACAAAATAATTTTTACTTAAATATGACAATAAGACAAGATAAGTATGGGATACATATACTAAACAAAAAGTATGAGTTTCATAATAAACCTTGTATAGCTTCTTCGATTTCTCGATAAAAAGAAATATGACCAACATTGGTTCGAATGTATATAGAACAAATTTCTTTTTTTGTACTTCTTACTACTAGATAATGCTCATAAATTTCATGATAGGTACCTAAAGATTCATATTGAACTTCGATAGGAACTTCTCTTGACGAAATAATGCGTTGATCTAGTTGCCACCGAAGCCACAAAGGACTATCGAAGTTTATTCTTTTTTATTGATAAGCTCCAATTGCATCATAGGAATTACAAAAAAAGGGTTCTTTTTTTTCCTCTTGATTATTTCATCTCCAAACTCATCTTAATCTTTGTAGGAGATAAAACTCGACTAGTAATCTTTATTCTCACAAGTTAGAAAAAATGGTGTCTTTCTCATTCTTGATTTTAATAATGTTAATAAACTTTAAAATTAAAAAAAAAGTCACAACAAATTAATATAAATAAATTTATTAAAATTTAAATATTATTAAAGCATGTATCTACATCTTAAATTTGACATTATTCCAATACTTATATGTTGTATTTAAAATAAAGCAAATTACACTTGCACCTCTAAACTTTTGTTGGAAAACTCACATAAATAGTAGTCATCCTTAGATAGAGGGGCGTGTTGAAAGTCTCACATGGAGGATAGTCATCGAGAAAATGGAAACATGTTAAAGTCTCACATTTACTAAAAATAATATCAAGATAGACTATATAAGTAAGAGCAATCTTCATCTTACAAATCTCGATTTTGTAGGATTGAGTTAGGCTCATCACTCACTTTCCGATAGCTTTTTTTCAAATTATACATACACTATTTTTTTCTATGCATACACTAATTTCGCTATATGTTCACTACTAGAAAAATCGCTTTCCACATCGATTATTTTGGACATTCAACATCGGTTTTTAATCGATGTTGAAAGTATCAACGTTAACATCGATTTTTTAAGAACCGATGTTAACATAACTACACAACATCGGTTTTCTTAAAAAATCGATGTCGAATAATAAGAAATTAACGGAAAACAAATATACACGATGCAAACTTAACATCAGTTTTTCGTAAAAACCGATGTTGAATTTATATATCAACATCGGTTTTTATAAAAAAAAAAAAAAACCGATGTTATTGTTAGTAAAATTAACATCGGTTCTTTCAAAAACCGATGTAGAAAGTTCCTTTTTCTACATCGATTTTTCTTGCAACCGATGTTGTATATTCACTTTTTACATCATTTATTAAATAACTGATGTAGAATGTCATTTTTTTTTATAAAAAAAAGACCTATTCTCTTTATTACTCCCAGCCTGATACTCTAACCCCATAATCTCAATGTATACAACTTCAATATGTGTGGAAGATGACAACATAAACACACAAGTATAAATATAACTTCAATATCTAAGTGGTTAATAATGTCATGTGGTTATTGAAACATATCAAATAATTTCTAGATCCAATGATAAAATGCCCAAATTAAAGCTCTTCAACTTCTAAATGACAGCACCACATAACTATAATGGACAGATTCCTATGTCCTAATAAAATAAATAAGTACATCTAAGCTTTTGAAGATCAGAAGGGAGATCCTTTGACAGCCTTGAATCCAAACTACGCAGGAGCAAAACACCTTCTCTGTTGAACTGCACAGACAACCAGGACTACAAGTAGAAAATAGTACTTTTTCAAACAACATGAACACACTAGTTTCCCCAAACAAGATAAAAAAGCTTTCCTCACTTAAACAATGCAAATTTAACACATTGGTAGTTACCAGTAGACTATCATAGGTCACAGAGACAATGCACAAGTCACTTCATTATTACATGATAGCAATATGCAAACAAGAGATAGAACACAAAAGAAATTTCATCAACATCAGAATATATTCACACAATCATAATAGTGCCACCATGTCTTATACAAAATAAACAAACCAAGAAAAATAGACCAAGCCAACAATGTCCAAGATATATATCAAGTCGCTTCACAAAACATAAATTGAAAAATACCCTATAAATATTATAAAATCTATGATTAATTGACTAAATCTAAAACTGTCTCAGCAGACCATAAGTAATCAATTCACTATAAACAAAGTACATGAAAGATTCTATAAAAAAATGATTGATATATGCATTGGGAGTGAGAAATATGAATCATATTATTTTACTACCACATAAATTGAACAAAATTGATTATAATGTTTTTAAAGTGATTGAATTACTTATTATAAATTTAAAATATTATAATATTTCATACGAATAAAAACAGGATGCTTAGAAATATATCATACGAATATATGGGATGAGAAAACAATCTTAAAAGTATTTTAAGAATGCTTCAAGTTTCAACTAAAATGTATATATTTATTTTTTCTATATAACATTTACTTTTTTTAGTAATTTTTTATCCAAAATAATAAAAAATTATGTAAAAAAATAGAACAACTAGATAAACTACTCAAACAACTAAATTAGATTCCACGGTTTATTTTATTTTTTGGTTCTAAAGGCTTCCATTAGTCATTCATATAATATTATTAAGTACTACTAAGAGAATTAGAGTACTGCATTTAATACTGCATTTAATAGTCATTCATATAACAAGGTGTAACATTCAGGATATTAAAAGGTGCCACACTTAATTGGCTACACCAATTAGACATTCTTCTTCTTTTTTTCTTTTTTTGTTGTTGATGCATACTAGACATTTTTTGTTCACGTCAAAAGGATAATTACCATTTCTATACTCTAGTCACTATTTTATTATATTGTAATTTATTTTCCTGTTACAGAGACCGTATTAGTTAAGAACAATCATCACCTCATTATTTTTAGCAAAAGAAACTTATAAGAGGCTAGGATAAGATATCCTATTATAGAGAGAAAAAAAAAACACATCATTTCAGCAATGCATGCCAAGCTTTCAATATTCAATAAAAAATCTAACACTCACTAGCCAAAATCCTAATGTAGAGGTAACTCTGGAATTATCCTTGAAATATTTGACATTTTTCTCTACAGCCAAAGTAACCAAATCATTGCATATGTAGTACACTGTCAAAGAACCTTGCCATCTTTTGTCTTTACAAAACCAAATAAAATAAATAAATGGCATATGAGAAGTTTCTCTGAACTAAACTGAAAAACCCATTTTTGCCCAAATACACCTTATTTTCAGCAGAAACAACCTATTTAAAAATAAATTTTACGAAATAAAAAAGTGCACACAAAAACTAAATCTAGATCATTACAAGACCAGTTCCAACCAACAAAAATCCTGCAAGCACACAACATTGTAAACAAATATCAGTGCATCCAACCAAGATTTCTTTGCCAGTTTTCTCATAATCGAAACACCCCTTAGTAATACTAACAATAACAATAAGTTCTTTGGCTATGTAGTGGGACCCCAAAATATTGCTACAATTTTTGGTCTCTTAAGCCAACTATGAGACTATTTTTCAATCCAAAGTTTAGTCACTTAAACTTTGCCATCTCCAATAACAATTACTTAAAGCTTCTTTTTTATTTTAATAGGAATAACTTAAAGTTTATGACAAGAGTAAAGCTCAAAGCTTCATATAATTTATAGCCATATTATTTTAAGCAGAAACAACTTATTTAAAACTATCAATTCTAAGATGAAACATCCTATACCATTAGATAATTATTATATAACCATATACACACTATAAATTTCATTTCATTATAAGATGAAATGAATGGTGGAAGTTTAAACCTCAAAGTACCTGATGTCCATGAGAAAGATGTCCACATGAGGAAGATCAAGTGCCATGATTCTTTCATGAGGTTTAAGCAATGCAATGTAAACATGGAAATTTGTAGGAGACCCTGACAGAGGCTGCACGATCACTACAATTAAGGGGCAACAGCGACATATCAGAAGACTTAAACAAACACCTAATACTTTTAATGAATCTATTGAACATCAAGAAATTATAATTCATTGGAATAACAAGATGTCGCTAATTCAATAAAATCATTTCAACTTTGAGCCATCAATATGTTAGAATTGAAACTTGAACCCCCAAAAATCTAACCTAGAGGCAACGTAATTTTCTTCCTGAGGGAACCATTCTCAAGTAACAGTAACATGATTTTGAATAGGTCGTGTGGCATACCCTAACATCTTTTCTTGTTGATTTCAAAAGACACAATCTGCTTCTTTCCTGCAAAAAAAACAAAAACAAAACACATCAAAGACTGTGCCAACACAAAGAGATGTGGCATTTTCAAACTTACAAGAAAAGTTTTCATCTTTATCTTCGCAAGCATTCTTGATAGAGTGAATGAGAGAGAAAGGGAAGACCTTGTTGGGGAGCAAACTACAAAAAATCCCTGGGTCTGAGCTTCTAATATGAAAAACACATAAAAAATTGGAAATTTATACGAGTGGAAAAGAACACAAATTTATATGAGTGGAAATTTATATGCTAACCTTTATATTTTTAGCGCCGCTACTACAAGATCAACGGTGAGAAAGTGACTAAGAGAGAGAGTCGCCGCCGGGAAAGCAAGAGGTTGAGAAAGCGAGGCAGAACAAGAGAAGAGTTAAAAGTAAAAGTTTCAGAAAAAAGGGTTTTATAAAAGAGCCATGTAAATTTAAAATTCCACAACATTCGTTTTCTTCCAAAAACTGATGTTGCTGATTTTGATTTTCTGACAGTAACATCGGTTTTTTAAAAATCGATGTAGAATGTCTTCCAATAACATCGGTTTATGAAAAACCGATGTAAACAACATCCCGTTATTTACAAAAATGCCACCACATTTTCGTTAACATCGATTTTATAAAAAACCAATGTTAAATTGACGATGTTAAAAAGATTTTTTCTAGTAGTGGTTTGAAAACATTACATACCTCTAAATGTTTGAAAATATTTCACTAGCACACTTGTATATATACACTAACACTTCTTACAAGGAAAATTATTGTAATGATTAAAAAAGCATGAGGCATTTGTATATTTTCACAAAATCTCATGGATAATTAGTGTAATTTATTCTTTAAAATGTAATCCAGGACATGATTAAATTGGAAAGACATGTATCTACAATATTAATTTTGGACATATTTCCTATTAAAAGATTTTTTATATATTTGGACGTGGAACATCATACTGTAAAGACAGATATCACAAAGCTATCATTCGATAAAGCTAAAAGACAGAAAACTTGATTTTCACAAACAGACTCAATTAGACGATATTAACAGATTTTGCAAAAACTTTTCTAAAAAACAAAATCAAATTCAAACCCTAAGTCAACTAAAACAAGAGAGATAAAAGGACCAAACACAAAAGTTTTATATTGGTTCATCTCTTGTAGTAGGACTACATTCAATTCTTGACAATCCATCAAGTTTCACAACTTTAATAAAGTATTCTTCATGGCTACTACTGACTCTTACAACAAAGCTTATCCTCAAGCTTAAAACAATCATAGTATTCTTTGTTCTACCAAGCCACTTTTGGATTTAAACAAATTAGAAGATTTGTTTAAGTTGGTTTCCTCATTGACTAGTCTCAACGTATTACAAATGATTATACAAACTTAGTCTTTTCTCTCAAGATATACAAAGTGTTTTGGAAACTTTACAACTTAAGAAATTTCAAAGAGATAGCTTGAAGAAAAGCGAAAAATGAATTTCAAATACTTGCTTGTAGGTTATTAACTTCATCTCTTCAAAGCTTCTCGTATTTTTAGTCATTCTTCATAAAGTATTTGTTGTCACTAAACGATATTCTTGTCTTCGTTGATCTTGCAACTGAAGAGGTGTTTGTTGGTGTTTTAAATGCGAACATTAAATGCATGTCCAGTCCATGTTGAAACACCACTTTTTTTTTATCTTTCTTAAGCCACAGTTCAGTCGAGGTCAAGGTGTTTTTGCTTAGAAAAGGTATTGTCCATAATAGGTGTAGTAAGTACTGTCCACAAGAGGTGCACCAGAAGAAGAAAGATGTTGTTATTTGAGCCTTTGATTATTTTCTTACTTCCTTGGCCTTCGATAGATCCTAGGAAGAATGCTTCAATACATTCTTTGTAAAACAAATCTTAGATATGAAACATTAATGAAGTCTTAAATGCTTATCAAGGCTTAATATTTATCAGTTTCCACCTTATCAAACACAAATACAATGTATTCATCTGATGTCCTATTAGAGTCAACTTTTAAAATTTGTAATTATTTGTATTTAATCAAAATTATTTAGGATCTTGATACATCTTACGACTCTACACATACAATACATATTGTACGAGAAAATTTTCTTTCAGTGAGGGGTGATCATATATTGATCAAATCTAATAAAAAACCTAAAATTGAATAAACCAAAAATAAAAAAATGTTAATTGAATAGGATTGAATTAAATTTTGGATTTGATTTTGAAAATAAATTTAATGGTGATGCACTTACAATGTAAAAAAAATATTATAATTCCATCACAAATCACCATTAGTATAATTTTATGATGCCATTCATATTTATATCTTTTTTTATTGTGTGTAAATTTATTTGACATGAGGATGCAAAATTAGCTTGATTGTAAAGTAATTATTGACAACCTGTTTATTTGCAACATTACTAATTCTGATTTTCACTATATCCTAAGATTAATAATCTTTTATTCAAGTTTTATTTTAGTGATTAATAATTTATAATTAACTTAATAATTATATTAATTATAACTATTAATTCATAATTTATTAGGAAACTAAAATCATCAATTTATAAAATTAGGGACCAAATATTACAATTAAAAAATTAAAAAAATTAAAATCATAAATATAAGAAATTAAGAAGAAAAAATTATAATTTATTTAATAATAAAATGATTTAATTATTTTCTAGTTAAAATCAATCGAATCGAATCCAACATTGCAAACACCTTTACTTTCATCTATCTGACTACTAGGGATGGAAATAGACCAAACTGTCTACTAGGGGCCTTTGGCCTAGCCTGTTTAAGGCTTGACTTATTTATTATAAAGGTCGGACTCAGACTTTTTTAAAAGCCTATTTAAATAAAAAAGCTAGATTCAAGCTTTAAAAAGCGCTTGTTAAGTTGGTCATGCTGACTTGTTTAATATATGTGTGTGTGTGTGTGTGTGTGTGTGTATTAAGACATAAATCAATCTTTAAAAAAAGAAATAAAATAAGACAAACTAAATAGCCTAGTATACTTAAAAGATAGAAAACAAAATAGGGAATTTGAAATGTTTGTAGTTTGTAAAAGAGCAAAATAGGGTGTTACGTCTTTGACCAGAAGCATAAGGATGTATGGTTGCATATGTGCACTGACATCACTGTCTTTTGCCCCCATACTCAGCCACTTCGATTGTGACTTTTGCTACCGATTTGTTTTCTTTCCTTTGCTGAAAAGAACATCATCGGCAAAGAGAATTCCTTTTTCCTCTCGATTTTTTGTTTAAATCTTAACACAAAGTATATGTGTTTAAATCATAACCTTCTTCCTCTCACGCTCTCTCTTTCAATTCTAAGTCATTGATTTTCATTTTTCAATGAGGCCTTCTTCTCAGTTCTCACACACCGTGGTTGTTCACTTATTCTGGATGTATCGTACTTGCTCCACACCAAACAACAGTAAGTATAATTTAATTATTTTTTTCTATAGTCAATTCGATTTTGCCTGTAATTGTTTAAAATATATTAATTTGCCTTAGGTTTATTTTTTAGTTTTAATAGTAAAGCTTCCACATCGTGGCTTATTGATGTGATTAAGAATTATTAATTTTTTGTGTTCTATTGAACCCGTGAAAGATAATTTTTTTTTGTTTATTGGCCTTCCCTATTCTTCAATCCTAGATCTACCCCTCACTATATTGAGCATTTCCATCAATGATCTAGTCATCTAGATTTACATCTTACTTCAATAACAACCAATTTCTTAGACTGATAGAATTGGAAACCGAATCTAAATAGTTTTTGCAGAAATACAATTTGACTTGATTATTTTAATTCAACTATTCGACTTGCACATGTAACGACCCGCATTGTCGTTACGATATCACTGCTCTAAACATAAAATTTTAAAATTTTAAATAAAAATTCTAATAATTTAATTATGAAAATGAAGGTAAATTTCTCGCAATAATACACATAAAAAATGCACAAGCATGTAAATAAATGCATATATATATGTATATATATTAAACCGTTACATATCATTCACATGTCAGAACATAATTCAGTTTTTACATATATCTAAGCTTGAGATTACATGCCCAATCAAAGAGAAGCAAGGAACCAACTAAGAAAGAGTTGATAACAAAATACAACTCTCTCCCAAAATAAATTTCAACGTTATCACGTCGGTTTGGCGGCTCCAACAAAAGGATTTCCCTCTAACATCACCTATTGCTGCTTATCTACTCCCACAAACGAAGGTTCGCGATCATCATAGGTACCAACCACACAATACAAAATTGCAAGAGTGAGTATATTGTACAAGATCAACAAGCACCAAATGACAAAAATTAACAAGAAAACAATAATAATAACCACAATCATTCTCAGTAATCAATCAGTTCAACATACACTCAACAAACTAGTCATCAACTTTTTCAGCAATTCAAATCTATTATGCTCAGAATGATGCATGTACCTGACTCAACTCTCAAACTCAATGTGGTACCTTCCACCAGGAAATAGCCTAAGTGTGCTCACATAACACTCTCACTTAAAGAAAATGATGCATTAGCTTGTCGAGGTCACCCTGTCTTGCACAGGCCACTCCTTACCCATGGTGATCAGCCAGAGTCACAAGGGAGTTCCAAACTGAGTGACATGCCCCCAAGTACCTACACTTTTATCCTTAGAATAACTACAGGTACTTACTGCCACCATTTATATTATTTCCATGCAATTATGAAGTATGAAACATGGGTCCATCAATGCACTGACTATGGATAGTTAAGAATTCTAAGCAATCCCTTTCCCTCTCCGGGGATGCTTAAAATTCTTAAGCCAATCATATTCCCTTCCAGGGATATCCAACAAGTCACTACACCCCCTATGTATATACACAACATACATCCATCACGATGACATCATCAATATCAACATCATTTCGCATCGATGTCATCATCAACATTAATATCATCTTAATCTCAATGTCATCAACAACATCAACATCATCTCATTTCAATATCATCAACAACATCACCATCATTTCATTTCAACTTCATCATCAACATCAACATCGTCTCATATCAATATTATCATCAACATCACAAATAATCACATTGCACATATACATATATAACACATGCCTTGGATTCACATTCCTTAGGTCTTTAGACAACACAAATCTCATACATTCACAATCCAAAATACCACGAGACTGATATTTTAGGAAAAACTCTAAATTAAATAGGAGAACTATAATATACAAAACAAACTTTTATGCCCATTTAAAATTTAATAAAGAAGTAAATAGGAGAATAAATTATAAAATTTTAGGCAAAGTCTCCTATGTAATTAAGAGTTTTCCCAAAAAATCTAATCATTACAACAATAACATCATTCATAATTTCATTCATCATTAACAAATATATCGCATCCTATTAGTTTAAAACACAACTTTTTTTTGAAAACCAACGCACAACAAGGACAAACATACATCCCCATAATTGGGTTCCCTGACTCCAACTATGGTATCAAAAGCTGTAAACAAACAATAAACTCTTCTCACTTATATGTATCCCTTTGTTAGCTCCTTGTAGCGTTGTTTTGAGATCTCTCAGGTTCACATCCTTAGGTCCAAACACAAATCTTTATATACCAAATCGAAGATAATTTAGTATAGATTTCGAAGACAAGGTTAATATCAACATTTGAGGTCGAATACCTACTCAAATTTTAAAAGGACTAAAATGATGTTTTGGGAGTCCACATCAAAAAGATGTCATTTTGAAATTTCGATCACACCAATGTGACTGGGGTTCCACGAAGGTCACAAAAATGACATTAATATTATAAAAAGGTAACTTTTACAACATCTCATTTTCAAACATTTTTCAAAGGAAGTGTAAAACACACAATAATGGTACCTAAATCACAAAAGATACTAAAAGAGGTTCAAACTAACTAGGAGAAGACAAGAAAACCATGGTTACCTCGAAAAAACCAAGAAAGGAGGATTGGAGGCTCCATTCTCTATCAAATCCTTGAGTTGAGTTTTGGAAATTATACTCCAATTAAAGTGTTCCTCTCCGTGCGGTGGTTTGGCAGCATGCAATATTGGCTCGTGGCAGTCATCGGTGGTTGGGGTGGTGGAAGAGGAGGTTTTAGGGTTTGGGTAAGAGTTTAGAGCGAGAGCGAGGTGAAAATGCATTTTTTGGTGTTGTTGGACGTATTTATAAGTTGCAATTCCCGCTTAGCGAGCTCGTCTCGCTCAACGCAATTTTCTCTCTGTCTAGAATTGTGCTTAGCGTGTTGGTCTTGCTTAGTGGGACATAAAAAATTTTAATTTTGCAAATCGCAACGGTCAAATCATGAATAGATGCATTGTGAACCTACTGTCAAAATTTGAAGATGATCCAACGATTAACGGGTCCAAGATCATAGTTTTACCAAAACAGGTTTTGGGTAAAACTTGAAATCAGACATTTCAAACATAAATCAAACAAACTTTACATAACCTAACATTCACACAAAACAGTTGCACAAGGATAATTTGTACAACACTTCAACTAATATAAACTAATCAAATAACACAAGAAACACATCAAATATATATTTTCAGTTATAGAAATTTCAGGGTATTATAACACACATGTACCTAAATAAGCTACCCCACCAATTGGCACTATTGAGATTGAAATAAATTTGGTTTTAGATTTACATATTTCTATATTCATGACTACATATTTAAGTAGATTGTCCAATATTTATCTAATGCTAACAAAACATCTTAATTTTGATTGTTAGATATAGTAAGGTCATTATAAATATTATTGTAGTTTTTTTTAGTTCACTTAAAAAAACTGTTAAGGTACATAAAGTTATTGTTAATTTAATTGAATTGAATAAGCGTATGCATTATTATTCTATACAACTGATAGACATATAATTCACTATTTTTTATTAACTTACCTTCAATAACTCGCCTTTTCAATTATTGTGTGGCTACTAATAGGTACATTATGTCTACTCTCATGGTGGGTGATGAACGCAATGAACATGTACCTCCAACAACTAATCAACCTGATGGTGCCAAGAATACAAAAAAAAAGAGAGGAGGAGAATGTTATTAAGAAAAAAAAAGAAAGAAAACATCAAGTGTGTGGAAGGATTTTGATGAAGTAGAAATAGTTGGAGCAGAAAAGAAGGCAATATGTAAGTATTGAAAAGTTAGATTATCTATTGGTGGGCTAGGGGGTAGCACAATTCATTTAAGAAGGCATTTAGAAAAATGCAATGAAAGGAGGTTGCACATGACTAAAGAAAAGAACCAATCTGTCATTCATTTTAAGCCTTATAATCCATCAAACTCATTCCTAATTCTTGAAGTTAAATACTCCAATGAGAGGATGAGAGAAATATTTGCTACTGTTGTGAGGTTCATGAATACCCTTTTAGCATTGTTGAGGATGAAGTTTGGATGTGAGCTTTCCAATATGGAAATCCCGACTTTCAAAAAGTAAGTCATAAAATAGTTAGAAGCGATTGTTTAGTAATATATAATGCAGAAAAAAAATCGATTGAAGGCTTTGTTGAAAACTGTCAACAAAATTAGTTTAACAACTGACATGCGGAAATCAAGTCACCAAGTGCTTGAGTATATGGTTGTCACCGATCATTTCATTGATATGGAGTGGAAACTTAAAAGAGAGTTTTAAGTTTTGTGAAGGTGCCTGCTCCAAGGCGAGGAATTGATGTAGCAAATGCCATGTTTGAAGAATTTGAAAGAGAACTTATCACTTAGTACAAAATTAGTTCTGAATGAAGATTTGTTTCATGTTAGATGTTGCACACACATATTGAACTTGTTGGTACAAGATGGGCTTGGTAAGATAAAAGATATCATTCAAAATGAAAAGTGTGAAGTATATTAACCATAATGACACGAGATTGAAGGCCTTAAGTGATATTGTTGAACAAAAGCATCTAAAAGAAAAAAAGTTCATCCTTGGTTGTCTAACTAGGTGGAATTCTACATTCCAAATGTTGTCAACTGCATTGAAATTCAAAATTTCCTTTTCAGCTTATGGAGAACAAGATCCTCTCTATACTAATGCACCTTCAAATGAAGATTGAGAAAAGTCCTGAAAGTTTGTAAACTTTTAGAAGTATTTATCTTAGCTATACATATAATATCAAGCAGAAGTTTGAAGAATTTTTCATGAGAGATATAAAAGCTCCAATGAAACTAAAATTTGACAAATATTGGGGGCAACGTAATTTGTTGATGTCCATTGCTAGTGTTTTAGATCCTAGGTACAAGTTTTGTATGATTAGCGTTTGCTTCCCTTTATTGTACAAGCCTGAAGAAATTGCTAAGGAAAATGTGGAGAAGGTATGAAGTGCTCTTCAACAATTATATGATGAGTATATGACTTTAAGCAACGAAGAGTCATCCTCAAATGAAATGAATATTGGTGGCATAAACTCCTCAACTGTCCATGTGCCTGATACATCTGCTATGACTAGGTTTGATCAATTAATGAACCTTGTGCATGAAAAGGAAGCAGTCCCACCAATGAAATCATAACTAGATGCTTATCTTAAGGAGAAAAATACTTATATTCCTAATAATGGAAACTCCTCTTTTAGTGCTTTGGAGTGGTGGAAGAATAACAACTTTAAATATAAGATTTTATCAAAGATAGGAAGAGATATACTAGTTGTTCCAATATCAACTATTGCATCATAATCTACATTCAGTGTTGGAGGTAGAGTAATTGATGAGTATCATTCTAGATTGAATGAAGAATCTATTGAAGCTCTCATATACGGTGGAGATTGGATTCGTCATAATTACAATTTAAAGAGAAAAATAAAGATACACAAATTTTATTTTCAATTGATTCTTTTGTAATATATTTATTTTTCTAATAACATTTTTCCTCATTATGAAGGTGGATGATCAACCACTTGAAGAAATCACCTTGAAAATATGAGAAAATGATTATGACTTATATGGAAATATAAGTAAGATGTTGAGATATTTTTTGTTTAACAAGTGTTTCTTTAACTTTCCTAAATTGATTTAAAGTGTTTTGTAAAATTAATTTATATTCCAATAACATTTCCCCCCTCAAAATGAAGGTGGATGAATAACTTCAAGAAATCACATTGAAAATTTGATGATATGTTGGCTCGTTGCTTCATGTTTGGGGGATGACTTGAGAATTAAAAAATTCATTCTTCTTTGTATTTAACTTGCCTTGGTTCTTATTTGTTATTTATTTTAGTGTTTGACATTAATACTAGATTATCGAATGAAATTATGGTATTTTACTTAGTTTGCTTATTTTGTTTACAATATTTTGTTGAATACTTAAAGTGCTCCAATTATAATTCTTAATTGGGTTGTTGCGATTAGTAAATTTTAATCTCATATTAGATTGTTCTAATTAATTTTAACTTTTTTTATGCATCAATTAAAATAAAGTATGTGTTCTTCTTTATATTAAAATTTAAAAAATATTATGAAAATTCTCAAAGTTTCACTATATAATCATTAGATTCCCTTCATATATAATATTTATTGTAATATAAGTTTTTTAATAAACATATAAATCAAACAAGATTTTTAAATAGATAAGTTCAAACCAAAATTTTAAATAATTCAGGCCAAATCTAAAACAACAAAATCTATAACAAATAAATAAGTTTAACCAAACTTTATATTTTTAATTTAGAGAAAGAATAAACCTAAGCAAGCATGGCCTACTCTAACATGTTTGTATCCTACTTACTATTGCCCTCATGATTTTTTAGTGAAGAAAAAAAGAAGAAAAAGAAGGGTGATATTGAAGTGGAGTAGCAAGCAGGAAAGGAGAGAGAAAGACATAGAGAAAGAAGTGGAGAGGAATTGGGAAGAAAAGAGTGAGAAGGAAAGGAATAGTCGGCGCCCCTTGTCCCCGCCGACCAATCATAACGTCGTTTTCAACCTCATCACATTCATACCCTTACTTACCCACCTTCTTCTTCTACTGTTACTCTTCATATTACAACCTACAACACTTCTCCTTTTCCCCTACTATTCCTCTCATCAATAACACAAAATCTTATTATTGAATAATTATTGTATAATAAATCTTAAAACCCTATTCCTTTCTCTTCCTTTTTTTTTCGATACTTTTCTCTTCTTTGGGTTCTTCCGATTTATATTTTTTTCCCAAATACGGAAGGCCTAGCGTTTTTCCTCTTTTTTTTTTTTTTAACATCTTCCATCTTGATTCGTTTCGTTTCCCTGAATTTCCTATTTTTTTAGTTTCAAAATCTCTCTCTCTCTCTCTCTCTCTCTCTCTCTCTCTTAATTTCGAAAATTATGAGAGCAGCGGTTGAAGGATCCATGACCGAGAGGTTTGACGACGGCGAAAAGGAGAAGAAGAAGAAGCGCCGATCCAATCGTCGATCCAAGCAAAACCCTCCATCATCTTCAGGTATTCTAATTTCATCCTTTTTTTTCTTCTTCAAATAATTAATTCTCGGAAGACATAATTCAATTGTTTTATTAGGTTAACTTGTGGATTATGAGAACATGGTTTTGTGGGTGTTGAAGTTGACGTTGTGTGTTTTTCCCATGTATTGAAAGTCAAATCGAAAGCGAGTTCTCTTTTTTTGAGGAGAAAGGGTGTAACGATTTGTGTTCGTGATGTGAACATTCGTGATGTGAACACAAATCACTGTTCTTTACCAATGGTTCCGAGGTTTTATTGTGGGTCTTGTGTTTGTTGCGGTTACTGTTTGCTTTTGTTTTATTCTTGAATAGTTCAGTCAATGCAGAATGTACCATGGTGATTTGTTTGTTTTATCTTTTTGGGGAGGTTGAAAAGTGTTAGAGTGTTGGATATCGGGTCTTCGCCCGAGCAGGGTAGGCCTCTAAGCTTGCTCGCATGCAATACTTACATATTACCCCCTAACAAGGTCTTCACATTATCAACAGTAGGATTCAAACTCACGACCTTCTGGAATATTAATCTGATTCTTATGAGCTGGACTTGTTGCTTGTGGTGGGTTGTTTTACCTGCCACTCTGATCAACTCTCCTTTTTTTTGGTAAATTTGAAATTTAGATTAAGCATATAGGTGGAATGGTTTGAAAGTTTAATTCTCTCGTCTTTTTTTTTTTTTGTGTTTGTGGTAAATGCAAAAAAAAATGGATTCTCTTGTGTGATTCTCGGTGTTTTTTCTGTTATGATAGCATCTGAAGTTAATGAGGCCCAGGGGGTGTCACCAGAATCAGGGAAAATTGGTACACCTACTCATGCTTCTCCATCCTTGGGCAGTTCATTGAAGCAGGTCAATGTGTGTTCTCCTAATGAGCAAGGATTATCCAAATCATCAAATGTCGCTTTTAATTCAATGCCTCCCATGCATATCAATGAGCAAGTGGAACCTGGTGATTTGCAAATTGTGCCAATGTATGGTGGAGGAATTGATTCAAAATCATTTTCTGAGCCCACTGGTTGCAGAGGGTCATCTGTAATTAATAAAAACAAGGACTCAGTCCCTTGCAGTCAAATTGGGCTTTGTGGGCAGAAAAATTATTTTAGTCCACATTGGTCTGTAGAGGCTGTTGAGAAGGCATTAGAGGTTAGTAAATGGTAGTTTACACACATGCGTGTGTGCAATATATAGTTGCTACCATTGTTATGGAATAACATTTGGTTGATTTCTTCTGGCTTGCAGAAGGGCGATATTTTTAAAGCTCTCTTTCATGTCAATGCTCACAATAGACTCGAGGTTTTTTTTCTAACATCTATCTTACAGTCTTTTTAGTTGTTGTTTCCCCCCCTTTTTTTATGGGAGGGAGTGAAGTTAACTTAAGGTACAGTTTGTAGTTCCCCGCTACATATAGTGTATTAATATGGCAATTAAAATTTTCTATGTACATGTAGGCATACTGCAAAATTGATGGAATGTCAACAGATGTTTTCATTGGTGGGATTCCAGCCCAGAATAGAGCTGTAAGTATGGATGTCATTATATTTCCATTTAAGTTTTTAATGGAAAAGTTGCTTCTTTTTTATTTCCTATTGATCATATACAAATCATTGTGAAGTACTATGTTGCTTTTATCAGGGTCATTTGCTTATATTTCTCCTTGGCATTCATGAAGATTTTCTGATTTTTATATATTACTCTATGCATGTATTGATTTAATTATTAATCTAGCCCGTGTCTGGTTATGTTGACCTCTGGCATGCTGTGATCCATGTAGCCCACCTCACCTAATTGAATAAGACTTTTGTTGTTGTTGTTCACCATGTATGTACTGGTTTATGTGGTGGGGTGGAAGATAAGAAGTAATTTTCTGAGCCGATTAGAAGTTATAATTTTTGGTCATGTGCAGGGTACATTCTTGATATTAATTATCTTTCTCTCCTCTACTTTCTATAATGAAACTTTTCATTTCTAAATTCTAATTGGCATAGATTTTAGACAGATGCATTGTTTCTTCCTTAGTTGATATCATAACTGAAATGTGCCTCATTGTGCCATGTTCTACCTGGGGGATGTAATCTGATGATTGTTCTGTGTAGGTAGAAGGTGATATCGTTGCAGTCAAGTTTGATCCCTTGCCATTGTGGACAAAAATGAAAGGACCAAACGGGTCTTGTAACAACACTGCAATACCGGAAGGTTTCAACCTTCTTACAGAAGATAAAGAAGTGGGTGGTAATATTTGTAAAGGGAAAGCTAAAGTAGGTGCTGAGTATGAGTCTGCCCATTGCAGAAGCTATCCTGGTCAAAACAAGGAGGATGCTGATCAAAACTCCTCGTATAGAAGTTATCCTTTGCCTGAAAAAACAATGGTTTATGACGATATTACCTCTCGGGGTTCTACTAACCATTTAGATCTGCATGGAATGGCAAGCCATGACAGCATTAATGGTCATCACTGTGCTGCTCCTGATTCCATAAAGATCAATTCTTGTAGTGGGCAGAGCGATGCAGTGGAAAAGATGTGTTTGCTGGTTAACTCTTTCCCTTCTAAAAGACCAACTGGAAGGGTGGTTGCTATTATTGAGAGATCTCCACGTCGAGAGGGTATTGTTGGTCACATTAATGTGAAGCAGTGGGTTTCTTTCAGGGACACAGGCAAAAAGGATGTGAAGAAGAATAAGAATTTGATTTCTGAGCATGAATACATCCAACTGACACCAACTGATCCAAAGTTTCCTAATATGATGCTTCTTGTTAGAAAGTTACCAAATTGCATTCAAAAAAGGATGAAAAGTGGTGACGTGACAATCGAAATGGATCTGGTAGCTGCAGAAATTGATGACTGGGTTGAAGAAAGTCCTTTTCCCGAGGCTCACATTTTGCGTGTTTTTGGACGAGGTGGTGAAGTTCAGACCCAATTAGATGCAATTTTGTTTCAGAATGCAATCTGTTTGTCTGAGTTTCTACCTGAAGCTCTGTCTTGTCTGCCATGTGTTCCTTGGGAGGTTCCATTGAAGGAAATTCAAAGTAGAATAGATCTTAGAAATTTGTGCATATTTACTATTGATCCTTCAACTGCCACTGATCTGGATGATGCACTGTCAATTGAGGAGTTGCCTAACGGAAATTATAGAGTAGGTATCCACATTGCTGATGTGTCATATTTTGTTCTACCTGACACAGCCTTGGATAGTGAGGCTCAGTTTAGGTCAACAAGTGTCTATATGTTGCAAAGAAAGTTACCTATGCTGCCTGCATTATTGTCAGAGAATATTGGTTCACTTAGTCCTGGAGTGGATCGACTTGCAGTTTCCATGCTCCTGGATATAAATCTTGCGGGAGATGTTGTAGACCGTTGGATTGGTCGTACTGTCATACATTCTTGTTGTAAGCTTTCATATGAACATGCTCAGGACATCATTGACAAGGCTTTTGATTTTGAGGGTTCAAATTTCATTGAAGATGGCTATCCTAGAGTGTATGGCCATTTTGAATGGCCTGATGTTATTAAGTCTTTGAAGAGTCTTTATGAAATTTCAAATGTCTTGAAACAGAAGAGGTTTACTGATGGGGCTCTACGGCTTGAAAACCCCAAAGTTGTTATCTTGTTTGATGAAAATGGAGTTCCTTATGAAAGTATGTTTTCTGAAAGGAAAGAATCAAATTTTCTTGTGGAGGAATATATGCTTTTGGCCAATAGGATTGCAGCGGAAGTCATATATAGAGCTTATCCTGATGGTGCATTGTTGAGGAGGCATCCTGAACCTAATATGCGGAAGCTGAGAGAGTTTATGGCATTTTGTCAGAAGCATGGTTTAGAATTGAACACGTCTTCATCTGGTCAGTTCCATTGGTCGTTAGAGCAGATCAGGGAACAGCTCAAGGATGATCGTGTGCTTTACAATATACTTATTTCTTTTGCTACAAGGCCAATGCAATTGGCATCTTACTTCTGTAGTGGAGATTTAAAGGACAGTGAAAATGAATGGGGTCATTATGCTTTGGCTGTCCCATTTTACACTCATTTCACATCACCTCTGCGTCGATATCCGGATATTATTGTTCACAGGACACTACTTGCTACTATAGAGGCTGAGGAATTATATATGAAGCATCAGAAGGCTTTGCCGGGTTACAAGGAAGTGAAAGTGCAAAAAAGATGTTTCACAGGCATTAATTTTGATAAAATTGCTGCAGAATCCATGGAAGGTAGGGAAGCACTATCAGCCGCAGCTGTGAAGCATAGTGTTCCGTGTGCCGAAACACTTGCAGACATTGCTGCTTATTGCAATGAGAGAAAGCTAGCTAGTAGAAACGTTAAGGATGCCTGTGATAAACTTTACATATGGTTTCTCCTGAAGAAAAAGAAGGTATAGCTTTTCTAAATCATTCTCTTGGTAAATGAAAGTCACTTCTGTCATCATTCTCTTGGTAAACGGAAAAGCCTAGGTTTGGTTCTCATATATATTCCTTTGCACTTAAAAGTGTTACATCAATTGTGCAGGTTTTATTGTCAGAAGCAAGAATACTGGGACTAGGCCCAAGATTCATGTCAATTTATATTCAAAAGCTAGCTGTAAGTAACTTCTGATTATATGCAGCTCTAATTTTGCATAGAGTATAGTTGTCAAAGTGTCTCTTAAATAAATATGCTTTTTATTTTCTTTTATGTGGAATACCTTATGCAAATCACTAGAATACGAAAATGGCTTATATGATCTCGGCATTTTCTGATGCTGATTGCCAAAGATAACCATTATTTTATAGTCAATGATAAATGTGTTGGAAAATTTTCATTTTTAGAGGTTGGGCGTTGTTGATTGAGTAGTTTGTCTATTGACATCACATAATTCATAATAGAACATTATGGCATCATTTTATCCATGTGTATAATATATCACTGAACCTGATAGAAAAAGGCTTGGTTGTTGGTGTCATTGGTGTTACTTGAATAGGAATACTATGCATATTTACAGATAAAATAAATACTATACATATTTTGTAATGTATTCAGTTTCTACCATTAGAGAAGTACCTTATTTATTTCACTATGGATTTATAAAGAAGCTTAAGTTCATATCCTAGAAAATTTTATAAATGTAGGAATATTGAATCTAACTAGGTGCATATTAATTCTGTCATGCTGGAGACACGAAAACACCAGAGAGAATTTGCATATTCTGAATTTTGCACTATATTGAAAAATATAATTGTATATGATGTACTAAGAGTTGAGAGTTTTTGCATAATTTACTTATGCAATTGGGTACTTTTCTGTTGCAAATGCTTCATGCCATTCTTATGATTCTTATGTACTGTTCATATTCAGATTGAGCGACGCATATATTATGATGAAGTTGAAGGTTTGACTATGGAGTGGCTTGAGACAACATCCACTTTGGTGCTTAGCATGTCTACTAATAAGTGTGCATTTAGGAGGGGCTGCCCTAACAAGTGGAGGGCTTTTGAAGAAGTTGCACTGCTTACTTGTCCATATAACCTGGATTTTACCATGGATAATTCTAACCAGAGTGAAGTAATGAAAGTGGATGATAGTATTTCTGCCATGGACAGGGAGGAGACCATTTCAAGATCAGACTTGTCGGAAACTGAAATTGACCCTGCATTTTTCCCACTCACAGTGCGTCTTCTTTCAACAATTCCAGTAGCACTTCATGCTGTTGGTGGTGATGATGGCCCCCTTGATATTGGAGTGAGGCTGTACATGAGCTCCTATTTTCTGTGAGTTGGTAGTTTTGAGGTGGCAGATCCTGTTTGCAACCAAAGATTTTTATGTGATGAATCTGTTGATTCTTTTAATGGAATGCACTCGGCTCCATTGTGGAAAATAGTGTATAGTTCGACATAGGTGGGAAAATTACCTTGTCTAAACTTGCTAATGTTCTATGAATCTGTTTAAAACTGAGATTTGGGAGTAGGTGTTTAGATAAAAAAAAGCAGGAGGTTCTGTTATAGATTTGGCCTCACTGCCTGTTTTCTAACAGAACCCTTCTTACTGGAATTGGCGCTTGTTTTTGTTGGCCCGTTCCATCTACTTAGTATGTGCACGTATTTGGTTCTTGAATAGACGCTGAGGCCAATTCATACTTCGTTTCTATTTTGGTTTGATTGCAGCCCAATAAATTTTTTGACATTGGGTGGCCACTTGCACTAGTAATTTGGTTTCTGAAACATTTTTGTATGTTACTTTCTGACTTTGGTAAACGTTGAAATGGAATAATCTTTTGTTTTATACCATTGCTGTAGTTTGTTATCATTGTTGATCCTGTCTGATATTCGTGTTTCATTTGGGGTTAAATTCTTTGATTTTTTTATATGCTTTATGGGATTATTAAAAGATGTAATCCAATGGTAATGTTCTTGAAACATTGATTAGGTTCATGCTTTACTCTTAAATTTCATCATTTTCCACTGTTGTTTTGGCAAAAATTTCACCTAATGGAAGAGAAGGTGGTGGTGCTATAAAATGTTTTCATTATACTGTCATGTATTTTGCATTAAAGAAATATACGGAATGATTTAACTTAATGTTATAATTAAATGTTGTTTTCATTATACTGTCAATTATTTTGCATTATTTTTAAAAAGTATTTTAATTAGAAAAAATTCTTGTATTATGTTTTTCATACATTTCCAATTTCTCTAATAAAATATTTTAAAAAAGCAATAGAGCTAAATTAGTTATATTTATAATATTTAGTAAAAAAAAGTTATATTTATAATATATTATATGTATTTTTTTACGTTTTTATTGCTTTTAAAATTAATCAAAAACTGGGTTAAAATTTTAAACTAAAATGTTAAATACTCGTGAAACCTTTTTAATGTAACCTTTTAGAATTGTATCACAAAAAAGTATTTAAGTTATATAAAGTAAAAATTAAAAAATAGTAGATGGTCTGTAAAATAATAATGTAAAAATGAGTTTAATTGTTATGTATTATCTGTAATTTTTTTATACTATTAATCAATTAGTATAATTTACAATACGTGTGACTTTCAAAGTAGTTAGGATAAATTAAATTTTTTTAGTGTGCATATTTTATATCAATGGTTGATAAATATTTACACTATTGGGTCATATCAATTAAATTCAATTATACATTTTCCTAATAAAAATTAACAAATATATAAATTTGTTAATTTTGTACCATAATTATTTTTAAAATCTTGTCGACTATAATCTTCAGTGTAAACTTAATGAACAAAAGTTAAGTATCATTTTTGTGGCGCCTTTAGTACTACTCTTAAATTAAAATATACCTTTTTCGGTGATATTCTTTTTTTCACAAAGTTAAACAAGGGAGATGCTAATTATTATTTTTAAGCTACAAATGCTAACCTAAAAGAAGGGACTTTTTTTTTGTTTTTTTAGAATACGTAAAAAATATGTTTCCTATTATTTTTAACATTTTTCCTTAGCAAAATCTTTCAACAATTCTCTTATTTTAGATCAACATACACAAAATACCCAAACAACAGCACTTTGACGAAAATATATATTTATTTCTTGTAAGTTAGTATTTTTTATTTTTTGTTTATGTAAGTTTGTATTTATCTAATTTTAGTTTCTGTAATATTTTAATTTTCTTAATTTATAATTCCCATAAATTCATACTTTAAAAAATGTAAATTTTAAAAAAATAAAATATCTTAGATTAACAAAATTAAAAAGACATAAGAAGTAAAGTAGTTGCTTTTGGCTTTAGTTTATAAGAATACGAACCATTTGTTGGCGCCAAAGGAAGAGAAGAAGAAGATGGGTTCAGCATTTGGATGGTTCGGTCCTCTCATAGACCTCTCCACAGCCTCTTCTTGCATCGGCGATTTCGTTCAGCTACTCGTTTTCGTTCACCGTTCCTTCCCCGTTCAGGTTTCTCCCTTAATTATTAGGCTTCTTCTTCTTCTATTAACTTAATTGCGTCCCTTTTTCTTTCTTATTCCCAGTACAAATCGTGGAAACGCGGACGCGACCTAACCCGAACCGACATCGAAGTCGGCGACGATACGATGCCGTTTTTCGTGGTTTCTCTTTGGCAGAAGCAAATGGGGTCCATGGTATCAGCCGGCGATGTCGTCTTGTTACAGAGTAAAATCAATCCGTTTATCCCTTTCTTCGAAACTTGTAGCTAGCTATTGAATGAGTTGACGGCGTTAACTAACGCTGATTTGACACGTGGCAGATCTCAAGATTGCGAAGTATGGGAACGCGGTTGAGGCCAGAACCGTTCAGTGGTCTTCGCTGCTTTGCTTGGTTCACCCTTACCAATCACTTCTCGCAAAGGGTCTGTTGTTTCTGTGCTTCTCTTCTTTCATGAGTTAATAAATTCAATTGTTTTGTTAATTACTGCATTCATGAGTAAAATCATCAAATTTTTTCATACATTCAGTGTGTGTGTGTTTCTACGTTTTTGCACATTCCAAAGCAACTGAATGATTGTGGCTGAGCAAAATAGTTGGAATTTGCGTTCACTATGTTTTAAACGGAGATTCAAACACACCTTTACTGCTTTACTGTCAGTGAATTGGGACGGTTAAATGAAGATTGGACCTCAAATCTCCGATTCGTTTTTTAAGTTTGATTTGTCGAGATGAAATATTACTCGATCTTCATCCAATGGTTTCAATTTGTTGAGTGCGTAATTGTGCGAAGAATCCTGGTGCATGGAATCTAGATGGTTCTCAAGAACTAATTTGACTCACAGAACACATACGCATACTTCAGTGTTAATTCAAAAATTAAAGGACGAAACTAGGTGCTGGAAAAAGCAATTGATGAGAGTTGCATATGAGGTTCTTAAACTTGAGAATACGTTGTTATGCTGTTTCACGATTGAAGCAATTGATGTGACAGTTCTTGTATAAGAATTGTTGCTTATATAAGCAACCGTTCTTAACAGTTTTCAAGAATTGTGAGACAATTATTGGACCCTTTTTATGTCTTGAGGATTGTAATTTGTACCAATATTGAGAAATGTAATAACCTAGGTTTATAATTAAGAGAAAAAGAAAGAAAGTTTAAAATTTGCTGAATTCCGTCAGAAAAAGCGTTAGCGACGGATTTTGCGACGGAATTAGCGACGGATTTTGCCTGTGAATAGTGCCACGCTGGTAGCGTGGGGGGCCACGCTGGTAGCGCGGGAAGTGCCCCAGAAAGCCATTTTCCACTGGATTTCCGCGCTGGTAGCGTGGGGGGCCACGCTGGTAGCGCGGGACTCTCGCTGGGGGCCTATAAAAGGCCATTTTCGCGTTTTGGGCTACAAAAACTGCTTCTTCTTCTTCCTCCTTGAGCCAGCAGCCATTAGAGCACCCTAGAAGCTTCATATTTCCATTATAAGCCATTAAAACACTTCCTTAGACCTTTGATTGTGAAGGAAACATCTTGAAAGCTTGAATCATTCTTTCTCTTCTTGAGGAAATTCCTTTTTGAGAGAATTTGGGAATCTCCAAAGGAAAGCTCAGAGAACTTGGGAGTGGCTGAGACCCATTGCGTGGGAAGGACACCGGAGTTCGGGAGAGTGGTCCTTGGGTCTTCCTTGCCGTTATTGAGGTAAGAAACTCAAGTTTCTCAGCTTGATTTTGAAATTGGGGGTTTGCATGAATAGTAATCTTTTTGTGATGGGGCTAGAATTAGCTCTGAATTCTGTAGAAGATTATGTTCAGAGGGTTGTTGTGATGATGTTATAGCCTTCAGAAATCATTACTGATGAAGTTTGGTTTTGGCTCTGAGTATGTATGAGCAGAGATAAAAGACTAGTAGTATGACTAGTATGAACCTTAGAGCAGTTGACAAAGTTGCTCAGGAGACTGTATAGATGAGATTGACCGGTTGAAATTAGTGATGATGAGAAGTTGGGTTTAGGCTATTGTAAGCAGAGATATACCTTATGTTAGCCTGATTAAAGTCTTAATAGAGGCTCTGAAGCTTTGTGTAGGCTAAGTAGAACCCTTGTGAAGGTTCTGAGATCACTTGTACAGTGATTAGTATATGTTTAGAGAGAGGATGATAGTTTCCTTTCGTTTGAACGGCCTAGAACCGTATTTAATGTGTTATATGCGTGTTTTATGTAGGATGTGAGCTTGATAGCTTTGGTGGTGTTGACCATGAGACCGGGAGAGCCGGTGATCTGTCTAGAGCAGGTAAGCTCTTGGTCCTTAATTGTGTATCCTTTGCTGTGTTCCACCATATATCCGCTGGGATTATGGTTATGATATGTGTTTATGCTAGTATAGGAATGAGTATAATGCTGGGAATTAATGGTAGATATTGTCTGAACCCTATGAAAGGGTAGCTGATGTTTTATATTTGATCTGCTATGCTTGAAATGTGAATTGAACCCTGTGATGAGGGATTGATATGCATGGCTATGATGTGAGTAAATTGTGGCATGACTAGGTGAATGTAAGCTCTTGGTTCTTGATGATAACTCCTATGCTGTGTTCCACCTTACTCCTAAGGGGGGTGATGGTTCTATTGTGCTATTATGCCTATATTGTAGATGATTGTTGGTTTGATTGGCTGAGGAGTGATGATTGTGCCCTATGAGAGGGTAATGACTGTGATTTGAATTGTGATGCTTGTCTTGTGATTTGAATCCAGAGATGGATGATTATGATTTGTTTAGCTGGAGATAAGCATGATTGATTGTGGAATCCTATAGTAATAGGATAGATGACATGTGATGGATATAGGCCTGATATGAGAAGTTTCCTGTAAGATAGAGGCCGGCCCGGTATATAGGAGTCCTCCAGACGTGGTTGTACCTATATATTTTCGGGGTGCCATGATAGAAGCCGGCCCGGTATATAGGAGTCCTCCAGACGTGGTTGTACCTATATATTTTCGGGGTGCTTCTGATAGATAGTCATCATTGAGACAGGATATGAGTTGTAGCTTATGATAGAGGAGCCGGCCCGGTATATAGGAGTCCTCTAGACGTGGTTGTACCTATATATTTTCGGGGTGCTTCCGATAGATAGTGATTTCCTGCCATGAGATGTCCTAGTATATATTGGATCCTCGGTGAGTGGGGATCGGCATATATATATGTCTAGAGGAAAACCTTCGCAGGATGATGATGATAGGTGATAGATGATGATGATAGGTGATAGATGGTGATGACCATCAGAAATCGCATGGATATTGACAGATGATTGTGCATTGACTGTTTATGTGCTGATTGAATGAATTGTTAATGATAATTATGATGTTTCTGTCTGTGTATCTGTTGTCAGTGAACCAGGGGAAGGAAATACCTTCAAGGGCCCTGAGTTTACTGAGATTATTATCTCACCCCGTTTGTGGGACTTATATTTCAGGTGATTCATCAGGAGGGGTAGATAGATCCAAAGGCAAGAAGCCTATGCAGGGATAGTTGCTGCTTGTACACCTTAGGCTAGATAATATGAGCATGTGGTTCTGGTATTTTGGTACTTAGCCTTTGATATTGATTTTGATGTACCCTGATGGGATATTTGTATATGTTGGTATGTTTTGAGTTCCTGTATATGGTGTACCCTCATTTGAGGATAGGATATGAGATAACCGGGTACTGGATGCCTTTTATTTTGTACGAATACAGTTAGAATATTTTGAGGGGGAATGTACATAGTTATGTATATTATTTTAGATGCTTATAGGTAGTAATATTATAGTTCTATCTGTCGTCTTTCAAGTTGTATAGGTATCTGGATCATTAAGGTTTTTTTGTGGCTTCCGGCATTCGTTTACTTTATTATCTATACGTACCATACATAATGAATCAAGAAATATGGTTTTGAAATGTTTCCGCTATGTTTTTAAATAAAGTTTTAAGCGCTAATATGATATTATGAATGATAATACACCGGGTGCACACGGGGTGTTACAAGAAAACTTGTTGAATTTCTTAAATTTCATGAGTCATTATAGGGCCCATCAAAACTGAGTTTAGCAACTCCACCATAGTTGCCCCATTGGAGATGCTCTAAATGTTTCTTATATTATCTATAATCAATATTAGAGTTTCACTTTCACCATCATAACTAGCACCAACCTTTACTGTAAACTTTTATTGCATGGGCTCCCAAAGTGAAACTTTAATTTTGATTGCAAAACAATACCAGGGTACTGAAACTAAGTTTTATCTTTCCTATGTAAGTGTTTTCTCATGCTAATGATTACCTCCACATTACACATGTGCACAGTTTTTACCATCTGATTGCAGCTGGTTCTGCTAAGACTCTCCACACTCCCATGCAGATGTGAGATACTATGTGATGTGCAACATGAATTATTGAATGCGGATACAATTAAAAGGATTCGAATTTTATAATTTGTTTCTGTGCAGCTGTTGAAGAGTTGGTAACAGGTTGCTGTGTTGGGGCAACAACAAAGGAGAAGCTTCGGAGGGTCATAAAATGGGTGCAGCAGTCTCGGTCAACCATTTGCAACATTAAGTTGCAGTCCAATCAAGTATTCTCTTTGCCCTGTAATTGTTGCCCCTATTATACATTTCTGACAAGGGTGTGAGGATACCTCATGAAACCATAGAAGTATCATTAGCACACTACATCTTAATATCCTATGGCTTTGGTTACATTATTAGGCTGAGGGCATCGTCTGTTGCATTAATCACGTAAAGTTTAGGATAAGAAATTAGGACTTCTGCTGTTTGAAGATTAAGTCACATAGCAAATAGCATAGGTGTATTCGAAAGAGAGAAAAATATGTACAAAATCCAAATCTGTGCACTTGTCTGTCTAATTCATGTCTTGTATTTGATGAGTGTGCTATGTGCTATGGTAGACGAGTGTGCCATTTATCCATCAATCATCCAATTGACTCATGTATAAATCCAACAAATCCATCCCATTAAAAAAATAAAAATCAATGGATTGGATCACCATTTGTTTGGGTGGATATTGAACCATGTAATATATTTTTGTAATTCATTGGGACAAATAGTTCAAAGTTCATTGTTTCAGAATAGGCCTTTGAGGGATAAGTTTTGGACTCTGATGTTTGCGTATAAGACTGCATAAATATTGAATTTTATTTATAATTGTTTTGAAAAACTAAAATATAAGATACTTTAAATAGATGAATTAGATATTCATCCCTAAAAACAGGTTTATGGATGAGTTGGATGAGTTTTTATTGTGTCATGAATGGATTGAATTTTTCTAATACATTTTTAACAGATCATAAATGATTAATGCTCTAGGGTGTGTTTGTTTTTATATTTAAAACCCTGTTAAATGCCAATCCAACATTTTGTTTCTTTCACATTCAATTGCATTGGAAAGGTGGGACAATGAAAATGCAACAGTCTTACTTTCAATTCAAAATTTATCCATTCTATCCATTTGATACCTCTAGTTGTGTCAATTTTCCTGAGGCAAGTTAGATATTAAAAGCTAGGAAATCCTTTTGTTTTATTTTATAGCATGTCACTAATATTATATGCCTGTCCGGTTTCATTGTAATCCCATTATCTTGCAAACATAAATAGTGGTAATTGAGACTATTATATCTTGTTCATTTCATATTTAGATTCAAATTTCTTTAACAAAAATTGTTGTCATTGATAAGTTGACTACTTTAGTACTTTCACTTACAAAACCTATCAATATGCTTCATCCATAGTCCATACTGTATTGGTTAAGATATACTGATGAATCTACTGAATGTGATAGACACAGAAAATAGAGCATCTGCCTAGAAACTGGACGGTGCTTGAAGAGGAAAAGCCTAGGGACTGCCTTTCACTTGTGGAAGTCTCTCAGCTAACAACAGCTTGCAAGGTTATAGTATGTGCATCTGTTGGTGAAATTGTTCCACTACATACTGCCAGGACTCTTGGTGATACCAAGAAAGAGAAGGTTTTCATTAGCAGGAGAGTTTGCAGAACTGAGGATAATAAATTAGTGGATGATCTCTTATGCACTGGCTGCCAGCTCTGTGGTTCACCCGTAGATTCAAAGTACTAGTTTATATAATTACTTTAGCCTTCTTGTTGTTCCTTCCATTATGATCAGTGATAATTCTTCCCCTTCTCTCAGATTTGAGCAAAATGCTGTTCCACTAATTTGTTGGAAAACTTCAAGCCGCCTTCACTCTATATGCTCGATATATAGGCCCTTCTTGGTAAATATATGTACATGCATCTTGCTCATGTGTTTCTCCTCATCAAGATCTTGTTCAATCACTCACTAGGCTTTGAGGATTAATTTATGTGCTGTATTTAATAATACATTCATAATCATCATTCATATGAAAGTAGAAAGACACTTGTTGTCAAAGAGCAATCTACAATTCCACATATCTATTATAAATGAAACAAAGATGAAATGTGAGGCATCTTTCAGGTGTCTAAAATTTCGAAGTATACTTGAATGTGTCTGGTGCCACTATTTGTTTCATAATTATTATAGAGATCAGATAACATGAGGGAACATACAAGTCTTGTTATGCATCTGATTTGTAACATTTAGATTATTCTTGTAAAATTATAATCTTAACATTGCTTATTGATGCAATTTTGGCAGCTATACATCTGGGACGAATCAGATTACATGCCAATTCTTGTTAAGAACAGGGCCGCAGAAATCTTGTTTGGGAACATCAAGGCTGGAAAAGTATACTCAGCTTATAAAGAGCAAACGAATAACCAAAATCTTGGTCCAAGAAACGATAAAGATGCCATTGGAAGACTTGCTACTAACCCGAGACTTTCTGGGGAAGGACTTCCAAGTACCAGTACATTAGAGGTGGGTAAGAGCTTGCAATTGCAGGAAAAACATCTTCCTGCCAAGTTCAACTTTTACCGTGTATGGTTAATTCTTCTGAAAATGTTGCTGAAACAAGGAAAGAACGGCGCTCTGAAATTTGAAATCATTGTTGATCCCAGCTTAGATATTGAAAATGGAAAATTTGAACTGGTTTCTGCAACAATGCCTTGCTTTGGAACCAAATGATTTCACCTGTTATGGACTTTGCATATCTGCTTACGCAACTGAAACTGCAAATTCTAGAACTCCCCAGTCTCGCACCCTCTTTTCAAAATTAGTTCAAATATGTTTTTAATCTATAAAAAACATGTTTTTTAATAATAATTTTAAGGATTAAAACCTGATAACATTTTAATTCACAAATGCAGACAAAAGCTTCTTCAATTTCATAACGTTGAAGTGCATTTTATCTAGAGGCAAGTAAATCGGGTCGCTCATTTGCTTGCAAGGGTCGATTGTACTCTAGCCACCATGTTTTTTAGTTTGCTTTCACCTGCATTAACTCTTTTATCATGAATGAAATGGCATAATTGCCTTTTGTGTAAAAAAAAAAAAAAAGCAGATAACATTTTTATATATGAACTAAAAAACATAATACTTTCAGAGATAAAATGTATAGTCAAGGCTTTCAAATGACATTTTAGGGGCAATGCTTGCTATGCACAAGCGAGTGCCATCGAGAGAATCCATCGATTAACAATCAAGAACTAGAAACTACTTTAAAATGTTGTAGACATGTTTGTTAGGGTGAATGTTTGCAAATTTGTTTCTGAATTAAATTGATTTTGTTTCATTTTTAATTTTTAGTTTTTTAAAAGTAAATTACACTTGCACCTATGTGTATTTCTCAAATTTCATTTAATACCTCTCTTTTTTTGTATATTACTTTTACCACGTTTGTTAATGTCATTCTAACGTCAATTAAAAGATGTGAACAGACGAAATTATCTTAACATTTTTGTAAAATCAAAATTATCCCCTCCTAATTATTCTCAAAAATTAGGGTTTACATTTCGTTCCACTTCATTGTTCCTCCTCCTTCTTCACAAGTTCTTCTTCATTGTTCCTCTCTTCCTCTTCACGAGTTTCTCTCTTCCCTGTTTGTTAGTTCCTCTAATCCTGATCACGAGTTCCTCTCTTCCTCTTCGCGATTTCCTCTTTTCCAAATTGCTATTTTCTCTTTGAAAGGTGATGGGGTTGTTGTTGTTGTGTTGATTCTTGTAGCATTGATGTTGTCACCTCTTTCAAATTCAAGTCTCGTGGACATTTGGATCCTAATCTTTTGCCTCCTTACACTGCTTCTCTAAATCAGGTACCATTATTCTTTGTGGTTATTAATTATTATTATTATTATTATTATTATTATTATTATTATTATTATTATTATTA
>CM023954.1:24284310-24294891 GCA_013407115.1 Glycine latifolia
CTACTATTAACCAATCCAAAATGTAATTGTGTTGTGTCGGACTATGTTATTCCTGGCAGGGGCATGTAAGCAATTTTTATTAACTTGTTGATGCCTTTTTTTTCATGGGCATGTGAATAATTTTTGTTAAACTATTGATGTTTGTTGCTGCTTATACATTACTTCTGTAATCTATTCCTCCCTATTTTAGAGTAGCTGATTTCTATTCGCAATTTTGTTGGGTTCAGATCCAACAAAAAGCTGAGTTCACGTCCAATTAGAGAAAAAACAAAAAGAAGAAAGAGACTTAAAATTTTTTCAGGTTGAAAATGGTGACATGTCTTTTATGGAGTCAAGAGGAAGAAGATGAAGGTATTTTAGATATAAAATTTCATTAAAAGTCATGTGATTAATATGTGTCTATCTTATATTAAATTATTAAACAGTGTTTAGGAGGGAGAGAGTTAGGGTGTATTGTGAGTTAAACACTTAAGAGATTTTTCGTTGGTGCAAAAAAAGAGGGTATTCGATGAAATTTGAGAAAAATACAAGGATGTGAATATAATTTTTTTTTTTTTTAAGTAAAGTAATTTATATTTTTGGCTAAAGCAAATCAAAACTAAAATTTAGCGTATTGTTCTTATTTAATCAAAAGTACCTAAAACCATTTACAACTTAATCAATTTTGGAGTTATTGCACTATAAGTTGTTTTTGTTTGCTACAAAGCTTGGGTGACATGTGTGCTACTTAGACTTGGCATGCTTACATGAGGGATAATCGATCGAGTAGACAACTTGGAACATGTGTAGTTATATACTACTCAGACTTAGTAGATGATAGTGTTGGGCTCAACAAGCATAATGTAAGTGTAAACTAAATTGGATCTCACAATATAATGAAAGCAATAACATGAATACATGTAACAATAGAAATGAACACCAATTTTTAACGTAAAAATTCCTCAATATCGTGGCAGGATAAACTTCGAAAATATTTCACTCTATTAAAGAATATTACAATATTCTTTGCATTTTCTTTCACACACAAGAGATAGAATATAGTGTTTCCTCGTGAGATCCACTCCTATTCAAATGCTATATTTTTAGGGTACCAAAGAATTATAAAGTTGATACACACTCCGGTGTATTTTTCTCACACCTTTAGGATTTACTCTATTTTGTTGTTCCGTCACTATTTTTCTCACACCTACCTAGAAGCTTTGTTCTGCTCTCAATGCTTTCCTTCATCTATCAAGCAGTGGCGAATGTATGTATAAGGATGTGGGAGCAATTGTCTTCACAAGATTTTACTTTTTATTTGTTTGTGCAAAATAAAAGAAAATTTTGCCCCCATACAAAAAAATAGGTATTGTTGCCATAAAATGTATTTTTAAGATGAATGAAAAATAAATATAAGAAATTTTAAAAAATAGAATAAATTGATACTAATTTTACTTCTTTATCCTTTTAATTTTTTAGCATTGTTATGAAAAATCATAGAACATTTTTAAAGTATGAAAATGCATAGAGGACAATTGTAATTTGTTGAAACTTAAGTATTTTGGATTCTTTTTTCTCTCAGGATTTTGAATTTCATTTGTCATGACATTATGTATTTTGTAGTATTTTGAATTTCATTTGTCATGATATTATGTATTTTGTAAAAGCGTATGGTATTCTTATTTTGTGAAAATATTGTATAAATGATCATTTTGGTCCCTGGATGTGTAAACGAATGACAATTTAGTCTACGAAAGAAAAAAATCTAATTTAGTCCATCAACATGTAAAAAGTACGACAATTATATCCTATAATAATACTTGATGTCAAATTAATCATCAAAACATACAACTTGATATCAAATTCGTGTTTGAACATTTACAACTTAATTACAAAATAGTCTCACAAAACTTCATGACAGGACGCCAATGTCACACTTTTTACATATTTAAGGACTAAATTAAAGTTTTTATTCTTTTAGGACTAAATTGTTACGATTTATATATTTAGGAACAAAAATGATCATTTATAAATAAATTATTTTTTGTTTCCACTAAGAATTTTCTTTGGATTCACGATTACTGCCAAACCTTCTATTTATAGAAGGAAAAATCAATGTGAACTATTACTAAGCTTTTCAACAAAGCCTGCATTGTAAGGAATGTTTTCAAAGCGTTTCAAAATTATCTATATCCCAAGCTACACATCTAAGCAAGGCTGGTGAATTTTTTTCAAAGAAGCATGTGGTGCATTAAATGCATTGTGATTGTTTTGGCTAACCCAGAGGGATGCTTGGTAAGTAGATCAGAGTATTCATTCAAGAGTTAGTGTACTATAAGCTCTTTCAGCTTACTTCAAAGCTTAGGGAGATCTACTCGATAGAGCATTCTTCTTGCAGCAAACTTCATTTCTTTGATCCTCGCTACCATTAATGACACTTATATCCTATTACTAGGCCTATGGACCTAGAGATCCCTTCAAATGACACCGGATAATGTAATGTTTATTCAAACCTAAATCTCAATACCTGTCTCTTACCTCTGAGTGTTGGAATACTTTTGCAGATATCCTCATCATCGTGCAAGGAGAAGACATAGGAAGAGTAATTGTAGGAAGAGGTTTGGCTAAATTTGGTAAAAATATGTGAATATTTACCTAAATTTAGGTTAACTAGTATTTCATTATGTATTTTTTTTATATGTAAAAATCAAAGACATATAAAAAGATTTATAATAGTTCACGTATACCCTGTTCAACCAAGTGAGTTAGACCCTTGATTTCAACATGTATGTATAGTTACAAGTTTCATGGATACAATAAATAAAAGCTATTCTATGTACCTTCTACATTTTATATTGGATGAAAATATTACTATATGTGCCCTTTTAATATCATCCAAAACACGGTAAACTTATTTTTGAATAGTTCAACGTGATATAAACACACATTAACGTGTTTGATAGCAGGAATCAACGTAAAAGATGAGCATCCAAGCTGTTAAGAAAAACTTCTACGTTATTGTGTGATTTTGATGTGAATTTGAGGTAAAACATGAGTAATTAATACGAATCTAAAAACATGCTAAGTCTGGCAAAAATTGCATATGTGTATACAATGTTACATTATAGCGCACCAAATTGTGATAGTGCCTCATGAGCAAGGTAAAAATGTCACTAGATAAAAAACAAGGGATCAGCTTCCTTGTAAAAATGGGTACACTGCTCCAATTATTCGATACACAATTTGCTCCAAAAATAAGAACCCTTTTGGGTGTTGTAGCAAGATCCCAACAAGGGCGTTTTTAAATTACCATTATATTGGAAACATAATGTGACCAAACATCCCTGCAATCCTTATAGTAATAAATTAACAGAGAAATGCTTCATATCCGCCTTCTTTGGTCTACACTGCAGGAAGAAAAGCCAGAAAAAAGGCCAATGAAAAACCATCAATTAGAAGAACATTTGACCTTTGGCTACCAGAAAAAGTGCATTTAGTTTGTTACAATCATGACCAAATAAATTTGACAATGCTGACAACTTCAACATAGCAGTTTATGAATTAATTTCTGATTCACCCAAAGAAGTCTCAGCAGCAGCATTTTGCGCTTCAAGTAACTTCATTTGGCGCTCTGCATGTTCCCTTTCGCAAGCACTAATTCCCATAATAATATCCAACATAGTACCAGTGGTGCCAAAAAATACAAGGGGTGCCAGAGATTTGCGCTTTATCCCCACTGGAATAGCCAGCAAAGCCCCTGCAACTGAGAATACCCAAGTGCCCAATGCACTGCAAACTTTCCTTGTTCAGTAAGATTTCAACCAAGATTAACAAAAGGCATTGTGGAAAAGACAAACATATTAAGAAAATCAGGACCGCATTGCAGATTTCCAGACTATAGCAAAACATAAACCATCTAGAAGGGCACCAACCATACCCCAATTCACAACTGCTTATAAGAAAGGCAAATAATCATAAAGCAGATGATATACAAAGTGGGGTAAAGAGGAAAAGAAGTGAGGGAACTAAAATGTCATTGCAACATGTCATGCCATACCAGAGGAGTAACCATGATCATGAACATCATGATTTAAACTAGCCCTAAATTCATCAGTTAAGATACATTTTTTATCCCGTGACTGGCAACTTTTTAAGTGTATGCAGATTTGACGATACAGAAAGCCCCTATCCGAATGCCAATACAGTAAGTAATTTGAGTAAACCCTCAAGTTAATCCTGTAAAGTTTCCCTTACACACATCACCCACATTCGTTCTCCAGATTTTCTTTTAATGTTAAATTGTTCCTTCAAAGATTTAAAACATCATCAAATTTTTGGAAGACTAAAGTGGAATTTTTTTTTGGAGGATTCATATGGTGAATCATGGACCTTGGGATGATCAACTGGAGTGTTCACTCTAAAATTTATTGGAGCATATAATCTACTCAATATTCTTATTTCCCTGTGTTCCAGTGTACCAACACCTTCATGAATCGTCAAACATTCACTGTTTGCCGCATTGTAGTTATACTTACTGAACTGCCAAAACCATTTATCTTCAAGAATAAATATTTGACAACTCAATAACATATAGGCACTTAGAAAAATAACAATATCTATACCTGGGAAAAAACTTGCTCTGCCTTGTGTTCCAAAAGTGGGAGGAATAATTAAACCAAAACACATAATTAGTGACCTTTTTAACAACTAAGTAACAAAGCAAAGGAGTTTTCTATTGACATTGTCATAACCAACATTAAATTCAGGACTTAAAGGAAACAAATATTCGCCTAACAAACCAATTGCGCTGGAACTGTTAGAACATGTTTATTGACTAATCCAAATATACTATCCCTTCACCATGGACTCATTACAAGGGAGCAAAATAGGATCCCTAATTTCCACAGTCCCTTAAATTTTCAAGGCTAATAACTAGTTCTGAAATTAAATTTGAATTCTTTACTTAATGGGGTGTGCATCAAAGGCTTTAACAATTTAATCAGATCCTGGGTTTCTATGAATCCGACAATTAGATGAGATGGGTTAATCATATTATGAATTCAGGGAAATATTTAAAGGAAAAACTATCACTTTAAAAAACAGAAATAAAGAAGAAGAGACACCCACTTGGAAACAGAACAGTCTTCAAGATGCTTTACATTTTCTTCACCTCCCATTTTCCGCAGAAACAAACGAAACGGTAATCGGGGCAGAGGGTTAGAGAGGAAGAATAAGTGTGCGTTTCACTGGCTTCGATTTCGACCACCTCACCTTCGTCGGAACGGCGGGGTTTGGATGATGTCTCAGATTTGTTTCGATACCTTTGCCTGGCTTTGCTCTGGAGTAGGCACAACCTCGGAGATGGAGTAGAGGATGACCCCGACCTCTTCAAGGGACTGACGGTAGGTGGTGGCGACGGTGACGCTGTTGAAGACGTCGCTGACGGGGTCGAAGGTGAAACTCAAGACAGTGGTTGATGACGGTGTTGATGAAATTTTAAAATAATAATAAATATAGTAATTGTTAAAAACTATTATTCGTAAATAATAACTGCTGCAATTCTAATTTTAAGTATGTCAGCTCAATTTTACGGAAATAACTCAATTGTCGTTGCATTTTTAAGAACCGAAAGTATTTAATTGAAACTTTTAAAAATTTTGGGATTGATATTTTTAAAATAATTTTGAAATCATATTCACAATTAAGTTTATTATTTAATTTTAAAAAAGTACAATTCCCGTGCATTAAAATTAAAAATAAAATAAAAATAAGAAATAAAACGTTTAAATTAAAAAATAAAGGATTAAAATCATAAATTTTTTAAAAGTAAAAAATAAAATATATCAATTAAAAAGTTTGAAAAACTAAAATCACAAAATTGAAAAAATAGAAAAAAGAAAATTGTATTTTAGCCTATTAATTTAATTTATTTTTCTTATCAACTTATAATATAAAAAAATTACTTTTTAAGGATGTACACAAGTTAATTTGGGTTGGTTTTGACAAAACAATAATTTAATTCAATCAAATTTAAACATATATAAAACTAAAACTTAAATCAAATAAATTCAATATTCTAAATAATTTGGATTAAATTCAGTTAATGAATCAAAATATTTAAATTTATGTATTATTTTTTAAAATTCAATATTTTAAAGTTAAATTTTATATTACATACATTAACATATTATGTTAAACATAATTTACAAATAAAAATATAATAAATAAGTTCAAATATCACATCCATAAAAACTAAAAATCTTAAAATAAATACTGTATAATAAGTTAGAAATTGAAATCTTAATTTAAGAATAATTAAGTGAAATCCTAACAAATGAGAAAAGAAAAGATAGTCTCATTCATAATCTTTTTAGATAATAATAATTGATTTTTAAATTTAAAAATATGTTATATATAAAAATAAATAATAATAATTTAATATAAAATAATATATTCATATATTAAAATCCCTAACTTAAACTCAATATTCAACAAGGATCAATTTCACCAAAACTGTTTCGCGAGTAAACCCGTAAACATCCCAATATTTTTTTCGTATTCAAAGAAATTGAGTTGAATTGAATTGAAGTTGAAAGGCAAAGCAAATCAAAAGAATATTGAAACTCAAGGTTAGAAGGATCAGAGAGAGAAATATGTCAATGAGAGGAATCGGAGGACCCCTTTTATGCATCGGAGATCTCCTGAACGATGTCGGAGAAGAAGAAGAACAACACGGACAAGGACACTCTCTCCTTCGCGAAACCTCTCCTTCTTCTTCCAATCTCAACTACAACGATCCACCCCATGACCTCACCAAACTCTTCCAGGTTCCGTTCCTTTCCATTCCCCATTCATTCATTTCCTTCGAATTTGTAAGTCGCGTTAAAACGGCAATCCTTTGTGTCGTTTCAGGAACACTACGACCACTTGAATTCCGCACTCTCTGGCACCGACCACTCCTGGACCTCTCTCACCTTGAAGGTATAATCATCATGCTATGCCCTTTCAATCTCTTACCATAAACCAAATCCAATTTTCTTAAACGGCGTTATCCATCATCGTCGTTGTTGCTAGAGTTTAATTTCTATGCATCGCTGTAAGAATTTTAGAATGTGAACCTGTCAGAAATTATGGTAGTAGGCATGTAGTTATTGTAAATAGAAAACAGTTTATGCATTGAAATGTAAAGGGACAATTTGTGAAAGTCAATGAACTTATCACAAGTGACAATTTGTGATCGGAAGACTGTGTAACACAATGCTCAGACTATTTTCTGTCATTATTATTATTATTGTTGTTGTTGTCGTGGTTGTTAGATTTTAATTTCTATGCATTAGTATAAATATATTTATATTTGCATTGTCAACCTATCAGAAACTATTTGTAGGTATGTAGTTATTTATAAGGAGAAAATAGTTTATGCATAGACTATTTTAATTTCTGTATCAGTATATTTTTTTATTGCATTGTCAATACATTATAATTTGGAAATCATGGTAGGTATGTAGTTATTGACTTAATGTGAAGAGAAAATAGTGTATGCACTAAGGTATAAAGAGACAATTTGTGAAAGTCAATGAACTTATCACAAGTGACAATTTGTGATCAGAAGACACTGTAGCTCAGTGCATGGACTATTTTCTCTCATTATTATTATTGGCCAATGAAGGAGAGGTGGGGGAAGAAGATTATAATGTATGGTTCATCTTTATTTTCTTACTATTCATCTGTCTTCTATGTTCAACTTATTATGTATATTTTTTTACCCTTTACTCAGTTATGCACTGCTCTAGAAACTGCAAATCAGCTGGTTCAATCTACCAACACACATGTTGCATCCTTGTCAGAGAAGGTTGAGGAGCTTCAGAAAATTGTTAAGAGAGGGGATTCTGCGATAGCAGCAGCGAAGGCACTTTATTATGTTACCCCAGACAATCACAGTAGTGCCTCAAAGTGAAACAAGGTTTGTAAAATTGTACATTAAATAATAGAAGGATGATTTTGCTATATGTAAAGAAAGACATCCAATACTGAAAAGTATTCAAAGTTTTATGGCCAGAAATTTCAGTGGTTTCTTTTGATTTGCATTGCTATTGTTCATTTTGTCTGTTAGTCATAGAGTTTCTAGACTAAGAGAATTGAGAGAGGGAGAGAGAGAGAAATGAAGAAGTAAAATATCATTTATTGACTCAATGAACTTCAGGTTTACAAACAGTATATATAGACAATTCTGTCAGTCTCTAAAAGAATTGGCTAACAACTAACTAACAGAATTGGCTAACAACTAACTAACTACTTACAACTGACTAGCTTCTACTAGAAGTAACTAACTAGCTTCCACTAGAAGCTAGAGGAGACTGCAGTTGAATAACTGCAGCTCCTTATAATACTCTAACCCCCCCCCCCCCCCCTCTCTCCCTCAAACTCAATGAGGTCGAGACTTTGGAGGAGGCTCAAGGACATTGAGTTTGGATCTCAAGACTCAAGGACATTGAGTTTGGATCTCAAGAAAAGAAATCTGGTTGGAGATAGAGCTTTGGTCAAGGCATCTGCCCACTGATCAATGGCAAGCATGTGGTGACTTGCATCTTCTTAGCTAGAACTTTCTCCTGAACAAAGAAAATATCGATTTCTATGTGCTTTGTCCTGGAGTGAAGAACAGGGTTATGAGTGATGGCAACAACACTTTGATTGTCACAGAAGATTGCTGGAGTAGTGAAAGGAACAGATAGTTCAGTCAGCAGAGTTTGAATCCACACTACTTCAGCTGTGGCTTGTGCTAGGCTTCAATACTCAGCCTCAGTACTTGATCTTGCAACAATCTGTTGTTTCTTAGACTACCAAGATATAAGATTAGGGCCAAAATAAATAGCAGCTCCTGAAGTAGATCTGCAATCATCAGGTTCAGAAGCCTAGTCTGCATCACAAAGGGCCTTAATGGGAATTGGAATTCCAGGAGTAGCAGCTTTGAGAAGTAGGCCATGGTGTAAAGAGCCTTTGAGATACCTGAGAATTCTTTAAACCGCTGTCCAGTGAGATTCAAGAGGGTTGGCCTTGAATTGACAGACTTTGTGTACAGCAAAACTTAGTTCAGATCTGGTTATAGTGGAGTATTGAAGAGCTCCAACTACTGATCTATAAAGATTAGGATCTGAGAAGAGGTCTGCTCCTGTTTTAGTAAGCTTGAGAAACCATTGGGGAAGCAATAGGTTGCACCTCTGCCATTTTAGTTTTCTGTAGGAGATCTCTTATATATTTTCCTTGAGTTAGAAGAATAGAGCCATCAGTTAGGGTCTTGACTTCAATTCCCAAAAAATAATCCAGTTTCCCAAGTTGTTTAAGGGAAAAATTAGAGTGAAGTTTGACAGTGAACTGCTGGACTAAATTGACAGAACTGTCAGTGATTATAATATGATCAACATACACCAAAAGATAGACGATATGAGAGGTATATTTGAAGGCAAAAAGAGATGGATCACACTTGCTTGCAGAAAAGCCAAGATGCAAGAGTGTAGATTTTAGTCTATCAAACCACTGTCTTGGTGCTTGTTTAAGCCCATATAGAGCCTTATTCAATTTACAAACAAGAGAAAGATGGGATTTTCAAATCTAGGGGGATGCTGCATATAGATGGTTGGTTTCCTCTAGAAAGCCATTTAAGAAGGCATCATTAACATTAAGTTGAAAAAGTTCCCACTTATTGGTTAGGGCCAAGGTGAGAATCAACCTTACTGTAACAGGTTTGATAACAGGGGGGAAAGTTTCATTGAAATCAGAACCATCTGAATTATTAACAGTCTAGCTTTGTATTTATTAACAGTCCCATCTGCATTTTCTTTGACCCTGAACACCCAATTGCAATCCACTGCTTTCCTATTGGGTGGAAGAGAAACCAAATCCCAGGTCTTGTTACTCATCAGTGCCTCATATTCTTGTTTCATTGCGTTAAACCATTTTGAATCAGCCAAAGCCTGCTTCACAGATATGGGTTCACAGTGAGCAAGTAACAAGGTTGAATTAAGTCTTGGTAAATGAATTCTAGACTTTGATCTGGTCTGCATAGGATGAGAATTAACTGTAGGAACAGTCTCCAATGCTGCACTATGAGATACTTCAGAGGGAGACAAATCTGATAACTGAGGAGAATTGTCTTGCACAGAAGTGGATCCAGCATCAATAGTAGGACTAGGAACCTCAGATGCAACAGTAGGACTAGACTCAGCATGGACAGAAGGACTAGAGCTGGAATTTGAATCAGCTGTAGGATTAAAAGAAGTAGGACTAGCAACATAATTGCTAGAGGGGGAAAGAGAAGAAATGGGTTGAGGAACAATACGGATGGAGGGAATGAAAGAGATGGGATTATTAGGATGTGAATCAGACTTGGAGGAAGACGAAAACAGATCTGAATAAGGAAATTTGACTTCATTGAAAACAACATCCTTAGAGATAAAGAGTTTGCCAGTAAGAGAAAGACATTTGTAACCCTTATAAGATGTGGAATACCCAACAAAAAAGACAAAAACAGATCTGAATAAGGAAATTTGACTTCATTGAAAACAACATCCTTAGAGATAAAGAGTTTGCCAGTAAGAGAAAGAC
>CM023954.1:24294901-24355894 GCA_013407115.1 Glycine latifolia
TTTTGTAACCCTTATGAGATGTGGAATACCCAAGAAAAACACACTCATGAGATCTAAATTCAAGCTTGTGACGATTTTAAGGTCTAAGGAAAGGGAAACAGGAGCAACCAAAGGCTTTAAGAAAGTTATAATCTGGATTTTTGTTGAACAAGACGGTATAGGGGACATGGAAATGCAAAGAAGCAATAGGCAATCTATTTATCAAGTATACTGCTGTAGTGAAGGCAAAATCCCAGAACCTGAGAGGCAGGGAAGCTTGTTTAAGAAGAGTGAGTCCTAATTCCACAATATGTCTGTGTTTCCTTTCCACTGCACCATTTTGGTGATGAGTGAGGACAGATCAATCTAAGAGTGATACCTTGGCTTGCTAAAAAATTAGTGAGAGGTCTGAACTGTCCTCCCCAGTCTGTTTGAACACTCTTAATTTTGGAGTCAAACTGAAGTTCAACCATTAGCTTGAACTGTTGAAAAATGGTGAAGGTTTCTGCTTTATGTTTAAGCAAATAGATCCAGGTGAACCTAGAATAGGCATCAACAAAGGTTATGTAATAGTAAAAACCATTTTTGGAATGAATGTGGACAGGACCCCATAGATCACTGTATATTAGTTTCAAAGGTTTATTATAAACTGTTTCAGATAATGAGGTAGGTAATCTGTGAGATTTACCAACACAGCAAGCAGTACAAAATTCAAAGACATTTTTATTAGAGATTGGTATCTTACAATGATTAAGAACAAGTCTCAAAACATTAGAACTAGGATGGCCCAGTCTAAGGTGCCAAAGAGTTTGAGAGCCTGTGCTAGTACATGCACTATCAACAGAAGTGGTTTTTACAGCAGAATTGAGAGTATTTACATCAGAACAGACATTGGTTACAAAATTTGAAACAAAGCAAGAGACTGAACTGGCAGGAATTGAGCCTTGGAGATGAAGATTTGGGAAGACATATAAACCATCAGGTCCAATTGAGCCTTTAAGATTGATGTGGACAGAGTCGATTGCAACCAGACAAGAAGTACCTGGTCTTGTTGTTCCCACATCTGGTATGCAGGATTCTCAATTCCTGCATCGTGATCTGCTTCACTAAGGAATCGTAAGGGAATTTGCGGATTCGCAACAAACCTTTGAAGTTGGTGCGACTTGATGATAGGTTCATTTTTCTGTTGCCAAAGAAGAAAATTCGAATCATCAAGCTCCTGTGAGATCGAATTCGGAAAAGCGGAAGCGGAAGAAGAAGAGATAGAGTTTGTCGCCATTGATGATTGACTAAGCTCTAGATACCATCATAGAGTTTCTAGACTAGAAGTGAGAGAGAGAGAGAGAGAGAGAGATGAAGAAGTAAAATATCATTTATTGACTCAATGAATTCCAGGTTTACAAACAGTAACAGAGTTGACTAACAACTAACTAACTACTTACAACTGACTAGCTTCCACTAGAAGCTAGAGGAGACTGCTGTTGATAATTGCAGCTCCTTATAATGGTTAGTATCTTTGTAACTTATTTTAAGAGTGACAACCGGAACATAGTGTATAAGTGTTTAATATCTATTTATTTATGCATCCATCAGTGCCTGTTCGAGCTGGCGTTCTGATTCTGGTACGTCAAAACTGAAGCAAAAAGAAAATTGGATTCATTCCGATGTTATTTAAATTTAAATTGTAGTGGGTCAACATGGAGCATACTATCCACTCAAAGTCAGTTTCATGCGAAGTATTATGAAGTCAGTTTCCCCCCTATTGCATGCTTTGTAGTTAAAGAAAACCAAGATAATGCTAAAAAAAAGAGGAGACAAGTATATTCTGTTGTTTCTTAAATTTAATATTGTATCTTGTTGCTGTATAATATGTTGCTCAACCCACAGAATTTGTCATGTTAACATTTACTCATGAGCCACGAAGCAAAAACTAGGAGGATTGAGGAACATATTATGTTAATTTTGTTATAATTAATTAATTGATTACAAGTATATTTTTTATGAATATATCTTTTCATATTTAAAATAATTGCTGCATTGATCATTGGAGAATTGGCAATTGAACCAATGTCGTGAGTTGTGACTATCCTTCACAGGGTCCAGTTTCAATTACCATACTTTAGGATTTTCAGCTTGGTTATTGAATTTGATTTATTAAGAATTTGAGTATTCTGAAGATATAAAAATTCCAAATAATGGCCACCCTGCCATGCGTTGTACCACTACCACAGTATCACTATGATTTTACATGAGTAAATGTCAGAAGAATCCAGAATTCCACATTCTTATACACCTCAAAAAGGGACGGTTGGATTAGTTAAGGGGTTCTAGCTCTAAGTTTCCAATATTCAAAGTTTCTGGAGAACTTAAATTTTTGAAATTTTAGAATGCTATCAATAACAAATAAAAAACTATGGAAGAAATGGTCATGTAAGGATAAAAACCATATAAATAGAAATAGGGATACAAAACAAAGGAACATTCCCTACCTGCATGTCTTGGATTATAGTGAATCCCATCTTCCCATCCATCGATTTGGCTCAACCAATATTAGATTCAAATTACTGGATGCCATAGTAAATAATGAAGATTATCTTCTTAACTTATCAGACAATGTTATAACAAGTGCTTTATAGCCATTATCTAGGACAACTATAGTTTGAGGTAACTTGATTCTGTAGTAGCTACATCTGTTTGAACAAAATCAGTAGCAGTTGGAATTCTAACATCAAGGAGGTAACTACAAATTAAAGAAAGTGACGTTGGTTCTCCTAGAGGTTTCAGCTATATGAAAATATCCCTTCTAGTGTCATAATTTACAGACTAACCCTATTTAAACTTTCAAAAAGCAAATTTCTTTCCTGTTTACTTATTGTAAATGCATTGATGTAAAGAAGGAGCCATGCCTAAAAGTCAGGTTGTTTAGCGGGGAGAGGGAGACACCTTTCTATATATAGAACACACCCTACTGATATTGGTTTTACCCTCCTGTGTCACACATATACCATGAAACCTCGCTCTATCTCCATCCGAAACAGAGTAACCTAGATCAAAAGAAAACTCTTAAAAAGCTACCCAAACATTTCCTTTTTCCCTAAACAAGAGTGTTTTTACATTTGAGCTAAAATAATTTCAATTATCTCCAAAGTATACTTGCAAGTATGAAGTTCTCAACAATTAGGAAGAACGAAGGTGTTGCAAAAATGTAACTTGTAAGTTGTCTTTCATATTTTTCTCTTATTACCTTCTATGGTTCTTCAATCAAGAGCGTCTCCTTTTTGTACCCAAGTAATCCAACATGTTTCCTTGGCTTTTGCTAGCCATTGGGGAGATATTAGGATATGAAATTGGCATCCTTAAGTGAGAAAATGGACAACTTGTAAAATTAACACAATTCATAGTATTAGAACGGTTCTGTCTGTAGTAGCTACTTGCTAGTTTTCTCAGTTTTAGTATAACGGTATATTTGTCATATTTTGAATGTTGGGAGTTTGATTCTTTCTTCCAACCCACCCACGAAGCCCAAGAACACGCCCAAAGACACTCATTGATATATTATGCTTCATTCTTTTAAGTTTTCCTTTTTCAGGGCACATGTGAAGATGCTTTGCTAATGGAGTATGGGATCACAAGTGAGAATAATGAAGTTTAGTTTTATATTTTTATTGTGAGAATGTAGTGGTTTCAACGTATTTATCTAGATTATGTCAAATGCTTTGTCATATTATCATGTTATGCATTTAAAAGTCGTCGATTTAAGGAACTTAATTTAATCACGCTTATTTTTTCAGCATAATATATTCTAATAAGGTTTTATTGCAAAAAATATCTCTGTACCAAGAAAATATCTCTACCAAAATGAAGCATTTTTCCTATTTAAACCATTCGAAGTAATCTTGTAAAATGGAAGATCATATTTAATTCAGCATCAGTCGAGAGCTCGCATTTCCATTAGCCAACAATCTAATATTAAACAATTTTATATTGTATTTGACATTAATAATATATAATGTAATATACATTATTAATGATGTGACTTCTCATTTGTTATATTACTTATATTATATCACTTAACAAACCATTAATAATAATTAAGGACTAAAGTTGACTAATTAAATAATTTTTAAAAGAGAAAGAGCACAAATGAAACTCAAAGCCCATGATCATACACAGTTGAAACCTATTGGGTTCTGAAATCACATACATCTCGGCTCTAATAAATTAAGATTGAATTGAGATGGCATAAATAATCATATAACACCAAATATCGAAGCAAGTTGCGTATTTGTCAAATCATGATTGAATTGAGTGATTCCAATGTTTTTCCCCAATTTTCTACATCATAATGTCTCTCAATGGATAAAGCTCAAATAGTTAAAAGTAGAGGGGAACTAAATTAAATATGTACATATATAGTCTTCCAACTCTGCTATTATAGAATACTAGGGAATAGATACATGCTTACACTGTAGAATTTTCCCATTGTGTTACAATTAACTGTAACATTTTATTTTGCTAAAAATTGATTAATATTATGATTCATTTAATGATATTTATATTCATTAATAATATGATTAATGATAATAGACTTTGAACATCTAATTTTGATTAATGTTGACCTAATTATTAGGTCCATGATAAGTGATACCTAGACTTAATAAATAGTGTGACTAAGTTTTCTTTGTCGTCATAACATATAAATGCTCAATTGAGTTTGTTCTATTGAAAATATTTGGATAGTAGTGTGTGATCAAGCAAAAGAAGACTTAATTTCTCATTTTCAAGGATTTGTACAACACAAACAATTCTAATATATCTGATAATGTCTTCAATAAGTAAATAAATTTTATCAATTTTATAGGAGTTCTAAACTAATAAAATATGTGTTATCCTTGGTATGAATTTTTCTTACATACACATCAACCCAAAAAAGAGTAATAATTAAATTCAAATAAATGAATCACCATAAGTATATTTTGTCTTTCATATAAATCCACTATCAAAATTATATTTTTTTATATGTAAAAATCGAAGAAGATATAAAAATAAATTACAACAACTCACACACTTTGCATAATCAATTAAGCTAGATCCTTTATATTATCAAATCACACTACTCCAAAAAGAGGCTTTTATGACGTCGTTTTAATGACGGTTTTGTTAAAACTGCCATCATAAAAAATGCGATGGTATTTTTATAAATAATTACAACATTTTATATTGGTTATTCAAAAAGTGTCGTAGAAATCAAATTTCAACATCGGTTTGTAAAAAACCTTCGTTGAAATCAAGGGGTCAACATCATGTTTTATTTTTTAAAATCATTGTCGTATTTGCCCTTCTCATATCTTAGAGTTGCAGTAAAACGATCATTTGGGGTTGTTTATTTTTTATTAATTACCATTTGGGGGTTTGTTTTGAATTATTACCCAAAAGGAGTAAGTCGTAACATCTAGTACGACTTTTGAATTGAAAGTCGTAATCGATGTTACGACTTTTATTTTTTTAACTGAAGTCGTAAAATATTTTACGACTTAAAGTTAATTTTTTTTTAAAAATTTACAACTTTAAAATCGTAGGATTACCTTTTTTACGAATTTAAAGTCGTTAAAGTTTTTTTAATAAATTTTTTATAGAAGTTATAAATTCATTTACGACTTCTATTTTTTTGGTAGGATTAATTTTATTTTATTTAGTTTTATTTAATATTGTGTATATAATTTTGATATGTTTTTATTTAATATTTTCTATATTTTTTTTACTAATATTATGGATTATTTTTTTTTTTGTAAATTAAAAAAATAATGCAAAAGACTTAAATTTAAATGAAAATATTAAAATGTATTACATCTTCATTTAATAAAAATATTAATAATAAACTGATGTCTCACAACGAATTCTTCTAAATATGCGTCAAAAATATAAAACCATATCAAGAAAGGGCTCATATGTTGAAAATGGACGAGTCAAAACTAAGTTTTTGGCCAAGCATCAAGGAAGGGCTCATATGTTGGCTATTGAGCTTGGTAGCCCTCATATTTTTTATACCTGTGGTGAAGATAGATTAGTGCAGCGCGAATCATTAATTTCTTTCCTACTTGTTTGTTATTTTATTTATTGTCTATCTCTCACTAATGTATGAGCTTTTATTGTTTATTTATTGTTAATTTGTTTAACTATTCCTTTCATTTTTTGAGATTTGATTTTTTTTGTTTGTAATTCTACTATTTGAATTAAATGTAGATACTCAGAATTCATTAGTGAAAGGCATTGTTTCAGGGACTGCAATTTTTCTGAAAGTACTGCATGATTAATTGCATTCCCTCCCTTTTTCTCGTGGCTGTTAAAATTGTGGTGTTAATTATTGCCTAGTCTTATGGTGAATCAGAACCGACTTTGATTGTTAACTTTTCCTGCTGAAGAAATTCAAAATTCATCTTAAAAGCTGTGGCTACACATCTGATTTATTCTTTCAAAAGGAATGTTGAAATTACTAAGTTGACTGGAAAAAAAAACGCGCTAAGGCAATTGTGATGTTTTACAGCATCTCATAATTGTTGTACTAATTTGCTTATGTCTACTTTAGTGTTGTAATAAATGTAATTGTCAGCCTACCTTTTGGAGCAACTTTTCATTTTAAAATATACAATTAATGTTTTTGTAATAGTACAGGCAAGTGACAATTACATTTTCTGTACCATATGAAGTTCTCTCTGATGTAGAAGATACCATTTCTCATATTTGTGTAAGGGTATTTTGATATGGATTTATTTGTAGATGGTTTTTGTTGACTTAAAGAACCACATGCTTATTTAAGTGGTATGATTTACCATTTTCTCATTACCCCTCTTGTTTTATACGAAGATTTCTTCAACTTGGGGTGTCATTGACATAAATGCAAACAATCTTGAATTTGAAGGTAAGTGATTACTTAAATCCCTGAAAGACATGGAGTCAACCTTCTTTCTGCTGAAATGAAGAACTTGCAGGTTCTTCTATTATATGCTTTTTATCTTGGTAGCTGGTACATTGTTTGCAATATCCACCATCACAATGGTTAATTTTATGGATTTAATGTACTTGGACGAATTGGCTGTCAACATCGAGAATATATAGTCATGATATGGTTCCGTTTAAAATACAGTTATAACCAACCACTTTTAGGCATGTTGTGCTGTTTGCTGAGAAAAAGGACCAATTTACCCTTAGGAACTTATTTTAATCAATATATGCATATATTTGCCATGTATTAGCCGAATCTGTAACATCAAAGATGAAAACCTGATTGCGATTTGATATATTTTCTTTCATCCAACTATCAAAGTCTAAGCATTGAAAAGTTTCTGATAGAATTGGACCATACAGAGGAAAGAAAGTGAGTATTTTATTGAAATTGGAGAATATCTCCAGTATTTACAGTGTGATTTTGAGGATCACAACCTCCTATTACCTTCCAGGTCCCCTCCTCTCAGCCACTCACCCCTTATTTGTATTTTCCTCTCACCTACAGTTAGTTATAACTATTTGAACTAATTGTTATTTGCTAAATAAACCCTCCTATTATACACTTTTCCCCACCTTCTACTCCTATCAATACCCTCCCCTTCAAAATGGACCTTGTCCCCAAGGTCCAGGTTTGGAAAAGTAGCCTTCATGTCATCAGTCAATTCCCAACTGTCCTCATGATGTGGTAAGTCCTTCCATTTGATAAGGACCTCATGTCTTCCAGCTTATGTAATTCTCTGCTGCATGATCTTCTCAGGTTGCATATGAAGCTCCCAATTTTCATTCAAAGCTATTGGTAATGGTTGAGGAGAGCAAGTAGATTTAATTGATTTCTTGAGCAAAGAAATATGAAAAACTGGATGTATCATATTGCCCTATGGAAGTTCCAGTTTATAAGCAACCTCTCCTACTCTTTTAATGATTTTATAAGGTCCATAAAACCTAGGACTCAATTTCTCATTTGGCTTCTTTGCTAATGACTTCATTCTGTATGGCTGCAACTTCAAAAAAAAAAAAAACCCAATCTCCCACCTGAACAACTAACTCTCTCCTATGCTTATTCGCATACTTCTTCATCTGATCTTGGACTTTCAGTAAATTATTTCTCAATTTCTACAACAACTCATCTCTGTCTTTGCTCAACTGATTAGCCTCTTCCAATTTAGAAAAGGAATATCATCTCCTTTGATTAATAGAGAAGGTTCCTACCCATACAAAGCTTTGAAAATGGACATTTTAGCAGAAATATTGAAGTTGGTATTAAACCAAAATTTAGCCCAAGCTAAATGAGCAGGTCATTGCTTAGGTTTGGTTCTAGTTAAGCATCTCAAATAAGCCTCCAAGCATCTATTAACCAGCTCAGTCTTCCCATCTGTTTGTGGGTGATAGGTAGTACTCATTTTCAATTGTGTTCCTGCCTTTCTAAACAACTCCTTCCAAAAAAGACTCATGAATAATCTGTCCTAATCAGAAATTATAGAAGTACGAAATCCATGTAATTTTACGACTTCCTTAATGAATAACTCAGCCACCTCATTAGCTGTATAGGGATGACTTAGTTGGAATAGGTATAGGCTGAAGTAACCCTGCTGGAGCTAAAGTATTGGCCTTATTCCTTTGACATGCGTCACATTCAGCTACATACTCCCTTATAGTTTTCTTCATGTCTGTCCTTGTAGTATAGCTTGCCTCCATGAATGGTATACCCTGGTTTCTCTGCTGTTTTAGTCAGAATTCCTTGATAAATCTCATATAATTGAGAATCAGCTTGCATTTCTTCATCCCAATCAGCTCATTCTTCCTCCCACACCATAGAAATAGGAGAAAAAGAAAACTTTCTGGAAAGTGCATCAACCACTATATTTTATTTCCACTATATTTCCTTCCTTTGCCTGTACTGAATATCAAAATCATAACCAATCAGTTTAGTGGCCCACTTAAATTGTTCTTCATTCAAAAGTTTTTGTTCATTCAAGAACTTCAAACTCTTTTAATTAGTTCTAATTATGAATTCTCTACCTAGCAAATAGTGTCTCCACTTCTTCACAGCTAATACTACAACCATCAGCTCACTCTCAAATACTGATTTGAGCCGAGCTCTATCAGATAAAGCCTTACTCCAAAAAGCTAAAGGTCTGCCTTCCTATAATCATATGCATCAGATTCAAAGACAAAGTGTTTAGAAAAATCTAGTACCACCAAAATATGCAGTTTTTTCATAGTTGATTTAAGCTGTTCAAAGGCAAGAATAGCTTCATCTTCCATTGAAAGGCATTTTTCTTTAACAAAGCATTTAAAGGTTGTGCTATCTTCCTATAATTCTTCACAAACCTCATGTAGTAACCTGTCAAACCCAGAAATCCCCTTAATCCTTTGACATCTCTAGGCACAGGCTTCTTAGTCATTGCTTCTAATATATTTGGGTCACCTTCCACTCCCCTTCCTGAGATTATATGTCCCAAACACTCCAATGACCTTTGACCAAAATAACATTTTTTTTCTATTCACATGCAACTCTTGCTGCTGTAATACTTCTAATACTGCCCTCAAGTGCATGTTGTCTCCTCTAAATTATGACTATGCACCAATATATCATCAAAGAAAACCAAGACAAATTGTCTTAAGAAAGGTCTAAGTACCTCATTCATGAGTTCCTGGAAAGTTGATGGAGCATTGGTCAGTCCAAAAGGCATAACCAAGAACTCATAATAACCTTCATGAGTTCTTAAAGTTGTCTTATGCACATCTTTTGCCTTCATCTTGATATCCTACCCTCAAATACAATTTTGAGAACCATTTTGCCCCTCCAATCTTACCCAATAACTCTTCTATGATTGGTATTGGGAACTTATCTGGTACAATAATTTTATTGAGAGCTCTATAGTCTACACAAAACCTCCAACTCCCATATTTTTCTTAACTAAAATTACAGGGCTAGCAAAAGGACTAGGGCTTGCACTAATAATTCCAGCAGTCATCATATCCCTTACCAATTTCTCAATGTCATCCTTCTGGTAATGAGGATATTTATAGGGTCTCAAGTTTGGAATTTTATTACCAGGTTGAATGTTGATGGCATGATCCTTCTCTATGTGGTGGTAGTCCTTGAGGTTCCTTAAAAACCCCTTCAAACTGCTCTAAAACCTGTTCCACTGATTCAGGAGTTGCTTCTGCACTTCTTTCTCCTTCTACTGATTTTAATTCCACTAGAAACCCTTGATCAGCCTACTGCATAGTACCTTTGATCAACTTTAAACCGATGGCAGCCTTTATCAATTTAGTTCAGCTTTCAATACTATTTTTCTATTCTGCACCCTCACAACTATAGTTAACCTTTCAAAATTAGCTTCCACTTCTCCTAAACCAGCCAACCATTCTACCCCCAGCACCACGTCAACCCCTCCCAATTCAAACAAATAACAATCTTGTACCACTTGTAATTCATGAAACTCAATGGGCAGGGATTTACACATCCCTTGACACCTCACCTTATGCCCATCCTCTATTTCCACAGAATAAGGATTGGTAGGAGTTACCTCTAATTCTAGCTCCTTCACTAATTTCATAGAAATGAAATTATGAGTTGCTCCATAATCAATTAACACTATCATCTTTCTGTTTTTTATTCTCCCCCATAGTTTGAGTGATTTCTTGGTAGTAAATCCCTCAATACTATGCAAGGAAAGTTGATGCAAATCCTCCTCCTCTTCATCTTTGTCCTCTTCTTGATTCCTCCTTAAATTCTCTTCCTCCTCCTCCTCCTCCTCTATGATCATCATCCTTAGCTGTTTGTTTTTACAAACATGTGTGGGGTGATATTTTTCCTCACAAGTGAAGCATTCGCCTTTTTTCATCTTTTCATTAATCTTCACATGTGATAATTTGTGGAAATTCATCTTCCCTTTCCAAGGATCACCCCCTATTTTAGCGCCCAAAGGAGGCTTCATCACCTTGCTATTGCCCTGCTGCCACTCTTTTCCAGCTCTCTAGCCCGAGAAGCTAGGTTTCTAAAATGGGTGAGCCCATTTGCCAATTCTAGGTAAATATTTTTTTTCTTCTACCAATCGAGCCTTTATCATGGTTTCCATCAAATTCTTGGGCTTGTGCAACCTCATCTCAGTCCCAATCTCCTATTTCCATCCTTTGAGAAATACCTCCATTAAGAATGATTCTTCCAATCCCTTCATTGTTCCTACATGCTTCTCAAATTCCCCAATATAGCCCTGCACCATATCATCCTGCTTTAGTGCTAGTAAGTCTTGAAATGGGCTTCCCATATTCGACCCTTGGAACCTTTGGGCTAGTCCGGTCTTGAACCTTTCCCACAAGTGGTTTGAGTTCCAAGACTCCCACCATTGGAACCACCCCAATGCCTCTCCATCCATCGCCACCATAATCGCCTCTAGCTTGTCTTCGTCCCTCACAGCCTATGGTAAAAAATATCTTTCGATTTTCGACAACCAGCCTAAGGGGTCTTCTCCCATGAAAATGAGCATCTCAATGTTCCTCCAGCCATTCCCTCCATCTGCGTCACACCCTCTATTTCTTTCCGGCAAGTCACCCACAGGCGTGTTCTCTCCCATCGTCTGTTTCTCCCGCGTTGCCGCAAGTCTCTGAAGCACGGTTTCAATGGAAACAAGTTGCACTTCTACTACCTCTCGACTTTCCTCCACAGCATTCTCTATCGCCTCAATTTGCGAATCCATTTTCGTGTTTGTAGATTCTCAGGATTCTTGGAAGTTCCCTAAAACCAGAGGCTTTGCTATATCATTATTGTGAAAACTTAGTTATATTATTTATTAAAGAGAGCTATTGAGCTAATCAGCAATTAAAAACAATAGTGCTATTACGAGATTGTTCATATGATTGTTTGGAAACATTCCTTTTTTTGTATTCTGAAGTAAAAAAATTGGAAACCCCAGTATTTTCTTGTTAGTCTATTCATTCCTGGCTTTCTATTTCCCTCGGTTGAGGAAAGGAAACCTTGTATATATTTAGTTGAGTGTTATTTTTGATGGATTCATGGGGATTTATTTTGCAGTATTTAGTTCTTGTAAATATTTTTATTGGCCTCTGAGTATTTGATTTTTTTGCATAATCTTTTTGTGTTTATTGCTCAGTACATTTCATTCTTAAAAGATGGATTAGATTATAGATGAATAAGTTCACTTCTTTGCTTTATCTTTTTCTCATTTCCCTACAGTATTCTTTAAGACCGTTTGTTTGCAGTGCAGTCAACAACTTACCTATGGGATATCCAGTGCTATAGCAGCCTCCCATGGCAGCAACAGGTCAACCTCATATTGATTCCATGGGTTGTGGTATATCAAGTTGTCATGTAGTTAATGGAGTCCCTGCCCTAGGTAACTTTCACCCTATTCAGATGAATTATGGGAATGATCTGAGAAATGGGGTTACAACAAAACTTTTTACATGCCAGTCAATCAAGGATAGGTGTAGTTACATACCAGTTATCCATCTTAATGCAATTGCAGTAAAAAAGTATTGGAGATTTTCATTGTATCTTGTTAATTTCCAACTTCAAGTTTGTATTAATTACTTATTTTTCCAAGAGTGTTGTAATTTGATGAGTAATTCACATTGATTTAATCAAGGAAAAATAAATACTTATGTCCATTGACTAGAATTATTGCATCTTTTTCTTGTTGTATCATTAATTATTATTACAAAAGCATCATTATTCATATTCATTTCTTTTAATTATTATAACTTTATTAGTAGTAGGTTTGTCTCAATAATTTATATAGATAATGTTTTTAAAAAATGTATAGATAAATATTAAAAAAAATAAACAACATAAGTTTCTAGAAAACTGTTTTAGAAAGAATATATTTTAAGATGGTTTTTCAAAATAACCGTCTTAAAAAAATATTCTAAAACTATTTTCTAAAAATGGTCTTCAAATCCTCATTTTTAAAATATTTTTAAACAAAAAATAACATATTTTAAGACGGTTTCTAAAAAACAAGGTAAAAATCGAAATTATAAGACAATTTAAAAATTGTCTTGAAAAGTATTGACTTTTCACGACGACGGTTAAAAATCATTGTAAAATTTCTTGAATAACCATCTTTAAAAGAATTTTTTATAATGCATGGTGTCGATTTTTTATTATAAAACTTAATTATTATCAATTCATAATATCCCACAATAAAAAATATATTTATGAAAAGATCTCAAACCCTCGTAGTAACACCAAAAAGAAAATGTATATATTAAGTCGATACATTCATGATGTTGATTCAGTTATTTTTAATGATTGATTGTGATGATGGAAATGAATTATGACTCCAAATTTTTTTTATGTATATTGTCAAAGATTTCAATATTAAAACACCTATTTAACTTCTTTTAAAGAATAGCTATTTAATTTTTTTTACCTACCTACAACATGCAAAATTACGTAAGCAAATTGCTAAAAACCCAAAAAAAGTTATCTACAATGATTTCTATATTTGGTACGTAAAAGAATCATGGAGACTTGTAATTATGTAGCAATACTTATATATCAACGTAACGTAAGCCATAGCATTATGGCTATGATTAATGATTAATTGGGTTGTTTTTTGTCTTATAGCAGCAAATATTGTAGGTAGAATGTTTAGTTACACGTGTCATTTCTGAGCCTATAGTGGGTGCTAACAATCGTTCAGCTAGCTGGTTGATCTACAACAGATAGAACAAAAGGTGTTGCTTCTAATCCCATTTGAAGAAATAAAATAAGATTTATACTAAGGGTATATTCTAGTCCCAGAATTAATTTTCTCTTAATTACGATGCCAAAACCAAAAAGAGTGCGTTGTACGGGAACATTCCCACGAATCTTCTTCCAATAGGGTGTGGCTGACACATGTAAGAGAGGAATATGTGACCTACCAAATGCTTCCTTCCATTCCCCTCTACTACTGTAATGTAACGTCTCTTAATATTTTCTAATTATTTATAAATCTTACATACATTAATTAATGCTACAATTTGTTAATTAATAGAACAATACATAATTATAATAACAATAATAGTAGTAAAAGAGAAAGAAGCCACCCTTGCCAATTGTCAGGCAGGTATTTAATAGAGCCTGTAAAGGCCATGTGTCACATGTCGAGGGGATCATATGGGACTAATTAAGGAAGAAGCTTTTTGGTATTAATGTTAGTTTAGAAGAAGTGATCGAAGAACGAAAATCATCTAAGCTAAAACACTATTCTAAGTACGCTAGTGTTTTGTACCCAGCTGGTTTGTGCTTGTTGGAATGGTTGAGCCTAGCTAGCTCTTTCTGCAGTATATACGTGTAAGGTGTTTCTTTGTGGAGAATTAATTGATGAAATATTTTCCAAAGAGATACGCACTACTGTATAAGGTCGTATTATCTATTATAAGATTCTGATTCTGTAGGGTTGTTTTTCAAATTGTATAGGATCTTTTTTGCCTTTAAAACATTATGTTAATTAATTTTATAAAAAAGGATATAAATAACTGCAGTTTCCATTAAATTCGTGTGAAGTTGTTATTAGTGGAAGTCATTAGATTCGAACACCTATCTTCGCTCAAAGGATCCATATCCATCAATGAAGTCTCTATATATATACTGGCTCTTAGGCTAACTTATGGCCAAACATACTTAATTACCAACTGGCAGGTAAATGTCTTGTATTTAACCACCTAGTTTAAATCACTCCGATACAAATATTGAAATATATAATAACCGTAGAGCTAACTATATATAGTGTTAGCCTTAAACCACCACTAATCGTCCATATTTGTGTTAAATGTTTGTTTGAAATAATTTTGAAGAAATAATTTTAAAAATGTTGATTTGTGTTTGGATTATTTAAAAGAGAATTGAGAAAATTGATTTTGTTTAATTAAAAAAGTAGCATTATTTTTAAAATATAAACAAATGGATCCTACATATAGAGTCAATTTTATCTAATAAAAAGCTAAAATTTTCATTTTTTTTCAAAATCTTTTTCCCTGTATTTGGATGAAGATTTTTAAAATATCATATAATTTGAAATAGCGAGTAATTCAATTGATAGAAATTAAATGTCATTCAATTTTAAATTAACTTGTTTGAATGAATCATCTTGGGATGTATTTTTATAACAATTTAAAAAAACTACATTTTTTGTTTTGTTTTTATAACTTTTTTCTCTCTGCTTATTTTCTCTCTATCACACATCACATCCAATAGTGAGCAACAATTTCTCTTCACTCTCAACAATCGAAGACAATGAAATGTCGTATGGCTCCTTCTTCATGGTGATTTTTGGCCATTAGTTTGGTTTGTCGGCAATCTTTAACTCTCTTCATAAGCAATTTAGTTTGTTGATGATCTCTGACTCTCTTCGTTAACGGTTTGATTCGACACTCTTCGTTGACAATTTAGATTCCCTGAAAGAGAGTGCAAAGATGATTGTCGAGGTTGGAGCTATGGCGAAAGAAAAATTCACTAGAGATAAGCAAGTGATGACAAATGAGTGGTGAAAAAAGAGAACAAGATACATGTTTATTGAGATGAAGATGGAGAGATGAAGATAAAAACAGAGGAATTTCAAAAATTCAACCTATTTTAGTGGAATTTCAAATTCTTAATTTTACAAAGAATTGAAATGCTAGGGAATTCTTCAAAATCTAGTTTTAAGCATCTAAATGGTGCAATTTATTAGGCGATAATTATAATATCGGCTTAAATATCTTTTTGCTCCAGGTAAGTTTGTACTTTATTAATTTTAGTCCCTGTAAAATATGTTTATTTTAAGTTTTTATAAGTCTGAGTATTTTCAATTTTGGTTCTTATAAGGTATTTTTCTCATTATTTGTTCTTGTAAGTTTGCATTTTCCTAATTTTTATCCTTGTAAATGTGAAATTATGGGAACTATAAATGAAAAATTTGGAACCTTATAAGAACTAAATGGAAAAAAATACAAACTTACAAAAACTAAAAATGAACAAAAGAACTTACAGAATCAAAATAAAAAAAGCGACAACTAAATGAACTTACCAAGGCAAAAAAAAAAACAGGAAAACGTTAACTCACATGCAACAAAAACATATCTGCTTATTGAATTTTAAATTGATTTCAGTATCGGAAAAAGTTAACCTCTCTTTCCTTCTCATTTCTCCATCATTTTCATGCAAAGCTCTTATGCTTGGTTCCAAAATTTGTTTTCCATCCTTTGAAGCTTGAGACTTCAAGATCTGAACTCTTTGTTCCTTTGAACATTTTATGCAAGCTTCATTGAAGGTAACAGGGGGTTCCAATTCTTATACCCTAACCTTGTTATCTTTGGAAGCTAGGGTTCATAGTATGCTGCATTGATGTTTAAAATTTCAGATATGCTTCCATAACAGAATATGTGTAATATGTTATTTTTCTTGAAGTTTTAAAGTTAAAAATGAATTCTTTCGGTTTTAAAATTTAGGGTTAGCCTTAAATTTCACTTACATTAAAGTTTTCTAGCAAAAGTTATGAATAAAACAAATTCAAGGACATTTTGAAGAATAAAAGTCTTTCACGAAATTGAATTGATGGTTCCAGTAGTATGAATTATTTTTCTTAAAGTTTTGACCTCAAAAAAGAGATTGTTAGGTGTCAAAATGTAGGGTAGTATATAAGATTCATAAAAAAAAACTAATTCCCGGAGCACCTAGAACACTAAAAATATGTTTGGGAGTGGGACTTTGTAAAAAAAATGGAGCGTAAGAGTGATTTTAGACAATAGACAGGTTAACATAGGAATTTGTGCCTTTGGATAAAGTTACCTTGGAATTATTTATTTTGAACTATTGATTTAATTGCTATATTATTACTGAGATAAATTGCCAAATCTGATTACTGATGCATGCTCTGGAATTGTGATGATTTTCTATTGATAGAGTTACTAAGATGCATGCATATAGATTAATTATTATTGTGGAATGATAAGATCGATAGAATGTGAACTCCAACAAGTTATATTTGTGGCGTGCGGATTTATATTCTACTATATATCGGAATATTGTTATTTTATTTGTATGCATTGTGGTTTGGGTTCAGGGGTGTCTGACCCTCGACAAATTGTTTGTTATGTTTGTTAGATGGTTATGATTACAACTGTTATATTATCCGATTGTTTTGTGTGACAAGTGGTTTCTACTACTTAAGGGACTAAGATGGGTTCCTGAAGAGTAGTACGTAGGCTTGCGCCTCATCTCTCTTCTTGTTTATTTAGATGTACGAATTCCTTGATGTACGTGGTACGAGGGCTGCGCATGTGATTCAGTGGAAAAAGGCAAGAGGATTGGATAAAGAGTAAGGAATCATTGGTTTTGTTTCCTCAATAAGAAGGTAAGATTACACTGAGAAAGTGGATGATGGAGAAAGATACACTGGGGTATAGTGGGCAGAGAGGTTCGAAGAACCTAGGGAAATTAGCAAGTTGTGACTATCCGGCATTTGGTGCACTCAATTGGTGCGGGTAACTCAAGGCCTCACTTTGCTACTCTTGATAGGCTTTGAGACTATGCTTTTTGAGTTGGGAGCTTGGGATCGATGTATGTTGTATCTGTATGTGGTGATCACTTCCAACTATCATTCAAATAATCGTGTAAGACCATGAAGACCTGAGAGGATTAGTGGCAGAGGTTGGTCCCTAATAGGTGACAAGTGTGTTAGTCATGTAATGCCCTAAAATTTCGATAACATAAAATAGATGTTTGATGTATTGCTTGTATTGTTTAATTACTTGATTAATTTTAATTAGCTGAAGTGTTGTGTGAATTATCCTTGTGCAACTGCTTGGTGTGGATGTTAGATTATGTGGAGTTTGTTTAATCTGCATTGGAATAGCTCGCTTAGCAACACTAGCTTGCTAAATGCAATTTCATCTAAAGGAAATAATTTGCTTAGCGACATCGGTTCGCTAAGCGCAATTCTAGCCAAAAGAGAAATTTTGCTTAACGCGAAATGTCTCACTTAGCACCAAAAGTTAAATCTCGCTTAGCGAGACAAGCTAGGTAAGCGAGTTTTGCAGGTTATAAATACGTTCATCAGTTTAAAATAGAATTTTACCCCTCTTCTCCCCCTAAACCCTCGCCCAATAATCCTAACCTCCTCCTCTACCACCCATGACCACCGATGACCACCATGAGCCCCCACCGCTTGTCGCTGGACCACCGCACGGATGGAACACTTTAATCAAAGCGAAATCTTCAAAACCCAACTCGAAGAATCAGTAGAGAATGGATCTCTCGACCCTCCCTTCTCAGTTTCTTTGTGGTAATTGTGATTTATATGCCTTCTCCTAGTTAGTTTGAGCCTATCCTTGTATCCCTTGTGATTTGGTTACCATTATTGGATGTTTATGTGTTTCCTTTGAAAATCCTTGAAAATGAGAAGTTATAAAAAGTTGCCTTTATGTAAAACTGATTTTGTTTTTGTGACCTTTGATGAACCTCGATCATATTAACGTGATTGAAATTTCAAAATGACGACTCTTTGATGTGGATCCCAAAAACACCATTTTAGCCCCTTTTAAAAATTGAATGGGTATTTGACCCTGAATGTTAAAATTGACCATGTCTTTGAAATCTATATTGAATTGTCTTCAATTTTGTATATAGAGCTTTATGTTTAGACCATCGGACGTGAACCTAAGAGATCTCTGAACAATGTTGCGAGGAGCTATTGAGGAGATATAGATAAATGAGGTGAGTTTATGGCTTGTTCATAGCTTTTGACACCATAGTTGGGGTCTGGAAACCCAAAAGTTGTGTTTTTAACTAGTGGGATGCAATATATCTGTTATTAATGAATAAAACTCTAAATGATGTTGTTGTTGTATTGATTGATATTTTGGGAAAAGTCTTAATTACAGATGATACTCTTCCCAAAATTTTATATACGTTTTCTTGTTACTCATTTTATTAAAAATTTAAATGATTTTAAGAGTTTATTTTGTACACTACAGTTCTCCTTTTTAATTTAGAATTTTACCTAAAATATTGGCCTTGTTATATTATGAATGGTTATTATACGTAATTTATGTTGTCTGAAGACCTAGAAAATGTGAATCTCAGGCATAAGTTTATATGTATGTATGTGGAATGCAATTACTTGTGATGTTGATGATGTCGAGATGAGATAATGTTGATGTTGATGATGTCGAGATGAGATAATGTTGATGTTGATGATGACATTGAGATGAAATGATGTTGATGTTGATGATGACATTGAGATGAGGTAATGTTGATGTTGATGATGACATTAAGATGAGATGATGTTGATGTTGATGATAACATAGGGGTTGCAGTGACTGTCTGAATATCCCTAGAGAGGGAAGAGGATTGTTTAGTTTTTTTTAACCATTCAAGGTTAGTGCATTGTTAGAGCCCATGTGTCATACTGCATACTTGTGTGGAAATAGTATAAACATTGTCAGTAAGTACCTATGATTTTTCATTAGGAAAAATATTGGTACTTGGGGGCATATCACTCGGTTTGGAACTTCCTTGAGACTCATGTTGATCAACATGGGGGAGTGGCTTGTGCACGACTGGGTAACCTCGACAGTTGCTGCTAAGTTTTCCTAAGTGAGAGTGTCATGAGGACACACTTAGGCTATTTTCTAATGAATGGTATTACATTCATTTGAGAGTTGAGTCAGGCGCATGCATCATTCTGAGCATAATTGATTTGAATTGTTGAAAAGTTGATGACTAGTTTTGTTAAATGTATGTTGAACTGAAAGATTATTAAGAATGATTGTGACGATTTGTTATTGTGTTTCTTTCTAATCATTTTCATATGATGTTCCTTGATCTTTAATAATAAACTAACCCTTGCATTTTGTATCGTGTGGTTGGTGCTTGTGATGATCTTGATATTTTGTTTGTGGGAGCAAATGAGCAGCAGTAGGTGTTCTCTAGAGGGAGGTCTTTTGTTGGAGTTGTCAAGCTGACATGATAACGTTGAAGTTTCTTCTGTGAGAGTTGTGTTTTGTTATCAAACTCTTCCTTAGTTGATTCTTTGATTTTTTTTTTAAACCAGGCATGTAAATCGCAGTTTAGATACATGTAAAAACTGAATTATATTTTGACATGTGAATGATGTATAGTGGTTTAATATATATACATATCTATGTATTTTCTGGTGAATGTATATCACGAAAAATTTATCACCATTTTCACAATCAAATTAATAGAATTTGCACTTAAAATTGAAATATTTCATTTTAGAGTAGTGATATCATAGCGACGATGTGGGTCGTTACATTTAGTGGTATCAGAGCCTAGCTAAACCTTTCGGACAGTGAGTTGTGAGTCTGTTGTGTTTCTCTATGCATTCTATGTTTGAGTACTTGATTGTTTTGTAGTTGCTTGGGTTGTTTGTGTTTAAAACTTACTTACATTGTTGTTCTACGTGGGTTATAGAGATTTGTTAGTGTTAACATGTTTGTATCCTGATGTCTATTATACCATGAGTTCCAATGCCTTATGATAAGCTATCAAACTGGTCATCTTGATAATTCGTGAAGTGCAATGGGACACTATGGCAAGTAGTCAGGAATACAAAGGGTGGAGAGTAAGTGTTTATGTTTTGAGAGAAAACTATTGTAGAGGAGTCATTTCTCGAGACATTAACTCTAAAGAGTAAATTAAGTAGGGACTTGAGATAGGTATGACATTGTCTTATTCCTTTTCTTGTGTGTATTCCTTCCATGTTCTTACTTCCTAGTGTGCACAGAGAGTAATGGATGGTAGGAATAATCGTGTGATAGCTGATGCCCTCCAAGCCTTAGCTCCGGCTATGGGGGATCATAATAGAGGAAAATTTAGTGAAGTTGTTGATTATCAAGGGTTGGATGGCTTCCAACGAAACAATCCCCTTGCTTTCAATGGAGGATACAACCCTGATGGGGCTCAGAACTAGATACGGGAGATTGAGAAAATATTTTAAGTGATGGCATGCCTGGAGGAGCAAAAGGTTTCTTTTGGCATGTATACACTGGTAGAAGAAGTTGAGTATTGGTGGGAGAACTCTCGCCAATGCCTGGAGCCTGAAGGTCAAGTTGTGACCTGGGAAATCTTCAAGAGGGTATTTCTAGAGAAATACTTCCCTGAAGATATTAGGAACAAGAAGGAGATGGAATTCCTATAGCTCAAGCAAGAGAACATGATTGTAGTTGAATACTCAGCCAAGTTTGAAGAACTGGTGAGGTACTTCCCTTATTACCAAGGAAGAGATTATGAAAGCTCAAAATATGTGATGTTTCTGAATGGCTTGCAACCTGAGGTAAAGCAAGCTATGAATTATCAAGGTGTTTGTTAATTCCCACTACTGGTGAACATGTGTAGGATCTGGGATGAAGACTACTGAGATAGGGTAGTGTATTATCGTAATATGGACCCGACCTAATGAAGAACAAGAAGCATGGTAATTGCCCCAACAATCAGAGGACTGTTTCTACGGGTTCCTTGGTGGTAGTGGTAGCAAACCCACTACTTTCTCAACTTAAATCATTTGTTACAAGTGTGGTAAGCTAGACCACATTTCTTCAAATTGTGCCGACAAAGACATGACCTATTTCAACTGTAGACAAAAGGGCCATATTCAGATAGACTGCCCATATCCAAAGAAGGAGCAAAATGGTGGAAGTCTGAATGACCAAACTGGACGTCTGAAGGCCACTGGAAGAGTCTTTACTCTTAATGGCATTGAAGCTTCAAAATCCAAAGATTTGATCCAAGGTAAATGTTTCATAAGTGGGATTCCCTTACTTGTGCTATTTGATTTTGGTGCAAACCATTCATTTATATCTTGCTCATGTGTGGAGAAACTTGAGCTTTTTGTGTCTTCTTTGAATGATGATCTTGTGGTAGAGACATCGACTAGTGGTCCCGTTTTAACTTCTTATGTGTGTTCAAATTGTCCTGTAGAGATTTCTGGTAGAAAATTCTTGATTGATCTGATTTGTTTACCTTTGAGCCGAATTGATGTTATTCTGGGTATGGACTGGTTATCTACCAATCATGTTTTATTAAACTGTTTTGATAAAACCATGGTGTTTTGTGATTCTGAAGTAAGTAGGGATAGGATGTTCATCTCTGCCCACCAAGTTATGACATCTTTAAAAAAAGATGCCCAAGTGTAGATGATCATGTCTAACTTTGAAGTAGAGACCAAGGTTTCTATAGGTGATCTCCCCATTGATAGAGAGTTTCCTAAAGTGTTTCCTGAGGATATATCCAGTTTACCACCTGAGAGAGAGATAAAGTTTTCTATAGATCTGGTATTTGGTACCTGGTATCGAACCCATATCCATAGCCCCTTATAGAATGTCTCCTATAAAGTTAGTCAAGCTTAAGAAACACTTAGAAGAGTTGTTGGATAAATAGTTTATGAGGCCTAACGTGTTTCCATGGGGAATATAAGTGTTGTTAGTGAAGAAGTAAGATGGAACCATGAGGTTGTGTGTAGACTATCGCCAATTGAATAAGGTGACGATCAAGAACAAGTACCCTTTGCCTAGAATAGATGATCTGATGGACTAACTGGTAGGAGCTTGTGTGTTTGGCAAGATAGACCTTAGGTCAGGTTACCATCTGATCTAAGTGAAGTCTGAGGATATCCCGAAGATTGCCTTTAGGACTTGTTATGGTCACTACGAGTATCTAGTCATGCCATTCGGTGGACTAATTTCCCTGGTGTGTTTATAGATTACATGAATAAAATATTTCACCCCCATCTTGATATTTTTGTGGTAGCATTTATAGATGATCTCTTGGTACTAGAGAGGAGCACGAAGGGCACTTGAGGATTGTGTTGCAAACCCTTAGGGATCAACAGTTTTACGCTAAGTTGTCCAAGTGCAAGTTTTGGTCAAAGAAACTTAGTTTCCTAGGACATGTGATATCCCAAGGTGATATAGTTGTAGATCTTTCTAAGATAGAAGTTGTACTTAAGTGGGAGAGTTCTAAGTCTGTGTTTGAGATTAGAAGTTTTATGGGTTTAGTGGGATATTATCGAATATTCATAGAAAGTTTCTCCAAGTTAGCCTTGCCTTTGACCAAGCTGACTAGTAAGGGTCAAGCTTTTGTGTCAGATGCCCAGTATAAGCATAGTTTCCAAACCCTTAAGGAAAAGTTGAAACATAATGGCCAGGTAGTGGCCTATGCTTCTAGACAACTCAAGACTCGTGAGAGGAATTATCCTACCCATGATCTAGAGTTAGCTGTTGTAGTTTTTGCCCTTAAGATGTGGAGGCATTACCTGTTCGACTCCAAGTTTGAAGTGTTTATCAATCATAAAAGCCTTAAGTATATGTTTAGCCAGAAAGAGCTGAACATACGTTAGAGGAGATGGTTAGAGTTTCTTAAGTATTATGATTTTGAGCTTAGCTAACATCCCAAAAAATCCAATGTAGTGGATGATGCTTTGAGTAGGAAATCCCTACATATATCTGCCCTGATGGTTAGGGAGTTGGATCTCCTAGAATATTTTGGAGACCTTCGCCTTGCATGTCAAGTTACCCCTAATAGTTTAAGACTGGGAGCTTTGAGAATTGCTAGTGAGTTGCTAGGAGAGATCAGATAGGGTTAGAAGTCTGATACTTTTCTAAGAACTCAGTTAAAAGCCATAGCGTCAAGAAGAGATAGTAGTTTCAATGTGGCCAAACATGAAAAGAGATATTAGAGTGAGTTTTTGTATGTTTGTTTAGTCTGCCAGAAGGCTAAGATAGAACATAAAAGACCTCAGGTAATTGTAGGACTACCTAGAACCCCCAGTGTAACACCCTGAAATTTTAATAACTGAAAATAGATTTTTAATGTATTTGTTGTGTTATTTGATTGCTTGATAAGTTTGGATTAGTTGAATGATTGTGTAGTTTAACCTTATGCAATTGCTTGGTATAGATGTTAAGTTATGTGAACTTTGTTTGATTTTATTTTTGTAATGCAAGAGGGGTAGTTTGGCTCGTAACATGCCTTCGTAAAACTACAACTTTGGATTCGTTAACCGTTGGATCATCTTGAAATTTTGACAGTAGCTTCCAAACACATTTCTTCATCTTTTAACCGTTGGGATCTTCATGAAAATTTTGTTCGCTGGGAGAACAAAGTCGCGCTGAGCACAATTCCACGAAATTTCCTGACAGAGAGGAAAATTCGCCGAGCGAGCTAGTGCGCGCTGAGCGAGACCTGCATGCACGCTGAGCGAGTCAGGGCACGCTAAGCGAGCCTACCAAGGTTATAAATATGCACCAGCATCGCAGAAACGTGTTTTTCGTGTTTTTCTCTCTCTCTCTCTTTTTCGCCTAAAAGCCCTAGAAACCTCCTTTCCACCACCCCAGACCACCATCAACCACCAAGGGCCGCCGTTGCTTGCCACAAAACTACGACACGAAGAAGAACCTCGTAATCGGAGTGAAATCTTTGAAATTTCTCTCAAAGTTTCGGTAGAGGAAAGAGCTTCTAAATCCCTCTTTCTTGGTTTCTTTGAGTTAATCTTGACTTCATTTGTCTTCTCATAACTAGTTTAAGCTTTGCTTAGTATCCCTTGTGTTTTGGGTATCATTGTTGGGAGTTTTACACTTCCTTTGAAAATCCTTTGAAAATGAGATATTGTAAAAGTCTCATTTTTATGAAATTGTTGTCATTTATGTGATCCTTGTTCCTGGTCACATTAGTGTGATTAGAATTTCAAAATGATGTCTTTTGATGTGAACTCCCAAAAACATTGTTTAGCCCCCTTTTTTATTTAAGTGGGTGTTTGACCCCAACTGTTAACATTGATCTTACCTTTGAAATCTATACTAAATTGTCTTCAATTTGGTATATAAAGCTTAGTGTTCAAACAAGCACGCGTATTCGGAGGATCGTGAAACAACACTGTTAGGCTGTAATAGGGAGAACTCCTAGTTAGGTAGGGGGAGTTTATTATGTTGGTAATAGTTTAGATACCATAGTTAGGGGCCAGAGAGTCCAACTGTGAAGATAACTGTTTGTCCCTGTTGTGTGCTGGTTTTTCAAGAAAAACTAAGTTTTTAACTAATGGGATGCGATGTATTTATGACTGATGTGTGTTGTACCTATGTGTGCTCGTTTTCAAGGCAAATAATGTTTTAATTAATGGGATGCAATGTAGTTATTACTGATGTTGTTGATGATAGTGAAATTGAGATACCATGGAAATGATTGATGATGCTTACGTGATTTGTGATGATTTAGATGAGATGATGCTTATGTGATTGGTGATGTTTGAATGAATTAATGATCAAATGAGATAAATGTTTATTTGGGTTGATGATGTTGGAAATAAAATAAGCTTAATATGTATGATGATGATATTAGATGATGTGATGTGGATACCATGGAGGTGTATGACTGGTTACCCTTACGAGGAGTGATGTGTTCCTAGTCGGGTCATGCATTGATGGTGCCCATGGTTGTCATTGTGTGATGTGGATATACATGGATACCCATGGGGGTGTATGATTGGTTACCCTTGCGAGGAAGGATGTGTTCCTAGCCGTGTCATACATTAATGGTGCCTATGATTGTATGTTGTGTATGTACACGTGGGATGCAATGACCGGTTGGTTACCCTTGTGAGGAAGGATGTGTTCCTAGCCACGATCAGTGTATCGGTGAGCCCATATTGGGGTGTTATCTATGTACATGGGGTGTGTATGACGGGTTACCCTTGCGATGAAGGATGTGTTCCTAGCCGGGTCATACATTGATGATACTTATGTTTCATACTTCATTTGCATTGATGGAAATAGGATGGTGGCAGTAGGTACAGGGGTACTAGGGGGCATCACTTTGTTTAGAACTTCCTTGTGACTCAGGGCTGATCACCATGGGGGGAGCAGTCTGTGCACAACAGGGTGACCTCGACGAGCTACTGCATCATTTTCTTGATAGAGAAGCTATTTCCATGAGGATGGTACCACATTGCATGTTGATAGATGAGTCAGGTGCATACATCATTCTAAGCATGATTGTTTGAATTGTGAAATGCATGGGATGATTGTTTTGTCAAATGTGTAATGGAATTATGGATTTGTGGTAATAATTATGGTGGTTTATGTTGTTTGCTTCCCAACCGTTATATCTGATGCTTGTTGTTTATGTATAATAAGCTCACCCTTGCATTTGTTTTGTACTGTGTGTTTGGTACATGTGATGATCGCGAACTTTCATTCGTGTGAGTAGATAAGCAGCCTTAGGTGACTCTGGAGGGAGATTCTTTTTGGTTGGAGCCGCCAAGCCGACGTGATGACGTTTGATTTCTTTTTGGGAAAGAGTTATGTTTTGTTAATCAACTCTTCGTTAGTTAATTTACTTGACTCTTTTGTTAGATATGACAAATTCAAATGGGTATATATGTATACATATGTATTTAATTATGTGATTGTATCGTGTGTATGATGATTGTATTATCGTGAAAAATTTACTACCACTTTTATAATCAAATTAATAGAATTTTTCATTAAAATCTGGAACATACACGATTAGAGTTAGTGATACCGTAGCGACGAGGTGGGTCGTTACACCCAGAGGTTTAGATTCTATATTGATTATTGTTGACAGATTGACCAAATTTACTCACTTTATCCCCATCAATATCAAGTTTTCCTTAGAGAAATTAATCTCTCTGTATATTAGTGAGATTGTTAGATTACATGGTGTGTCGTCTAGCATAGTGTTAGATAGAGATCCTATATTAACCTTTAGGTTTTGGGAGAGTCTGAACAAAACATTGGGAACCAAGCTTACTGAACGGACCACTCAGTCACTGGAGGACCTTTACAAAGTGTGCATGTTAGAACAAAATGGGAGTTGGGAGAGTTTTATGTCGTTGATAGAATTCAGAGCCATGCTAATGGTAGAATAAAAAGGTCCTATTTTTTTATAGGTGAATTCTAGTAGTGATAGTATGTAAACACATAAATGAAAAAGTAAATCCACAAGTGATTCAAAAGTCTAATTTTAGCTTACTTGGTATGAGTCTCAATGCAAGACACTCATTTGATGTCAACCAACAAAATGAATTGAGAAGAGAATAGTCAAACATAACAAAATCTTTGAAAAAGCAAAACATAGTAGTTGCAAGAGTTATATCCTGCTCGACAACAAACAGAGGAAGCCCATTTTATTTTTAGAATTAAGACACAACAAAAAGTAAAATCATATAACTGAATAACAAGCAACGAAAATCAAGAGTTTTTTGAACTCCAAACAGAGGCTGAAAGCAAATGCCATGAACTTTTTGTTTCTTTGAACATTTCATGCAAGCTCCATTGAAGGTAAGGGGGGTCTTTCCACTTCTTATACCCTAACCTTGTTATCTTTAGAAGCTAGGCTTCATTGTATGTTGTATTGATGTTTAAAATTTTGTATATGCTGCCATAATTGAAACTGTGTAATATGTTTTTTTTTAGTTTTAAATTTAAAAATGAGTTCTTTGGGTGCTAAAACTTAGGGTTAGCCTTAAATTTCACTTAAATTGGAGTTTTGTAGGAGAAGTTATGAATAAAACAAATTCAAGGACATTTTGTAGAATAAAAATCTTTCAAGAAATTGAACTGATGTTTACAGCACTATGACTATTTTTATTAAAGTTTTGACCCCCAAAATAAGTTTGTTAGGTGTGAAAATGTAGGACAACATATAAGATTCATGAAAAATGAATTCCCAGAGCACCTAGAACACTGAAAATAAGTTTAGGAGCAAAACTTTGTTAGAAAAATGGAGCGAAAGAGTAATTTTAGACAATAGACACCTTAACATAGGAATTTGTGCCTTTGGATAAAGTTACATTAGAATTATTTATTTTGAATTGTTGATTTAATTGCTATATTATTACTGAGATAAATTGCCAAATCTAATGATTGATGCATGCTTTGGAATTGTTATGATTTTCTGTTGATAGAATTAATAAGATGCATGCATATATATTAATTATTATTGTGGAATGATAAGACCGACAGAGTGTGAACTCCAATAAGTTATATCTGTGGCCTGCAAATTTATATTCTGATATATATTGGTATATTGTTATTTTATTTGTATGCATTGTGGTTTGAGTCCAAGGGTGTCTGACCCATGACAAATTGTTTGTTATGTTTGTTAGATGGCTATGATTACAGTTACTATGTTGTCTGATTGTTTTGTGTGACAAGTGGTTTCTACTTCTTAAGGGACAAGATTGGTTCCCAAAGAATAATACGTAGGTTTGAGCCTCATCTCTATTTCTTGTTTATTTGGATGTACACGTTCATTGATGCATGTGGCATGAAGGATACGCATGTAATGCAATGGAAAAAGGCAAGAGAACTGGATATAGAGTAAGGAATCATTAGTTTTGTTTCTTCTATAAGAAGGTAAGATTACGTTGAGAAAGTGGATGCTGGATAGTGATACACAAGGGCATAGTGGGCGGAAAGGTTCGAAGAATCTGGGGAAATTAACGAGTGTTGACAATCTGACATTTGGTACACTCAATTGGCACGGTTAACTCACAGGCCTCACTTCCAATGTCATCCACATAATTATGTAAGAACATCAAGACCTGGGAGGATTGGTGGCAGAGGTTGGGCCCTAATAGGTGACAAGTGTGTTAGTGACGCGCTTAGGATCTTGAGAGTGTTGGTTGCTTAGAAAGACCCTACAACCAACAACTTTCAGCTATTGACGATGCCAAAGCCACCGTGGTAGCTATATGCTTGGCGTAGCTCGTAGAGAGAGTTAGTATAGCATGCCCAGTAACACAGACTTTGCAATACACCTTCCATACTTGAGTCCACTTAGTGCCAGCAAATAAATCGGATGCAGTGCTAATTACCATTGACCACACTTTGACTTACTATATCCCATGGGGATTCACATCTCGCTCAGATCTCCTATATTATGAAGATTCTTGCTTGTATTTTGGACTAGAAGAGCCTAATCATAAGTTGGAATTCTTGTTGACTTCAGTGGAGTACGATGGACGCAACACGTCTGCTGATACAACATGGAGCAAGTGCACCTAGTGGAAGTTATGGAGGATCGCAAGACCATTTAGACATATCGTTCGAGGAGATCAAGGACTTATGGAAACTTTTGTGACAATTAGAACCGACATCTAAGGAGGAGAGTGATGACTCTTCTAAGGATTCATCTTAGAGACTTCAATACTTCTAGTGTGATAATGGTCTGCTCTGGTCCTAGGTTTCTTTTATTGATTTTGATGTATTTTGAGCGATGTTTTCTCTAAGGGCATGTATTTTGTTGTAGCAGGAATGTAAGATTCATTTTGCTTATTTTCATACTATTATAGGTTGTATTTGTATTATTTTCTTCCATGACACTATTGATGTTATGTTAATTATGTATGAAAATTGAGTTATTCTACATCTGCATTTGTTTGAATTCGATGTAAGGATTCATCGTTTTCTGACTGACACATTTGTTATTAAAAAATATAGGAAGAGATTCTACTAATTGTAAGTAATAGTTAAAAGTTGTGATGTGTATTTCTAAAATAAATTAAATAAAAATATTTTTAAGTAATATTTTTAGTCTAAAATTGAGGTGTTACATATAAAGATTTGAGGTGCCATTTGTTATTTTTTGAGGAATTCATCCATTTTACTGGACTCGACTCTCATTAGTAATTGGTTTTTAATCTTTATTTTATAGCTAAAATAAAATAGATTTTTGGTCATTATCTACAATTTAGTTTTTGGTTTGATTCTTTATTTAAAAAAATGGTCTTGCTAACAAGACAGTGATAAAGGAATAAAGAGAAAAAAGTTATTATTGAAATCATATGTAAATATATTTAATAAACAATAGGAAAATGTATTTTTGTGCATTTCAATAAAATTGATTTTTTTTTATTTTCTTAATTAATGTTCTAAGGACATTAATTAACATTTTTCTTTTAAAAAACTTCAGTGTAGTGCCTTAAATTTTTTTTGTTATGCTAAATTGGTATTTCGTTAGTTTATCACAGTAATTTAGTTAACTTAATGCACTGAAAAACTATGAGATGTACATTAGCTAAAATTGACATTGTTAGTGTCACAAATTAACAAAATGACTAATTTCTTCTAACAAAGACATTGTAAAGAGTCAAAAGTAAAACTATTCTAACATTAAGTCTATTGGTACCATTAGGATTTTCATATTCGAGATATTATCTGCTTAGGTGCTCGATCGATAGTCATAGTTTTGTTCTTAGTAAAAGGTGCCTCAATGGGTTGAGAGGAAATAGTGATTATAAACGACATTGACATCCACTCCAAAGTAATGTGAGACTTTGTGTGACTACTAGAACAAGTCCCACTTGAGACTAAGGAACAAGAGTGATCTAGACTCTCCTTTTAGCATTAATGTTCCAACCTCAAATTCATTGACATCATTAAGGTTTCTATATATGAGTATTATCTGTTTAGGTGTTCAGTCGACCATCACGATTTTGTTCTTAGTAAAAGGCGCATTGGTGGTTGAGATGAGAGATTATTTATAAATGACCAATAACATCGATTCCTAAATGATTTATGTGGCACCGGAACAAGTCTCTCATTAATATTATAAGAAGAGTGATTCAGACTCATGATCTTCTAGTGCCAATTTAAAGAGAATATATTTTTAAATTTTTTTTAAATGGACTAACTTTAGCCAATATAATTTAACATTTTAAGTGACATATGAATTATTTTTATAATTTAATTTATATATAATGTTAATGTTTTTTTTTTTTACACGGAGGTCTAATAAAAATGATTATTTTATTACATCATCCCTTTTTCTTCTTTATTTTTACTGGTTTATCGCATGATCCCATTCATTAATTTTTTTGTATAATTTATCTAGACTCAGACTCATCTCTATTGAACAGGGATTAGTCTGGGATTGAATTGCCACCCTTAACTCAACATGATCAGTATTATTAAGTATAGAATTGAATTCCAACCTAATTGGGACAAATTTGGTTCGCCTTTTAGTCTTCAGATAGTCCAAAATAGGAAGGAAAAAAACTAATAATAGTTTGATTTTGATGGATGAATAAAATACACCAATGCGATTTAATTTTATTGGTTAAAAAATGTGAGTAAATTATGGTAAATTTTTTATTATATCTGAATTTGATTCTTATGAATAAAAAAATTATATAATGAAATATAAAAATAAAAATATAAAAAGACCAAGATTAAAATGAAAGAAATTGCAGCTAAATTCCGCAAATAAAGATCACTGACTGTTATAAAAATAAAACTAGAATATTTCAACTATAAAAAATAATTTAGTCCATTGTAGAAAAAGCTTACGGAGTTACGGACATAATTTAATACGTATCCACCATCAAATAATAACTGTATTTCCTTTCGTAATTTTTCTTATGAATCGAGGTGAAACTGGATTTAAGGCATTTGAGTAACTTTTGATGGCCATCATTTTTCTTTTTCTTTTTTTTTTAAACGTTTGATGATCATCATTGAACACTGACGTGTCATAGTATACTATTTTTTTGCTCTTTTGAAAAATTATTATTATTATATAATTATAATTTAGTAATTGTTATCATGTGAGAATTTATAGGATAAATTTAGTGGTAAAATTTTAAAAATATAAAATTACAAGATTTATAAATTAGTTCCTTAAATTCTCCTAAAACTCTTGCAAACAATTTTCATGGTAAGTAAACACAGAAATGAAAAAGTAAAACCACAAGTGATTCAAAAGTCTAATTTTAGCTTACTTGTTATGAGTCTCAATGCAAGACACTCATTTGATATAAACCAAAAAAACGAATTGAGAAGAAAATAGTCAAACATGACAAAATCTTTGAAAAAGCAACACTCAGTAGTTGCAGGAGTTATATCCTGGTCGACAACAAACAGACGATGCCCCTTTTATTTTTAGAATTAAGACACAACAAAAATAAAATCACACGATAACTGAATAACAAGCAACGAAAATCAAGAGTTTTTTGAACTCCAAACAGAGGCTGAAAGCAAACGCCGTGATTTCCAACCTAGCACCAACCTATTATTCTCCAACTCCTCCACCCTATACCCATCGTTAAACAAACCCAACAAAAGGTTCGCTTGGCAATGATTAGCGAAGCTTATGGGAACTCCCCTGAACCCCGCCGCACCCAACCACTCCCCCCACCACCCTTTCTCCTCCTCAGTACCACTCCCATACATCCGGGCCACCGAGCCTGCTATCATCGGGCCCAAAAACACTTTCTCCACCAAAGCCCGGGCCCATCTCTGCATGGGAAACCCAACCTCGAGCGAATCAAACACCGCCGAGTAGTGGTGCAGCGAATCCATAAAAAAGCCCACGAAGCCCAAATCCGCAACAGCACGGCGCATTTCCTCCTCCACGAGCACCACCAGCCTCGGGCTCAACTCCTTGGCGCCTCGTAAAAACGAAGCAACCGAACCTGAGGCTCGGAAGTTGAGGTGCGGCAAATGCAGCATGCAGTTGAACACCAAAGCCTCTCCCCGAAACAGTTTTAGATTAGAGGGCCGAAGCATTTCGTCGGGGTCCAACCGAGAGTTGTGAAAAGAGAAGGGTTGCCCGACGGAGGCTGCGAATGCTGTTAGCCTCCGTCCAGTTTCCTGAACGGAGGCCATGGATCTTCGTCCAGAGGCGGAGCCGCACCTGGACAATGCCGTGATGCGGAGGTGTGGGCCGGGTGGGCCTGCTGAGGAAAGAGCTTGAATCAGTGAGGCCCATTGGGCCCCTTCCGTTATGTCATAGTCGATTATGTGGACTCTTTTTTCATGGGCCACGGCTTCTAATATGGCCTGGTTTGCGGTGAAGTGTGCGAACTTGATGTATGGGGACATGTCCTGGAGGAGCTGGAACGCGGTGAGGGTGTCATATGTGTCGGTGGGGGATGTGAGCGCACCCGCAGCGCCGTTTAGCAGGTGATGGAGGGCGTGGCTAAAGTGCGCCGCGAGACGTTCGATGTTGGTGCCGTGGGTGGGGGACACCAACTCGTTGAGCCGAACCAATATCGCTCGAGCCAGGTCGTGGCTCTGGGTGCCGGAGCTGAGGGCCTCCGCCGCCGCCATGAGGAGGTGCACCAGGCGGAGGCCCCTCTCGTCGCCGCCGGCGGAGTCTGATTCGGATTCCTCAGCGGCGGTTTGATCTGATTCTTCTGTGGTCATCAAAACGACGTCGTCGTCGTTCATGACGGAGTCAATTAGGGTTTGGAAGTCATTTTCGCCGGCGGTGAGAGTTTCCCAGTCGACGAGAGGGGACCAGAGGTTGTTGCAGTGTTCGTTAGAGGAAGTGATGGTTGCGGTGCTGTGATTGGAGAAGTCGAGGAAATCAGGGTCGTCCATGATGAGCATGTCCATCATGAGAGAGAGAGAGAGAGAGAAATCAATTCCCCATGATTGTGTACTGCTGATACTGACTACTGAGCTGTGTCGTACAATTGTTTAGTGGGAGATTTATAATTATAGCATGGTTGAGAGTTCAGAAAGCGTCACGGAACAAGAGACGCTATTATCCAAACACTCAATTATTTTTATTAACAATTCCATATTTAAATAATAAATGACTGCTGATATCATATACAGTATAATTTATTTTTATATGCAAATGCTAATGTCTGAGTACTCTGTTACAAAATTGAAAAGAAAAAGTTTTTTTTTTTAATGAAATGCCTAAAATTAGCCTGTTGATATTGATGATGATTATTTTTGTATTTTTTTATTATTTTTATATTACATATTTTCTCATTTTAAATTCTTAATGCATGAGTACTCTAACAAGTGTTAGTAAAATTCTTTCTATAAGTTAATTTCTTCCAATGGACCATATATATTATTTACGAGAGCTAATCTTGTTGCTCGAATCGGATATCACTGTTACACGCAACAAATCTCTTTCAAATTTTAACACAATAATATACCTAGAGAGTGAAAGAAAGAGGTATCAAGCAGTGATAACTTTTTATTTTAAGAACTAACATGATACTCTTGCTGGCGCACGGGTTACATTATATTTTATTCATACCTTCAAATTATTTGTGTATATATAACTAAAACAACCTATTATTACACTATTGTACATGTTTTAAAATGATACGTTTATAAGATTAAAATTACAGTCTAAATATAATCAATAAACTAAAAAGTATTAATGTAAAATATTAGAATATGCTAATGTAAAAAGATTGAAGTAAAAATATAATGTTAATGTAATAACTAACACATCTTAAATATATAATTGACTATACATATACTAATACTTACATTAGTTTCAACAAATTACTTGTTATTGTTATTTTAGAATAAGAAGAATTTTAACAATTTACAACATTAGAATGTCATGGTGATTTAGATAGTCATATAATTTTTTTTCACTATCCTTGAATGGATAGTTTTTTTTATATTGACTACAATTGTTCTAGTGGAGGAAGGCATGAGAATGAAATAGGTTGGGAACATGTTTGACTTTTCTTGTCCCCAAAAATGGTGTGACAGTTTGATTATAAAAGAGACAAGTTTAAAATTTTAATATTGATCTATATCCTTATCGAGTTTTATTTGATTTTGGTACACATGAGTAACTCACCACAACATTTTTTGTATTTTTAATTTATTGATATATTTTTAAATAAGTTATATATTAGGTTATTAATTATATATATTTTAATTCAAACAAGATATAGTAAATAACAAATAAATTAAAGATAAAGAATTAAGAATTAAGAATTAAATCATACTTTAAGTAAATATATAGTTTTAAGTTTGTTATTTAATTATTTAACTATCAAACTAAATCATTTATCACAAAATGAGATATATAGTATATGTGTGTGTATAAAAATAGTAATATATATATATATATATATATATATATATATATATATAACTGTAGCACGTACTAATACAAGGTTAGTTAGATATTCATACTTGTTTAAAACAGTTGGGTAATAGTCATACCCATATTCATACTTATTCTTGTACCTTGGTCGATTATAATAAACACATGTTGATGATAAGCATTCACTTATCATGCATAATTAATTGGAGGTAATGGTAGACATGAAAATAAAAAAAAGAAAGTGAAAGAAAAGAGAAGTTCTAAAAGATTGACATGTGGCAAAAATAATCGTGATATGTGACATAGAAACCTTATTTTTATAATATATAGCATATAGATGTGAAAATTGTAAATTTAAGTCATAAGCACATATATGATAATCTAAATTAGAAATTATCTAGTAACCACATGAATAGATGATCATTTTTAAAATAATATACATTTTTATGTCAATCTTAATCCTTTAAAAATAATTTGATACACTATATTTATTGTTCTCACTTAAATATATAGAAGTACTCTCTCTTGATATTTTTTTCTCTTTTATATATTTTTTTTGTTACACTATGTCTCTGTATATAATTGAACTAAGATTTTATTTTCACATGAATAGATGATCATTTTTAAAATAATATACATTTTTACAGTTAGTATTATAAAACCTGGCCCGGTCATTGATCCGATCGAGGTAGTAGGTCAGTTGGTCATTGGTCTAACTAGTAGATTAGTAATTGGCCCAATTTGACCCAGTCTATATTAAAAATTTTAAAATTATATTATATATAAGTATATAATTAACATTATTTGATTAAAAAAATATACTAAAAAATTCAAAATAACAATTAAAGTATTAAAGTTGATAATATAAGTAAAGTATATTAATAATAAAAAAAGTGTAAATAGCAATTAATTAAATTAAAACACAAGCCCAATTTTTAATAAAAGTGAGCTAAAAGGAGTACAAAAAGTAATAAAAGAACTACAAAAAGCAAATGGAGGCCCAAAGCTAAAACCTAATCCCAATAATATATATATATACTCTCTTTTAGCCTTAGGTGTTGTGCTTCGCTTCTTCTTCTCCAATTTCATTTGCTGCGCAGCTGTTGCGCTTCAATTTCTCCATTTTCATGTGTTGCGCAGCTGCTGCACCTCATTTTCGATTTTCTCAGAAGCATCCAGCAGCGCCACACCAGTAGAAAGAGTTAAGCTACAGCTAAGCTGTTGTTGTAACTCAGTGAAACGGACCGAACGCGTTTGAGTAATTGGCTCATCCAACTTGGTAGCATTCATGAGTCACTCGTTCAACTATCCCTCCTTGGATTGCAGTGCGGTGATGGTCGAGTCGAATGCAGATGACGACGTGCACAACCTAGTCCGGATTTTTAAAATCGGTCGACTCGTCAGGTTTCCTCAAAATCGGCTAGTTTTGATTGGGTCATCCCGGATCATGTGCTTTAGAGATCCGATAGTGCACTCGGTCCGATTATGTTACCGGATCCTAGTTGGACCGATCCAATCGGTCGAGGCAAACCGGGTTTTATAACTACGGGCACAATATTAAAATTATGCCTAATTACTTATTGGTCATGGATCTAAATAAAATGGCAGTCTTTTTGTATATGTAAGAATTATATTACACATAATATTAATCTCTCTTATCTTCGCATAATGAGGATCTGAATAATGAATTACATAGTTTTTTTTAGTTTTCATCAATACATTACAATTAAATTCTTTATATAAATAAACTACATCATTCTTGCATTGCATGTGCTGATTAACAAGAATTCTAACAAAAAAGAAACGTGAAAAACAAGAACAAATATATAAAGACAGAGGATTGGCTTCTTTAAATTAAGGAGTATCTTCTTGCATGTGCTACTGCTGATTAACAAGAATCCTTACAGAAAAGAAACGTGAAAAACAAGAACAAAATATGCAAACGACTAAAATTTGATACAAAATATGCAGACAGAGGATTGGCTTCTTTAAATTAATAAGAATTTTGGTAGAAAATAAAAAGAAAAATATAAATAACAAACGTAAGGTGATTTGGAATTGTCATAGGATAATATTTCTTAAAAAATAATTAATGAAATTTAAGTAATTTTATCTTATCATTTCTTTAAATTTTAATAATTGAAATTTATATTGTTTTAAAACATGCCATTCTATTGATTTAAATTTATATCGATTTAAATCTATTATTTAATTAATCATCTCCTTTTCTAATTATTTATTGACTTTATTCAATTTAATTACCATTGCGTATGTCATTAAATTATGATTCCTTACTAAAATTTTAAAATTTTCTCTCTTTCAAATCAATTCAAAATTCACTTTTAAAAGCTTACAGAAGCTGCGGCTGTCTCGTCAACTATTGTAGAACTCTACTATTTTTTTTATGTCACTATTTCTTTTTGTTGAGTCTATCTAATGGTGTTTATATTTTTATGGGAGTTATAACATGTTGTACTTTTGCACCATTTTTTTCCTTCACAATTTTGGTTCTTCTCTGCCTCCTATGAAATGAAATAGCTGCTTACCTATGCCCCATCATGATCTAAAACATACTTTGTTAATGTAATGTTTGTCTGATTGAGTACTTGAATTTATTCTGGAAAAATAATGCGTACTTGATTGAATTTATTCTAGAAACATACCGGTTTGTTTTACTTTTTTTATGTACACATTTTTCATTTCTAAATTATCTTTTAATGTATATATATATATATATAATTATTTTTATTTTCTTCTTAAATCTTTAAGATATAACCGTTGCTACTTTTCTTAAAAAAATATTATCATTACTTTTCTTAAATATTTTAAAAAAATAAAAATACAAATAGAAACACAAAATGTCTTTTTTTCAACTAGTTAATTATAAAAATAAAACCCCCAGAAAAATATAAAAATGAAGCATATCTATTATTAGTTTTGAATTCACGAGATAAATGACAAAATAAACTTTAAATAAAATACAGATAGAGCAAAGAAAAACGGAAATATAATTTTTTTAAGTGGTGCTGAAAGAAAAATTAACCTATAAAAAGTTTGTGACACATTCATAAATAAATACAAATATAGAGACCAAAATAATTGTAAAAAAAGAAAGAAAATAAATTGCATTCACCTTAGGAAAATAGTTGGACTTGTTCGGATACAAGTTTATCTATTAAAAATATAAAAAAAATTAATAAAAAAAAATCTCTAAAACACTTCTAATCTTATATCTCAATTACTATAATTATGGAAAAAAAAAAAAAGATACTAGGTGTGAAAGTGCAAGAAGTTAATTTTGTTTATTATTATAACCGCAAGAGATTTATATACGGGAACAATAAAAAGGAAAGCTCAACTACCGAAATGTGTTACTTGATTTCATCTGTATCTAAAAATAAAATAAAATAAAAAACTACCGAAATGTGTTTTGGACAAAAGTTAATTTCACAAAGGAAAATCTTAAATTACTGTAAACTTTTTCGTGCCTATCTCATCACCGGCTTCAGCTTGTGCCTAATTTCTTTTATTCAATGTGGCCACTGGCCAGTATCTTAACCTTTCGATGGTACTCCTTAAATTATTCAATAGAGTTTGATATTTAGACAACTATACAATAACATTCAACTATTATACATCTGCTACGTGGCTTTTTTTTTATATTTATATTTCATATATATATTTAAAAAAAAAAAGCTTTAACTCAACAGGCAAATATGATTCGCACAAGTGTGCTGCCTTCATCCCACAGTTCACTGTCTAGGGTTCTCTCTCTTGCTACGAACTCTCTCGTTAGACACTCGATCGGAGGGAACGGAGTTTGCTCGGTGTGAAACTGAATGTGCCACTCTCGTCCCATGCTTTTAATTTGATTTCAATATCATTTCAATCATTCATAAGGGCGCATGCAGCATGAAACCTTTAGTGGCCAGAACATTTTGTTCATTTCATTTGTTTTTCGACATAAAATGAATTAACTCACAAATATTCATAAAAAATTAATGTAATTTTCTCTTAAACATAACTATTGTATTTAGAAAAAATGAATAACTTAAAAAAATATTTTTAGAATCAATCAATTTATGTTTATATATATATATATATATATATATATATATATATATATATATATATATATATATATATATATATATATATATATATATATATATATATATATATATATACTCTAAGAAATGTTACGTGAATTGAGGGATGAGAAAAGAGAGAGAAGTTGATTTTTATTTTTTTATACTGAATTAAATTTCTGTTTTGATGTACAATACTAATATATTCACACTTAAAAAATGGAGTGAGTATATATATATATATATATATTAGAGTAATGTAAGGATAAAAGTTTCACAACTGATCTTGTACTTTTATATACATAATTGTAATTGTCTTATACCAAACATATTATATTTTCATATTTTTTCCTTCTTTTCCTTTATTTAATTAAAACTTAAACGGTTATTCTTATTTGTTAAAAGTTTTTCTTTTTTTTCATTCCTTTAAGAATCATTTTGTAATGATATTTTTCATTAATTTTTCCTATATTCATAATCCAAGTCTAAACGCAATACAGACCTTCTTGTTTAGCAAAACTAACGATGGCACCCACCCCTTTGAGCAAAAAGTTGTGTCAACTCCTTTTTTATTATAAGATATATATGTTTTCGTATATGATAAGTATATTCATTAAGCATGTAGATTAATTAGTGTAGGGTTATTTTAGTTTAATAAAAAAGTTGAATTTGATAAAAAAGTTGAATTTGATCATATGTAATTATGTTAAATATTTAAAGATATAATTTTATTGTTTATAATAATTCTATTTGATTGAACAATATTACTTATGATAAAATGTACTTGTGGTCTAAAAATGAAAACTGTATAAAGATTAGTAAAATCATGGATAGGTTCTTTACCTCATACAAAGAGATTCTTAATTGTTATTTTGGAACAATAGTTCTTATTGTTTTATTCAACAGTTGTGACTGCAAGAAAATCACTTAGCAGTAGATATGTCACAACGTAGGACGCAAAACTTGACCAGCCCAACAATTTATTTATTTATAAACAACCATATGTTTGATGTTTCCGTTGTCGATATACAAGTTAATGGTAGTGAATTCTTAAATTCTTTAGGTTTGTGGGGTAGTCATTAGGTGTGTAATTGGATTAGATTCGATCCATGAATCTGTCTAATAAGATACAATTTAATTAAATTTTTATGAGTTAGATTGAGTCATTGAATTTAATTGATTTTAATTTAATAAACTTAATTAAAGTTTGATTGGATGATGGGGTTGGAGTTTTGGATCTACTAAAATCCAACCCAACTCATATATAATTAAATTACTAAAAGAAATTCTAAATTAAATGCATCTCATTCTCAAGGTAAATTAATTGTTTATCTTAAGGTAATATATTGTTTTGATTTTTTTTGTTTATTTTAAGGTAATACATTATTTTATGAATGACATTGTGAGTATATATTTATGATTTATTTTTTGTTTATCATATGAATATTTCACTGTTTTATTATAATATTCAAAAAACATTCTTACTATTATGTAAAAAAATATATCCTTACTATTATTAAGTTTGAGAATTTTTTTTTCAAGACTTAAAGAAGTGGTAATTTTTTAATGGTTCAACTCAATAATCAATTTAACCCAATTAAAGTTAGATTGGGTTGGATTGGATTGACAAAATAGAAAAGGTAAATCAAATCTAATCCAACCCAATTAAATTTAAATGAATTAGATTGAAAAATAGACAAACTCAATCCAACATAGACCACTTACATCTCTAGTAGTCATGACACAAAATACAAAAATTTAACCACTGGGCTAGTCATGCCTAACCCACCAACCATGCACCACATATATTTTTTTGTTGGAAGCAATGTATCCTGACAGTTGGAATTCATGAGACTAGCCCTCAAAGCATAGAGATCATCGAAGTAGATTTTGTCTCTCCCAACAAAATCTTCTCCATGCACACGACCAGGGATCAAACCCTGTTAGCATGCACCACATATCTATTTTATAATAGTTATAAAAATAAATAACACTCTGAGAATTTATAGGTCCAAATTGGATTATATGCTAATGAAAAAAAATTGTGTTACACTTATTTCTATTTATACAATTTTTATTTAATAAAATAAATTATTAATATTTGATACTAATACTATGCATCATATTAATAGATGATTTTGTTAATATATAAAAAAAAGTTATATATACTATTAGTTATGTGTGTGTGAAGTAGGGAAGATACATCAAGAAAACATCTAAGGGCAAAGCATCTTGAATCTAATGCATTGTAACTAAATTAGTTTGGGTTGTGTATTCCATCGGAACATTGTGCATAAGTAGGAGCTCTGCTAACCTCTTTCTCTCCAAGATAGAGAATGCTAAATTAATGTTCTTCATCCCCAACTTAGCAAAAAATAAGAGGAAAACATGTGTAGAGTAGGGATGATAATGAGTAGGATCTTGATAGGTACTATAATATCTGTCCTCATACCTGCGTTTGAAAAAGTACATGTATCCGATCCTAGACCCACGTGGATAATCATTTTAATCCACATTCTCGTACCAATTGGATACTTGTCAACACCCAATTTTGTCCTCCTTGTTTTATCTTTATTACTTAGGTATATTTCATTTTAGTTTATCTTTCTCTATTATAATTGTTCTAATTTTGTAGTTTGTGTCATTCCACATTTGAAAAAAAAGCAAAGCAAAATAGAATAAAATGGAAGACTATATTTTGGGCCAAAAACCCAATTTTCAAATGCCCAAATAAAGCAAAAGTTACAAGCATATCTGATTGGGGATTTATATACTACACCTCCTAAATCGCATCCTGCACCTCCCTTTTTTTGAAAATCCCAACCTACCCCTTTTATCCTTTTCCTCTTCTTCCTCTTCTTTCTCCCGTGGTAGCTGCACACCCTTTCATTTGTTATTCTCTTCTTCTCGTAGCGCACCCCGCTTTCCCGTTCTTCTCTTCCTCACCAACTCTTCTTCTCCAACTCAAGTCTTCTTCCAACTCTCCACGCTAGAGGTTCCAACGTAGAAGTCCCTCTCGTCCTCCAACTCTCCACACTAGGTAGGTTTCAATGTGTCACGTTTGGACATATTTTTGGAACAAGCTTTCCAAAATGGTTTTCTTGGCTTCTAGAATGACCGTTTTGGAAAAAAAGGTTTTCTAGAAACACCTTTTTCGGAAGCAAACTCATTTCAGAAAGCCTATTCCAGAATACACTTGTTGATTTCGATAAGGCCTTTCCGAAACACCTTTTCTGGAAGCAAAAAAGTTGTTCCAAAAAGCCTATTTTGTATGTACTTGTTTATTATGGAGTGGGCTTTCTGTAGCCCAATAGTACTTTTTAGAACTTTATTCCGAATTATCATTCCTATAACTTTTTTTTCTAATGGAAAACCCGTTCTGGAAAGTTTTTTTGTTATGGAATTTCCAGTCCGAAAGCATTTTTTTGGTTACAGAGTGGTTGTTTTGAAAGTTTTTTCTGCTTTTGGAAACTCTGGTCTAAAAGCATTTTTTGGTTACGAAATGACCATTCTGGAAGTTTTTTAATAGTTAATTAAATTTGATTTTTTTTTATTATACAATTTTCGTTTTAGTTTTTATGGAGGATGATTACTTCAACAAGATGTTTGATGAAGTTGACATGGATATGGATGATACCATTAAAAATGAAGATTGTAGCAATTTTTTACAACTACTAAGGTAATTTTATTATGTGTAATTAATAAGTATTTTATTTAATTGTTGATGTATTTAATACTTGGAAGGTGAACTTTGACAAAAAAAAATGTTGTATGTTGTTATGTAGGTTTTTGATACTTGATATGAATTATTGAAATGGGTTCGAGAAGTTGCATTAGAGTTGGGTTTTATTGTTGTCATTTTGAGGTCAAACATAGGAAGACAACCTGGAAGGAAGACATTTGTCGTCTTGGGTTGTGAGAGAGGTGGAAAATATAGACAATAGAAAAAAGGTGCAAATACGATCACTAGGACTAGAAAATGTGATTTCCCCTTTATGTTGAAAGGAAGACCACTAAAGACTGGTGAAGGATGGGTACTTAGGGTTCTATGTGGGTCTCATAATCATGATGTTGCTGAGACATTGGTTGACCATCCATATGTTGGTCGACTAACTTGTAATGAGAAGACAATGCTTATTGATATGACAAAGAGTATGGTGAAGCCTAAAAATATTCTTCTGACATTGAAAGAACATAATGACAAAAATGTCACCACCATCAAACAAGTGTATATTGCCAGAACTACATAGTGGAGATCTCTTAGAGGCCCCAAAATAGAAATGCAAGATTTAATGTATTTGTTAGAGCGTGATATGTATATTCATTGGCATGTAATGAATGACAAATAAGTTGCGTGTCACATTTTTTGGACACATCCTGATGTGGTAAAGTTGTTGAATGCATTTAGCATAGTGTTCTTCATGGATAGTACATACAAAACCAACAAGTATAGGCTACATTTGCTTAAGATTGTTGGTGTTACTTGTACTAGGCTGACATTTTCTACTGCTTTTGCTTATATGGAAGTTGAAATTGAAAAAAACTTTGTGTGGACACTTGAAAGGTTCATATACTTTTTTCACAAACATGATGAATTGCCAAAAGTGATTGTCATGGACAGATATCTAGCTTTAATGAATGCAGTAAAAAATGTGTTTCCTAATTCACATAATTTTTTGTGCCAATTTCATATTGAAAAGAATGTGAAAACAAAGTGTAAACAACATGTATCTCCCAAACAGGCCTGGGATCAAGTGATGGAGGCTTCGATTTCTATTATGGATTGTCTTATAGAGTTTTCCTATGAAGATCATCTAACAAAGTTTGAAGTTGTATGTGCACCCTGGAATGAGTTTGTTGTCTATGTGAAAGATACTTGGTTGATCCCGCACAAGGAAAGATTTTTAAAGGCATGGACAGATAAATTCATGCACTTAGGTACACAACAACCAATAATTATTTAACTTATAACCCATGATCTATTAAACTAGTATTTGTATACAATGTTCATTTTATTGGTAAGTTTGTCTCAAACTTGTTTTGTAGGGTTAAGTATGCCCCTTGGGCATTGAAGCAATTGCTCAATACTAGCACATGAGACTTGTGTAAATGTTAAAATGCAATGAACAACATGATTATTATCCAACATAATGAAATTAAAGCCTCATTTGAACATAACATTCATATTTTCGATCACACTTTTAATGTACAATTGTATAAGAGACTACATGGATTTGTTTTAAGGTATGCATTGAATCATATTGTAGATGAGGTTCATAGAATGCAGGTTCATCTAGTTGTGGATGCATTGTAAGATCTACACATGGGTTGCCCTGTGCCTGGGTAGCATACCACTTCAAGCGGTTCATTTGTACTGGACCAGGCTAAGTTTCAATAGCATGGGGTCTACTGATTTAAATTAATAGTTCTTTATGCAACAAGAATTTGATGTTATAACAAAACGTTTAAAAGAGGTTGACATAGCTGGCAAGATTACTATAAAAAATAATCTTCGTGAAATTGCATTTCCTAATATGACTTCTATGTATCCATCTGTTGACAAGGTCAAAACCAAAGGTTCACAAAAGGGTCGTGCTTGTAAATTTGAATGGTCCACGAAGCGTCATCTTTCCTTCTTTGAGCACGTGGATTCATTGCATTTGCTGCATGATAGTTTATCTTCATGGAAGTCACCTGGTACATCATCCCAACAACCAGCACACAAGAGAAAGATTCCCATGTTAGATCAATTTCATGGAAACCTTCATCCATACATTTCATACATTGTTGATGTAAGATTAGATGGTCATTGTGGATATCAGACAGTTACAACTTTACTTGGTATGAGTGAAGATTATTGGCCTTTAGTCCATAATGATTTGCATAAAGAGTTGGGACAATGGCGTGACGAGTATGCAAATATCTTTAAAGGATATGACCGCTTCTATTAGATAAATAAATATTTACTTGTTAATCATGTCTCAATGGTTGGTGTTTATTATTTAGAGATATAGCATTTTTAATTTAGCTTTCACACCATGTGAATTCAATGTTTTTTTTATTTAAATAAGTCGGTGCGGATAAATGGATGATTGTACCCAACATGGGGTATGTTATTACAAGTCATTATAATGTAGTTCTTGTTTTGTTGTCACTGAAGCAAAACATCAATTTTTTTCCCTCTCAGAACTCAACCTCATAAAGATAGTTTCATGCATCGTATCATATGCATGTAAACCATTTGTTATGCTAAAAGTCATAAGATATTATAAAGTAGACTTTCACATTGTGACTATTTTTTATTATGTTATGTAGGTACATTTGACAGATCATTGTCCAATACTAGGGCCTGATGTGTTGTGGTCCACAAATTGTCATCTTCTAGCCAAAGAATGGGTCACCCCTTATGTTGGCTGCCTGATGTGTTATGGTCTACACATTGTCAACATAGACATAAAGTGAACAAATAAATAGAAAATATGGGCATAATACATTCCAACAACTATCAATGTCTTTCTCTGCCACACCAACCTCTAGTACCACCCTGTGTCCTCCTGGTGTTCACATGACCATCACTAGTTACTTCACGTGCTAATGTTAATGCCTTTTTAGTCACTAAATATGCATCAATGCCTTGGGTAACCAACCTATGATCAATCATACACTACAATAGTCGACCAATCTTACAACATGTTTCCTACCATAGATACAACAAAGATGTAAGTAAATGTCATAACAATATACACATTATGCAATGTATTAAGGAGTAGAGCAGAATAGGTTGGCTGTACAAAAAGATGCGATACTCTATAGAACCACACATGGTATCCTATATCACAATCTATTCGCTAAACTACACGCACAGTGGGTTGGATCAATTGATTATGCGAGTGCAACCACCTATCTTCAACCTATTGTTGGGTAGGAATCTCATCAATGAACACAGAAGAGTGTCGGGGAATATTTTGCTGATACTTGTACTAACACAATACCCTCTCTAGCAAATGAAGGTGCAAATTTGGGCCCAAACAAATATATCTAGAGAATAAGGATATATTCTTAAACGGACGATGAGTCATATGCGTCTCATATGGAGTCCATCTAATTCCCTTGATGGATAGCTCATCAATGAGTTTCCTATAATGGATTACTGACAAAGATGACTTATTTGACCTTCAGTTCATCAATGACAATGTTAATAATATAACAAACAATTTACCTGACACCTAATTACTTGAAGAAGAGTGACATAACCACCAATATGCTTTGTGCCAGTAAAACTAGCACTAGTAAGATGCTCATAAAGATATGTCAAGGCAACTTCCCCCATGAATACCTGTAACTCTAAGAATTTTACCTCCACATAGATTGCACTTTTATTAGCAAATAAGGTGCAACTGACTAGATGAAACAAATAGGCTCTAGTTGCTTTATCTCATCTCTCTTCTTGACACATTTCCTCATACACACCTCGCAACTAGCTTAAACAGACTTGTTCCCTTCTTTTTTTCTTTGTCTCATTAAAGGAATCCTTATATTCAACTCTAAGTAACTCAACAAGCACGAGAATTGCTGCTAAGAGTGCTAGTAATTGGAATGTCAAGTAACGATGTCACATCATTAAGTGTTATCACCATCTCTTCCACGGGTAGATGGAAGGTGTTTGTCTCTTTGTGCCATCTCTCAGCAAAATCATACCAGAGGCCCTTGTCTGATAACTGCACGTAGTCAATGAGAATAAACCAGACCCCTTGACCACATCCTATATTTGGTCATGTAGCACAATCTCTGACTGCAACTTTCTCCCATATGATACTAATTTTAGCTCACCACACTCCCACAAAAACATATATAATTACTAAATAAGTCCCCCAAAAAACTTTCAATGATTGAATAAATTTTAAATATTCAAACAAACTTAATAGTTGACCATGCCACCCCATACTCCCCAAGCCACATGATCAGCATAGGAGGTCAGCGATCCTTAGGGCCACCTGGAAAGACAACATCTAGTTTTGGCTTCTACTGGTTCACGGGCTGTACATGCTCAACAGGCTCCACTTCCTGAACAACCTGGACTTGGTCAACATGCTCCAAAGGGTCCACCTGTTGAGTTGCTACACGTTTCCTTCGTTCGAACATTGTAGGTCTATTGCGTCTCTCATTGTCATCATCACCATTGAAACTAACTCTTTTTGTACGTGCCATCTAAACATTAAATTTTAATCATTAGATTCTACAATCAGATAGGTTAAAAGCGTTGCAAAAATTAGTATTATTTCACACTTGTTGAATGTCAAAAACTCATAAAATGTGATCAAATATGAATATAAATTAATACAGGCATAGGGGAATTCTCTTAGGCAGTTCCAATTATTTTTGAACAATTCAAATGAAAATCAAATTATAGCATTTTTCCAAGTACTCATAAAATGTGTATGTCATTGTTATCAAATATCAATAAGATATATTACATATACCACTATGATTCAGCAAAATGTTCAACAATTTTTCAAGTTGATCATACAAAATATATTTTTTAATTTTTACACTAACAATAATAAATTACAACAGGCAATCTTGGCATTTTCTAAAGTAGTTTGAATGTAGGGAATTCAAAGAAGTTGTGCTTATCTTTGATCATTTTTAATCATAGGAAATTAGTTGTGATAATGTAATGATTATTAGTTTTAACATGACTATAATTCAACAACTAAAATTCATTTTCAAACAAGATTTAAATAACATGTTTACTAAGTTGTTCCAGAATGAAAATCCTTTTGGAATGGTTATTCCAGAATACTTGTTCTGAAACAACCATTTCGAAATGGCTGTTCTAGAACAAGTATTCCGAAATAACTATTCCAAAATGACCATTTTAGAAGCCTATTCTAGAACCCATCCCCATCCAAAGCAGAGCCCACCCCCACCCACTTCTAAACCAAGACTCAACCCCACCCTTATCCAGAACCCAACTCCACACCAGAACCCAAATGCACACCCACTCAAAAGGAACAAAAGAGGAAGTAGAGTCTTATCTTGGATGACAAACGAAGAAGGGAACGGAAGAGGAAGCAAGGGAAGGTGTGTTGCACGGGGGAGGAGGTGTGCCGTGGGGGAGATAGGTGTTAGACTTCTGAGTGAGGGAGATGTTAGGGTTGGGGAAAGAGAGCTAATTCATTAAGGGTAATAGGGCAATTCCAAGCAAAAGAAGAAGGGGGAGGATTGAAGTCCCATCTGATTGTCCAATCCTCAATGTACAAACATAAATTCAAGAAGAAAGAAAAACAACAAAAATAAGTGTTTTGGGCCATAACCCAAGTCTAGGTTTCCTCCAGGCTCTAGCAACACCAACTGGCATCCACTACCTCCAAGATTGTAACAATGTTGCATCAATAACTTACCAACTTATGTCGAGCAAAAAAGAAGGTTCCAACAAGACGAAAAACATCAATTCTTGAGATAAGGAACCCAAGCTTCAAGCTCATTCTTATAAATACCATGGCTATGGAAGAGGAAGGGAATAGGGAAGAGAAGGCAGAAAAGAGAGCAGAGAGCAATAAGTTGAGAGAAGCGAAGATTGAAGAAAAAAGATAGTGAAGGAAGAAAACAAATACAAAATAGAGGAGAGGAAGAAAAATAGTATGTTTTTGAGAGGAGGAGTGGTTACCTGATGAGATGTTTTGAAAAGGGGTGGAGCTCCAGCACCCAGAAGAGTAGGTAATTGCTTCATTTTAGTATACTCTTTTGGCTTTGATCTCTCTGATGTTCATAATATAAAAGCTCAGCTTCTATTCCCTTCTTTTATGTACCTCTATTTATGTTGTTGACATTTTGTTGATGCTCGTGATGTGATATTTATGCTATATTTGCTTTTGGCCCTGTATCTATTTTTTAATCAAGCGAGCAAATGAAAACCAATTAATAAGAATAACTAATAACAAGTAAGCTTCTTGTTGCTCTCAGTCGCATGAGCCACCGTAGTGTCACAATCTCGTCGTCGCGTCCTTCTCTCTACAAAACGAGCCCCAAACCCTTTTCTTCTCTTGCATGTTGTTGTCTTAGATTCACACTTGTTGACATTTTGCACTTGATTAGTTCTATTGTTGTCCAGCTAATTAGGTAGACCATCGTGATCCATTTGTTAGTGACCTTCAGTTATCAAATTTTTATACTTTTGATTTATTTTATGATAAACTTTTTAAAGTTAAATATTGGTCAATATAACCTTAATGAAAGTTAGCATTCAATTACCATTATAGCCTTATTGGCATCCATTGAAAGTTAGAGTTTAATCAAGAAAAACCTAAAATCATTTTTGGGGCTAAACTCATTCACAACCCGTAGTTATTGGCAACAAAGTTTGGCAATGTTAATGAGAAGGTTTGGGTGGTGTCGTTGGTATTGTTAATGGATGATTGTGGCATTGACATAGCAACAACAACTCTATTTTTTTCTTTTCCCCTCTTTCCTTTTCTCTATTTGGGTGGTGTCGTTGGTAGCAACTCCTTTGTTTTCAAACTCTTTATTTTTTGTCATCCCATTACAATCTTAGCAGTGACAATACCTATATACTCACATCTACACTTGATACCGACAATTTGTTTATATATAAACTCAACAAATGAATAAAAAATGCATTAATTAAAAAAATTCTATGACCAAATTGAAAATTTACTTTTAAATTATTTAAGCATAACATTAAAAGCATTCAAATACAACCTATAGTATCCAACAAATCATTTTTAAATGCAATGTTTTAATCGTTTAACATAAACATTAGAAACTTCGACATCATGTGATGGTATTCTTTAAGACTTGAAAAAAATACATTGAAACTAATTAATTTATAATTTTATATTCTACATGTGATGGTATGCTATATGAACAATTTTTTAGCTAGTTCAAAACAAAAAGTACCAAATATTAGAATGAGGAATTTATTTAATGAGACTTGGATATATGGGGTAAAAATATATATATGGGTTCATTTGAGTTTTGATATGGCTCATACTAAATTTTATGTGCATAGTTGTGTATAAATTTTATATATTAAATTTTTTTTATAAGGAGTATTTTATATAAAAAAATTTATATACGTAGATTATCTAGCTATTAAAAACCAAAAGTTATGACGGCTATTTGATTAAGAATATTTGAAACATGATTTATCTTGATTTTAAATTTGAAACAATAAAAAAATATTAAAGGTAAATTTACATGATATTTTATGCACTACTATGATAACAACAAGTTCCAAAACCAAATTTCATTCAATTTACAATGCTTTCCAAAGTATTGATCCATAATTCACACAAAGGCATGACCTATTTATCTGCATCAACAAAAGCTTAGATTTCCTACAATTATCATTAGATTAATAATTAGTAATATATATGTATAAAAGATATTTTAATTAAACTAATATATATAGTAGGGACAGGTACTATAATACCCAGACCCGCATCCATTCCCAGTACATTTTTGTGGATAAATACATGTCCCAGACTCATACCAATAAGTAGGATTTGTCCTACCCGTTTGCAGATATTTTGCAAGTATATGTAGGATCCGAGTACACTTTGTCATCCCTAATATGGAGGCAAGACCTTTCTAAAGATGTAAGCATGTTAGGTCTTTAGAAATAAAATAAAAAATTATCAAAGTTGTGAAATGAAGAGAGTAATGTATATTTATGATTTCAAGTAACTTAGTGTATATTTGAATTAAATTTGACAAATTTACATTTGTATTAAACTTAAAATTGTAATATGAATTTGCGAAAGCAATTCAATTCTTACTTCTACAAAATTAAAATTTCAAAATTTTTCTTAAAGTACTAACAAGTACTTTTAAAAATAACCTAACATATTATGAAACCCAGTTTACTCTTCAAAAATATGTTCAACATTCAAAAAGTACTTTTTAACTTTTAATCATACATGTCCTAATTCTTCCAAGATTATGGTCTTAGCTCTTTCAGTAACTAGTTGCACTTTCAACAATGTGAAAATTTTTAAGTTATAAGGAGAGCATAGGCATTGTTGATGGAACAGTCGGTAGGTGAGTACCAGATTGATATGGAGGGAAATATTCGAAACACCACATAATAGGATTCACACTATTTTAGTAAATTCATTTCTTATAGTGTATGTTTGTCAATTTATTCTACCTAATCATCACCTTCACGTCTTTTACTTCCTACACCCCTACTTTTTATATATCCCTAAACAACCCTTCTCATTTTATAACTTTCCTCTTCCTTCTTCTGAACCTATTTCTCCTAACACACCAAACACCCCCTTTAGCTACTCTCAACAGCCTTGACCTCCATTAAAGTGGCATCTTTGGTGGTGATGGTTTCCATAGTTGTCCCTATTTGCTGAAGTTTGGTTTTTTTTCCATAGCCTTCACAATGGTTGAAATTTTACCAATTATTTGGCTATGTTTTGTGTTAGAGTCAGGGGCAGCTCAAGAGGATCAAGAAGATGAGTCTCTTAGGCAGTAAAGTGTTTAGGCTTTTTACATGCCAATTCAATTGATTGATAGTTGTAATTTGTGTATGTCTAAGATGAGACTTCCTATGATCCATTGCATAAAGCTTATTTATGTTTTTGCATTCATGTTTTCATAAAAGCATAAGTTTTGTGAAGAAGTTTTTCTGAAACATAAAGTTTTCATGATTGCATAAAAAGGCAAGTGTTCCATGATTAAGTTTTGGAAAAATATTTTCTCAATGGTTTAATCAATTAACAGTAAGTGATAATCTATTACTTGAGATTTAAAAACACTTTAATCAATTACAAGATTATGGTAATCAATCACACATCACAAAATCACAAAATGGACTTCCTTTGATAATCGATTATGGCATGGAGGTAATGGATTACTTGGCAACATTTTTAAACAAAGACTTCTTGTGATAATTGATTACATTACGATTAATTGATTACACTATTCATAAGTCTTTTCCAAAAAGCTCAAGAACACTTTAATCGATTACATGAGTTAATTAATTGATTACATTAGTGAATTAATCGATTACTGACAGTTAAAGTAATTTTCTATAAATAGATGAAGCCTATTTTAAAATAAATACACCACAAAATATCAAAGGATTTTCATAAGCTTTCTAAAGAGAGAAAAGATAAAAAGTGATATTCTGTGTTAGTCCCTTAAATGCTCAAGCTTGAAGATTCCTTGAGAAGATTTCTTTTTGGGAAAATTTTCTAAAGAAGATTTTGGAGAGAAAGTTCTAAGATAGTTTTCTTTCAACCTTGATTCCAATTTGGTAATCTTTTGGATTCATCTGTAGTGAACCATCAGGTGGTTTCTCTCCATACAACTTGTCTATAACTTCTTTTTAGAATTTCTGTTTGTGTAACTATAGCAATAGTTTTTCTTAAAGCTTGTCTAGAATAGGTGTTTCTAGAGGGAAGAGTAGAGAAGGGTTTTCTCTATGTCTTGATCACTAAGAGTCTAAATGAGTTAGATTTCTTGTTCTTGATCTAGGTCTGATTGAGAGTGATTGTATGAGCTTGTAAGAAATAGATTATTAATAGTGGAACTCTAACTAGTTGGTTAGAAGAACTGGATGTAGTTTCTTTAGGTTGAGAAGTGAACCGGTATAAATCTTGCTATTGACTACTTCATCTTTATCTTTTCTTGTGGTTATTAATTATCATACATTGGTGTAACTTTTCACAATCAACAGAAAATGTTTTGGTTGCATTCTATAAAGACTGGTGTTTTATTGATTGAAAGTGTTCTTTGATGTTTTGTGATAACCCCTTTTAACTCTGATTGTTTAAAAAAATTTAATTGGCCAAGAACAACCAATTCACCCCCCTCTTGGTTCTTGTGTGCTATTCATATTGTTTTCATTTTGTCCATCTACATAGCTCATGTGAGGCTGGCTCGACACCCATGCTGTAAAGTGAGTTGTTTTATACTTTTATTGATGTTTTTTCTCTCCAAAAAATGGGGTCTCAACAAAGAAGAATAGTATTAGAAGTTTCTGGCTAGGTTATTTTGCAAGGGTATCATTATGGAAAAGCCTATCCAAAAGTAGAATATTGGACTCTGGAATAGTTTTTCCAGACTACAAAAATATTTGTTCTGGAATAGTTATTCTGGAAACTAAAATATATGTTATGGATTGTTTGTTCCAAAATATATATTATAGTTTTTGGAATAGCTCTTCCAAGATGGTTATTTTTGTAGTCCAAAAAGGCTATTCTGGAGTGAGAATTTGATAGTCCGAAATGTCTATTTTGGAAGGTAAATTTAGTTGTCTGGAATACTTATTTTGGAATGGTTATTTTTGTAGCCTGGAAAGGCTATTCCAGAGTGAGGATTTGATAGTCCAGAAAGGCTATTCTGAAAGGTAATTTGGGTTGTCTGAAATACCTATTTTGGAATTTTATTGAGTATTCCAAAAATCCTATTTCAAAAAGGTGGTTTGTGTAGCCTAGAGAGGCTATTCCGAAAGGTGTTGTTATGTATTTCGAATTGCCTATTCCAGAAAACAAGTAATTTTTTGGATAGGGGAATTAATAATTTGTCATTTTAATTTACATTCAAGACTATTGTGGTGTAATCCTTAAGTTTTAATAATTTTATTTGTAGTGAATGTTGCTAGTTTAAAGTTGAAGTTGTTATGGAGGAAGATTACTTCAAAAAGATGTCGGATGAAGTCAATATGGATGAAGATATAATGATGCAATCAGAGGGAGTCATAAAAAATGGTGATTGTAGCAAAAAGTTTTACCATTTTTTACAACTACAGGGGTAATTATGTTATGTATTACTTATGTATAATGTAGTAATTGAAAAGATGAACTTTGACAAACTTATGTTGTATGTTGTTTATGTAGGTATTTGATGATCGAGATGAGTTATTAAATGGGCTTAGGTGGTTGCATTTGAGCTGGGTTTTGTTATTATCATTTTGAGATCAGACATAACAAATGGATAAACAGGAAGGAAGACATTTGTTTTGTTGGGTTGTAAGAGGGTTAGCAAATATAGGCAATGTAAAAAGGATGTTGACCAAGCCACTGATACTAGAAAATGTGAGTGTCATAACCATGAAAGACCACGAAAGAATGGTGATGGTGGGTAGTGAGGGTATCGTGCGGGTTTCATAATCATGATGTTGCTAAGACATTGGTTGACCATCTATATGTTGGTTGACTAACTACTAATGAGAAGATAATTGTTATTGATATGACAAAGAGTATGGTAAAGCCTAAAAATATTCTACTCACTTTGAAAGAACACAATGAAAAAAATATGACAAACATCAAACAAGTATATAATGTAAGAACTACATATCAGAGATATGAAAGAGATTTCTGGATAGACATGCAACATTTACTGAATCTGTTAGAGCGTACAAAGTATATTCATTGGCATAGAATGAATGATTCTGAAGTTATGCCTGACATTTTTTGGACACATTCTGATGCGGTAAATTGTTAAATGTATTTAACATAGTGTTTCTGATGGATAGTACTTACAAAACCAACACATATAGACTTCCATTGCTTGAGATTGTTGGTGTCACGTCTATTGGGTTTACTTTTTCTACAGCTATTGTATATTTGGAAGCTGAACAAGAAAATAACTTTGTATGGGAACTTGAAAGGTTCAAAGGGTTTTTTCTTATACTAGATGGATTGTCAAAGTGTTTTTCACAAACAAAGATTTAGCCTTGACGAATGCAATAAAAATTGTCTTTGCTGAGTCATATAATTTGTTGTGTGAATTTCACATTGATAAGAATGTCAAAGCAAAGTGCAAACTGTATGTAACTCCCAAAGAGGCATGGACCAAGTGATGGATGCATGGGTAGTGTTATGGATAGTCCTACAAAGTTTGACTATGAAGACCGTGTAACAAAGTTTGGCATTATCTATGAACAATGGCATGAGTTTGTTGAGTATGTGAAAGATACTTGGTTGATCCCGCACAAGGAAATATTTGTAAAGGCATGGATGGATAAATTCATGCACTTGGGGAACACAACAACCAAAGGGTATTGAACCTTTAATCCATAATCTAATAAAGTAGTATTTGTAAACAAACTACATTGTATTAAAACTAACATGAACTTAATTTGTTTGTAGGGTTGAGTCTGCACATTGGACCTTGAAGTGGTTGCTTTAGACTAGCATACGAGAATTATGTAAGTGTTGGGATGCAATGAACAACATGATTATCCTTTGGCATAATGAATTTAAGTCCTCATTTGAGAAGAGTATTCATGTTGTTGGCCACACTTTTAATGTACAATTGTATAAAAGACTACGCCGAGTTGTTTCAAGGTATGCATTGAATCATATTGTAGATGAGCTTGATAGATCAAAGTTTGTTGGTGCAGACACTCTTCATTGTGGATGTATTTTAAAAACTACCCATGGTTTTCCCTGTGCCTGTGAACTAGCTAGATATGCTTTAGGTTGCATACCACTTCAATGAATTCATATGTATTGGAGCAAGTTAAGTTTCTATGACATGAGGTTTAATGACCAACATGAAGAGTTGTCCTACCAGCAAGAATTTGATGCTATTGCTCAATGTTTCAAAGAGCTTGACATAGTTGGCAGGATTATGATCAAAAGTAAACTTTGTGAAATTGCATACCCTAATATGACTTCTATGTGCCCACCTGTTGACAAGGTCAAAACTAAAGGTTCACAGAAAGGTCATGCAAGTAAATTTGAAAGATCAACTAAGTGTCTTCCTTCTTTCTTTGAGCATGTGTATGCATTACATTCTATTCATGATAGTTCCTCCACGTGGAGGTCACCCAGAACATCATCCTAGCAATCAACTAATAAAAGAAAGATTTCCATGTTAGATCAACTCCACATGAAGCTTCATTCATACGTTTTACACATTTTTTATGTAAAAGCATATGATCATTGTGGCTATCGTGTAGTTGCAACCTTACTTGGTATGGGTGAAGATGCTTGGCCTTTAGTATGTAATCAATTGCATAAAGAGTTGGGACAATGGCACGACTAGTATGCCAATATATTTGGAGGTTATGATTGCTTTGATTAGATAAAGCGATCTTTACTTGTTGATCACCTCTCAATGGTCAGTGTTTATTATGTTACAAAAGGACCTTTGACTTTTATATTTTGTACAATTTTTCAATTCACTTAAGAAATATTTAAATAGGTGGGTATGGATAAATGAATGACTCTACCAGATATGGCATATGTAATTGCATCTAGGTATAATGAGATACTTGTTTTGTTGTCGCTCAAATAAAATGTCACGTTCTTCCCTCTTAGAAGTCAGCCTCACGTAGATAGTTCAATACATCATATCATATGCTTAGGCCATGTTAATGGTAATCATTTTGTTTAGGTATACCACTTGGGAAATTATAAGTTAGGACATTTAAAACAAGTATATTTTACAATCAAAATGTGACAATTTTTTTTTTGTTATGTTATACAGGTACATTTGAAAAATTGTTGTTCTATACCAGAGCCTAATGTCTTATGGTCCATACATTGTCATCCTTCAACCATAGAATGGGTCACTCCTTATGTTGGTCAGATACAACAATTTTCAGAATTAATAGGTGTTACACGCAATTATGTAAACCTTGGTGAAAGATTGATGCTGGAATTTTTAAGATGTAACATCCTCAGAATTATATCTTGAATTCATATTTATAATTGAATTATGGAAGTATGATGATACTTGGATCCAAAAATATTTGAAGAGAAATGACCATATTACCCTTTCCTTAAAGTAGGAATTATAGAAATGCCCTTGAGGTGAAAATTACGAAAATGTCCCTAGATATTTTAGTTAAATATTTTAAGGTGGAAATTACATAAATACCCTTGAATATTTTGGAAATTACAAAAAAATGCCCTTGAGTCAAAATGACACAAATACCCTCAGATATTTTGTGGGGATATTTTATAGTGGAAAAATAATAAATAGAATCTGGAGAATTTTCTCTCAATTGTAGGATGTACAAACTTGTTTAATAAAATGGTTTAGTAATTTTGATGGTCAGAAGTAGAATATACCAATCAGAATTAAGACAAGAGTAGTCTTGTACGTAAGGCCTATATAGCATTCTGTAGAAATTAGTCATGAGTTATTTGTAGTATAACTGAAGTTAGTTTCTGGAAATCTTTGGAGTTCCATTATTCCATATTATCCTTAGGTAGAAGAGTTTGAATCAAACTTTACTTCCTACTAGAAAACGCCATGTGTGAAGTCATATTGGAATTTGATTCTTCTTCATCATCAAAAATCACATATGTATATAAAGTAGCATGAAAGAAAGTAAATTTTCTCTTTCTTCTTTGTTGTCCACATGAATAAACTAGAAGAAGAGACAAACTTCATGAACATGCCAAGTAAGAGGACATTTGGAAGAAAGGTGTCATGCCTTGAAGGACATGTGTACAAGATGGCATGAAGAAAAGAAAAATCTTCTATTTATTGGATGGTCACGTGAAAGATGGAGAACCATGTAGAAGCTTCATGATTTTCCAAGTGGAGGGACACTTGGAAGGAAGAAGGAAGAAGCTTCAAGACCATGACAAGTGGTGGGACACTTGTAAAGGTCATGACAAGTGTAGGGACACTTGTAATGGAAGCATCATGACTTCGGAGATTTTTGTAAATATTCTATTATTTTCCAAACTCTATATAAAGGGGGAGGAGGCCTTAAGTGGAAGTCATTCTCAAGACTTCATCCTACTACACCTTCACGTAAAGCTCTCTCCCATCTCTTTCATTTCACTTTCATCCTTTCCTTCTTAAAGCATAAATCAAGTGAGAAGAAACCCCATTTCCTTTGAAGATTTCGTGTAGAAGGCTAAGCACCTTTAGGAAAATATTGTCAAGCTTTATAAGAAGTTATTAGGCTTCATTTCTTAGAGGATTTCCCCAAGGAAGGCAGCCCTTACTCCATTCCATTTTCAAAAATCAAACTCACTTGAGGTAGGCTAGGCTTCGATCTCTAGTTAAACATTTGTTTGGATTAACCTATACGCTTAAATGGGCAGATTTATGGTTATTACTTAGGCTGGAATTTCATGTCATTTGAAGTCTATTTTATGATGTGAAAATGTTGATTTAAACCATAGGATAGGTGATGATTTATAGGCTGAAATATTAGTGATCTTTGGAAGTGATTTTGATGATATTTGGACTGTTTGTTCATATTTTTATTATGGGGCTGTTTGGTATTAATTTTTAAAAGTAGAGGTTGAATGGTGTGTAGTTAAATGGTTCAAATACTAGAGTGATTCAATTTTGAGGATGAAGTAGTAAGGTGGTAGGTGAAAGGAGATTAAGATGCATGCTTGGTTATAATCTTTTATTGTGAAGGTTTAAAGGAATTAAAAATTATTCGGAAGATATATTGTGGTTTATTAGTTAGAATACTAACATGATTTGTCTGTAGCTTGAGGATAATCAATTATCATGCCTAAGTAGGTATGATTTTGCTTGAATAAGGTATGGTAGCCTAACCATACTTTTAGTACATGTGATGTTATGATGTAAATATCTTTCCATAAGGTAGTGTGTATTTGCTTATGGATTTTGATTGATGATATGTTGATTCATGTTTTCAAGTCCAGTACGAGATTTTGTGAAACAGAATTTAATACTACATACAGTACAATATGTAGTGACCAGGTGCAGATACATGGAACAAATCATGCATGTTTGCGTAAGACGATCGCAGCGTCTACATCCAGTACGAGGTGTAGCTACATACAGTACGATATGTAGAGGCCATGTGCACCCTAGGAAAAGTTCATTTCATGCATTCATATAGTTTGCATAATTATTTTATGGATTTGTTTGAATATATTCATGATTTACTAACGTACTAACGTGTTCAATGGTTTAGTTTTGCCTACTGAAAAATTTTTATTTCTCACTAGAGTTGTTTCATTTTTTTTTAGATGGCAACAGTGGTCAATTTCCTTGATGACCTGGGTCAGTGATGATGTAGAAATGAAGATATGAAGTAGGCTTTTGTTTAGAAAGGCTTGTACTTGTTTAATATTGACTTTTGTAACAAGGACTGTGGCTACGTATAATATATTAGTTTCAAATCTTTTGTAAGTTATACATTTTAGAATAAATTATAATACACGCTTCCTAAAAATTTAATCATAAAAATAATAATAATATTAATAATATCTAGCATAATTTTTAGGTCGTTACAGTTTTGGTATCAGAGCAGTTCATCCTGTTAGAGCCTAAGGGGAATGGATTGACTATGCTTTTCTGTGTACTTTAAGTGTGACTGTTTGTGTGTGATTGTTGTGTTTGTTGAATTTTGACGCACTTTACTTTATATTGAGCCTGATCACCTCAATATTTTTGTTAAAGTGAATAGGAATTCATGGCTAGTGGTAGTATATGTTACATATATGTTGTAGTCTGATGCTGAGTATTGGTGGAATAGCCATAAGCAAATTTTGGCAGGTAATGGAGAAGATATCTCATGGAAGGTGTTTAAAACAACCTTTTATGGTAAGTATTTTCCCATATCAGTAAGAAATGCTAAGGAGGTCAAATTTCTTAGACTTGAATAAGGAAATAGTAGTGTGTCTGAATATATTGCTAAATTTGAAGAGTTAATTAAATTTTCCTCCACCTATCAATATAACCCTGATGAGCATTGGAAGTGCATGAAGTTTGAAGGGGGATTGAGGGAAGATATATTGAAAATAGCAGGACCTCTAGAAATTAGGAAGTTCAGTGTTTTGATAAATAAGTGTTACAGATGTGGAAAGATGGGACACTATGCTAGAAATTGCAGAGTTGAAAAACCTAAGGCACCAAATGTCCTCAACAGACTGGAAAAGTTTTTACCATGAATGCAGCAGAGGCATCTCAATCTGAAAATCTCATCGAGGGTAAGTGCAAAATTAAAGATACCATTTTAACTGTATTTTATGATTCGAGTGTTACTCACTCTTTCATTTCTTATGACACTACTATACAATTAGGGTTACCTTCATCCCAATTACCTTATGATCTTCTAGTTTCTACTCCTACTCGTAAACCTATTACTACTTGTAAAATCTGCCTTAATTGTGTTTTTCAAATTGATCATAAATCTTATTCTGCAAACTTGATTTGTCTTCCTTTGACTGGGTTTGGTATAATCTTGGTATGGATTGGCTTGCAGCTAACCACGTGTTGTTGGACTGTTCAAATAAAACTATTGTTTTACCTTCAGAAATTTCAGAAAATAGTCAAACCCAGTGTTTGTATTTGAACTCCATTTTCTCCTGTTCCAGTAAAAATGAAATTCAAGGGTATGTTCTTTTATCAGCTAATGTAATTGAGTCAACTGATGAACTCTCTAATATACCCGTGGTAAGAGAATATCTAGATGTATTTCCGGATGAGATACCAGAGATTCCTCCAGAAAGAGAAATAGAATTTTCTATTGACCTAATTCCTGGATCTGGACCAATATCCATGACACCTTATAGGATGTCCCTTTTAGAGTTGGAAGAATTGGAAAAGCAACTAGAGGAGTTGTTGCAGAAGAAATTTGTTAGACCTAGTGTTTCACCCTGGGGAGCTCCAGTTTTGTTAGTGAAAAAGAAAGATGGGGGAATGAGGCTTTGTGTAGATTATAGGCAGCTTAATAAGATAACCATTAAAAATAAATATCCATTGCCTAGGATAGATGATCTTATGGACCAACTGAGAGGAGCAACAATATTTTCTAAGATTGATCTTAGGTCAGGATACCATCAGATTAGGGTTAAGAATGAAGATATCCCTAAAACTGCATTTAGGACTAGATATGGGCATTATGAGTATTTAGTGATGTCTTTTGGATTAACTAATGCTCCCGTAGTTTTTATGGATTACATGAATAGAATATTTAGACCTTATCTAGATAAGTTTGTTGTAGTCTTTATAGATGATATACTTGTTTATTCAAAGTCAGAAAAAGAGCATGAAGAGCATCTTAGAATAATATTATAGACACTTAGAGAAAAGAAGTTGTATGCTAAATTATCTAAGTGTGAATTTTGGGCCAAG
>CM023954.1:24385894-24456195 GCA_013407115.1 Glycine latifolia
TTGAAACAAGTGGTATAATTTTTGCACTTAGGTCTAATCAATTGCGAGTGTCGTTTCACTTGTCTGACTATTTTTACATTCCCTCCAATTGAGTTAGTTATACTAACTGTTTTATTGCTATGTAAACCCCCTGCAATATGCTTGACCCCACCTTCTACTCCTATCAAATTACAAGTCTGATTTTAACATATTTTAGTTGCATAGCAGGACCAAATTAAAGCAGCAAAATCAATATCTAATGAACACTAGTAGGGCTGCTTGCAGAATAATGAGTTAGGTGTAGGGGTGATGTTTGTGTTTTCCACCATGGGTGGTCATATTTGCATAGCATGGACACTGTATCAGCTGTTAAAATATAACCAAGTTCCTTATCACAATTTCTATTTGTTTTCCTGCCTTAATGAAATTTTATTTTACCCAATTGCTTGATGGACACCATTTGACCCAGTTTCACAAATTTGCAAAAAGTATGAAGCAACAAATTTGATTTTTTTACTTGAACATTGTTAGATATAATTTGATTGAATGGATTATTTGTGTACTGGTTTCAAAATGTACTATGGTTTTCTAAGGTCTAGTAGTTGAACGATTAATTACATGAGTATATGTGTGTGTATGTGTTAAACATTGTTTTAAAGAAATGTTGTGTCTTGTTTTAGGTCCAACTTATTCACTCCGTTAGCTTGTAAAGGCTTATATTGGAAGCAACAAAAACTAAATCTATCATATACTCTATATTTTCAGGTATGTGTAATTTTGTTAATTTAATGTCCTACTTTTATTCTTTGTGCCAGCTTTTCCAATGCCTATTTTTCTTAACATGCATAACATTTTACAACCTTAGTTTCCCGTTTAAGGTTCAATACAATGATTAATACGGATAGTTTGGATTAATCATTGAATTGAATCTTGAATTGTCCATTTGGACAGTTCGAGAAGTAATGTATTTGTCACAATATTCATACATTTACATTACATATGGTTTATTTAATTTAATGAAATTTCGGTGCACTGCATTTTGCGTTGTTCTCTGGGTCCATACTGATTGCGGTTGAATAAAACCTCCGCTTTCATGTCGTGTACTCGGAGACCAATGCGAAATACTGCCGAAATTTTATTAAATTTAACAAACCTTATGTAATGTAAATGTATGAATATTGTGACAAATACATTACTTCTTGAATGGGATAGGGCCATACCTCATAGGATAGATGACATACATTTGCATCCATATAAGTATTTTATAGAAAAGGTTTGACAGCAGATGGAAAACATGGATCGTAGTTGGATGAAAGCACCACGCATTACGGATCAGTACAAATTTAGGGTTGAACAATTTCTTGAATTTACAACCCGAAATGCCCCATCTTTGTGGGGAAAATATTATTGCCCTTGTGTCAAATGTGGGAATGGGAGACGCCAAATCCATAGATGAAATCAAAACTCATCTAATATGTGACAGTATCATTCCGAGTTACACTAAGAGGATATGGCACGGTGAATTGCCAGGCAGTGAAACAGCGACACAACCTTCATCTGTTGATGTGAACAATGTCGACCGTATAGAAGACATGATATGCGACCTGGGAGAAGAAAGTTTTCGCCAAGCACATGCACCGACGTATGAAAAACTAGAGACTAATTCAAAGATTCCTTTGTATGCTGAGTGCGCATCCTTCACACGGTTGTCTGCAGTGTTATCTTTGGTTGACTTGAAGGCCAGGTTTGGATGGAGTGACAAAAGTTTCACAGAATTGCTTGTACTGTTAAAGAAAATGCTTCCTGAGGACAACACGTTGCCCAATACTCATTACGAAGCAAAGAAGATTGTATGCCCAATGGGGATGCAGTACCAAAAAATACATGCATGCCCTAATGATTGCATATTGTACCAAAATTAGTTTGCTGAATTGCGCAGCTGCCCCACTTGTGGATCCCCTAGATACAAATTCACAGACGATGAGGGAAGTAATGAAAAAAACTCTTTCACCGGTCGTCCTGCAAAAGTCTGTTGGTATCTTCCAATAATTCCAAGGTTTAAGCGGTTGTTTGCTAATGCCAATGATGCAAAAAACATTACTTGGCATGCAAATGGGAGGAATAATGATGGAAATCTTCGGCAACCCACCGATTCTCCTCAATGGAAGGCCATTGACCGTATGTATCCACATTTTGGCAATGACCCAATAAAGCTAAGGCTTGCCCTGGCTTCTGACGGTATGAATCCTTTTGGTAGCCTATCCACTAATCATAGTTCATGGCCTGTATTGCTTATGATTTACAACCTGCATCCTTTGTTATGCATGAAGCGAAAATACATTATGTTGTGTATGATGATAGCGGGTCCAAGACAACCAGGAAATGATATTGATGTGTATCTCGTGCCATTGATTGAAGACTTGAAACAATTGTGGGTTGACGGCATTGATGTCTTTGATGGGTATCTGCAGGAAACTTTCAGGTTGCATGCTATGGTTTTTTGTACAATTAATGACTTTCCAGCATACGGGAATTTGAGTGGATATAGTGTCAAAGGACATCACGCATGTCCTATATGTGAAAAACATACAAGCTTTGTCCAACTAAAACATAGAAAGAAGACAATATATACAAGGCATCGAAGATTCCTCTAACCCTATCACCCATATCGACGATTGAAGAAGGCTTTTTATGGTTGTCAAGAGAATGAAATGGCACCTACACCATTAGAAGGAAAACAAGTTTATGATCGTGTGAAGGACATCATGACAGTTTTTGGGAAAACCCAAAAAAAGGATGCATCTGACATGCAAATTTGGAAGAAAAGATCCATTTTTTTTACCTTCCATATTGGTCCGATTTGGATGTCAGACATTGTATAGACCTAATGCATGTTGAGAAAAATGTTTGTGATTGTTTGATTGGTGCCCTCCTAAACATTCAAAGGAAGACAAAGGATAATTTGAAATCTTGCCAAGATTTGGTTGACATGGGTATACGACACCAATTGCATCCAATTGAGCAAGGTCGACAAATGTATTTACCCCCTGCAAGCCACACTTTGTCGACAAGAGAAAAAAAACAATTTTGTCAGTGTTTGCGCACAATAAAAGTCCCACAAGGATACTCTTCTAATATCAATAGCCTTGTATCCGTGAACGACCTGAAATTGGTAGGGTGGAAGTCTGATGATTGTCACGTGTTGATGCAACGAATATTGCCTATTGCAATTCGTGGTATATTGCCTGAAAAAGTTAGGGTTGCAATTACTCGTTTGTGCTTCTTGTTTAATGAATTTTGTAACAAAGTCATTGACCCAAAACATTTGGATCATCTGGAGAACGAGGCTGCCGTTGCCCTTTGTCAATTGGAGATGTTTTTTCGTCCATCTTTCTTTGACATAATGGTCCACTTAATTGTTCACATAGTCAGGGAGATCAGGTTATGTGGTCCAGTTTTTCTACGATGGATGTATCCTGTTGAGCGATACATGAAAGTGTTAAAAGGTTATACCAAGAATCAATACCGTCCAGAGGCTTCCATTGTTGAAAGATATGTTGCCGAAGAAAGTATTGAGTTTTGTTCTGAGTACATCGATGCACTTAAACCTGTTGGGATTCCACAAACCCGTCATGAGCTGTTTGCGGAAGGCAACGGTACACGGGGATACAATGTAGTGACATTTAGTCGACATCAGGTTTCACAAGCACATTTGTATGTTTTGAATAACACAAAGGAGGCTTTGCCTTACATTGAAAGGCACAAACAATATTTGAAAGACTGTCATCCAAGAATGAACTTGATGAAGGTGTTGCAAGAACATAATAGAACTTCTGTTACCTGGTTTAAAGACCAAATTCTTCGTGACGACAGTGCCTCAAAGACATTACGACTGTTAGTTGTTGGCCCGAATCTCAATGTCCCCACCTGGAAGGGATACGATATCAATAACTATTCCTTCTACACTAAATCACTAGATGATCATAGTAATGTCCAGAACAGTGGGGTCAGTGTTGACGCGGCTTTTGAGCACTTTTGTGGTGCATCTAATAACAACCCGATTCGAGTTTCCATCCCTTTCTTTGGAGTTATTCAAGAAATATGGGAGCTGGATTATACGTCATTCAGAGTGTCTGTGTTCAAGTGTCAATGGGTAAACGGTAACACTGGTGTGCATGAAGATCGATATGGATTTACGTTAGTTAAACTGGATAAGGTTGGTTACAAAGACGAGCCTTTTATATTGGCAGAACAAGCCAGACAGGTATTTTATGTGTAGGATCCTTGCGATTCAAGATTTTATGTGGTGTTACATGGCAGAACGTTAGGCGTAAGTAACCAACGTGATGAAAGTACGGTTGATATTAGTGACATACCAGCTTTCTCAACACGAATGCCTTCCATTGTTGAAGACCAACAAGTTGACGATGAACATGCAATTTGTGTTGATCATGATGAAGGTTTATGGGAGAACATTCATACTTAACTGCGTCATATTCAAGTAATGGTTTTAATTACGGAAATATATAATTTAAAAGACCTGCGTTTTTCATCATTAATTACATGACTTGACAAATTTTTCAATGTTATCATTTATGTATTTTATTGGTTTTACTATTGTTTTTCAGATTGATGGGAACACCTCCTTTGTCCCCTCCCAATTCAAATGACAGTTCAGATTGCACATCTAGGAGGAGTAGACAATCCACCAAGCTAAGAAGGTTAACTTTGAGAAGCTTGGATTCGGCTAGGCCAACGGTAAATGTCAACCCTAACACTGGGAAAGGATCAGGCAACAACAAAGAGAAGTTCCACAGCTATCTTGGTGTCGTTGCAAGAGAGAAGATTGCTATCACACATTGCAATTGGAAGGATGTACCAGACTCCCTAAAAGATCTAGTATGGGATGACATATTGGTATGTGTGCTTAGTAATTTTGCTTTGTTTCATATAGTTAGCAAATTTGATCAATTGTTTTCGTTTCCCTTAATTTTCTGCTACTTTTGTTGTTGCAGGCAAAATTTGATATCCCCGAAGCTGCAAAAGCAAAGAAGAAGGTTATGGCATTGGTGACAACTAGATGGAGACACTTCAAGTCTAGCCTAACTTCTAAATACATCTATGTTAACCCGAATAAGCAACGAAAAGATGATCTGTCAATTGTGTATAGGCTGGACACAGACACATGGCAGGAATTTGTTGCAAGCCGAAAATCCGTAAATTGGGAGGTTATAAATTAAATTTACAATTTTGCATCAATGAAATTTCCTTCTCAATGATATGGGAATCAAATGTCACATTACCTAATTCAAATTTTCATTGACAGGGAATTAGGAAAAAGGCCCAAGAAACTCAACAATTTAATGATTGCCCACATGTTTTGTCTCGTGGGGGCTATGATTTGCTTGAAAAGAAGCTTATGGAGGAAAAGATTAAGAGACGACAGCAAGATGCAAGGAATACTGAAGATTTGTCATCCATCGTTTATCCTCCTTCTCCAATTCCAAGACAGGTGAAGTGGAAGATGGCACGAACAAAGAAATATGGGCATATGACATCTATGGCGGCACAACAAATAGCGGATAAAATTGTAAGTTGAAAGAAATCGTTAATATGTTAATTTAGTTGCATTAGTTTTTTAATTATGTTAGCTAATGATGTAATGCTTACAGGACTCTTTAGAACAACAAGCGTCACAAGGCACATTTTTTCCCCAAGGTCAACATGACATACTAAATGCTGCCATCAGAAAACTGGATCACCCTGGTCGTGTTCGCGGAGAAGGGGCAGGTGTCATCATCAGCCGCAATTCACGTGCCTCTAGTAGTTTGTCTTCATCCATCAGACCAGCACAATTGGGTGAAATAATCCAAAACCTCAAGGAAGAATGGAAGCGAGAGTTGAAGGAAGAATGCAAGCGAGAGTTGAAGGAAGAAATAAAAGTTGAGTTATCTCAAATTACCTCACCAATAAAATACCTAGTTGATCCAGAAATAGAAAATGTAGTTGCACGGGTGAGCACAAAAGGGAGTTGTGCGAAAAACCCAGCCAATCCATCTGGTGAAGAGCATGCTAATGATGTTGTGCCGTCTATAGGGTTGTACGTTCAATGTAACGAGTCTACACGCCTAGTGGCATTGGCAAAAGTTTATGCCGGTGACTCCACCATTCACAACATAGATTTTGCAGATGATGTGGTAAGGGTGAGTACTGAAAAAATTTATGACGGTGACACACAAGTGCCATTCCCCATGCAAGAGATTAAGTACGTCAGAGACACCGTTAACACATTTGTTGCATGTCCCGCAAGTTTGGTTAAGCCAGTGTCACAAAAGGTACCTTTATTCATTACGACAAATCTTGTTTTTTCTTATGCAACTGAATGACAAATTTATTCAGGCATTGACAATCATATGTTTACCACATTTAGGATTCAGAAACGCCTAAAAAACAGGTAGTTGAAACTGTTTCAAGTCCAACACAAAGTCCAGATGAAATTGATGCGTTGGATGATTTGATTAAGATTCTACATGAAATTTACTACAAACCTGTTGCGGTGCCGTGGGACGGGGCTAAATTTGGACATGCAAATGTTCAATCCTCATTGTTCATAACATTTTCTGATGTGAATGAAATTATAGTAGGGGACAGGTGTTTGAACATTTCTATACTGCAGTTGTGGATCATGTAAGTAAATGTGCAGTGAATTGTTTGTTACATTAAGTTATTTTTTATGGTCCTTACAAAAAAATATGTTTCAATTCAAATTTATGAATAGGTTTATGGCAGAGTGGACTTCAACATTGGGTTTCAGCTCAGTGTATGCATTTTTAGAGCCTCAATCAATACACAACGTAAAGGACAGACGGGCACAATGCCAGGAATACATTGAAACATGGATGAAGGATTCACAAAGAGAGTTGTACCTAGGAGTATACTTGAATCAGTAAGAAAAATGTACACTGAATTATTCAAAAATTATAATGAAACTACTAATGCTTACACTATTTTAACCCTATACAGGGCCCATTGGCAGCTTTTTATTCTTTGTCCTAACAATGATACTGTTGTATGGCTTTGTTCCTTGCGTAAGAAGGCTGATGTTCACATAAAAGCCGTAATTAACAAGTAAGTTGTCACAACATCATACATTGGCCAATTACAATGTTACGAACACAACTCATTTACACATTAACCACAATGATCATGTGTTTTAACACACCTCAGTGCATTGAAGACCACTAGAGACGGTAAACCTAATCCAACTGCACCCACCTGGATTGAGTTAAAGGTTAGTCTTTCAAACAACCCAATACATGCATTGCTGATATTTAACAATGTTTGGATGTAACAAAGTGGATTTGTTTGTTCTTGAATTTAGAGCAATGTTCAACCTGGAGCACATGAGTGTGGGTATTATGTAATGTATTGGATGTGGAACATAATAACTGGGGGAAAGAAGAATGACTGGACCAAGGTATAATTAGAGTAATTTCTTATATAGAGGCAAACAATATTGGGTCATGTATATTTGTCAATTACATTAAACTAAATTGATTTTCATCCATATTTATGTTGCAGTGCTTTTGTGATGGAACACTGTTGGACATTGAACAAATAAATAAAGTTCGCAAGCAATGGGCAGCATTTTTCTTGGAAGTGAAAAGAAGTGAAGATTCTGATTTGTGGACCATCTCACCTTTGACAAATGCTTAAGATGTAGTTGTTGGTTATTGAGATGATTTTAAACATTGTCTTACATTATGAACATTGTGTCACCTACCATGGATATTGGTGTCTTGCCTATTACGAATTTGTCATTGTATCTGCCTGACAAGGATCATTTAGACTTAGCCTTTTGCCTTATGGTTATATATTTGGGTTGCTTTGAAAAAGCTTGTTTTTCTCTTTAAAGTTATTTTTCTAATACCTATAAATTATCCCAGTTACATTACCATTATCTCTTGGGAGTGATATTGCTGGAAGACATAGTAGTTTTGCTGTCTCTCTGAGATTATTGTAATAATTTTTTTTTAATATTTCATGGAAAAGATCAAGCAGTCAGATGTAGGTCTTGAACAGGAGGCCCAAGTGATTTGTAATTGGTCTACTCAGATGCTTTGTGTGGTCCTTGACGAAGGGTTTGGCTCTACACCAGCTAGATTAGTCTTTCAATCGTGTAAGTTTTCTTGTCTTTTCCTTGCTGGTTTATTAGTTGTAAGTTTCTAACTGGTTGGCACTGGAAGTCATGCAAATTCTCATATGTTGAAAAATAAAGTTTCTAAGTGATTGTTGCTTTGGTTCAGTGTTCACTTCAGCCTTTCATATGCCAGGTCAATTTATGATTTCCTCTTTTAATGAAGTTCAAAGTAACCTTCAAACTTGTCCCATGTTTTGTAAAATCTGAGGTTTGTTATGTGAATGAGTCTAAAGTATGTTTGAATGATCTTATATATTATTTAATCTGGCAATTTGTTTGTGACTACAACATTCTGCCTTTGTAATCATCATCATCATCACCTTTCATTGTTTCCATATTCTTCAGATTGTTTTTATTATTGTTAATTGGACTTTATGTTGCGAGAAGGATTGTCTATTTTAACCAGATTCAGGATGCAAAAATGTTGAAAGAAATGATTATGGGAAGCATTATCTTCCAGGACCAATGTTTGGTCCTTATTCTCTTAGAAATATAATTATAGGCAAAGAAAAAATTGAAGCTGCTGGAAGAATTTGCACAAAGGTTTGTTCATTTATAGAATTTGTTTGGCAATAATTTATATTTGTTTTTGCTTTCTACTGTTCTTTCTGTCCTTGGCGCTTGACCTTAGATGACAATGACAGTATGACAGTTCCTTTTGGAACAATTGATATGTTTAGCCTGCATTTCTTTATTTCAAAGAAGTTCAGTATTGTAAAAAGTTTTAGATTCTGGTAGCCAAAAGGAAATAGCAGAAAGATCCATCTTAAATTAATGATCTCTAGAATTTGACAAATGATTGAACTCATGAAGTACACTTGATATCTGAATACTAATATACAACTGCTTTTTGCTGCTTGTAGCATGGTTGACCTCAAAGGAGAGACTCAACATTGGTATAGTGTCTCCCTATGCTGGCCAAGTTACTGCTATTCAAGAGAAAGTCGGCAAGATGTATGATAGGCATAGCCATGATGGATTTAATGTGAATATTAAGTCCATTGATGGTTTTCAAGGTGATAAGCAGGATGTTATTATCTTATCAACTGTAAGAACCAACAACTGCTTTTTTCTTTCTTTCTTGGGACTGTTCTTTTAATGACTTGTTTAGCTACTCATTAGGTGTTTATTCTCATAATAAATATTTGAACTGATATCTCCTAGTTCAGAAGGCAGCAAAAGCTCTCTCTCAAAATATCAATGTTTGATAACTCATTAAATATTTCAAACTATATATGTGGGCAAACCTTCTCTCATATTATTAAGTTCCTGTCATCAATTCAATTTCATATTTTTCATTTCAGAACTGGGCAGCTATTTACGCCTGTGGGATACAAAGACAAGACAACTTCTTTCTGTTGTAGGTTTTATACCCTATTTCTTTGTCCATGGCAGCATGTTATATAGCTCTTGTTAATGGGATATGTCAGAAGAAGGAAGGCCAATTATTACACAACCACAACATGTTGGGCAATTCATGAAGTGGAGGTGGAAATTATAAGGGGAAATCTATGGCTTTTATTGGAGACTCCACAAGCAGAAATCACTCTTCATTTGATGCAACCAAGCTGGTACATAAAATTAAATGCTTTCATCGTCCTTGACCTTTGTTGCTATTTGCAGTACATGTTTAGTTATTTGCTTTCCATTTCCTAAAGCCAATCCAGATCATTCTTCAGTTGATCACCGTGTCTTTATTTTGATCCAAAGGCTACAAGACTTCATAACTACCTACTAAATGCTTATCTTTAGTTTTGTTGTTTGCTCTTGTTCCTCATTTCCTGGATCATAACCCAACCTCTTCATTTTGCCTCATCAATTCCTCTTCTTAGAGATGGCTTGTGAAACCAAGACATGGTTGGTTATGGTTATTCTTTTATTGGCTGCTAACTACTTGCAAGATTGTGTCCATGGGGTATTCCAAGTTCCTTACCTTTTCATCTTTGGGGACTCTTTATCTGACTGTGGAAACAACAATGAGCTTCCAACCTCTGCAAAATCTAATTACAGACCATGTGGGATCGACTTTCCATTAGGACCAACAGGAAGATTTACCAATGGCAGAACAGAAATTGACATAATTAGTAACATTTCTTTTACCCTTATTAAGACCTCTAATCTATGTGCTGCAATCAAATATTTTATATTCATGTTTGGTTATGAATTTTAGGGGTCAAATTTATGAGTTGGTGTAGACTACCTTCTACTAACTGAGTAAATTTTTTTGGTAGTGCTGAAAGAATGAAAACAATATTAGTATATTTATAGAGGTAAGTGTCTTTTGTCTTGCCCAAGATGTTTTTGTTCAAGCTCACACAAAAGTTTTAAAATTGCAGCTCAACTTTTGGGATTTGAGAAATTCATCCCACCCTTTGCAAACACTAGTGGTTCAGACATACTTAAAGGTGTGAACTATGCATTAGTTGGAGCTAGAATACGAGTTATTGTTGGATTATATAGAGGCAATGTTCATGTGTTTTTCTTGGAACAAATCTATTGGTTTACTTAATAAGTTATTGTTGACCTGTTCTGCAGGATTCATGGGATAGAGTTATACCACGTATAAACACTTTGTTTCAAAAGGATAGACACACCTTTGGCTTATGATAAACGATGGGGGGTGCAGACTGATTTCAACCAGTACCAAGTTATAAAACAAAATCCCTTCTGATGGACACATCAGACTATCAGAGGCATGATGGGAAATTGTGGAACTTCAACAATTACTGTACTGATGTTATTTAAGCCCTTGGAGAAGTTGAAGGAATTCTTGAACATACTTTATTCAAAGGAACATAGTAAGTCTTACTTGTTTTGCTGTTTGAATTTGGGTATTCTTGTTTAGTATTTAACTCTTGCTATTGTGTCTCTACTATGTAAAAAGCTGTAATTAACTTACTGTTATTTTTCACTATTAGTTTCCCAACTTGGGAAGCTCTTTTTTGGGAAAAGGCATGTGAGGATGGTTTTTATCAGAGGCAAGAAATAAGTATTGGATTGATGTTCAACTGCGATTGAGGTGATTATGACTTTCATGATATTGAGCATTACACTCGGGCCAAAGTTATGGACTACACAACAGATATGTCATTTACTGCCTTAGTAACTTAGTCGTCAAATCAATTTTCTAATTACAAAGAAAAATATGTTAAATTCTTATGGCCAGAAATAAAAGGGGAAAAAAGGACTAAAAAAAGTCAGTCTGAAACTGAGAAAATATAATCTTTAAATGTGAATAAGAATATACTACCTTGGTTTTGCTGTGCAAAAAAAAAAAATACTGCCTTGGTTCAAACAAGCATCACCACCCTTCTACAAAGACTACTTAAAAATAAAATTTATTTTGTCAATGCATAAAAAGTTGAAATTCCAGTTAGAGAACAATTGAACTTTTGGGAAGCAATGTATTGGTAAATGCCTAATTGGTAAGCAGTTTGGTGGTTATGGTATGTCTACCATGGGAGATGTGGTTTCATAAAATTTCAAAATAATCATATAAGGGAGTAAATATTTCCTTGATTGCCTGCTTTGATTTGACGTTTTATCTAGACCAATTCTTCCACTTTCTTGTTTTTAAATTTCAACCCAGAAGTAGACATGAATTAGCTTCATTTATAGATATCGGTGCATTTTACACTGAATTTTTCTATTATCTTAGTAAGTACATGAATTACACAAATATAAGGTGCATCAATCCTTGTTAGATCACAATTTTATCTACTCACATGCACATAGCTATCCATTTTCTTTTTGTGGAAAGAGTTGCATCATCTGAGATTCTAGCTTGGCTGTTTTGCTGTCAACAACTTTATTTTGTCATCCTATTGTTCCTGTTAGCTTCTGTAAGTTTTGCATATGCTTGTATGTATATAACCTGACATTTAATTTATCATGAGTTAAAATTGTTGAGATCACCAAACTATACATGCATAACCTGACATTTAAAATTATTCTGTTGGTAACTTCAGTGGATTGCTACATGTTTCAAATATCACTCGAGCCCGAATTACTTCCATCAGTGACATACTTTCTGTTGATGAGAAGGTTAAAGTTCTTGTCATGAAGTCAATCTCTCATGATAAAATTTCTTTAAGGTAATGGATTGCTGACTTTTGATTGACTAATGCATTTGTTGGGTGCACTCTTCTTTTTTTGGCTGAAGGGATGGGGGGGTTAACCCCATAACCATGAACGGGTGCACTCAATTTGTTTCTGTATATTTGGAGTTAATTAATGAATCAGAATAAACCTTCCAAGATAATGAAAATCCTAATTCCTACCCTTACTACTTAGTACTTACAACACATGAACTCCTTACAAAATTAGGCATTGTCAGGCCTCAGAGAAAGGTAATAATAAGGTAACTAAAAGAATAAAATTAGAAACATATAAGGGTTCTAAAAGTCTCTTTCTAATTTGTTCCACTGTTCTTTTCTGTTACAGCCATTGCTGTTTTCCAATTGAATTTGGTATTTTTAGCAAATTTAGAAAAGAATTGCATTTAGGTCATTAGAGTATGTCTACTATACATTAATTTTGTATTGTTTCATGCAAATTAACCAAGTATCCTCCATTATGAAATGTTATGCAGAATGAATTAATCCATTTTGAAAATCAGTTTTCCAAATTTTAGATGTGGTTGTGTTGTCACTCTTTGCTGTCACTCTTTGAGGATTTGGTCGCTAACTGAGTCCAATGGCATCATGTGATCTATGTAACCAATCTCATCAAGTGATATAAGGATTTGTTGTTGTTGTGTGCCGTTACTCATGAAAGAAAAGGACCAAAAGATGTGACCACAATTCCAATACTTCATGATAATTCATGAGTTTGAGTGAAAGAAGCTAGCATAATTACCTAATGTATAATGATACGATCAAGAGAAAGGGATTGAATTATTTAGTCCTTTCATAATTGAGATAAATTAACTTTGCTTTGAGTTGAGTGTACTTGAACTCACTGTGCTCACATTGCTTGTTCCATTCTAGTAGACATGTTTTGTTCAACCCTTTCTTTCTCTCAAAATGTGTGTTTAAGAAGATTGTAGTATACATTGTTGCTAATGTATATTTGTCTTCATGGCATGCAGCATCTGGAGTTCAACTGCGACTTATTAATGCAGTTTCTAGAAACAGGACCTGAACTGGGAAGTCACTATAATGACGTAATTGCACCTGAAGATGTTGCAACATGTCTATAACTTTGTGCACTTGCAACATTTGATCGAGTAGAGTTAAAGGCAAGTACTCCATTATATTGTGAAGATGGTTCTTCTTTTGAATGATTGCTCTGAAACATTGATGACATTGTTTTTGTTTTTTGTTTTTTCCTTTTCAATATTTGGCAGAGCAAAGTTATAGACAATTCCAACTTCCGCAATTTCTTAGAATTAGTACCTGAAGTAAGGGAACGGATAAATGATTATTACTCAAGGTAAGTTGGTCCTCATGTAAACTCATTCTTTGTTGTTCACCTACGTAATGTATTAGGGATTAGTCACTAGGCATCACTTTTGTTTTCCTGCTTAATTGAATTAAAATAAAACTATATTTCTCAACCGATAGAATAGGTACATGAAGTTCTTCGTGTGTGGTGCTAAGCTGGTCTGAAAAAATTATCAAGATCTTTAAGAAATTGGATTGGAAGGTATGCATGGAGAATATAGGCATGAATTCATTATATTGATTATTGATGTCGTTGAACCTCCCCTTAAGGGGGATTGGTTAGAGTTAACTGATATTCTTGATTGTTGTCCTTTTCATTTGCATTCCACAAATTAAATTATTTTATAATAGGTTAATTTAAATATCATGTATTCTCAATGTTAAAAGTTATATATTGTCTACTCTAATTAAAAATCATCCCAGGAAAGACAAAAATAAATAAACAAACCATACAAGACAATATGTGATTACTGTTAAATTCTTATTTTAATATTTGTTGAATTTGTGAAATCTGAAAAGTGGCTCATGACAGGAATTACATCTTTCAATATTTATTTTACTCTTGATTGTTTTTCTCTGGCGCTCTGGAAAATATATTTATGTTGATCTCTTTGCTTCCTTTTCTCAGTCACTATGCTTCATGTCTGGAATACCTCGGGAACCTTAAAGCAAACCTATTACTTGATATACATTTGCATGACCATGTTGAGACACTTTATGATCAAATTCGTCACAAAGCCCTTATCCAGTACACACACCCATTTGTGTCTGTTGATTTGAACATGATGGCTAATGCATTCAAGACAACTGTTGCTGGACTTGAGAAAGAACTAGAAGCACTGATCACTGATAATTAGATACAGGTGTGGTTTGACTTAAATTGTCGTGTCTGGTCCATGCTCTGTTGTGTGTTTAGGTGATGATTTGAGCAATCTTGTTGTGGAAACCCATCCAAAGAGGACGGAAGGATGCTTAGGTTGGTTACAAAGGGACAAATAGTATTGCTTTTAGATTAGCTTGGAGTAGAGACTTAAGTATGCTTGTTTTTATCTCAAGTTTCCTGTTGACAATTTTTGCACTTTTAAATATTTTTTGGTTTGATTTCATTATTAGTATATCATTTGTGTTTCAGGGTCTTAATGTGACGTGACTATGAAAATATGTCAATATGATATGTTCATAAATAATTACTTTTGCAATTGTTATTTCAATCCAAACTATCTTCAGAACAAATAAAAATTACACCTCTAATTTATCTGCAAATGTGATATTATTTAAGGAAACAAATGTCATATTTAAATACCTTGTGATTTGTATTGATGAAAATATGTCTACGTATTTAAAAAAAATAAAAATAAATGCGAAAAACAAACAAAGACGGTTTTTGGGCGAAAATTATCTTTGTATGTACACATACAAAGACAATTTTTACCCAAAAACCGTCCTTGTATCCTTTTTTTTAAAAAAAAAATTAAATAAATATACATTCGAAGACGATTTTTGGGTAAAAACTGTCTTTGTATGGACACATACAAAGACGGTTTTTACCCAAAAACCGTCCTTGTATCTCAATTTTAAAAATAAAATAAAAAAAGAAATACAAACAAAGACGATTTTCCAAAACCGTCCTCGAAAGCGGTAATTTACAATGACAGGCGCGACAAGGATGGTTCAACAACCATCCTCGTATGGCCTGTAGAACCGTCCTCGGAGGCTATTTGTGTATGCATGCATCACAGCACTCAGCGGAACCAATTTTCATTCACTTTTTAGTTTTTACGTTCTCTTGGTAATTTTTAACCGTGTCATTATTGAAATTAACTTATATGCTTAGATTCAGGTGAAATGCACCTCTACATATGCCCAACCAACCTGACGTGAGAATTAGGCTCATTCAGTTCCTTCCACATTGCCAAGCATTTCCAAAGGTCATTGGCTCATTTCACCCCGTTCCAGTTCCACCCCAATTTACTCATCTGTGTTGCCACCATTGTCACCGTTTCTGATCACAATGGAACAGACCAAATAAAGCAGCAACCTTTGAAGGTTCCCCCTTCTCTCCCTTTCAATTTAAGGTCTCTGTAAATGCTTCCGTAAAACTTACAATTTCTTTCACCTTCTCAATATAATAATAATATAACAATACCACCGGAGGCATGGATCAACTAGTGTAGAGTTGTTATAGTTTAACTAGTAATCTCAAATTCGAGTCTTTCATTTTTTCGTCAACAGTAATCCTATCATACTCGAATAACATTGCTTGTCATCTTTACCCAAAAACTAATAATAATTGTCTCTTTTTTCATTTTTTGAATGCAGAGAACTTCTTATATTGCATTTCTTTTTGCATGTTTTTCAATTTGGTAGTGATTCTTAATTTAATACATTTTAACTGAATATTTAACCACGTAACCCCATTGCCCGGAGGCTCCACGCTTTCCGGATTCGAACCCATGACCAACAGGTCATCAAGACACAACTTTACCGCTGTGTCAGGGCTCGCCCTCACGTTTTAACTGAATATGTTAAACTTTATTGCCAAATCAAATATTTGATGTAGTATCTGTTTTTGAAATTGTATCTTATAGATTAGCTATTTCATTCGTATTATGATTCAGTATGTCTTGACAAAGGGGAAGGGACAGTCACAGTTCGATTATTGCCCTCGTTTTTTATTCTCACTTTTGCTTCATCCACTCCTATGCAATGTGCAGCTTCAGCAGCTATAAGAGCACTGGATTCTTACTTTGTGGAACTAAAGAGGGATTATACAGCAAAGAGGGATATTTAGGTTCAAGGTTTGAAGGATGTTGGATTCAAGGTATTTCCACATAGTGGAACCTACTTTGTGATTGTGGATCACACAACTTTTGGATTGGAAAATGATGTAGCATTTTGTGAGTATCTGATTAAGGAGATGGGAGTGGCGGCAATCCCTACCGGTGTGTTTTATTTGAACCCTGAGGAGGGAAAGAATCTAGTAAGGTTTACTTTCTGCAAGGATGATGAAGCTCTAAAGGCTGCTGTTGGGATAGTGAAGGAGAAGCTTAAAAGAAAATGATCCAAATGCAAGATTTGACATGGTTTTAAACATGATCAAGAAATTGGAGTATCTATTTGTTTTTGTAGCATCTAAAATATTGGATTGTGGACATTTTTCTTGCTAGAAACACAGAAGTAGGATAGTAACTTCTTGATTGAAAGGTGAGAAAAATGGATACCATATGTGTGTCATAAAGTCCTCAAATCTTGCTATCAGAAACCATTATTTTCTCTTCCTGATATTGAATTTTTGGTCGGAATTCCGATTGTGAACTAGTCAATCATGTTATTCACATATCGGAATTTCATTGTGATTGCCATGGTGTCACAAGAGCAAGTTATTCTATCGGTACAGATTGGGGCATTTGGGGATTGGATTTGATCAATTTTGAATGAAAAAATCATCCAGTCCAATCACTTCAATTTTCCTAATTCCTCATCAAATCAATTTTGTTCAAAACTTTAATCAAATCGGATCCAATCATTTGAATAGGTGTTCAGTTAAGTGATGAGGTTCTTTTTATGTTTTTAATGTGAGAGTTGACGTTAACCGTTAATGGAAGTAACATTTGCATTTGAGCCATTGATCTGTGCGTTAGCAGTTGACATGTAAATTTTCACTGACATGTAAAGTCATTTTAGGCATTTTCACTTTATTATTTTTTACTGACATTATGCATAAAAAAACATGAAGTGAATGACATTTTATAAATTCAAGGCCTAGAATAAAGAATTATAAAGACTAAATTGATGCACGTTTACAATTTTAGAGAATAGAATAAAAGATTTTACAGTGTTAAATAAATAGTGTTACTGTTTCAAGTCCTTAGTCGCAGTTTTTGTTCATATTATCATATTGAACACCCACTGAGCCAGACACAAACAAATTTGGGCACCTGAGTTGATTACACCAATGCTATTTACAACTTCCTTTATAATTTCTATTGGGAGTGTAGATGAGTTGATTAATTAAATTGTTTGTGAATTATTCAAACTCAATTCATTAGATATTTGATCGAGTTTAAATAAATAAGTTTAAACTTAAGATTGAGCTCAATAATTTAAGTACAAATTTTACAGGCTCGACATTAACGGTTCATAAACAAATAATTTATTCAAATTGATGATGAGAATTTTAGCATTTATTGTTCTTATAATTAATATAGAATTTTGATGTTTTTTGTAGCCAAGAAGTTCTAAATTTTTTATTTACTGGATTATGAAAATGTAATAGTCCAGAATGTTTGAATTTCATGTTAAGTTATGTAAATTATCATTTAATAATAAAATATTTATCAAATGCTAAATTGATAATTCAAAAATAATTTAACAAAAATTATCATAAAGAAAAAATAATTAAGTTATTAATGAGTTAAACAACACATACTTAAGTTTTCAGTTAGACTCATTTGAAAAAATAAGTTAAGATTAAACCATGTATTTTTTTACAAGCCAAACCTAAATTTCAAGTATTCATCTCAACTCAACTCGACTTGTTTACGCCCCTCACTTAGTTATATTCCTAAAATTCTCCTCTTCCCTCTTCCCTCTCACCTTCACCCCCCATATTTTTGTAAAACAAAAAATAGGTGGACAGTGCATAGAGCAAAATGAAGAGTAAATAACATGGGCCACATTTGGTGTAGTTGCTGTATTCAGCCCATGGGCCATGGCCGTATCATGATATTAGTCTCTCTCTTTTTTGGATATGCTTCCTACACTGTATACATTTCTAATACACCATACCTAATAATAGAATATCCAAAATACCATTCGTGTTATGCTTCATACACAGATCCGCATAATTCATACAAATTGGTGAATCCGTAAGATCTCGAATCTACGACCTTCACGTTATTAACATGATACTTCAACCAACTGAACTAATAGACCAATTATATTAAAACATAATTAATGTTGATACATATAACACTATATCTTTTAATATATATTTAATACATATATAATTTTACATAATAAATTATATGAGGAGCACAATTTTAATTTATAATTTAATTATTAGATCAAAATTAATTGTTACAAAATTTATTATGTAAAATTATATGTATTAAATATACATTAAAAAAATTTGTGTTATAAGTATCAACATTAATTATTTTTAACATGATTGGTCTATTAACTCAGTTAGTTGGAACATTGTGTTAATAACATGAAAGTGATAGGTTCTAGACTAAATGTAAATGGTATAGGAAGTATATTCCCTCTTTTTTTCTTTACAAGTAAAAAATTTCTAAATTGTCACCATAGTTTCCAACAAGTTTGTTTAATGGCCCCTTTTTATCGAATGATAAACGTTATCAAACGCGACAAAAAGTCAAGGCATCTAGGCTTTAACATACTCATTGACACTGGAGTCTTTATATATATATATAAAGGTAGTTTCTAAATCAAATTCTAATGCAATCACATATTTTTCATGTTTGATACGTATCCTATAGATTTTTTTTTTCATATCAAGTCAAATAAATTTTTAATTGATTATTTAATTAAAAACTTATTTATTTAAGTTAATATTTAAATATCTTCAATCAAGATTAAATATAATAATATATTCATAAATTATCATTAAAATAATATCTTATTGAATTATGATTTTCAAATTTTAAATTCCTATAATTTTTTTTAATTACCAATAAATTAAGATCTGAGATAAGATAGAATAAAAATCTGTCCCGGCAAAAAATCTTGTCTGCCGTGAATGTGACAAGCTTTGAGTAAGGGCACTCTACTTCCATTCCATGTGCGGCTTGTCTTAAGACACACCATTTTTTTTATAGTTGAGTGATCATTATTTATTCTAAAGTGTCCACTTGATAACTAATACTGCCTCAAATTTTATTTTACCTTTTTATCGGTTTCGAATTCAAACTCCATAGTCATTTGAAAAATCGACAAAATTATGGTTGATGTCGCAAAACATGTTTCATTAAACACTTATCTTGGTGGGTTTGTGGCTGTGTCATGAGAGGATGGGGGTACTTCTGAGTTTTGAAGTGAAAATAATCTAATATAATTATAAAAAAAATGTGATTTAGTTTGGATAAGTTATATAATTCAAATTTAAACAAAATTAATATGATTGGAATGATTATTTCTTTTATAGTTATTAGGTATTAGATTGGAATGGTTATTTCAGTCTCAATTCAACACATGATTTAGTGGCAATTCTTTTTATTTAAGAAATAACACTCATTCAATAAAAAATCAAATACCTAATAAATATAAAAGAAATAGTTCAAACTATTAATCACATTATAACCTACAACTTTACCTATATTATAAATCACAATGAAAATAATACTATTAATTTTTTTAAAAAAAATACTAATATATGTTCATAATGAATTAAACAGTGCAATAGCTTTTAGGTTAACTGGTTAAGGCTTATTTGAAGATATAAAAATAATATAAATTTAATAGATGTGTAGTTTGGTTTGATTTTTTTTTTTATTTATAAAAATCAAAGAAAATAATATTAGGAGTTTATCATAATTTATACACCTTATTTAATAGTCTGAGTTAGATCCTGTTGACATTTTAGTTTGATTTGATTTAATACAATTTTGAATATAAAAATTAAAAAACCAAATTAAACAAAAAATATTTATTATTTTTCAACTTCTTAGTTAATGATTTATTTGAATTTTAGTTTTTCTAATCGGTTTAACTCTTTGAAACATCTTAAATTGATTCTTAGCACGTCTAATAGGACAAGAATATGTGGCAATGTGCGACAATGTTAATTTTAGTCTACTTAAAAACTTAATAATAGCGTTGAATTTTCATTTTATTATGAAAATATTTGGTTTTCCTATGTTTTGAACTTTTGGTAGAAAAATATTTTGGGTGGGGAATCCTAAATGAATCCCAAGACCAAACTAATACAAAATTTCAACTTTTTTATTAAAATAAAATACAGTAAAATATGCCTTATGTACAGTAAAATATGTTCCTATAAATTTTGTCTTCATAAAATTTTCGTATTAATTTGATCCCTATAAAAATAAAATATATTTTTGTTGGCTCTTAGTAATAACTTCATTAAATTAAAGGATTGAAATCCTCCAAAATGAATTAAATAAATTTTGTAACTAAAAACTCCAAAAAATTATAATTTTTTGTCACTTTCTAAAAGATTTTCTCACATTTTCTAATGAAACAGGAAAAGATAAAACAATAGTGGTTCTAATTCTTTCTTAGTGCACTTGAAAAGATAGAAAAATAATAATTAAATATACAAGATATGTGCTTGTGAATAAAATAATAATTTCCTCCACAAACCAACATCAACGACCGACCACAAATAAAAAAGGGAATTTTTTTTTTATACAAAAGTGAGTTTGTTAACTTTTTCAAACATTGGAGTAAATTAGTATATGAATACCTCTGATATAATATTGTAAGGATCACCAAAATTGATTTAATATTATCTAAGATATCCAAAGTGAGTATCTTAAACTCTTAGCACCGAAAATACTCTTAATCACATCAAGTAATTATCTAGCAAAGTTATCACAAAAAATTAATAAAAATATATTTTATTTTTCAAAGAAACAAATCAATACAAGAAAAATTATAACAATAAACTTAATATTTTTTAAATTTTTTAGGAACCTAAAATATATTTTACCTCAAAATATAAACGAACTTCCAATCTTCCATGTTGTTTAGTGGATCTCAGGCTTTAGGGCCACAAACACAACAAATCTCATAATGAGGCATATCCATTTGCAGCCCGAAGCTAGCCCGCTGTAGCTTTCGGTTTACGCTTTTCAAATTATGCATTTGGAGAACGTAAAAAATAAAATAATTTTAGAAAAGAGTGTGTGTTTTCTTTTCTATTGGCCAAGTAGGAGTCAGTCTAGTATGATGATAAATTGATAATGATTAGGAGCTTTAATCATAGTCGATAGTTGGTAGTTGCTACTTGCTTTGACGTTTTTGAAATTATTATCTACCTCATATATTTTCCGACCTGATTTTATTTATTAAAGTTTGAGTTGTTAAATTGATAACAATCGAAAATTATGATATGGATTACGTATATTTGTCAGCTTCTGGATTTCTAGTAGACTACTTAGCTGACCATTGTTAATTTTTTAATTTTTATTATTGGGAATGATTCGAACCCACGACCTTTTCCTACCTTTCTTCTCTCTTAACCACCAATTCAACCTTATATCTCTTAGTGTGTGTTCTTGAATGAAAAGACGTAGGTATGAAAGATTGTATCCTTTAATGAAAATGTGTGTTCTTTCATAAAAGAATTTGTCTTTCTTCACTAAAAGATATGAGATATGTATATTCTCCAAAAGTTGTGAGATTTGATTCTTCATCAAAAGTCATGAGATGTAATTCTTCACCAAGAGTAATGAGATGTATAACTTTAAACTATTGCATCTCTTCACCCAAAGACACAACATGGTTTATAAATAGAAATAATCTATATGCAAAAAAAGGAGACAACATTGTGAAACATAGTGAGAAACCAATTATTGCATCTGGTTTTTGTAGAAACTAGAGGAGGTGAATTGAATCTAAATGTTATTATTTTATACATGTCTTGAATTTTTTTTTCAAGGACCATTGTCATTAAAATTTTCCACTTTAATATTTCTTCTTTATTGTGAAGTCATCTCTATTAATTTTGCACAAGTAAAATTATGCGTAAATGCAATCAAACATATATAATTTGTAATGATCATATAAAAATATGCATACCTATTTCAACGTAAAATACTCCCTTTGATCCTTATTATAAAGCATAATTTAGAAGGAATTGATGATCTTTTTTATAAGACATTTTAGAATTCCTATGAAACATTTATTTTTTTTCCATTAGTTACCCTTATTAAATATTATAAGTGTTTTTTCTTTTTATTGATATTGGTGCATATAATAGTCTTGTACTTTAATGTTTGCACATCATCTATTACAATTTAATGATTATTAATAATGACATAACTGATACATTAGTAACATATTTTATAAAAAAAATCAATAAAATCAAATGAATGAATTACTTTTATTAATCTGGTGCTATATAATCTAGTCATCAGCTTTACATGCTTGACACATAATATAAAATAACTAAAATATTAATGTATTAACTAGTGGAGCTGAAAATTAGAAACCATAAAAATATAGAACAAATATTGATGTTTCTTCTCAAACATTTTTATTGGGTGTGCTAACTAACAATTTTATTGTTTTAGTCATTTAATTTGGGGGTTCTATTTTTTTAGTCTCCCAAATTTAAATTTATTCTTTTTAGTTCTTAAATTTTGAAAATGACTCATTTTAGCCTCTTCAATGAGTGTGTGCCAAACATGGAATAATAGATTAACAATTTGTGACAATTGTAAAATATAAATTCATGTGACTAAAAATTAGAAACCAAATTCTAGCAGCTAAAAATTGCCATAGATTGTCAATCTATAATTCTTCGTTTGGGGCACACTCACGGGAGGGACTAAAAAGAGAAATTTCCTAAATTTAGGGACCAAAAATAGGACTACCAAATTGAGGGACTATAAACATTAATTAAGACAAATGTAATTAAGCCTAACAAGATGTCCAAAGTAGAACTAAAACAGTGAATAGATAGGAAAATCCAAATTGTCAAAATAGTTAGGAATCTAGAAGAGGGGGTTGAATATATTATTTTCAAAACTTTTACCTAACCATTGTAAGATTCAATTAAAAATATCCCTTTATGTAATCAAGGTTTCCTAAAAAAATGTTGAGAAAGACTATCAAACAATGAATACAAAAACATATCAAAATAAAGTTTATGGCCTTTTCACATCGATTCCATTACACACAAAATTTACACTAGTTCAATGCTCAAGAGGACCTAAATTTAGTTGTTCTAAGATCCCTTAAAACTTCCAATATTAGAGAATCAAGTATAAACATTATGCACATGCAATTCCCTAAAATTCTACCTCTATCTTGAATCCTACAAGAGAAAGAACAAAAGTTGAAACCCTATCAACTTATAGAACCATTAGTAACCCTAACCAAGATTAAGAAGGTGGAAATAAATTAGAATTGGATAGAATACACTTCGATGTGTAGATCACAACATCTTCAAGTTCTTCCATGTATGATCAACTCATGATGAAGAATGAATGAATCTTAATCAACTTTAATCTCTTGAAGAAATGCAGAGTAATTCTCTTAGATGATTCTGAGAAAATATTTTCTAAAAGATAAGATCATATTAAAAGTCACTAATGAAAAAGAACAAATGAGGGTATTTATAATTTTACAGCCAAAACATATTTAATCGATTATCAAATATAGTAATTGATTAATTCGTTAAAATCCCTCTTTGTTTTGCGTTTCCAGCTATGTGGTAATCGATGGCAGAATGTGATAATTGATTATTTCGTTTCCCAAAGAGCTTCTTTAGCTTATGAGGTTCTGAAATAATTGATTATCAAATGCCGTAATTGATTATTTTGTTACATAGAGAGCTTCTAAAGTTTTCAGGCGTAGTCTAATCGATTACTAAATGTGGTAATTGATTATCTCGAGCCACCAAGCCTTTCTTCTTTTAAAATTGGCTTTATAATCAATTACTAAAATTGGTAATTGATTAATTCAATGACTTTAGCCAAATTTCAAATAGAAGTGAGTTTTATTACTTGTTTTAACACTTTATAATTGATTACATAACCTTGTAGTCGATTACACTGTGTTGAACTCATTGCTTCTAAAAAAATTTGAGATCAATTCATTCATATGTCATGTTTGATTCACACTAGGCACGGATAAAGAAAAACTAAGACTTAATCTACCACTCATGCCTAGACTAAAAACATTCAATACAAATGCCACATCTTTTAAAACATGTTTGACAATGTAAAATCATAAAACCAAAATCCTAAGACTAATATTCAAGTCTTCAAACTTTGATTTAACACAAATAAGTTTACAAAAATTAGTCACACGTTACAAAAACACATTACCATCATAAAGCACTCACATGACTAACTTAGTATACGTATTACGACTTCGCATATATTTTATTTTATTGCATAGAAAATAGAGTCCATATTTAGATTGAAAATAACAAATGGATTTGGGTATATATTAGTGTGATAAGTATACATGCACCAATTGATCAATAGACAAAAGTAGATAAATAATAGCAGCATCCTTCTCAAGAAAAAGTAACAAAAAATAGTATCTCTTATCTTTAAAAAAGAGATTAAACCTGTCAAATACAAGACCAACAATAAGTCACTTATCTCCTTATCATCAAAATATGAACTTTCAATAATGTTGATAAAAATTTAACCAACATGCAAATAATTTGAAAAAGGTCAAGACAATATATAACTATAGTTAATTTTATAAAAAAAAATATAAAAAGATTGAACATAAACCTTCACTTCTGACGCTGTGCTCGTTTTTTTCATTGATTGAAAACAATTCATTATCATATATGTGGTAAACTTTTCAACAATCTTTTTCTCAATGTAAACAATCATGTAATCAGTGAGAAAATCATCTTCCATCTTGTTGTGTAACCTTATTTTTATAATTTTCATCGCTAAAAAAGCAAGTTCTATGATTGTTGTTGACATTGGAAGAGTCAAATCAAGTCATGTGTTGTAGTAATCTATCAACCAAAGAATAAAAAATTGATTTCCAAGTCTTGGCTAATTTTTGACATAATTCACCAGCAATGGAAAAACTCTAGAAGTTGGTATCTTTTGGCACATCAAATGCATAATGTCGCAATTGATATTCCAATTCAATCTTTTCCTGGTTAGAAAATTTTGAAAAGTAGAATTTCTCAATATGAGTATAAATGTCTCAAACATTAAATGATTTGAATGCATCTTTAGGATCTAAAGTTATGCTCACTTTTAGAAACTCGGATGGTTGCTCACTGAATCTACTATTCAACTCTTTCAACTGATAATCTATGACAATATTAAATATATCTACATGATAATGATGCTCAACTATCACAAAATCCTTTTGACACCAAGATCGAATTATGTCAAAAAAAAAGTACTCATATTAGAAATTTGAATAGCTTCTTTATTGCAAAAAGATGTGACTTTTTCTAAAAGTGCACCCCAACCATAATCTCTTAGCTCTTGAATTAAAGATTTTGTGCTAGAAACCAAACAGATAGCATTCAAAATGTCTTGAGCTTTTTGCTGCAAATCTTGACAAAGTTTATCAATAAATCCCATGATTTCTTTCATCATATGTAGAGTAAAAACAAAATCAAATGAAAGCATTATACATGTGTAAAAGATTACAAATTGAATTGAAATGAGAACTCCATCTAGCATCTCTAGGTCTATGTAATGTACCAAATTGATTAGCTCCCTTTCTAGTTTAGTCTCATCATTTGGAACCAAATGATAAATTTTAGTTACATAAGCAATCTCTTCTCAAATTTCATCTTGCACCTTCCTAGCAAAAACATGCAGAATATCTTTTTTGATAGTGGGCGAAGTGTATCTTGAATTTTAAGGAGCATTTTCTAAGACAACTTCATCTATTTCCTTATTATAAGAAGCTAAGAGCTTTATCATTTCAAGAAAGTTACCATGGTTTCTAGATCCCACACTTTCATCATGTCCCCTTAAAGCACAAGCTTGAAATGTCAACTATTTAACAACATCTATAGAGGCTTTAAGACGTAACCAATTACTCAAAATCGGTTGTGAACTTTGTTTAGATAACACACTATAAATATGACAAGATTGATTTTTAAAATCTTCACAACATCTAAGAGCAACATAAGGAGGTGAATTAGGATTCTTTTCCATATGAGATAAAAAAATGCACAACTTTTCAAGTATACATTTTTTTCCACTTTCTAAATCCTTTCAAAGTAAATGGACTTGATTTTTTAGAAAATAGATAACATGGAAAGCAAAAGGCAACATCTTCTTATGGTGAAAACTCTAACCAAGGAAAAGTTATAAACCAACAAGCTTGAAATCGTCAAGAAGGGTCTTCTTGACTAGAAACTGGATACACATCCATCAAAATTTGATATTGTCCAAACTTTATATACGCTATATGAGTTTCATCTTTTTGATTAGCATGATAATTTCAAATTGGTCGACGTTTTCCAGGATCACATATCAAAGTATCAATATGAATTCTTTCTTGTTAAATCCTCAATTTAGAAGTAGGTGGTTGGAAAAGTTGTTTTATGGTTGAAACTTTAGGTTGTTCTTCTTCAATAGTACTTTGAAAATTAGTATCTAAATTAGAAGCAAATGTATTAGACACCAGTTGTGGCTTTTCATTATATCTTTCTTTTCTCTTATAAAATGAGTACAAAGTTTTCTTCTTAAACATCTTTCAACCTAAAAATTCATAGAAATTAACAACAACATATTTCAATTAAATTTAGTACAACTAGAAGAGTAATTTCATTATATGTAAGCATTACAAAAAAAAAACTATGAAAAAAGTAAAATTAATAAAATTATTGTTGAAAAAGAAAAATAAAAGTATGCAGTGAAGGAAAAAAAACGTTATCTTGATATGCACAAAGGGATTGAAAGCATTGAAACAAATTATGACAAATTTATTTGATGTTTTAAACTACTCATTGTTAAAATGCCCATAATAAGTTAAGGCACGTCCATAATAAGTTAAGGCACAAGAGACAACAATATAATAGATGCATAGTAACTGAGGGAGAACAAAATCATCTCAACTGAAAAGGAAACTAGAATAATGTCTACCCAATAGTTAAATACAAAGAAAAATTGCAACTTGGCATTTGACAAATAAAATCACACAATACAAATAAAAAATAAGAATAATGGGATGTTATTATGCTCTCATGTCTGTGTGCATGACATTTGTGCAATAACATAGTTTACAATATATTTGTAGTTAACCTCAAATATAATGTTTTGAATGTTCATAGTTAACAACCAATTTATGGCAATAAGGAATGTCATTGCTTCCACTTCTTGAGGTGTTGGTGCACCATAGAATCACATTGTTGAAGCAGAGATGTAGCTCCCTTGGTGATTTCGAATGCAGGACCCAACTCCATAGGTTCCAATATTAGTAAATATAGAGGCATCAATGTTACATTTCATGTGGCCTTCCACAGGTGGTCTCCATGTAACATCTGATTGAGGAATATGAATATGATGTTGTTGAAATTTTTGGTAGCTACCTTACAATCTAATAGTTGTTGCTTGGCAAAGAAAAATGACAATATTTTCAAATGTCCTCCCATAGTTTTTGTTTCGACGTTTCCATAGGCACCATAATGTAGCTACAAAAGGTTCACATTGCACCAAGCTCAAAGTGCTAAGCATACGAAAAATGAACAACTTGAGGTCATTAGCATCATTTAAGGAATGTCTGGTAGCTACCTTACAATTTAACAGTTGTTGTTTAGCAAAGAAAAATGACAATATTTTCATTTTTGAATGCCTTCCCATAGTTTTTTGTTTCAACAATTCCACAGGCACCATAATGCAGCTACAAAAGGTTCACATTGTTCCAAGCTCAAGGTGGTAAGCATACGAAAAATGAACAACTTGAGGTCATTAGCATCATCCAAGGAATGTTGGATCAAAGACCAAATTCCTGACTGCATTCAAATTAGAGACAAAAAATTGACAATCAAAGAATGCATGCCAATCAGATTCTACACAATTATCACATAAAGGGCATGAAATATGGCATTGAACGCCTCTTAGGGAAAGACATTGTCTTGTAGGAATGCAACCCTTGACCAATCTCCATAAAAAAGATCTTCACTTTTGTGGGATTTTTAACTTCTAAAGGGACTTCCCTTCACTAGATTCACAATAATAGTTTTCATCTACAACATTCTCCATGACATGATAATACAAAGATTTCATTGACAACAACTCATCCCTTGATAAGTTCCAAATAACTTTATCCTTATCATTGGTTGACAATGGGAATAGATAAAATATTAGCAGTATTTGTTGAATTGAAAATGTCATGTCTAAGATCTGAGGACCATGTTCTAGTAGATGAATCCAACAAGTTACACACCTTCAATTCTTCTAAACCCAAGACTGGTGGTGTATGAACATAAGGACTATCATTTCCACATAACCATGGTTGGCTCCAAACATTTATACTCTCATCCATCACTAATCCACCACCTAATGGCATCCTTTTACCATTATATGTGAAGTGTAGATGCTCCTCTAAGGTATTTTAGGATCAAAACCCATTTTAAGCAACAAAACAAAAAAATATCTCCAATCTACTTTATCAAAAGCTTTACTGATGTTTATCTTAAGAGAAAATTCTTCCATTTTTCCATCACTTTACATTTCATTGAAACTGCAAGAAACATACTTAAATGGGGGGTTGAATAGTGTGTTTATTAAAGATAAAAACTTTTCGAAATAACATAGATAGTATCAAAGACAAACATTGGTCGTCCACTAATAACAACCAGACTAATGAAAAAGAACAAAGTGGTCGCTCAGTGAAAGCTAAGAGTTTCTTAAAACAATTTTTCAAATAAGGAATTGGTGTAAAATGATGTTAGAAAAAGATAATAAGAATACTTAATAAGGTAATACGAAAAAAAGGTAGAGTAACTTGATTTATACTAGTTCACTCAACTTGAGCTATGTCTAGTTCTCCTTTACTCACTAGTAAAGGGTTCCACTAATCAATAATTAATTGCAAACAAGTATTCTAACCCACCATTCTTGGCTTTACAAGTATTCTTAACACCACTTTTGGTATCTTCTTAGACTCCCTTTGAATCTAAGAACCCAAGTATTTTTTAATACTAAATCACTCCTGGATTTCCAGAATGAATGTTTGATTGAATACAAGTATTCTTAACACTCAAAGAGTGAATATACAATTTAGCACAAATACAAACTACTTTGCTTTTGAAAAGGATAATAACAATGTAAAACTTGTTGTATGAATAACAAAGTTTCTCTTCAATTATTTCTTGCACTCTTGTTCTTTCTTTTTTCTCATTTTTCATTAGTTGCATCATTGAGGGAGACATCCTTTTATAGACTTTAGAGATATATTCGTTGCGGGATTTGTGTCGTTATCTTGATAGGACCATTGTCTCACATAGAGGAATTGGTCAACGTGTCAAGCTTTGAATGGTGAGGATTTATATGAAGTACAGACAATGCCATGTGCTTGTTGTCCGCTCTGAAAGCGACCTTCAAGAGAATATTCCATGGAAGCCTTCTATTCTCTTATATATTGCCTTCTTCTTAAATTCAAATGTTAGCTATTTAAATTCAAGAGAGACAAATAGAATGCGAATAAAATAGTACATGAGCACTTCCCTTTTTCGTGATACAGTATTTGAGACTGGACGCCCAAGTTTACCTTATGATAGTGTGTTATATTTTTTTGCACTAGAGTGGATACTCACTGAATATAGCATGTTGGACGATAGGATAAAACAAAGCATACTTTCTATAGATGTGGATAATATTCCTTTAACATAATCCTTTCCACTTGTCTAAAACTCATTAAATTATCAATAATTTATACTTATATTAACATCAAAATCTAGGTTAGATGAGACGCATTCTAGGTTGGATGAGACACATGGTTGTCTAAACCTAACATTCATGTGGTAAATTGTCTTTATAGCAAGAGGTATATTAACTATATATATATATATATATATATATATATATATGTATGTATGTATGTATGTATGTATGTATGTATCACTAGTAAGGGGATTTAACATTGGTTAAAAAAATGTTTCCACTGATTCTAGAATTAATGCAGATTCCATTGATGTTAAATGTTAGACTTTATTATATTTGTTGTTTATAATTTATGTAGAAATTTCTACATAGAAACCTATACCAATATGCATTTTCACCATTTCAATTCATAGTTCAATACACTTTATCAAATCACCACATTTTCAGTTTAGCAGTATGCATCCCCAATATTCTACACTTTATCATTAAAAAAAGAACATCATTGATGGACCTTCAACTGTAACAATGTCACAAGAAATATAAACTTGAAATGAAAATTAGAAGAGATTTGAAATTTAAGAGAGAAATGACTTCTTAAAATGATAAACAAACAAAACAATGACTTTTTTCCAAGGAAGATTTTTGGTTCTACACTTGAAAGTCAACATTGCTTCTTTAAAACAATATTGGCTCAGGGGAAACTATTTTAGGGTTACGTCGACAATAGTTTTAAACACACTCAACATAAAAGGCGTCAAAATGACTAAAACTTACAAACATCACAAAGTTGTCGTAAGACATAAACCAACACATAAAGTATATCCTTGATAGAATTCCCAACGTGAATCAACATCTAACATGTGACATATAGATTTTCTAACCAATTTAGACCCCTCAACAACAGTATAAATATTTTAGATTCTTGACAAATGTCAACCAACTAAAATCATATTAAAACAACACAATATTTTCTTTCTCTTTCACTCAATCTCATACTTTTATACATTTGTGGCAAGCACTATAGCAAACTTCTTAAAATGGCAATTTATTTTTGTGAGAACAAACACAACAGCATGAATTGATATTTGAGATATGAAAAAGAAGCAAATGAGAAAATTGAGTCAAATATAAGAGAGAAGAGAAAGATTCTTACCCATCATGAGGGAATAGATCGATGTAAGGGAGGAAAATCTTAGACTCAATGGTTTTAGCAATATTGCTCGCAGTTTTGATGAAGGAGATGGGTTTGGAGAGCACAATGTTGTAAGGAGTTCTAGCTTGAGGTCACAGTAGTATATGTCATGGTTGTGGCAAAAGTTGATGGTGGAGACAAGTTCCATTGCAAAAGCCAATGTTGAGATATCCTTCCCTACTTTCTCCTTCATTGCCAAGGAGTGGTTGTAGTTTTGTTAAAGAGATAAAGGTGGTAGGTGATCATGGTGTTGAGTCCAAAACCCTTTGTGTTTTAATTATGACAAACCTTATGAACACATATCATAAGCCTTCTAAGTTTATACCTATTGATGAGTTTGCTTAAGTGTATTCAGAAAATACAAGTTCTATAAAGAACAACAATTGAAGTAAACTCAGGGTTGTCATGAGTTACTTAGAAATGATGATAGGCTTGAAAGCTTAAAAGAAGACTCAAAGTGTCTTTTGTTGTGTGCTGCAATGAAAAAGTTAACATGCTCATTAGATGAAGAACTAAAGGACAAGAAGAATGTTGCAAACATGAAGATATGCACAATGAACATTACATGAACAACATTGCTACAACATACTCATAATGGAATTTCATAAATAGGATGAGTTCATTCTGGACATTGTATTTGGAGTTCCATAATGCAATTGAGATGTTTGTGGTGACTATGGAAAGCTTGAAGAAATATCTTCAACTTTCATGAAAAATTTATGGTATGATACAACCTAGATCATGGGTAAAATTGAGCCTAAAATTGTAGATGTTGGTCTGCCTAGATAGCTTGATATGTGTGCGATAACTTGAAGACTTCTTAAGATACAAGAGTGAATTTGAGATTATCTTAGTGTATGTGGAAAGCTAAGAGAAATACCTACATCTTTCATGAAGAAGTCATGAGCTAATATGGCTCGTATCATTGACAAAATTGATGATCAAGATAAAAAAACACAACTAAAATGCTTTGAAGTTTTCTTATGCTTAATTGGTCCAAATAACATGCGACTAGTGTCTAATTTTCAAGGATATAATTCTCTACAACTCTCATGAAGATATCGAAATACAATTTAGTCATTCAAAGGGTCAAAGAAATAAAAAAAAGTAGTAGGCATAACATGCTACAACAAGGTCATCCAATCAAAGTATTCCTATAACAAAAACATTCAGTGGCTTTCCATCTACATTAGAAAAATCTCTCAAAGAAGAACATCATATGGAAGAAAGATATGCAAGCCAACATATTTGCTAATGTTTCAGTGGAAGATATACAAAAAACAAATCAAGAGTAAGCATTCTAATGAGTTCATAATGAATGTCTCAACTATGCTTTTAAGCGAGAAGCTTCAAAATATTTGAAAGAAGATCATTTTTTGATGAAGTCAGAGCTTCCCTTTGACTTTAAGAAGTGATAGGGAGAACCCATGGAATGTGGGTAGCTTAGAGATAGTCTTTAAGAGTGTAGCCTGAAAAGGCTAGAGTGAAATAATACTTATGTAGCCTGGAGAGGTGAAGGTAAATATTTATATTGTCTCTCCCATGACCAGGCGTAGTATTGTGGTTAAGTGGGTGATCTCCAAGCCAAAACTAGGTGTGGTGCTGTGGTGAAGAGATGTTGAAACTCTAATAGGTGACTGACAAGAAAATTCCAGGAAAGGGTTGACAAGGAAAGTCCAACAAGGGTGTTGGTGATTGAGCATTTTTAATTTAGTATTTTTCTGTTCTTCTTAGCTGATTTGACTTCTCTTGAATTCTTATTTTTTCACTTTAACTCAGTTTTGGTCTTAGGCAAATAATTGGGTTGAATTGATAATTGTTGCTTATTTTCATATTTTGTACTTACTTGACCTATCTTCTTTGTGCAAGACCTAGAGGATTCTATAGAACTCCAAATGGAACATATGAGTAGTCCCTGGAAAGCTAAGGAAACAAACTAATTTTTTTTAAGAGATAAGCTTAGGCTAATTCTTCTAGTTTAAGGGTCAAATTAAGCTTGAAAGTCAGAATCTCTGCACTTGAGTTTTAGGCTACGAGTTTGGGTTTTGATTTGTGTAATTAGCATAATTAGTTGGTTTTGATGGGCCTAATCAGAGCCCATTCTTTCATTTTGTTCAGTCACTATATATTAGTATAGATAGACACACAAAAAGAAAATTTATAGATTCTTGTACAAGTTTTCAAAATTAAAAGTTTTTCTCTCTTTTTCTCTCAACTGTTCTTCATTGTTCTTTATTTTTCTTCTTCATTTCATCTCTGTTCTTCTATTTTATTACACAAATTCTGTGGCTCTTTCACTGATGATAATCATGGAAGGCTAAACAATCAATCAATCTAAGGATCCAGTCTAAGCAAGGAGAATTTGAGTTCTGGTTTGGTATTCTGATTTCTATGTGAATGTTTATCTTCTTCTTCAATCCTCTGTTCGGTTTTCATGATTATGAATATGTTTAGGATTGAAAACAAATTAGATTATATATTTATTTCCTACATTTGAATTTTAATCATAGATTGTTTGGATGATATTTCAATCCGGTTTGTGATTTCAATTGAATTAAGAGTTAATTCAATTGAACTGCTTCTAATGATATTGAATGAGCCTTCATAATATGATTATTAATTGAGAACTATGATAATTTGCATTGTTTGGCTTGGTGAATTGGATTGATATTCTTGAATATGTTTTACAACATCTTTTATCAATTTTGTGTGTTCTTGCATTTTTCTTCAATTCTTTTTGTGTTTCTGCAATTTTTGTTTACTGTTTGCAAGCTGTTTAATAAACCCCCATGCTATTTACAAGTGGAATAAGTCAGGAACCAAATTGGACTGTATCTTTGAGTCGACCTAGGTTAATCCTGTACTACAGATTTATCTTAGTTTTATTTGTTTTTTAGCGATTCCATAGTTGTTATCAGTTGGCAGTTGTAAAAAACCAGTAGTTGGCTAGTCCAACATGTTGTTGGTTGTATTAGAGGAAAATCTTATCTTAAAGGGTGAGGACTAGAAGTAGTTAAAGGTTAGGGTGAACCAGTATAAAAATCCTTGTGTTGAATCCTCTCTTCCCTTCCGGCATTAGAACATTTTGAGCATCAAAATGACATATCATAATGCATAAATAAAAAGGTTTTCATCACAAGCTTAATTGTTTTGTAAAATGACATATCTGAACTAAATCATGTTTATGATAAATAGATATTTTTTAAACCTATTCAATTATATGCATCAAAGTTGGCAAAGTCACAATTCAACCCTTCTTCTTGTGATATTCTAATCACTTCAGGTGGTACTGACAATGTTGTGCCAAGGTTACGAAAATACCAAAATGATGATGACAATTGTGTTCTTGTTGAAGAGTAATAGTAATGAGGGTTTCGTGAATAAGGATAGTTTCAATTTTGTTTAAATATATCAATGCGAGATTTAAATGAGGAACACATAACAAATTTTTGTTTATCAATAGTTATATTATGACGGTTGTTATATGAATCGATGTAAAATGGCTAATTTTACATCAATTCAAATGAGAACTAATGTAATATAGTTTGTTTAAATTGCCAAATGCCATCACATATTCTTGCTACATCAGTTGTTGAACAAACGATGTAGAAACCCAACATAACATCCCATTTTTGCACTAGTGTATGTGAAGTTTTAATAATCATTTGGCTTGTTATAGAACTCGTTAGATGGATAGAATTTAAAATAAATTATTTTATCTTGTTTTAATTAGTTGTTTAGGTATTGATAAATATACTGATCATACTATTATCATATCTTAACCTTAATTTTAGGTCAATATAATATTATTTATTACATAGGTGAAGTTATTTTTAGGCAAATTACATAGGTGAAGTTAAATTAAGAAACAAACACATCAAATAGATTTGGCATACTCAACATATCTATTTTTCTATATCTATTTTTTTTAATTCTGTTAAATTAAATCACAAGTTATTATTCAATTCCTAAAATAAAGTAACTGAAATAAACGAGATAGTGATTTTTTGGTCTGAATATTTTAGAGTAGATCACTAATGCACTCCAATTAAAAAAAAAATACGTGCGTTAATAAGCCTCTTGGTCTCTATAAATTGAGCCTCAACATGAAATTTTATAAACTTAAATTTTATTAAATTTTTTAATTTAATGGTTAGATTAGTCAATTTCATATTATACACAAAAATTATTACGTTTTATAAATATAAAAAATTAAAATTATCCTAAGCAAACACAGTGAATAAGATTTATATTCAACATATCTTGCATATACTTATTAAAATAATTGACATATAAATTTGAATAGCAACTTTAAAATTAAACTAAAATATATATTATATATTCATATGTATTTTTCTTTAGAATTTGTAAGAATAACATTAGAGATAATAAAGTTTATAAATATTATGTTATAATAAAAAGAAACTTATAATAAGATTAAAGATAATAAGATTTGTAAATACCGAGATACAATAAAAAATTACATCACAGTTATTTAAGACATGTTATGATATTTTTTAAAAACATTCATCACATATACATGAATTTCTAGCATATAACAAAATTTAAATAATTTTAAATTATATTATTATAAATTTATTTTTTATTACTTTATAGGTGTTTTTAAATAATAGTTAAAAAAAAAATAAAAATTAATATATATTTAAATTCAAACTATATCACAATAATTTATTTAAACTCAATAATTAAGAGAAAACTATTAAACTATTTCTCAAATTTATATGTTTTATATTAATATATATTTGAATTTAGTTATTTTATAATATATTTCATAAATAAAAATGTTTTAATTAATAAAACATAATGAAAACTTTAGTATATATTGAAAATTTTGTAATACCTTTTTTGGTCATAGTTTCCTTTAATAAAATTTATTAACATAAAAAGTTATACATTTAACAATATGTTATATTTAATTAATATAACATTTATTAATAACCTCTTCTTTGAGTTTAATTAATTGACAAACAAGCCAAGTGGCTCACAATTTATCTAAGGCGCCTAGATTTTGTGTTTGTTCTCAAGTTTTTGAGTATCTTTCTAATTTTATTCATGCCATTTTTATAAGTAATTAAAATGATATAAATATCTTGCAGTATAAAAATATTTATTAATAGGAATGTTCATCAACCTAATACAATGCAACTTGCAAGCATTTAATAATAGAATGCTCATCAACTTATTCAATCTTTTCATTTTATTTATATCAACCTATTCAATCCAATATAAGATGCAATAACCGAATCGAAAAATTAATAATTGAGCAAAATTGAAAACAGAAAAAAATGACGATTATAAAAATATTTTCTTTAAATTTGATTGGATCAAATTTATGTTAAAACTAATTCAATTCAAATTGAATCAAACTTTTGTATGAAGTATAAATTTGTTATTTATAATGTATATATTTTTTATTTTTTTGAAAATATTTTTAAATTATAGTATGAATGTATACTTCGAACTCCGTTATAAGTTTTTTTTAGATGTGATGTTGGATGTTGGATTCACTTGTATGTTTGATAGTTACCAAAAGAATTTTTTTTTATTTTTTATGTTTCATTATTTTTTTCAATATGATCTTATTTTGTGCATTGAAATTTCACACTATCAATTAATTAGATATTATAGTTGATATGATTTTTAATGTAATAATTAAAACTCAATTAATTTATCATACATTACAATTTATAAATAAATATTAATATAATATTTTTTTTATATTTTTAGTGCATAGACTTGTTTACTCTTTTAATATTTGTAGACTCTTTTTCAAAATCATAAAATCAACTTAATTTAAAATTATATAAATTGGATTGGGTCATATTTCTCTTAAATTTAAAATAAACCTGATTAAATGATTCATAAACAAAATTGAAATGATTGAATTGAATGGTTGTTTTTTCAAAATTAATTCAACAGACACTATTATTTAATAAAAATGTTTAAGGAAATTATATCTTATATTTAATATTTTTTGTCTCATTTTTTTTACGTTTAAGGTTTCAGTACGTGAAAAAAGAAATATAACTAATATTTTAGATTTCATAAAAAAATATTTTTCAATTTTCTAATAATATTATTAGACATAATAAATGATGCAATAAAAGAGATAGACACATGAAATATTATTATATACTATAAAATATTGCAAGAATTATTATATAAATAACATAATTCTGATATTTTTTTTGGTAATGACATAATTCTAATATTTAATACCACTAATATTGTGTTGTCAATTTTACTCCAGCATATAGATAGATTTAAAAAGGACCTCAAATATTACATAAATTCAAGATTTTTTTCTGTATGTATATAATCATTGCTGACATCAAAATTAGTCATTCTCAATAGTTATCCGTTAGAATTGAATTATTACTGAACACAAGATGAAAAAAATATCATTATTGAAACAAAACTTTCCTTTTCAAGATAAAAGTTAGTACTACATGTTAAAAAAAAAAAGTTAACACAACACGTGTGTAAATAAACGTTACTCTTAATAATTCTCAAAACAATTCCCATTTACTTGCACACGGATTAGAAAAACCATCTCTGATTACCGAGAAAAAGAAAGACTAAAAGAATTTACCTAAAAAGAATGTTTGCCATTTTAGTTTAACTGCCCATTTCACTTAATTCAAAAGCCAGCCAGAGGGGCTCCAACTCATACAAATTAAATACCCTCCAAACTAAGCATAATAATTATAATATCTTATAATTATTAATTATTAATAATATAAGTATAATAGCTCCTTTCAGGTTGCTCTTAAAGTCTTGTGAACCATACACCCCCCCAAAAAAAAAAAAAATCAAAGAACGGTCACTATAATGGATTAATGGTGATTACTGATTACCTTGCGGCTAAAATTGCATGACACCCCAACTGAACGAGTCACATGGTAAGATTTTTTTCCAAAAAAGTAAAATAAAAATAAATATGAAAATGAGAAGATGTGATGATCATTTTTTTGACAGAAAAATGTGTTGATGATCATGATCCACATATCTTCAGTTCCCGTCAACACTCAACACCAACACTGCGACCTCTTCTCCTCGATCACACGGCCACAAACTCCCAATCAACCGAGACCGTCGGATCTCAATCAAACGCTCCTCATCGAATCCCACTCCCACTTGCCATCTTCCATCGCTCCGTATATATTGTTTCACTCAACACCAAAACCAAAAAAGAAACGCTTCATCGTAACCTGCGAACTCTACTCCGCTTCCACTGTTACCTTTCTCTTCTTTTTTTCTTTTTGTTCTCTCAGCCTTCACTTAAACGAATAACCAAGAAAATAAGTTTTAAAAAAAAACCTAAAACCTTCGGCCTTTTTTTTTGTTGTTGTTGAATTACGGCCACCGCGTGCGCCACCGTGCGCGGCCTGCGATGTTGCCGGCGCCACCGGGAGCAACAACAATAACCGTCGTGGTGAGAATCTCGCGCTACAGATCGCGCGGCGAGCATTGATAAAGAAGAAAAATACCACGTGGGTCCCACACCGATGGAAGCTCAGAAGAAAACCCAAACCCAAACCAAACTCACCCGAACCCAATCCTCGCTGCTTCGGTGTTCCTCTCCCACCACCACCACGCGTTCTTCCGTTCACAGCCTCTCTTCGGTCAACGAAGACTTTTTTCCAGAAGAAGAAAAATCCTCCTCCGATAAGAGCAGCAAGAGAAAGAAGAATAATAATAAACCAATTAGACTTGGACCCGGTTCGATCTGGTTCGCGTCGGCTGGACCGGTTCTTGGGTTCTTCACCGCGTGCACGTTCTTCTCCTACTTCCTCTACCTCGGTTCACGCGCCGCTGCGGCAACCTCCGAGAACGTGTTGGCGGTGCTGGTGTTCATCGCGGCGACGCTCTATTTCCTGAACCGGAACAGGTCACTGATCCAGCGAACCGTCTCGGTCCTCAAGCACGCGTGGGATGGAAACCTGAAAAGACTCGGTTTTTCGACAAAGGGTAGCGAAAAACCGGTTCAGTGGTTCATCGGCGATGATGCTACCATGAGTAGTAGGGAGCAGGGTAAGAACAAACATATGAAGAATAAGAATAAGAATAAGAATAACAATGATGTTATTGTTGATGTTGATGTTGGTGAAGGTGATGTGAGAGAAGGTGTAGAGTTTTATAGCAATGGGGATGTTTATGAGGGGGAGTTTCATGGAGGAAGGTGTAGTGGGAGTGGAGTGTACCACTATTTTGAGAGTGGGAGGTATGAGGGGGAATGGGTGTATGGGAAGTATGATGGGTATGGAATAGAGAGTTGGGCTAGGGGGAGTAAATATAAGGGGTGTTATAAGCAAGGTTTGAGGCATGGTTTTGGGGTGTATAAGTTTTACACTGGGGATTCCTATGCTGGGGAGTGGTGTAATGGGCAGAGCCATGGGGTGGGGGTGCAGGCTTGCTCTGATGGGAGTTGCTATGTTGGGGAGTTTAAGTTGGGGGTCAAGCATGGGCTTGGATGTTACCATTTCAGGTTGGTTTGTTTGTTTCTCATGGTTCTTTCTTTCTATCTTCTTCTCAATTGGGGTGGTTAGTTTTTCAAATTTTGAAAATTTTAGGGTGTGTTTGATTATTTTGAAAAAGTGTTTTTAGTTGAGGTAGACAACTGATGGAGGAACAAGTTGTCTCTGTGTTTTTCTTAAACAATTGTTTTTAGGAACTTCAAAACTTGATAAGTTTTGGATGAGAAATTGATTGCTGAAACGGTGTGGAGTTGGTTTAGAAAACAGTTTTAAAATTAAAAATTGAGAAGGAAATCAGACTCTTTAATTTTGGTGAAATTTTTTTAAACAACTTTGCTCTTTAAGTTTACTTTGTTAGTTTGGCTGTCTTGTTTGTTTTTTGTTTTTTCTTTTTGTGAATAAATAGTCTTTTGGGTGAACAGTTTTTGAACCGTGATGCTACAGTGGATTTCGTTGGTGATTTTTTTATTGGTTTTGTGTGACTGAATCTTTTCTTTCTCTATAGATTTGTAGGCGAGGCTTTGTTCTACCAAGTTGCGGTTGTTTTTCATCTTCCTATGTGTAGTTTGTCAATGAATGTAATTGCGCATTGAAATCTTCAAATTTGGTTATTTAAGTTCTGAATTTTCAAAGTTTGACAAGTTAAATGATTGATAAATTGGTTGTTTCGTTTTTCAAGTCCTTGATAATGTCTGTTGACAATTTGCAATATTAATGGTACATTGGTACTGCATACTTGTGTTGCGAAATTTCTCTTCTGGTAATAACTATTGTTACTATACGGAAAGATATGGTGTGGACAATATATGCATAACCTATTATGAATTTTAGTTTCTTTTTACCAAATAAAGTCACTGTTGTGTTACATTTCTGCTGTAGAAACGGAGATAGGTATGCTGGAGAGTACTTTGGAGACAAAATACATGGCTTTGGGGTCTACCACTTTGCCAATGGCCACTGTTATGAAGGATCATGGCATGAAGGTCGTAGGCAAGGTTATGGCGTGTATACGTTTCGAAATGGTGATCGAAGATGTGGTGAATGGGATGCTGGCAACCTCAAACTCTCTCTACCACCACAAAATGATGCTATCATTCGCACAGTTCAGGTATTTGTCACAGACATTCACTTGTTTTGGCCTTACCTAAGGAGTAAACCCCACTGTGCTTAAGTCTTTGACTTTGTAAAATGTCAAGTACTAAAGTGAAAAAGTTTTGTAGAGTTTGGAATCAGTGATTGATGCTTACAATCTCAGGACTAAAAAGGGGTGGTTTACTCCTTGATTAACATTTAATATGTCATATCATTGTTGTATTCTTCAAACCTGTTAGAAATGATGATTCTGTTATCATAAATGTTTGTTACCCTTTATGGGGTTGAAATTGCAGGCTGCTAGGAAAACAGCTGAAAATGCTATAAACCTTCCCCGGAAGGATGACCACGTGAACAAGGCAGTAATTGCTGCAAACAGGGCTGCCACTGCTGCTAGAGTTGCTGCGGTGAAAGCTGTTCAGAACCAAATGGGTGGAAAATTTTGCGATATTGATTGATGTCTGAGTTTAGGTGTTAGCTAGCTTTTGTTTGAAACTTGTAAATTTTTACTAGTACCAGTTTTAAGTACTTGGAAGATGCTACCCCAGTGAGGAAAAGCTCATTGGAGGTTGAAGAGTATGTTCTGATGTTTGTTGCACCACACAACTTGTACATAAACCCATGTATATCAATGAAAATATGCATTTTCAAAAGTACCACTTTCTTGATTAAAGGTTCTTCAAAGGAACGTGGTTGGGGGATCAAAGGGGCTAAACAGTGAGGGTGGCTGCGTTGTTGTGGAAACCAAAGTGAAAAAACTTACATGCTTGATCCCTCTAAATAAAAGGCTATTATTAATTCTACCTTCACCTTTTGGCCTTGAGAATGCTACTATCCTGTATGAGATGTCATTCTAAATTTGTTTAGCACGAGGATTGGCTCTTCTTTTTGGTGAAAGGAATCCATGTTATGATTGTAATGATAGTATATAGTCACAGGGAGAGAGAAATTGAAGATTTTTTATTTTATTTTTGTTCTGGATCAAATATGACAGGTGTTTTTTCATTTCACTAAATTAGATTAATTTTGCTTGTAGTGTGTGGTTGTTGATTTAAGAGAATCTTACACACACAAAATTGAAAGAGAGTATTTTTGTTCAATAACTTATTTTCTCACGTGTAAAAATAACAGAGGAGTCTTACGAAACCAACTTTACAGGGTTAAATTTTGAGGGGGGAATTTACGATCCATGCATTAGGAGGGACATTGATTATCTTCTGACATCATGTGAAAAATGATCCTGGTGGTGTAACCTTGGCTTGACCCTTGTGAGCAAAGAAGAGAGTTGAGTAGCTTTGCCCATACTCCAATTACGCCCAAACTATTGACAGGAATAAACACAAAGTAGATGATGAGTCCCGGCACCATGAGACTCAAACTCTGGCCAACTACTCCCAATAAAGGGTCCATGCCACCACCCATCTACTAAAATTCCTGTCTGCTTATTTTCACATAAGTCGGTTGCATGTTTATCAAGATTTTATAATAAACCGCCAATTCTTACATAGAATACAAATCTCAATAGATGGATAACATAGATGTGTGGTGTTTTTGGTTGATGACTTGCCACTTCCGTATAGCACGTGCCAGTCGATAATCTTACAATTTTCTTTTAGTCTCTTTATTCTTGAGAAGGAAAGAATAACATTTTTTTTGAATTATTGGCGTTCTTTGTCAATTAGTGAGTGCATCATTATGTATTTGACAACTTTAGGCTTGATATGTGATCAAACAAATTAATTATTGCGCTTAAAAATAAAGTGAAATGACAAAAAAAAACATATAAATGAGTAGAAAATATAATAGAGAAAAACTTTGATGATTTCCTAAAGAAGGCTTCAAGTAAAAAGGTGAATCACTAAGCACACAAATCATCTGAAGCAGTTTTAGTTAAATTGGTGGTTTTCAGTTTAAATTTAAGCATGTAGTTATGTTAAATACTTAAAAGAAGAAAAATATGTTGCTCATAATAATTCTATTCGACTCGTATGATTATCTTTAATAATTAGTATTTTCTAAAAATAAAAATAAAAGGATAAAATAATTATTGTTGGTCTCTAATAACTATTTTCCAAATACAGCTAATGAGTGTTGTAAGGATATTTTACATGCTCACTAGGATCTATTATTTATAAATTACGCTACATGCATGACAACAAGTCTAGGGTGGATTTGACTATTTTCATCTCTGCTTCCATCGAGGATAAATGAGTTTAGAGTTGAGATTAAAAAAAGACGAGAATGGGATGACTAGGATTGGCTTTGTAGTGGAAAGTTTGAATAGTATGTACGATGTCTTAGGTTTCATCTTTATTATTATCATTGTACACAAAAAAAAGACAAGAACGGAAAACTTAAAAGAGTTTTGAAAAGAAAAATATAAAAGGACTAAAAAATTCTATGGTTAGAAAAACTATAAACTAGAATGTTCAACTTGAAGAGTGAAACTCTCACTTTCTCAATTAGACATTCTCAACATTCCATCTTTTATCTTCTTACAAGGTGCATTTTACTCTTGAAATTTATTCTATTATTCCTCCTTTAATGTTAATTTTTATCGTGGGACATATTATGATAAAACTTTAATTTTATTTTTTTTATTAAAAGAACAATAGCAAAACTTATAAAATTGTGCACTTAAATTTATTCAAATAAAAATAATTTTTATAACAAAAAAAATTCACGTAATCACCTCAGTTACTTGATTTAAATTTCCTTATCACTTCGATGACAACATAAATATTCCTTAGACGCAACTTTTATAACTATTCATCAAGGAATTTTAGTGTTTTACAATTTCAATATTGTTAATTTGTTACCATGCACCATACATAACATCCTTCTTTTCTTCTTTAATAAAAGAAGTTATAACATCCTTCTAAACAAAATTCCGTCTAATCAACTAACTTGTATCATTAATATTACTCACTATAGCATTAGTATTGTCAATATTTAAGATAATATCATAATTATTTTTTTATAATAACTATTTTTTTTGCTGATTTCACAATTTCCCTTTTTATATAATAAATTTAATTTAATAGTACAAAAAGGATATTTTAATATTTTTCTATCATAACTAACTGTTAAGCGAATTTTCTTTGAAAATGAAGGCAACTTCTTTTTTTGGTACAACTGAAGGCAACTTCGATATTGTCCGTTGTCAACATCATGCATCAATAATACTATGGACTCTGTTTTTGGCACTTCTAATTAGCAACCTCAATACCTCCATGTATTACACGTTTTCATATGTTGATATTTGCAATGTGTGTTAATTAATAAAATTTACTTTTACTACCAACATACAGACATTGTGATCGCATTATATATATATATATATATATATATATATATATATATATATATAATAAGTGTGATTCTCTCTCCACATTTCATGCAGGACAATAATACGAATTCTCCTTTTACTTTTATTTTTTATTTTTTTGTTTAAATCCGAAGGCACGTGATACAGTGGTGTGTGAGGCCTTTATCGTTTAAGTTCATCCATTTTGTAAATCATATGAATTTCTTTATTTTTCTCCTTAACTAAAGTTAATTTCCATTAAATTATGTTTTTTTAGGCAATAAATATATATTAATAAAGATTAAATGACACTAGAAGTGACAAAGATTGACCAATCAGATACACACGAACATAAAAAGAAACATAAAAGCGCCGCTTCCTAAACACATGTATATTCTACAAGCACAAGACAACCTTATGACAATCTATAATACCAAAATCGCTAATACATGAATCCTCTTATTTAATATGCAGTCATGTTCTCTTCACCAAATGTCAATCATAACTTCAAAAGTGATGCCGCTAGTTTCTCTTCTTGTAGGTTATAGTCTTCATGTTACATTGTTCTATAAAAATAAAATTTAAATTATCTAATCATGTCAATTATTACATATGTTAGTAATTAGATTAATGCAAAAAATGGAGAGGATCAAAATATACCTTCAACCATCGTTATGCTCCTAATGTATGGTAAACTGTCACGAAAGTGTTTATGAGTCTTCCAAATTCTTACTCTCTAACACAAATGATGTATTGTTGTTTTTTAAGAATAAGTCCAATGACCCCAAACATACACTATATATAGAACTAACTCAAACCATCATAAAGTTAGTTGTTATGTGCACAAAACATAGGTAGGCTCTTATCAAAATATCTAAAATTTGAATATTGTTGAAATAGTGAGAACGCATTTTACGATAGTGGACCACTTTATGACTCAATCTTGGTTATCAAGAATATAGGAACTAACATTCTCCTACTTGGTCCACATATCCTATCATATGCTCTAACAAGAAATAAAATACATGAATCATGACGACAAGTCCTTTAATATGTGTGAGTATTATCTTCCATGTATTGCACGACATTATATTTCTCAAGTCCATATAACTTAATGAATAAACCCAATGTTTATTCTAGGTCCAAACTTTATTGATGTTTTTCAAAATAAATTAATATGCACATAAACTGAATGAGAAAACATCACAAATAGAATTTCATTAAATATAATATTATTTCTTACAACGAAAACTACATATAGGAACCAGGTCTCATTCTTTCTACATGATCCTTAAATTTCAACAGTGGCATGCCTTTACTTAAAGGATCCGCAATCATCAATTCAGTGCTAATGTGTTCAATAACCACTAATTTATCTTTAACATGCTCTCTTATGGCTAAATACTTAATGTCGATGTGTTTGTTTTGACTCCCACTTTTGTTATTCTTAGACATAAAAGAAGTAGCTGAATTGTCACAATATATCTTTAATGGCCTAGAAATGGAATCCATAACTCTAAGCCTAGAAATGAAACTCCTAATTCATACACCATCAGAAGTAGCTTCAAAACAAGATATGAACTCAGCTTCCATAGTGGAAGTAGCGGTCAAAGTCTGCTTGACACTTCTCCAAGAAACAGCTCCACTGGCTAGCATAAAAACATATCTTGAGGTTGACTTTCATGAATAAATGCAGCCAACATAGTCTTAATCAAAGTAGCCAGTTACTTCCAAATTATTAATTTGTTTGTATATAAACATGTAGTCTTTAGTCCCTTGAAGGCACCTCATTACTTTCTTTACAGTTTTCTTGTGGTCTAAACTTAGGTTACTTTGATATCTCCCTAACACTCCAACTACAAAAGTAATATCAGGTCTTGCGCAGACCTGAGCATACATAACGCTTCCAACAGTTGAAGCATAAGGAATGTTCTTCATTTGTTCCCGCTCAAGATCCTTTTTTGGGCATTGGTTTAAATCAAACATGTCACCCTTCACAATGGGAGATATACTTGGTGAACAATCACTCATTCTAAATCTTTTCAAAACTTTGTTAATATAGGTATCTTAAGATAAACCAAGAACACCTTTTATTCTGTCTCTATGTATTTTGATATCAATAACATATAAGGCATGACCTATATCCTTCATATCAAAGTTTTCAAAGAGATATTATTTCACCTCATATAACAAACCCTTGTCATTGGTTGCAAGTAAAATATCATCCACGTATAAAATAAGGAAACAATTTTTGCTCTCACTAACCTTCTAGTATATACAGTGATCCATAACATTTTCTACGAAACCAAATGAAGAAATAACATCATGAAATTTTAAGTACCACTAACGGGAGGCTTGTTTCAATCCATATATAGATTTCTTAAGCTTGCACACCAATTGCTCACCCTCACTAAAGGAGAATCCTTCAGGTTGTTTCATATAAACCTCTTCCTCTAGGTCTCCATTGAGGAAAGCTATTTTCACATCCATTTGTTGTAACTCTAAGTCAAAATGTGCAACCAGTGCCAGAATAATGCTAAGGGAATCTTTCTTAGACACAGGAAAGAATGTCTGCTTGTCGTCGATTCCTTCCTTTTGATTACATCCTTTGGCTATGAGCCCTGCTTTATATCTCTCTCAATGTTTCTTGATGACTCTTTCTTAGTTTTGTAGATCCATTTACAATCAATGGCCTTTGCACCGAACAAGATCCCATACTCCATTCGGTGCCATAGAAGTCATCTCATCTTTCGTAGCATCATACCACAAGTTTGATTCCTTAGAACTCATGGCTTGTGAAAACATTTCATGATCATTTTCGGTTCCAATATTATAGTCAAATTCCTGCAGATACACAACAAAGTCATTCGGTATCGCTGACTTTCTTATTCTGGTAAATCTCCTCAATGTTGCTTCAGTATCTTCTTAAGGAAGTTAGTGTTCAACTGGTTGATCAACAATTTCTTCTTGTTCCTCGTGATCAACTTAATCTACTAGATTATCAGTAGGTTATGGATCTTGAATGATTGGTTGTATAACACTTGATTGAGCTGGATGGGCATTGTTAACAACAACCATTCTCAGACTTGCAATGGAGGGCTGAGCAACTAAATGATATTTATCAGAAATAGAGTCTCTGGATTGATTGCTCCCACTTATCAAGTCATTCTTAAGAAATTTAACATTTCTTGACTCCACAATCCTAGTACCTTGAGATGGACAATAAAATTCGTATCCCTTAGACCTTTCAGCATATCCAATGAAATATCCACTAATGCTCCATGAGTCAAGCTGATTTTCTTGTGGGTTATAAACTCTGACTTCATAAGGGCATCCCTAAATGCGTACATGTTGCAAACTTGACTTCCAACCCTTAAATAACTCAAATGGCGTCTTTGTAACAACCTTAGTTGGAACTCAATTTAATATGTACGTTGTCGTCCTCAGTGCTTCAACCCATAAGGTCTTAGGTAGCTTAGAGATACTAATCATACTTCGCACCATATCCATTAATGTTCAGTTTTTTTTCTTATGCTACACCGTTATGATTTGGAGAACCAGACATAGTATATTGGGCAACTATCCTATACTCTTGAAGAAACTTAGCAAATGAACCAAGCACTTGTTCATCTTTAGTGTATCTACCATAATATTCTCCACCTCTATCTGATCTCACGATCTTAATTGGCTTATTGCATTGTTTCTCTACTTCCAATCTAAATACCTTAAAGACATCTAACACTTCATACTTACTATTAAGCATGTAGATATACATGTATCGCAAATTCATCTATAAAATAGATAAAGTATTTCTGACCATTTACGTCCATGTCTGGACAACAAATATCTGTATGCATGATTTCTAATAATGCAGTACTCCTCTTAGCACCTTTCTTTGACTTGTTATTCAGCTTTCCCTTAATGCAGTTCACACAAGTTTCCAAATAAGTAAAATCTAGAGTACTAAGTACTCCATCATCTATCAATATCTTAATTCTCTAAATGGAGATATGTATTAATCTCTTATGCCACAACATAGAGGAATATTCATTCATTAACACATTGTTTCGTGCCAACATTAACATACATTGCATCATAAGTGGTATTCTTTTGCAAATTAATATAGAAAAGACCATTAGACAATGCACCATTCCCAACATACTTAGATTTATATAACAAACTGAAGGATGTCTTATAAAATGAAAGGAATAATCAAAAGGTACTAGTCTCAAACTGAAATTAAGTTCTTAGAAAAATTAGGAGCATAAAAGGTTTTTTCCTAATTCAAAATAAAACCACTACTTAAAATTAAATTGCAAGTCCTAATAGCTACTTCCTAAATAGATGCATTGCTCACTTCCCACTAGCTTCCTTAGGTTTTTCAAACCCTGCAAAGTATTCGAAATATGGATTATAGAACCAGAATCAATCCACCATGTGTTATGTTAATCATATTAGATTCATAACAAACAAATGAGGTAGGCATACCTTTCTTTTCAAACCATAGCTTGAACTTAGGACAATCTTTCTTCATATGCCCCTTCTTCTTATAGAAGAAACACCTGGATTCTTTCTTAATTCCAACTTGGGGTGGTATTTTACCACCTTGTTCTTATGACCTTTCTTGTTATTCATCTTTTTAGTCGTCATTAGAGAATTCTCTCCTTGCTCCAACTGTAACCTCCTCTCCTCCTAAACACACATGATCATGAGTTCATTAATAAACCATTTTTCTTTATGTGTGTTGTAGGAGATTTTAAAGAGATCATATGGTGTTGGGAGAGTATTCAAAATAAAATGCACAAGAAAAGAGTCAGACATGTCCACTTCTAGAGTTTTAATTTGAATCGCAATGTCCCTCATTTGCATGATGTGCTCACGCACACCCTTCAAAGTAATGAGCTTAATTAAAGAACACTTCATAATCAGAGGACATGCCAATGCCTTCCCTGAAGTCATTGTTCATCAATGGACTTCAGGAGCACTCTCACATTATCATGCCGTTCAACTGAGCGTCTAATACCAGCTGATATTTTGTTTTAATGAACATCATATAGAGTAGGTTGGATATTTTCCATTTCTCATACATATCCACCTCCCTTGGTTCACTGTTCTCTATAATTGCTGATGGCTCAGCTTTCCTGATAGCATAATTAATGTTCATATACCCTAACGTCAGTAGAATATTTTCCTTCCAGATAGAAAAATCATCATCTCCTCTCAATTCCGGGACATCAATTGTATTAATAGGTTGTATAACTGTAAAATATTCAACATATATGTTTATCACTAAAATTTTAGACAAAAATAATGCATCATGATTTACCAATGTAAGTCAGGCTCAAAATTTATGAATTCAGTGACAAAATTTATCTATGGGCTAAAATTTTAATTCAATTAAATTCACATAAACATTATGATGAAACTATCTACTATATTATTTATTATTTTATCCTAATTAATCATACAAAATTATAATAGAAATTTTTGTGGGATAATATCTACTATAATATATAATATAAATAATTAAAATTGTTGTGACTAAGCTTTAATTAACTAAATTACATAGATCACTTAATATTATCTATTATATTATTGCATCAACTATAAATAGTAATGTCAAATAATTAAATATCACAAAATAGTAACTAAATATTGGAATCACAATAGGAACAGTAGCATGAAAAGTGTAACAATTAATTACAATAATATGCCTAATTTCTTATATGATCTTTAAAAAACTTAATATAAAATTTTAATCAAATTATAGATGTTGTGACTAATCCATAATTAATCAAAATTATAAAGATCACGTAGACATAAAACTTAATCATATGATAATAAATCATATTATGCACTTCAAGATCAAGATATAATATAATGATGAATAAAATTTTTATATACAATTGCATAATTGAAACATAATATTATGCATTTGATTTAATAGATATATGCACGTAATAAACTTTTCCAAAAAATATATTCATGCATAATACAAATCAGAACTACACAAATTGCAAAAGAAAACAGAAACACAGAAGAATATAAGATACGAGAAAACGAATAAATATCAAATAACATTAATTGCTATATATAACTAACTCAAACCATAAGAAAGTTAGTTGCTATTTGCACAAAACCCTCCTATCAAAATATCTAAAATTTGAATATTACTAAAATAGTAGAAATGTTGTTTATGATAATGGATCACTTTATGACTCAAACTTAATTGGTTACCAAAACTATAGGAACTAACATGTTCAGCATCATCTTTTTCCATAATTTCTTTGAAGCTCCTAAGCTTTTTGTTTTTTTATTTTTAGTTGCCTTCTTCTCCTTGTTGATGTGATTTTTAGAACAAGAATTGTCAAAACTTGCCTGATCAGTACCACTTGATGAAATGCTTGCTTCCTGATGGAAGGACCCTCTTGTGATACCTTGGTTTGATGCTTCAGCCCTAATCTCAGTCTCACTAGCTCCACCATTATTTTCAGCATGGTCTTCTTTAGTATTCTTCCCACCATTATTTTCCTCCGATTCTTCGCTGGGTGTTCCATTAAGATATATATGTATTCTTTTATGACGTAATTTTATGAAAATGCTATATAGCGTGAAAGTTTTATGCACGAACACTATATGAAAACCAAAGCTGAAAAATGTGATTGGTTGAGTTTAGAGGAGCAATTTTATAATGAAAGCTTTGGACACAAATCAACGGTGGTGAGCTGGTAAAACATTTTCTACAAGTACGGATTCGTACTGATAAGCATTTTTTCTTTTACGAATTTGATTCTTTTAAACTAATAGGTATACTGCAACACTTTAAAAGAAAAATATAAAATCTAAAATCTAAAATTTTAATTGTTGATTAAAAATTAATGGTTGCGTTATTAATAAACTAGATATGTATACTTATATACTAAATTATAAAATTATTGTTATTTACATTGCTGGTTTTCAATCATTACAATTTCATATTTTTTTTCTTCTATTCTATTGTGTGCTTAATCGTTATAAAGGTCAGGTTCTAATGCCATTTTGTATTCCACGCTGTCCGTGATTCAAAAAATTTCTTAGTTTAAACTTTATTGTGCAACCACTCCACATGCATCTGAGAAAAAGTCCAACAAGTAAAAAAGGACTATTCCGTAGGTTATTATTAGGATGGGGTAACCAATACTCTAATAAAAAATAACTTTAGCAATCTTTTGACTTGCACTTTAGGATGACTCCAATAATCACAAGATAGAGACACTATAATACTCTGAAGTCCCCCAGGCAGGGAGACTCCTTCCCTTGCCAAACAATATATGCTTCCCTCAAGGAAGATGACAGAGGGTAAAAATAAAAAAACTCTGCGGATTTGTTACTTCGCAGTTCACATAACGAACCATATCTCCTGACATGACATTATAACGGTGTAAAGCATTAAGTTGGTAATTTAAATTAGTATTTGTCAAATTAATTTACACTTGAGAAAAAGCTTTTTTTTTTTCTTTTCTTTTGACACACTTGAGTAAACTTTTTGAACCACGCTGTTATTAACTAAAATTTATTAAAAATTAAATAATTTAACGAGTCTCATTCTATTATGAGTTTTATTTATAATTTTATAATGTTCATAAATTTTAATTAATAGTCATTAGAAGAGTCTTTAAAAGAAACGTGTTAAAAAATTTGTGTTAAAGAGTTTATTGTCAGTATTATGTTTTCTAATATAGTCTTTGTTATTAATTGATATTTATTAAAAATCATATAATTATTGTTTATTATTTTCTTTATCCCTAATATATATGAGAGAATATATTAAAAAAATGTGTCACTGTTACTTCCCATAATTTATTAGTAGCTATGGAAAAATAAATTTTGGTTTTAATTAACTTCAACAATGCCAAGTTATATGATCTTTTCTATTACTAGTATCACAAATTAATTTAGTTCCTTATTTGTATTATGCAAAAATAAATTCAATCTTTTTTAATCAATTTGACAATGATTAAGGATCAAATTTGAAGAGTAATATTGTACCCAAAGTTTTTTTCAAGAGTACGTAATAAATTTTGAAGTAAGATCAGAAATTAAATTAACTGATGATATCCATTTCTAAATTAAATTGATGTTTTGCTCTATTACAGCTTAAACTGATAATTGTTCTGGATTGGTCGCCACGGTAGGGTTCAATTTCTGAACAGAATGACTGGTGTACCAATTAACTAAGATTTTCTGTCCTTGCTTTCTTTCCTGTTCATCTGAACTTTTTATTGTGGTCAAAGTTTCTTGACGAATTCCCATAAAAATATTTCTACTGAAAACAAAGCGGTGCAGCCATTGTGGCAGAAAACTATCACCAAACGAAGCTAATATTATGAATGGAGGACTATTTAATTTACAATCATGGTTTTACCTACTAAGTTTGACGAACCGTTGAGAAGTTCCTCTAGTAATAACTAGATTCTTTTGATAAAAAAAAAACTCTAAATTTTAAATTGCAGACGTGCAGTGAATAATTTAAAACTTTCCGTATCTTTTTATAAAATCTTTTTTATAATATTAAATAAAAATAAATATACTTATATTTTTTAAATATTAAATATGTTTTACTTTTTAAAATTTATTGTTTATTTATTAAAAAAACTATTAGAAAAATACTACTATTATAAAAAAATTACTCTTATTCCAAGACCAAGACAATTGTATTTCTCTCTTGGTAAAATAAGTACAGCATATAAGAATCAATTTTTACATGAAACGTATTTAAGTTTTTTAATTTATAAACTAAATTAATAACACTTAATTATGTATTAGGTACATATTATATCATTTTTTTTTATCAAATTTGCATATTAGAAGAACTGTTCTATTCTGGACAATGTTATGATTGTAATTGAAATTCTTCATTACATACATGAAGTGTAGGAGAAGAGAAAGTTGGTGAATTAGTTCTAAAAATCTATATTAGTAAAGCATATGATTTGGTCAATTGGGGCTTCCTTCGGGCAATTATGAGTAATTTGGGGTTTAATTCAAAATGGATCAGTTGGATTATGTTGTGTAGCATCTATTTCATACTCAATTTTGATGAATGAAGACTTGGTAGGCCCTATCATTCCCGAAAGGGGATTGAGTCAAGGCGACCCCTTATCTCTTAACCTAATAATTATTTGTGCAAAAGGGTTAACTTCGTTGATCAAGAAAGCTGAGTGCATGGGAGATCTACATGGTGTTAGAATTTGTATGGGCACTTCTGTTGTGTCTCACCTTCTTTTTGCAGACAATTGCTTCTTATTTTTCAAAGCCACTACATCTGAATGTCGTAAGATGCAAGAGATTATTCAAATCTATGAGAAGGTGTCTGACCAAGCAGTTAATCTGCAAAATTTGGATACTATTTTCATTGGTAATGTACATAATCATGTAAAGGCAACTTGTTGTGCTAAGAATAAGGGAAAGTGTTGGTGGTGGTAAGTATATTGGTATGCTTGTTGTGTCGGGAAGAAGCAAAAAAAAACAACACATTTAATTTTGTTAGAAACAGTTTTTTGATAAGTTAGTTGGTGGCCAACAACTAACTCCTTTTCAATTTTTTTGTTTTGATTGTTTCTCCTTGATAGATTGTTCTCTTGAGTGCTATATAAAGAAGTAGCAATTAGGTCTCATTAATGTAATCACATAAGAGGAAGATTGGAGTGTATGAGAGAGATAGAGTGAAGCTTGGTGATCCGTGATACTGTTACCTAAACAGTGAAAGGATCAAGCAAGATTCTATTTTTGTACACAGAGATCTTTGTAACTCTTGCTCCATAGTAGATAAGTTTCACTTCCTTCCCGTGGATGTAGGTCCTTTGTGACTGAACCACGTAATTGCTTGTGTTCATCTTCTACCCCTTATCTTTTTTTGATTCAAACTCTTTTCTGTTATTAGTTACTTGTATGCTTGTTGTTGTGTTGTTCTGTTTTCTAGTTTTCTTGTAACTTAGTTGTAGGTCTTGAAACATAACAACTAATGCTGTTTGTGGGGATCAAGAGAAGAAGATCAATCATGGGTTCAACCAAGTTCGACATTGAAAAGTTCTCCTGTGTCCAATGATTTTGGCTTGTTGATACAATTGAAAAAAGTATGAACAACACACAAGAACCAAGAGGGGGGGGGGTGAATTGGTTTACCTTGGTCTTTTAAAAATCTTTAAACAATAAGAGTAATCAAGATCGTATTACAAACAAACAAGAATGCTCCAACCAATCAAATACCTCAGCTCAAGAATGCAATTACAAAATCTTTTAACTTGTTGAATAAGAAATATTGCACCAAAAGAATGACAGATTATAACAGCAAGAAAAGATTAGAAAGATGTAGTCAACACAAGGATTTTATACTGGTTCACTTCTCACCCTTGAGAAGTTACATTCAGTTCTTCCAATCACAAAGGTTAGAGTTCCACTAATAAGAAATTGTTCTTACAAACTTTTTACACAATCACTCTTTATAATACCTAGATTAAGAATGAGACTTCTAACACTCTTAGAATCTATGCGATCAAGACATAGAGATCACCCACCTCTAGTATTACCGCTAGGAACACATATCCTAGTAAAGCTTTAAGATACCTATTGCTATTAATACACAAAAGAAACTCAAAAGAATTCACAAAAAAGTGTAAAGAAAGAAACAACCTAATGACCAGACTTGAATTAAAATGTGGAAGAAGTTACTTAAGGACTTTCTTATCACAACTTCTTTTGAAAGCTTGCTCAAGAAGAAACCCTCATTTGAAATCTTTGAATCTTGAGGATTTGTGGGACTTAATAGTGTTTAACACTTGAAATCTCTTCTTACTTTAGAAATCTAATGAAAGTACTTTGTAATTTCGTTGTTATTTTCCAAAACACCCAACAACTATATATAGAAATCAGTTTGTAACTGTCAATAATCGATTAAAACGCTAATTTAATCGATTAAATACTCTTATGTAATTGATTGTTAACACATTTAATCGATTAAAGTGTTCTTGAGCTTTCTGGAAAAGATTTATGAACAAAGTAATCGATTAATTCACAATGTAATCGATTATCACAGTCAGCCTTAGTTTCAAATGCGTGGCAAGTAATCGATTATCATAATATCGTAATCGATTATCACAGGAAGACTTTTATGTGACTTTGTGAAGTGTAATCGATTACCATACTCTTGTAATCGATTAAAGTGTTCTTGAAAGCTTAAGTAATATGATTACCACAAGATGGTAATCGATTAAAGCAGAGAAAAACTTGTTTTTCCAAAACCTTAAACTTTGAGCACTTTGGCTTTGATGCAATCATGAAAAGTCTTTTTTTCAGAAAAAAATTTTCACAAGACTTATGCTTTTATGAAAACATGAATGCAAAAACCATGTATGAGCTTTATGCAATGGATCATTAGGAAGCTTAATCTCATGCACAAATTACAACTACCAATCAAATTGATTTGGCATGTAAAAAGCCTAAATACTTTGTAGCCTTTGAGACTTAGCTTGTTGATCCTCTTGAACTCCCCCTGACTCTAACAAAATCAAGATGCAAGAAGTCTTAATACACTAAGGATTGGGCGATGCTTTGAAAGGTGAATCTTCTCTCCCTTCAACAATGTCTGAAAAAGAAAAGAAAAATTTAATTGAAAAGGCAAAAAGCACAATAATCCTGTGCCTTGGAAACAAAGCTTTGAGGGAAGTAGCAAGGGAACCAACAACTACAACAATTTGGTTGAAGCTGGAATCACTTTACTTGACAAAGTCAGTGGCAAATCAACTTTTCTTGAAACAACAACTCTATTCTTTCAAGATGACAGAGGAAATAATGTTGTCAGATCAAATTGCTGACTTTAACAAGATTCTTGATGATCTTGAGAATCTTGAAGTGAAGATGGAGGATGAAGACAAAGCTCTAATGTTGCTAAATGGAATTCCAAGCAGCTATGAGCATTTTAAGGATGCTATGATTTTTGGAAGGGATCAAACCATTACCCTTGAAGAAGTATAGTCATCAATTCGAACCAAGGAAATACAAAGGAAACAGGAATCCAAGGCTGACAACAATGCAAAAGGATTGAATGTGATGAGGGGTAGATTAGAAAAGAGGATCTCAAAGTCAAATAAACGCAAATCAAAACCCAGAAGTCAATCTCAAAGCAAGTTCAAGTGTTTCCATTGTCACAAGAAGGGACATTACAAGAAGGATTGCCCTGAAAAGAGAGGAAAAGATTCAAAGAAATCTCAAGAACCAGGAGATGTGGACATTGCTCAAGCAGGTTATGAAATCGTTGATGTTCTGGTTGTCTCAAACTCTGAGATTGAGAATGATTGGGTTATGGATTTTGGTTGTACCTTCCATGTGTGTCTTGAAAACACAATGAACACACTACAAATAAACCAAGGAGGGGGGGGTGAATTGGTTTATTATAGATATTTAAAATTTTCTAAAACAATTTGCGGAATTTGAAATCTGGATCGTATCACTTAATCACCTTTTGAAAATCAGAACTTTTCTTTCAATCAAGACCAACCTTGATATGCATGTAATGACATAAATATTTTCTTGACTGATAATATTTTGATTACCCAAATCCAAGCAATGAATGATATACAAAATTAGAACAAAAGACTCAACAATTTAAACTGGTTCACCTGACTAACATGGAGACTACATCCAGTGTCTTCCAACCAATACTAGGTTAGAGTTTTCACTATATCAAAATATCTTTTACAAGCAACTTACAAGTGATTATCTTTATCAACCCTAGATAAAGAATCTGAATTCTAAAACACTATTAGAAAAAAATCACAAAGATCCTGAGAACCCTACTCAGATCTTCAACTCTAGAGAACCCTACTCTAGAATGCTTGAAAAGAATCAAATTGATATAACACAACAAAATTTTACCACATAGAAAATTCTAAAGAAAGATTCAAGAGACACAACCTGTGATCCTTCGATGCTTGAATGAATGAATTTAGCAATCAATCAGGTTGTATGAAATTCAATGCTCAGAATCAAAACTCTTGAAAAAAACATTCTTTTCTTTAACAAATCTCTTCAAAAACTCAGAAATCTTGATCTCATAAGATGTGTTTCAAACTCAGAACAAATCAGAATCTTGGACACATAGAAAGTTAGTATCTTTTAGGTAAGTCACACATATGCTCAAAATAATTCGTTCAATGTCTATTTATAAAGAGCAAACCCACAAAGCTTTATATAAAACTTATTTAACTTAAAGTAATTGATTAAAATAATGGTGTAATAGATTATTTTTACCATATGTAATCGATTAAAATACCATATAATCGATTAATATGTTCTTGAGCTTTCTGGAAAAGTTTTCATGAACAGGATAATCGATTAATACGCAATGTAATCGATTAAAGCAGTCTTCATGTATGTAAAATGAGGTGTAATAATCGATTACATAAGACTGGTAATCGATTAAACCAGTAAAGCTCAAAATATGAAGTATGCCTGTGTAATCGATTACTGATTGTGGTAATCGATTAAACTAGTAATGCATCAAGACTAAAGAACTAAGATAATCAATTACTTACTGTGGTAATCGATTAAAGCAGTGATGCATGATTTTCATATTGTACTATGTAATCGATTACAAGAAGGCTGTAATCAATTAATATGTTATTCATGACTTTTCCAGATTTAGAACAAATGCATTTAATCGATTAAAACACTGTGTAATCGATTAAAGCAGTAAGTTTTCATTTTTCTAAAAACTTAACCATGAGAACTTGATTTCTTTTAAAATCATTTGAATAGCTTTAGTACTTTAATCAAAAACATGTATGCATGAGAATGAGAATGCAAATGCAATGCAAGGATCACAAGGCAATGAATCTTGAACCACTTAGACAAATTACTAATGCCTTCAAATTGATTGGGCATGTAAAAAGCTAAAACATTGAGCCATTCTTCATGCTTGCTTTAATCTTCTTGCAGCTCCCCCTAAATTCAACATGTCCAAGGCGTGAATACTTTGAATCCCTAATTTTGAATGAAGGTGGAGTAGTGCTGCTAGGAAACAACAAACCATGTAAAGTCTAATGCATGAGTTCAATTAGACTGAAAATGTTGAATGATCAAGAAACACTCTTGACATGTGTAAGGTATGTACCTGACATCTTTCTAGTCATAATATAGTTTTGGATATATTCAACATGAAAGATAATAAACCAAAAGGTACACATGTTGCTAAAGAAGATAAGTTAGTCTCAAAATATGCCTAATTGTAATCTTGAAAAAGAATAAATACAAATGATTCCTTATGCTTTAGCTGTGTGGAGTCTTATGTATGCTTAAGTTTGCTTCTATCTTAACATAGCCTTTTTTACTGGGAGTCCTACGGAGATATATGAGTAATCATGGTATGCAACACTATAAAGTAGTAAAGAATGTAATCCACTATTTGAAGAGAACAAGAAACTACATGCTTACATTTATGAAGTTTGGAAGTTTAAAGATCATAAGGTATTCTGACTCTAATTTTTTGGAATGCCAAAATAGAAGAGACTCCACATTAAGGTACTTTTTAAACCATGATGGTGGAATTAATATCTTGTTATGAGGCATCGAACAATATGATATGATTCCTAAATTTTGTCATTGGTTTGCCTGTTGTTACAAACATTAAGAGACCATTAAGTATTTATTATGACAATAAGTTAGTAATGTTATAATCCAACAACAACATGAGTTCAACCAAGTCAAAGGTTATTGACATAAAGTGTAAGATTGTTAAAGAAATAATTAAGAAAAAAAATGATATTTGTAGAACATATAGGAAAGACAGTATGTTAGCTGACTCGCTAATTAATAGTTGACACTTAAAGCGTGAACATATATGTTGCTTGTATGGTGTTGTTTTAGTCGTTGCATTGGTTTAGTCGGAGTCTTTATGTTCTATTTTGGATTCAGATTTCATGAATTTGATTTTCTGAATAAATAAAAATTATAGTTTATAAGTTTATTATGAAACTTGTTTATTTAAGTGCAATATTTAAATTTTACTTAAGGACTTAAGATTTATCTTGCTAAAGATTTAAGTTGGACTAATTGAAAATAGGCATGATTGAGATCACATTGCATGTAATTTTCATGTTGATTATTCATATTTACTTATGTCATTGAGTGTATTGATGTGGTGGTCATTGGGATCTAGTCACATTTTTTGTAGTGATGAAAGCCCCAGTAATTCCATTATTGACACATGAGATGGACCAGGTTGTTAAGGTGAAAGTCTAAAGATAAATAGTGTACAAATGTGCACATAAGGAATTGTGATATAATTGTTATAATATGTAGCCCAAGTGGGAGCTTGTTAGAATTCTCTATTCCAACAATTAATGTGGGCTAATATTATAAGACAATTATATTAGTTATTTATCATTAGTGGATTTATTTTATGTAGTCAAATTAAGTGAGTCGTTAGATAACTAAATAAGATGATATGGACTTAAATAAGTAGATGTCAGTGTTGGCCCATTAGGTTAACATGTTATAAGAAGGCTATGGTCTCCAATATACCGAAGAGTCACGAAGGTCCCATTGAGGAATAAATAGGCTCTAGATGAGAAAGAACCATAATATCATTGTTCATGTTTGTGATGGATAGCCATAAAGATCTCACAACAATTGTTGAAGAACAGTTAGATCAAAAACCAACTATGGATCCAAGTATTTTATCAAATCCTTAATAGTCAAACATGTTGTAGATCCTGGAACTTTTGGTTAATTGTCCTAGGTTATAGACATATGAATCTTTTTAGCTTCCATATAAAGAATATTGATTAAAGATAAAGGATATTCCAACAGAAGCTAGTGACTTGATCCTTTAGGTTCCATTATTTAGCTATGTCGACCATGATAAACGCACATGGGCTTCTGAGCAAAGTGGTGTTTACATTATAAGTTCTTCTTATAAATTGTTTACGAAAAAAGTGGTGAATATTGCCTAGTTCCAAGTTGATGGTCAATGGGATGCCTTTTGGAAGTTGGAGATTCTTGACAAAGTTCACTTTCTCTTATAGCATGCTTGTGATAGCAACATCGAATCATCTCAAAACAAACTAGGATTCCAACAATTTTGCAGTATAGGAATAACCTAGGTTGACTTAGAGACATAATCCAATTAGGTTCCAACTTCAACCCACTTATAATTCAGAGCAAGGGATTTCATCAAGTAGTTTGCAGGCAATTGAAATGCAAAAATAGAATCACAAAATTAACATGATTATAAAACAAATTTAAGGAGCCTCAATCCAATTGACCAAATCCAAGCAATTTGAATTATCAAAGTTTTCTAAAGACGATGACCCTATTAAGAAGGTTCAGTTAATCTAATTAGATGTAATTCAATCAAATATCCTTAACTACATTGGGATCACAAATCATATTGAAATATCATCCAATTAATTTGTAATAAGGATTCAAATTAGGAAATTAATCAATTACCTAATTCATTTCCAATCCTAAACACATTCATAATGATGAATACGAAAATAGAATTAGAGAAGACGATGAACATTCACAACAAAATTCGAAATTGTTAACTAGAACTCAAATTCGTCATGACTTGAACTGGATCCTTGGATTGATTAGTTGTTTAGCCTTCCATACTCATCACCAATGGAAGAACATAGAAAATTGAAAAAGAAAAGAGAAGAACAAAGTTGAAGAGATGAAGAAATATGAAGAACAAGTGAGAGAAAAAGATAGAGAAGAGTTTGATCTAAAAATTGCACTATAAGTTTCTAAAATGTGCTTTGTACTAAATAACTCTAACAAACTAACTAACTTTGAAAATACAATAAGTATACTAATATATACTCTAACTAATCAGAAAAATGGGTGGGCCTTGATTAGGCCAACCTAATCTCTCTAATTAAGTTAATTACAGAATGCAAATGCCCAAAATTCGCAATCCAAAATCCAAGTGCAAAGGCTTTGACTTACAAGTCTAAAATGACCCTCAAAACGGAAAAATTGTCCCAAGCTCATTAATGACAAAATTGTATCTCGTTTCCTTAGCTTTCCAAGGAATACTCATATGATCCATTTGGAGTTTTGTAGCATCCTATAGGTTTTGCACAAGGAAGATAAGTCAAGTAAAAACAATGTCCGAAAATAAGTAACAATTATCAATTAAGTCCAATTATTTGTCTAAGACCAAAACTGAATCAAGTTTAAAAAATAAAAGTCAAAAAAAGGTCAAATAAACTAAAAACAATAGAAAATTAATAAACTAAAAATGCTCTATTATCTTGTCGGGATTGTATTCCTCAGATTGCGAGATAAGGGAGTGGAGTGCCCTTTGGATTGCGTACTTTGTGAAGTTGGAATGGAGAATTGCTGGCATGTCTTCCTTAGCTATGAGATTAGTCGAACATGTTGGCAGAAAGTTAATTTATGGGCTATCTTGGAACCTTTGTTATTTCAATTTGAAAACTTAAAAGATCTTTGGTTCTGTTTCTTACATTAGCTGGAACAAGGAAAAAACAAGCATGATGTTAAGAAGCATATGGGTAGACAGAAATGATAAGTATTGGAGGAATAAGCCTTTTACTGCTAAAGCATGTGCTGGAAGAGCAACAAGTGTCCTTAGTGATTGGAGGAGCTCTAAAGAAATCCAACAACAAAGGTATATGTTGACCCCTAACCATTATCCTCTTAGATGGAAGAGCAACAAGTGTCCTAAAATGTAATGTTTATGTAGCTATAATGCAAAATCCCACCAAGATTAGTTGGGGAATGTGCCTCAATGATCAATATGGGCACTTTGTCATTGCTAAAACTAAATGATGAATAGGGTGAGGCTTTGGGGTTCTATCAGGCTTTAAGTTGGGTGGCTTCCATGGACTATCAATCAGTTATCTTGGAATTGGACTGTAGAATTGTTGTTGACAAGTTTTATTCTAGCAAGGCAGACGTATCTGAGTTAGGCACAATCATCCATCGATGCAAAACCATGATTTCTAGCAATCAAAAATTCAGTGTGAAGTTTATTCGGAGACATGCCAATATGGTGGCTCATACTCTTGCAGGGCAGCCATATCTTTTACTTGTTCCATTATTTTTACTAGTATACCAAGTTGTATTTACTCTTTTATTATTAATGATACGAGTTAAGCTAGTTTTCATTAATTTCACTATATACTATAATTATTTACTCTTTTATTATTAATGTCCTACATCATAATATACTATCTCGAACAAGATTTGTAATAAAAGTTAGAAAAACTTTTTATTCTTTTAATTGCAAATACCCATTTTAAAATTAGTACATTTTCTCGAGTGGAGAACCCGAGAAGCATGTGTGACTCTTGCATTATTCCTTCTGCATTAATATCACTTGAACAGTTCCCAGCTGGGTAAATACCCCTTCATCAATGCTTCCATTTTATCTCGTACTCCCTCTCCCTGGTAATAATTTTCATGTAAGATTTTTTTTTATCCTCAAATAATTGCTGGAGTATTATTTTAATTTTTAATGTAATAATAAATATTTTCTTCATTTATATCTCTTACAATATTAATTATATGAGTTATAAAAAATAAATTAATAATAATAAGGTTAATTTTGTAAAATTATTTTTTTTATCTATTTAATTATTAGTTTATTTGTGTGTTAAACAACTTACAATTACAATGAGACGAATATAGTAATTTTTAAATTTAAACAGCAAAATTATTGCAAATATTTTTTGATTGATTAAATTAATATAAATGTTCAAAAATAAGTGTTGTATTTGAAAAATAATTTATCTCAAAATAAGTATCATATTAAATTTCTAATGTAATATTAATTTTTTCTCCTAATATCCTTAATATGTGTTATGTTAGCTTTTTAATTTAGTGCATTATTAAGATTAATTTTATAAAATTATTATTCTTTTTCATAATTAATTAATTTTTCTTAGTGTTCTGCTCAAAGAGAACAGAAATGTCCAACAAGAATGTTGGGTAATTGATGTAGGATCAAACTCTCCATTTCTGAAGATGCCTATGGAGATGAAGCACCTCCAGGAAGAATATCACAGCAAAGGGGAAACACAACACGAGTGGCGTGCAGTGTGTGTTGTGTGAAAGGAAAAGATAGAGTCAGAATTGTGTGTACCTTTCTCCATAGAGAATACTCTATTTATAGGATACTGACCTGGACCCTGGTGGAGTGGTGGTTGAAGCCCATTACCTTTACTTAAGATATTCGAATTATCTAAATAAATGATTAGCAGCGATTGTGATTATATCTTCTGTTATATCTTCTATCTTTTGATGGTTGAGAAGTTTGAACATTTGAATTCTATAAATAGGCCTATCTTTTATCCGTAACAGATGCCCCACAGCCCGGTTATCTAGCACTCTGGATGACTGGGATGTATTAGTGGATAGGTCCGTGCTATGTTAAATATGGAAATTCCGTGCCGAGGTGGGTTACTGTTACTTGCCCCATGCCGAGATAATCAGCCCAGCTTTCGAAGCTTGTTTAAGACGTTTCCATCCACTGCCGAGTTATCTATTGTCTTTTCAATGGTAACTTGAACAGCTATGATCATCAGGAGGTGAAGCGTTTTCGTCCTTATAACTGACACGTATCCCAGTCATTTAATGTGGTCATTTCTTTGCATGCTTTAATCATTTTCTTTTTGCAGGACTGACACACTCCCTGTTGCACATCTCTTCATGTCTGCTAATTACTGATTTTGTAGCAATAATTGACCCGAGTTCCATCAAAAAGCTGAGTTTCATTTTGCTCGTTTATTAAAATACCGAGATATATATACTTTGTGAATGTCCATGATGGAAGTTTTACAGTCATGATTGATAATCTCGGTTTTAAAACTGGCTTGCCGAGGTTTGTTCAGAGAGACAAAAGGTGGTCTTTTTAGTTTCTCTTGACGACACTTCTGCTCGCATCATTTAATGCGCCGCTTCCATTCCCCAGGCCTTCATCATGAGTTTTAAATTTCCTTTCTATTCTACCCCATGTGTAGCATGGGAAAGGCATCTATACCCTTAGTGTCTGAGCATATCTTGGAAGTTACATTTCTGAGACGTTTCGTGAGCAGTTTTTTGGCGGTTATTTGCTTTTTAATTTCCTTAGACCTCCCCATTCGTCTTCATTCTCCCTCCTTCGCATTTCTGTGTCCATTCTCAGTCAAATCCTCTCTACTCCAACACCCTCTACAGTTCCAAATCTCTCGAAGTTTTCAGGTATTTACTGCTTTCCTGTATTCGATTGCATTGTATTCAATTTCTTGCATTCACTTTCTATTCTACCCTTCACTTTTCTTCTTTTCTTATGAGTTTTCTACTTCCTTAGGTTAGGTTTTTTGTTCTAGACTCTTTTTCTTCTCCTCTTTCTTTTCTATATCATAATGGAACTTACTCCAGAAGAGGAAGCATTTGTTCGTAAGAATGTTCCCCCCAAATCTGCATTTTGGTTTTGGGGTATCCCTTTTTCTGATGAAGAAAAGAAAAAGGATCTGTTAAAGGCCCCTTCCGGGGGTTTGAAGGTTCCAAAAAGGTCTCAACCTAATCTTCCTTTCACTTGTAGACGTAAAGGCATTCGCATAGGTTCAGATTACAGTAAAATGAGTTCATCAGAAATTTTAGCTGATAGGACTCTTGAACAAACTTCTTCTGTCAAACCTGGGTTTACACATTCTTTGAATAATTTTCGCTCTTCTAGGAATAAGAAATCTTCTAGAAATGTGTCTGAACGTCTAAGTCCTTCCCCAACCACTAGTATCAATTCTCCACTTATTGTCAACCCGGACCCTTTAGAACCCGCCTATGAAGTTCATTTTGAGCCCTGCTCGAAATGTATGGATGACTTTCACTATTACGCCCAGATTGGACAATATGAGCGAAATGGTGAGATCCTCGAGTCATGTCATCACAATTCGGTCCGAAAGGCCATTCCTGCGACGACTAGGGTTTCTCAGTCATCATTGCCGGATGCCGAGGCCATAATGCCGACTTCCTTTTGCATTAATCTGGCGCCAACCATTCCTTCAACCCTTCATCTTTCAACTACACCTCCAGGTATCCTCTACTAATTTATTCTTTTTATTTTGTCATAGGTTGTTATGGAAACTCCATCAGTGGAAATGGTTGACGAGTCTCAATCGGCAGGATCCCAACCTGACAACCCGTCTCCCTCTCTAGTCACCAAATTTCCTTGGGTGACCTACGAAGTACTTCGTACTTCCTCCTTCTTATCCCCGGGGAATATAGCAGCACTCCCCATAGGCAATCAGGACGGGTTCTCTATCCGTCCTCCTGCCCCGAACGAGCCTATTTGCTCATGTGCCGGGGAAGATGAGCCTAGCTATTTCTTCTTTTGCAAAGATGTGGTTACACGTCTAGGAATCCGATTTCCTCTATCGGATTTCGAAATGGAGCTTTTAAATTATCTTCACTTGGCTCCTTCCCAATTACACCCTAATAGTTGGGCTTTTGTAAAATCCTTCGAGGATCTGTGTATTGAATTACATATTCCTTGCATGGTTCCTCTTTTCTTCTACTTTTTTAATGTTCAAGCCGACCGTACTGGCCGAGAGCCTGCAACTCGGAAAGGGTGGACTTCTCTTCGAAGCCGCCCTGACCGTCGCCTTTTTCCTATATTTACTGATTCTTTTAAAAACTTCAAAAATAACTTTTTCAAGGTTGCAGCCGAACCGGCAAACAACCGTTTTTCCTTCGGGGTCCAGAATCACCTGGTGTTGAGTGGAAATTTTCGCTCTACTGGACCCAGGAACACCATATTAATCCTCCTGCATCTTATCGGGTTGACGAGTCCAGTCTTTCCGACGTAGAAGCATCGATACTTATTCAAATTAATATGTATCGGGAAGCTCAAGGTTTTATTAACTTTACAAAAAGTTCATACTTTACCTCTTTTCTGGCTATTAATTTTTATTTTCTTTGCAGCCGCCGAGATGGAAAATTCTGCTCCGATTCCGAGGCCCAACCATCTGCTAGCCCTTCATTCGCGAAAGAAACGAAAGGTTGCAGGGGGAAAAGGAAAAGGGAAAGTCGACTCTCTTATCCCGGCCCTGGCTTCTGCCGATCTTGTTCCGGCGGTGACTTTAGAAGTTCTTGTCCCAACTTCTTCGCCTGCACCCGAGATGCCAGTTATCGACCTTGATCCATCCGTAGGGGATGTGATCCCGGAAGTTCCGACTGCTGAGTTATCGGAGCCTCGGATTGTTGATACGTCAACTCCAGTGTCCGAGCCTTCTGAGGAGCATCTTCAATTGGCACCTCGAACTCTTTGGGAGAGGGGTGTCACTCAAGACTTCTTTAAAGTTGCTCGGGCGCCGAGGAGATATTCTGAACTGGTGCCCTCCTCTGCGGCCGAGATGGAAGAGTTGAGTATGATCAAGCTGGTAACTTTGAAGGGTGGCACCTCGATTGAAAGCTTGTTTACTTTGAACAGGAAAGCTTGCAGGGTGGTTGCCGATCTTGAAGCGTCTCGAGATGAGAATTGGCAACTTCAGAAGGAACTAGACATAGCTCGAGAGAATGCGGTGGCGTTGGAAGTATCGGCCAAGGAACTAAAGACTGTTTGTGCTGATCTGGAGGCCTCCCGTGCCGAGGCAAAGGAAGCGCGAGAGTCGGTGGTAAAAATGGCCTCCGAGCTTGAGGCTTCCCAAGCTGAGCTTGGGGTATCCAAGATTGAAGTAGAATCCTCTCGGGCCGAGGTGGCAAAATTGGAGCTTGAATTGTCTACCGCTCGGTGCAAGGTCCAGGATGCTCTCGACTGCTGCAAGAAATTAATTGCTCTTGATGATAAGAAAACAAAATACTTGGATGAAACGACCAATGAACTCATTTTCGTGCGGTCGCAAGTGGCCCGATCTACAGAAGCTTCTTTTAATAATGCCCTAGACCAGATTCATTTTTTGAACCCCGGAATTGAGCTAAACACCTCAGGTATGCATTTCAAGTCTTATGTCGGTGGAGATAAGCTGTTAACTATCTCAGATAGTGAAGAAGATGAGCCAAGCATGACGGACCTACCTGAAGGAGATCAATCTCGGGAAGATAATTAAAGGGCCGGGATGCCGATTTTATCTGTAATATCTGATAGCTCGGAACAATATTATTTCTATTTCTGAATATTTCGAACAATTTCTATTTTTAATGCATTTCACTCATATCTGCTTTGTTTTCTCCGACTTGTATGTTCGAATATTAATTTGGCTCCAACGGCCAAGTGCCATTTTACCCGAATCACTAATCGGGATTTGAATGTCGTATTTGGAATCATATTCCAGTCCTAGCAACTGTTAATGTATTTCGTAACATTAATCAATAGATGTAATTCTTTCGATCTAACCGATCATTCATCCATGATTAAATGATTACGTCGGCTTGATCAAGGCCGAGCTAATACATAATAGCGACTAGGCCCACATAACTTGTGCACAATGTATATATAATTTCCTTATAACAAGGATTTTTATTAATATTCTTCGAAGATTACATAAATTTCATGATCTCAATGAAAGATTTGCACAGGCATTACATTCCTGTCTTACATAATCAATTAATGAGAAACACATGAAAGCGTAATTCATGATCTCCATGAAAGATTTGCCCGGATCTCGGTTTACCAAATCGATTAAGGAGAAACACATGAACACACTAAACCATGATTCCCATGAAAGATTCAAAATCAATTAAGGGAAAACACATGGTTGGAAAACTTCAATCCATGATCTCGATGAAAGATTCGACATCAATTAAAGGGAAACACATGGAGAAAATCATCAATCCATGATCCCGATGAAAGATTCAACATCAATTAAAGGGAAACACATGGATTCTATCACGGCTCCAAGCTTTTAACTGTAATACATCTTTAACTTGTCGGCATTCCATGTACGCTTGACATGTTTACCTTCAAGAGTTTCTAGCGTGTATGCTCCTTGATCCATATTTTGAGTGACTCGGTACGGTCCTTCCCAATTGGCTGCTAATTTCCCATCTCAGACATTCTTGTTGCCAATATCTGCTCGCCGTAGCATGAGATCACCCTTTTTGAAGGACCTCGGCTTAACCTTTTTGTTAAACTTCCAGGCCAATATCTGCTTCATATACAAGTTTCGGCGATGCGCCGTGTTGCGGACTTCCTCTATCAAATCCAACTTGGCGGCCAATGCTACATTATTGTCTTCCCCCGCCTGAGACATACATTGCCTTCTCCATGATGATTGGCCGATTTCAACAAGTATCATGGCTTTGCAACCGTACGTCATTCTGAACGGAGTCTCTCGAGTGGCTGTTTGGGTTGTGGTTCTATAGGCCCATAAAACATAATAAAGCTGTTCAACCCAGTTCGGACCGGCTTCTTGCATTCATTTTTTCAATCCATCCAGGATAACTTTGTTTGCTGCTTCTGCTTGGCTGTTAGACTGTGGATGTTCCATTGATGAGAAGTGATGTTTGATATGAAATCCGATCATCATTTCCCGGAAATTCTTGTCAGTGAGTTGTGTCCCATTATCGGTAACGATTTCTATTGGAATTCCAAATCTTGCTATTATGCTACGCTCAAAGAATTTTCGAACCCGAGCCGAGGTGATAGTGGCTAAGGGCTCGGCCTCAATCCATTTGGTAAAGTAATCAACGGCTACTATCAACCATTTCATTTGACCTTCCGTCGCTTTATACGGTCCTAACAAATCCATTCCCCATTTATAGAAAGGCCATGGTGCCGTGATTGAAATTAACTCGGATGGAGGAGTCCATAATATCTTTGCATGCTTCTAACAAATGTCGCATTTCTTTACATGCTCCGTTGCGTCAGCCTTCATTGTCGGCCAAAAGTATCCGGCACGAAGAGCTTTTAATGCTAGAGCCCTCGCACCCATATGCTGGCCGTTAATACCCTCGTGTATTTTTGTAAGTACATACTCGGCTTGGTCCGAGCTCAAGCATAGCAGCATTGGGGTGTGGAGGCCTCGACGGTATAATTCGCCATCGACGATTGTGTACATAGAAGCATCTCAGATTAATTTTTTCGCTTCTATCCCTTCATCCGGTATTATCCCTTGTTCTAGATAATTGGTGATAGGCCTCCTCCAGTCTTCGGGCTACCAAGATTACCATGATGCATGCAGGTTGGGCGAGTTCCTGTTGAATGACTGTTCTGTGGTTACCCGTCCCTTTTGTACTTGCCAGTTTTGACAATATGTCGGCTTGGGCATTCTCTTCCCTCGGGATGTGGGCGACGATGACTTCATCAAATTCTGCTATTATCTCCTTTACTTTAGCAAGATACTTAGCTAATAAAGGTCCCTTGGTTTGATACCTCCCTTCAATCTGTGCTGAAACAAGTTGAGAATCAGTGAAAACTTTTACTCTCAATGCTCCCTGTTCTTTAACCTGTTTTAACCCGGCAATCAATGCTTCATATTCCGCTTGATTATTAGATGTCGAAAAATTAAGCTGCAGCGAGTGTTCAAGTGATACGCCTGATATGCTGTTAGCATATAGAGTTTTTAGGATAGTTTTATTAGGAAAATAGGAAGAATATAGTGAATAAATGTGAGAATAAGTGTAGAATTCATTACTTTTATGTTTATCATTGATTCTATGCTATTTTGATGTTTAGAGTCAAGAAAAGCAAGAAAAGAAGCAAAAGAAAGAGTCAACTGAGGCTGGGACTTCACGCTAACCGCGCCAGGGCCACGCCATTCACGCCAGAAGCACTGGAGTCTCGCGCCAAACTCGCGCCAGAAGTACTGGAGGCTCGCGCCAGTCGCGTGAACGCTACAGGATTTCAGAATTAGCTTAAGATAACATAAGAATGATGGGTTTTTAGGGTTTTATAACCTAGGTATAAATAGAACCTAGGTAGGACACATTAGGTATCAATGAGACACTGAAAAACAGGGAAAAGAAGGCAAGACCAAAGAAAGAAGATTCAAGGCCAAGAAGAAGCAAGAAGAACAAGAAGGAGGCAAGATTGAGGGGTTTGTGACTCTGAATACCTTAGCTTCTTC
>CM023954.1:24456295-24514546 GCA_013407115.1 Glycine latifolia
TTTAGGGCTATAATTCACAATAGGAATATTGGGGTTTTAGTTTCTGAACGCAATACAGTGACAGTTGCGATATTACCTAGGGATAAGGATAAAGGACTGCAGATTTTGTTATGCTAGCTTAATGCTTAATCTAAAGGGAATTACTAAGGAATTAGGATTCTTAACTTAGGTTAAAGGGTTAAATGACCGAGGAATCAGGGTTTAACTATATTAGAAAAGCATAAATCTAAATAATTACATTAAATAGAGTTAAATTATCAATTCAATTACATAGAGTGAACTGCGGTGATTGTGCTTTGCCATAATTATTCTTTAGTCTTGATCAACATTTAAATTACATTGTTTTTGATATTCTGTTATTTACAATAATTAAATTCAAACTACAATCCAACTCTTTCAACAATTTCATTCCTTTTCCAATATTAAGAATCATAAATTACAATTGACATTAGTGCCTCAATCCTCGTGGAGATGATACTTTCTTATCACTTTATTACTTGGAATGATCAGTGCACTTGCCGTGTCACAACAACGCCCTCAGGATTTTCAACAATAATTCTGGCTCCACTTCCTTTGGAATTGGATGAGCCATTCACATATAATTTCCACACTGGATTTTCCTGCTGAGTAGAAGATGTCGGGGTTAACTCGACAATGAAGTCGGCTAAAGCTTGAGACTTGAAGGCGTGCCGAGCTTCATACTTGATGTCAAACTCGAACAACTGGATGGCCCAATTCATCATTCTTTCGGCCAAATCCGGCTTGTGTAATACTTGTCGGATGGGTTGATTTTTTCTAACGATGATGGTATGGCTTTGGAAATAAGGACGGAGCCTTTTTGCCGTTGTGAGTAGAGCGAAAGCCACTTTTTCGAGCTTCTAGTATCGCAACTCTGAATTCTTGAGGGCTCGGCTCACAAAATAAATTGGTGACTGAGACTTGCCCTCCTCTCTGACTAATACAACGTTTATGGCTTCCTCCCCGACTGCGAGGTACAAGACAAGTGTTTCTCCGGGATCTGGTTTCGAAAGTACTGGGGGCGAGGCCAGACACCTTTTGATCTCCTAAAAAGCTTCTTCACACGCCGGGTTCCATCCTACATTAGCCTCATTTTTCAATAATTTGAAGAAGGTAAGGGCCTTCTTTGCGGATTTCGGGAGAAACCGCGTTAAGGCAGCCATTCTTCCCATTAGCTGTTGAACTTCTCGCTTGTTAGCTGGAAATTGCATGTTGAGGACCGCCTTGCATTTGTCTGGGTTTGCTTCTATTCCCCGGTGAGTTAGCATGAATCCTAAAAACTTCCCGGCTTTAACTCCGAAGGCACACTTCAACGAATTTAAACGTATGCTGTGCTTCCTTAGTTTGTGGAAAGTTTCTTCTAGATCCCGGATATGACTTCCATCGACTGCTGTCTTTGTGATCATGTCATCAATGTAGACCTCGATATTGCGCTCGATTTGATCAGCAAAAACTTTGTTCATCATCCTTTGATAAGTCACTCCTGCATTTTTTAATCCAAATGGCATGACATCATAACAGTAATTCGCTTCGACACCTCAGAATGCTGTTTTCTCCTGATCATCCGGGTACATGGGTATCTGATTATATACAGAGTAAGCGTCCATGAATGATAATAATTGGAAGCCAGCGGAATTGTCTACGAGTTGATCGATGTTTGGCATCGGGTATGAGTCCTTGGGACAAACTTTATTCAAATCTGTGTAGTCAACACAAACTCGCCATTTCCCGTTGGACTTTTTCACCATCACAACATTGGAAAACCATGTGGTATACTACATATCTCTAATGAATCCGGCTTCTAACAACTCCTTAATGTGCTTCTCCAAGGCTTGCCTTCTGTCTGGACCGAGCTTTCTGTTCTTCTGTGCTACTGGCTTAGATCCGGGGTACATAGCCAATTTATGGCAACAGAAGGTCGGCTGGATTCCGGGAATCTCAGAAGCCTTCGATGCAAACACATCCTGGTTCTCCCGTAAGCATTGAATTAACTTATCTTTGGTTTTTGGGTCATTTTGTTTGCCTATTTTTGTAGTCTGCTCCGGGAAACTTCCGATCTGAATGTCTTCCAGCTCGTCTACTGGTTCTGGTCTCCATTCTTCGATATCTCGCATATCTAACTCCACCAGGTTGACGGGCTTTCGGGATGAACGTGTCTCAATTTGGTGTTTGTTGGTTTCAAAGAAGTCACTTGAAGAATGGACAAGAGATCAAGCTTGGTTTTGAACTTTCAACATGCCTTGAAGACTTGAAGATTAATTTGTGATTAATTGTAAAAGGAAGAAGCATCTCTGGTGATCCAAGTGCATTGCATTCATATCATTCATTTAGATTTTTAATTAGAGTCATAGAATTCACAAGGCTTTGATAAATTGACTAAGTGTTTGAATTGAAACAAAGTTTTTTGGAAAAATAAAAGTTTCTACTATTTTAATTGATTACCTAAGCATATAATCGATTACTTTGTTCTTAGCTCTTTCTGGAAAACTATTCAAGAACAATGTAATCGATTACGTATCGGATTAATCGATTATTTTACCTTAGTCTACATATAAAACTGCCTTGATAAACATTTTAATCAATTACCAATAAACTGTAATCGATTACAAAGGCCAAATAGAAAACTTCAGTCCACTGCCTTAATCGATTACCAATGTCAGTAATCGATTACATTATAAGCCTCTGCTTAACTATTTCTTATACAATAATCGATTACCAAAATCCGTAATCGATTACATAGTTCATTTGGCTGTTTCTAGTTTTATGAAGCTGTCTGTCTTAATCGATTACAAAATACGGTAATCGATTACACAGTGTATTTCAAGCTACACTCTGAACTTCAAGTTTTTTAAAGCTCACTGTGTTAATCGATTATAAGACGGAAAAATCGATTATTTAGTTCGTTGCCCATACCCAGAATTTTATTGAACAGATTAATCGATTACATATGCTAATGAATCGATTACATAAGTGAAATAATCGATTATTGGGCGCGTTTAATCGATTACTAACAGTTGTAAAAGTTTGTTATAAATAGAACCCTTACTGTACTTCATTTGAAACTTGTCAATTTCGAATTCTGAGCTAACATAAAGCATTCTAAATACTTTCTTGGGGTTTTCTGGGTTCTGGGAGTTCTTGCTTATATTAAAACATCTATGGGTTATTGATTGATTCTTGAAGCAAGAAAGTTCTTTTCAAAGCTTAAGGAATGAGTTGTTCTGAGTTTTGTGTTCATCTTTAAACCTGATTCATTCATTCATATGCATTATCATTCACTGGATCATCAGGTGATTTCTTTCCTTAGCTTTGTGTTTGTAACTCTATTTTGATTTGTATTTGAATTTCTATTGTAATTGGGTTTCTTGCATGTAATCTAGAGATGGGATTTCTCTAGGGGTGTGCTGAGTAGTGTTCTCAGTGGGTTGGTCTCTAAGAACCTAATAGGGTTTTAGGTTTCTGAACTTTATCTAGGGTTGATAAATGGAGACTTTGTAATTACTTGTAAGACTGAAAATTGCAATAGTGGAACTCCATTCTAGTGTTGAGTGGAAGAAAACTGGATGTAGCTTCATAGTGTTTGAAGTGAACCAGTATAAATCTCTTGTGTCTTGTGTTTAAATTCGTGCTTGCTTATTTTCCATATATATATTGATTGTCTTGCCTTGCTTATCAATTTAATCTTGAACAATTGCATACCTTGGGCTGAGCATTTGATTGAATAAGTATTCTTGGTTTCAAAAGTGATAAAGATCCTAAGGGAAACTCTGATTTTGTTAAAGGAAATTTTTAATTTACCAAGCCTAACTAATTCACCCCCCTCTTGGTTAAGTGTGAAGTGTTCCTATATTTTACAGTGTTCTGCCGGGTCTCCTTGCCTTATCCGAGGTGGGGAGGATGGACCGCCTTCAGTTTCCCTGATTGTATTATAATAGCACTGTCTGGATTCCTTTTGATCACCGCATATTGTGATGACTCGGCCGAGGTGACTGATCATCTTCATCTTCTGATGTTTAGTGGACATTAATATGTCCCATTTATGAAGTGTTGGTCTACCCAGGATGATGTTATACAGTGAGGTGAACTCAACAACAGTGAATGTGACCCTTTCTGACTTAAAACCCTCCTTTGTTCCCAATGTGAGTTGAAGATCAATAGAGCCTTTAAGACCAGTGCCTCCACCATTAAAACCGATTAACATGGTTTTGCATGGTTTCAAGTCATCTTTTCTCAGGTTCATCTTTTTGAATGCACTCAAGTTGATGATATCGGCCGAGCTGCCATTATCAACGAATATTCTTTTAACTCGAAAGTTTGCTACGGTCCCTGTTATGACGAGACCGTCCTCGTGGCCAGGTACCACCCCTCTCATGTCTTCTTCGGTAAAATAAATTAGGGGGGGTGTGACTTTCTTACTACTTTCTTTGAATCTCGACTAAGCTCTCACCGACATGACTTCTTTGAGATATTTCTTTCGCTGATTAGCGGTATCGCCTCCTCCTCCCATTCCTCCCGAAATGACATTACATTCGAACTCGAGCTCTGGGAAATCATCATCCTTCTTACTCCTCTTCTTGTCTCGATTTTTATTATCCTGTTGGCTTCTTCTTTTGCCTTGCTGCCCTTGGGTCCGGATGACATACTGTCGTAGTTTTCCTTCACGAATGAACTTTTCTATTGCATTACGGAGCTCCCAACATTGGTCAGTCGTATGACCTGGTCCATTGTGAAAATCCCAGTATCGGGAAAAGTCTAATCCTTCCTTTTTCAATATTGGACGAGGACGATCTACTTTCCTCATTTATGTAAAAGCAACTTACTTCCAAATCTGAGCTCGAGAAGTAGTCAATGGAGCATATTTGTCAAATTTCCCTTCATACTTTCTAAACCTGAAGCCGGGGTCAAAAGCATTTCGTGGAGGTCGGCCAGTGTAGAAGTTCACAGGATGGCGATTGTTTGATGCATTTTCCTGACGTCGGTTCCTCGGCGACGAGGTTTTTCTATTCTTCTTTGGAGCCAAGTTGGCGATTTCCATTTGCTCCAGTTTTAGATACTTCTTGGACCGCATCCTGAATTCCATTAAAGATTTCACGAGGTCTTTGTAAATTGATTTGGCAAGGCGAGATGATCCGTTGAGCCTGGCTGAGATGAGATGCTCGTGTACCTTCTCTTCCAAATCTTGTACTTGTAAGGCAGCTTCCTTGAACCGATCCAGATAACTTTGCAAAGTTTCTCCGGGCTGCTGGTGTATTTTACCCAGAGCGAACTCGGACTTGGGCTGCTTTTTACTTGTCGTAAAATTTAACAAAAACTTCTGTCCAAAATCTTCAAAATTTTGGATAGAACGTGGCGGCAATGTGTGAAACCAGGTTTGGACGGCTCCAGTTAAAGTGGTAACAAAAATTCGCGAGATTATCGGCTCGTCTATGCCACGAACGCACATTTGCATGTCGAACTCGTCAATGCGCACCTGAGGATCCTGGCTCCCATCATATTTGGATAGGAATGATCCATCAAAATCTTCCAAGAATTGAGCATCTACTATCTTATCGATGAATGGGCTATTATTTTACTGACCTCGACGATATTTCCTCCGGTACGTGTTATCTTCTGGTCCAGGCCGAGGTATGATTTCTCCTACTGGTCTTTCGACAATGGTACGTTCTGGGATTATGGTCGAGGGGATGTGGGGTCCCTCATTACGTGACTGGGAATGAGATATTCTGCCTTGCTTGGATTGACTGATCGGCCCCCTATTGTCAGTCTCGGCAGTGAGAGCCGAGGTCTCTGGCCCGTGTCTTCTTGTTGTTGCATCTGGATTCTCAATGTTACGAATCCGATGTTTTATGTGTTGGAGGCGATGATTTTCCTCCTGTATGCGTTTGGCACTGTGTTCGTCCAACTGTGTTATCAAATTCTGGACATCTTCATGTTGTTGAAGCTCATAACGTTTCTCCAAATTCTCCATTCGAGACAGAAGTGAATTCAGAGCATTCTGGATGAAACGCTGCGTGATATCTGGTTCTGCCTCGACAGCTGATGGCGGGTTGGCGGCCATGCGTGATGCCGATACAGCTGGAGATGAGGCGGTGTGAGAAACTGCATCTTCTGCTACCACGTTTTCCTGATTCGTATATCTTGGTGGTTCATCACGTCCTGCAATTTGGTGGCTTCTTGTGTTAACCATCGTGATTTGATGGGAATCGAAATTTATCGTTCCCACAGACGGCGCCACTGTTCTACTCAAAGAGAATAGAAATGTCCAACAAGAATGTTGGGTAATTGATGTAGGATCAAACTCTCCCTTTCTAAAGATGCCTGTGGAGATGAAGCACCTCCAGGAAGAATATCACAGCAAAGGGGAAACACAACACGAGTGGCGTGCAGTGTGTGCTATGTGAAAGGAAAAGAGAGAGTCAGAATTGTGTATACCTTTCTCCATAGAGAATACTCTATTTATAGGATACTGACCTGGACCCTGGTGGAGTGGTGGTTGAAGCCCATTATCTTTACTTAAGATATTCGAATTATCTAAATAAATGACCAGCAGCGGTTGTGATTATATCTTCTGTTATATCTTCTATCTTTTGATGGTTGAGAAGTTTGAACATTTGAATTCTATAAATGGGCCTATCTTTTATCCGTAACACTTAGTATGTGTGAAATAATCTAAGATAAAACTTAGTTTGAGACGAAGTGAGTGGCACATAATCCTTCCGCTTTTAAATAAGTTTCATGTTAATTTTTTAATATAATATTAGTTTTTTTCCACTAACACTACCAGAAATTCACGAATCAGCCATCGAAAGTTGTGGCAAATTTTTTCTAATGTAATATTGATATTAAGATTAATTTTATAAAATTATTAATCTCTTATAAATTTACTTATTATCTTTTTTTACCAATATAAAATAATTTAGAATGACAATTATTTTAAATGGAGAGAGTATATGATTAAATTTTTAACATTTTCACATAATTAAAATAAATAAAATATTATGTTTTTAAAACTCTTAATTTAATGCTTCAAGAAAATATATTAACAAATTTCATATTTAATACCTAAAATATAATAAATATTTGCATGTTTGGATATCAAATTGTAATAGGAGGATCTCCTGGAGTTTCTAATGAGCTGTAGGATGTAAATTCTAAATCTCATACTTAAAATTTATTAAATTAAATTTCAAAAAATAAAATATCATTATTAGTTTTTTTTACAAAATATCATTTATTAAGAACTAGATTGATGGAGTTGTTTACAAAACTTAAACTAGACAACTTAATCCTATCACAGCTATCACCCCACCAAGTTTTTGAATGCGTCAATCAGTAACATATCAACACTATATTATAAAATATTACTCGTGGCTTCTTGTGCCATTGTTCCCATGCCTGTATTATTCGCGAAGTAAAACCATCAACATCCAAGTGGCATGCTATGATTGCAGCAGGATTTTTCGCCATAAATTATGGAAGAGAACATATCTTTGTAAAATTACATTATACAAAAGTTTTATATAATGACAAGAGAAATAAAAAGGGAAGAATGATCAGTAACATATAAGACAGATGACGTGAGAGAAAAGGATAGAGAAAAAAGAATGTAGCAAAAATTGTTATAAAAATATATTATTAATTAATATATTGTTTTTGGTAAATTTATCTGATAAATATAACTCAATACATAATTATTAAACTAATAAATCAGTTAGTAGAAATTAGGTTTATATTTCATAAGAACATGAGTTCAAATCATGTTTTTGCTGTCAGAATTTTATTCGTAAACAATTTATAGATACTTTTTTAAACCTTAAAAATGTTTTTACTATGTTGTTGTGCTTTCAAGACTTAACTTCAACTATGAAAAAAAACATAATTATTGAATCATTTTACTTTTACTACTATATTTATATTTTAAATAATTTTATACTAAGAATTTAATTTTGATATATTATCAGTATAATAATTTTAAATTTTTTTAGACCATCATGTTTTATATATATAAAAGACTGACCTAAAGATAAAATAACTAAAATCATTACTTTAGGCCACCAAAAAAATTAGGTATATGTTCTATCACAAATTAGCTAAAATATCATTCTCATTCTCATTTATATTATTTGTGCTTATCTGATTATTCTTTCATTTATTCTCATTTGATTAAGTATGTATACTAATTTTTTCTCTCAATATTTCTTGTGTTGCTTCTGACATATGACTTGATTTTGCTACTTCTTTTCTGATTCACATGTAAGATATTACACATTATTTTAATAATTCTTCTATCCATTTGGCTAAACCAATTGAATCCTTTATGCTTTTTTTTGCTTTTTGAAATACGATTATAATTTTTATAATTTTTTAATAATTCAGTTATGGTATTATTTTGTATAATTTCTTGAAATTATAAAATATTTTTGTTTTAATTTATTAATTTCAGAGTTCAGAGAACATTGCGATGAAGTATCTCAATTCAAAGAAGTATATAAAACAATCCATTTGCAAGTTGGCCATCAAGTTTTATTATTCTAACATTTTTCATAATCTTGATTTATAATTTTTATTTATTTTTTACACATTAGTTGCTTTATTTCAAAATGTCAACTCGAAAAATTGAATTTGGTTATTCAAAATTTATAAAAAAGAATTGATACTTTAATTGAATCACAAAAAGTGACTCTAAATAGATTTATCATAACAAATAAAAATAAATTTGAAAATATAGGTAATTGCTTGTTGAATGAACAAGTTAACAATGTAGAAATTAATGAAATGAAAATAAAGAAGAAGTATTAGTAAATGAACAAGTTAACAATGTAGTAATTGATGAAAATGAAGATAGCAAAGAAGTATTATTAGTTAATAAACAACATTATATTGATTTCCAAACTCAAAATGAAAAAGAAGAAATTAATAAACTAAAAGAAACAACTATTAAAAATATATATGATCCAAATCAACAAACAAATATTAGTACACGTTTGAGAGATTTATTAGTAGAAAAAGATCCTATTAAAATTACTAATATAGTTTTTCTAAGGATGAATTCTCAAGATACTTTTCTTCCTCATTTTACATTCAGAAATTGTCTAATGGTGAATAATGTGAAAAAATATGGTTAATTTATTCTCAAGATTTGGATAAAGTCTTTTGTTTTTGTTGCAAATTGTTTAATCTTGTTCCTAGTACAACTAAATTAGCTAATGAAGGAAGTAGAGATTGGAGAAATATTAGTCATAAGTTGAGGAATTATGAGATAAATAATGAGCATATTGCTAATATGAGTTTATGGATTGACTTAGAAACAAGGTTACTAAAAAATAAAACAATTGACAACTATGTTCAAGAACAAATAAATAGATATAGGGAACATTGGAGAAATGTTTTATTTAGAATTATCGCGGTTATTAAAACTCTTGCAAAAAATAACTTAGCATTTCGTGGAACAGATGAAAGAACTTACGAAGAAAGTAATGAAAACTTTTTAAGTACAATTGAAATTATTGCAGAATCTGATCCTATAATACAAGAACATATTTGTCGAATTAAAGATAATAAAATTCATAACCATTACCTTGGACATAGGATACAAGATGAATTGATAAATTTGTTAGCAAGTGAAATTAAAACAAATATTATAAAAAAATGTTAAGAATGCAAAATATTTTTAAATCATACTTGATTGTACTTTTGATGCAAGTCATCAAGAAAAAATGTGTTTTCTATTACGGTGTGTAGATATTTTTTCAACTCAAATACAAGTTTTTGAATATTTTTTAGAATTTTTAGAAGTAGATGATACAACTCAAAAAGTCCTTTTTGATGCCATTATGAATGAAATAAATAATATTGGATTTGATATTAGCAACTTTAGAGGACAATGTTATGATAATGGATCAAATATGAAAGGAAAACATCAAGGTGTGCAAAAAAGAATTTTAGACATTAATCCTCGATCATTTTACACACCATGTGGTTGTTATAGTCTAAATTTGGTACTTTGTGATATGACTAACTCTTGTCCTAAAGCTACATCTTTTTTTGAAGTACTACAACGCATATATATTGTATTTTCTTCTTCAACAAAAAGTTGAAAAATTCTACAAGATCATATTCCTAGCCTAACTCTCAAACCATTGTCACAAACACGATGAGAAAGTCGTATTGAAAGTATAAAAGCTTTAAGATTTTAAACTTTACAAATAAGATGTGCTTTATTAAAATTAGATGAAATTAATGATGATCTTAAAATAAAAAATGAAGCTAATTGTCTAGCAACTTATGAACTTGAATTTGAGTTTTTGTTAAGTATAACTAACTATTTGGTATGAAATATTATTTGCTATAAATTTTATTAGTAAAAAGTTATAATCAAAAGATATGAATATGGATGTTAATATAGAACAATTGAAAGGTCTTATTTCTTTTTTTGAAAAGTATAGAGAAGATGACTTTGAAAATGCTATAATTTTTGTCAAAGAAATTACTACTAAAATAGATATAGAACCTAAGTTTTGTGAAAAAATGTGTTATTCATAGAAAAAATAATTTGATGACAATATTGATAATGAAGTTGTAAAATCGCGAATCATTTATAATTGATTACTTTTTATATATAATAGATAAAACAATTACCGCATTAAGAAATAGATTTGAACAATTTAAAATATATGAAAATATTTTTGGTTTTCATTTAGCATTAAGAAATTGAAGTTCATTGAAACATAATAATCACATAGATATTGATGAATTAGATTTATTTGCAGAACTCAAAATTGTAAGAGAAATTATACAAGTAGTAAATGATACACACATTGACGTTCTTAATTATATAAAAAGAATTGATTCTTTTTGGAATGTTTTGATTGCTTATAGAATAATGTTAACAATTGTGATAAGTATTGTTTTGACAGAAAGAAAATTTTCAAAATTAAAATTAATTAAATCTTATTTAAGATCAACAATATATCAAGAAATATTGAATGAAATAGCTTTAACATCAATTTAAAAAAATGTTAAAGGAAATCGATTATAATAAATTAATAAATAACTTTGCATCCTTGAAAGCTCAAAAAATAAATTTTCAATAAAAATAAAATATTTTATAAAAATATTAATTTTGATTCAAAAAAATTATTAGACTAAAAAATGCATCATTTTAAATTTTGATTTAGGCCTCTAAATACGTTGGACTGACCATATATATATATATATATATACATATATATATATATATATTATCTATTTAATTTTGTCAATGATTTTGTAACTTTGTGATGATTAATTTTTGTTAGAGAATCTTATTTAACATTTTAATGAAGTTTCCCATCCTAAATATTTGTGATCCATATTTTCGAACTTCAACAACGAAAAATAAAATTTTCATTAGCCGGTGTTTGAATATAGTCATGGTTGTATACATTTATTTCTTCACCTAATCACTTCCAATTTGCTAATAATCATTGCTTTGTAATTTGTTAAAAATATGTATTCCAAATTATTTTTTTTTAAAAATATTAACAAAATGTACCAGCCGAGTTTGCTATTGAGTTCATAAGTGGAAACAAATTGGAAAGATAGAAAATAATAGAGGATGAAGATAAAAGAAAGTTTATTCGTAGTATTAGTAGTAGAAGAAGAAATTTTGTGTGGCCAATAAACTAAAGAATAAGAGTCGAATACAAATTTATTTTATAAGTCGAAATCCTTTGAAGTTACGAGTTAAAATCTTTTGCTTTTGATAGATTGTGGATTCCATGGTTTCTTATTAGATTATGTTACTGCTACTTGTTATATTTCATGTTTTTGTAAATCTATTTCGAACTTACATTTATGACTATAATTTGGGATTGATGTTGCGAATTATCTAATTCTCTCTTCTTCTTTTTTTCTTTTTGAAATATTAACCTAATATATATTTTGTATTTGAAAGAAGTTTTATATTTTATGTTGTCACAAATTTTTCCTTTCACTTCTTTAAAATTTTCTTAATTTATATTATGTTGTTATCAACACTACTACACGTGATTTTTAGTAACATTTTTTTGTCCAACACTTAGTAAAAATGTTACTAAAAACTTTTGGCAATAGTTAAAAAATATTATCAAATATCAATAAAATGTTATTATTATGTTTTTGCGACATTTTATCAAATATTGTGTATAGCCTATATTGTTAAAGGTTTTAGCAACATGGGATATACACAAGATTTAATAAAATGTTGTGAAAATATATTAGTATCATTTATTCATATTTGACAATATTTTTTAAATGTTATCAAAAGTTTTAGCAACATTTTTGCTAAGTGTTAGGCAAAAAACTGTTTCTAGATGTCACATGTGTAGTAGTGAAATAACAATAATCACACTAGAAGAGGATTGAATAGTATATTAATCAAAGATAATGAGTTTTAAAATGTTTATCACATGTTTAGACAGGAAAGTTTTTCAAGCAAACACATGGTTTGAAAAGAAATGTATATATAAGGTTCTAAAACACATATTTAAAGAAACACAATTTTAAAATGTATATATATATTAAGTCATCCACTGAAAAGAAACGAGTTATGATAAAAACAAGTTTAATTGTCCAGTAACTATGTAAAACAAGGTTCTAAACTAGTTTTTCAAGCAAACACTTGGTTTGAAAAGAATGACAAAAAGCGCTAAGATAATGCTTAATAAATCCGTTAAGAAGAGATGTAGAAACACTTGATTTATACTAGTTTACTCAAACACAGCTATGTCCAGTTCTCCTTTAAAAAAGTAAAGGGTTCCACTAATTAAAACTTAATTACGAAATAAGTATTCTGTCTTGCCACTTCTGGCTATACAAGTATTCTTCTAGCCACTTCTTGTACTATCTTAGACTCCCTCTGAATCTAAGAAAAATTCAAGCATTAATTAACACTAAGCCATTCTTGGTTTTCACAAACAGTAGTTTGAATGAATACAAGTATTCATGAGTGGATAAGCAATAAAGCACAAATAAAGATATGCAAGAAGTGGTTGCGAAAAGCGGTCTAAACTACCTATTGTGCTTGGTATGTTGTTTTCACACCAAAAAAATCATTAGAGTCCCCATCATGAAGGAGAGCATGCTAGAGATTTGGAACCCAATGGAAAGAGTCTCAATCATGGAGGTAGGAAACAGAGTGTTTGTCTTTCAATTTTATCACTATAAAGATATGCAAAGGGTGATGAAAGGTAAACTTGGATGTTCGACAAACATCTATTGATCCTTATCATCATAAAAAATGGTGAGATACCAAATGAAGTGTCCTTAACAAAGTACCATTCTAGGTCCAAGTGCACAACATCCCCCCTGGATTCTCAACGATTGCTAAAGGTCAGAACCTTGTAAATTTCTTGGGAGAATTCTTGGAGTATGATGATAAACACAACTTGAGTCCTTGGATGAACCACATAAGGATAAGGGTATTCGTTGATGCCAATAAAGCTCTTAAGCGTATGAAGAAGATCAGAAAGGAAGGAGGAAATGCATCAATAGTCAACTTCAGATACGAAAGGTTGGGTATTTTTTGCTACTACTGCGGCTTCTTAGGGAACTCTAAAGATTTTAATTTGCGGGAAGCTTTTCAAAGTCAAAATTGAAGATGGTCATTGTGCATGAGGGCCAAAGACTCGAGTAGATGTGCATACTTAAAGAAGTGGTGGAAGGTCCAGGTATCTCAGGGAAGGCAATCATTTAGCACACATGGGATCCCATGATTAGGGATTTTCAATTCAATGTCAATTAATGCAAATTGAAAAACAATAAATCAGGATGTAATCTATTGAAGGAAAAAACGGAGATGATATTTTAATAGCAACATTCAAATCTCCAAATATCTTGCTTTCCCAAACTACTAGTAGTGCATTAATTATGATTAATAAGAATTCCAAAAACAGATGAGATTATGGAGGAGGATATGTAAAATGATTTAATTGTAGGGGACAAGAAGCGGGAGAAACTTATTGCGATGGCAACAACCAACGAGATCACCAATCAGAAAGATCCAACAATGATTAGGGGGTTTCAATTCAATATCAATTAATGCAAATATGAAAACAACAAATCAAGATGTAATCACTATTGAAGGAAAAAAAAGGATGATATTTTAATAGCAACATTCAAATCTCCAAATATCTTGCTTTCCCAAACTGCTAGTGGTGCATTAATTACAATTAATAAGAATTCTAAAACATATGAGATTATAGGGGAGGATATGGAAAATGATTTAACTGTAGGGGACAAAAAGTGGAAGAAACTTAATGTGATGGCAACAACCAACGTGATCACCAATAAGAAAGATCCAACAACCACCTCAGTTCTAGAATAGAAAATTCAACACCAAAATTCTGATCATTTTTTAATGGCGGGTCCTGGCAGTCAGGCGTGTCAGGAATCATGAGTTTCCTAATTTTGAATTGTTGGGGCCTTGACAATCCGCGTGCAGTGAATTCTATTTGTGTCCTCGACCAATGTCACAAACAAGATGTTATTTTCCTTTTTGAAACTTTAGTTGATGCTAAACACATTGATGAAATAAAAGTAAAGTTGAAATTTGATTATTGCTTTTCTGTTGATTGCATTGGTAGAAGCGGTGGCTTAGCATTGTTGTAGAGAAAACCTTTTGATGGTCACTTAATATTTTTTCCCAAGATTTTATAAGCATGGAAGTCAATTATTTAGATAAATCGACTTAGCGTTCCACATGTTTCTATGGATACCTTGATAGAAATAAAATGAAAGATTCATGAAACCTTCTAATTACACTAGTAATTGACACAACCCTTCCTTGGTGCATCATGGGCGATTTTAATGATCTTTCTCTGGATGATAAAAAGGGACGCATGGATCATCCTCCTTGGTTGATGAGGGGTTTTAGAGAAGTTGTCAATGTTCTAATCTTTTTGACATCATAATTCAGGGATATCTTTTCACTTGGTGGAGAAGCAATGTAAATTCAGATCATGTTAAAGGGAAGTTAGATAGAGCCATGGCAAGGCAAGATTGGCTTGATATTTCCCCTAGTTTCACAAATTCCGTGTTGGAGTATCTAATCACTCACCTATCATTTCATATCTTTTTGGGTGTGATATTAAAAGTAGCAAGATAAGATTCCAGTTTGAAAATTGTTGGCTTGAAGAAAATGATCTTGACTTAGTTGTGATGAATGGTTAACTGTCTAATAATTCCACTAAACTCCTATTTTCGAGCTTCATTTGTGCTCAAATAATCATTTGTCTTGGAGTCGTAGGAGACATCCGCGTTTCAAAGAAGGCATAAAGAAGTCCAAGGACAAGTTGGAGTTTTTAAGGTATAATCTTGAACCTAGCCACTTCCTTGAATTCAAAGAAACTAGGGAGGAATTAAATTGCCTTCTTGTTCAAGAGGAATTTTCTAAGAAACACAGAGCTAAAGTTTTTGGATTAGAGATGGTGATGCCAACACCAAGTTTTTCAATGCTACAACAAATGCTAGGAAAAAAAAGAACTTAATTTCTGAACTCACAAATGATAATGGGGATATTATTTTAAATCAGAGTGATATTTGTCTCCTAGCTCGTGATTATTTTCATATTTGTGTACTGCTTGCAGTCACGAAAACACTAAGAGATGCCAGTATGGAAATTGGAGCTCGCTGGCAGCTTTGGAGTCTAGTTTTAAAAATGCTATAGCTAGAGTTTTAGAAATCCAAATAAGGCATGTGATACCTTTTTAGAAAGCTTAGGAAGTCTAGTTTAACATACTAAAATATGGGAATTTAATAACTTGTATATTATCACAAATTATAGGAAGAACCGAATCATGTATGGTGAGAAATCTATACTAAATTATTTTCAATTTGGTATATAGAGCTCTGCATTTGGACCAAGGCACGTGAACTTAAGAGAGCTCAAAACAACATTACAAGGGGGCTATCAGAGGATAAAGATAGGTAAGGGGATTTTATTATTTAGTTATAGTTTTGGTACCATAGATGGGGATCAGGGAGTCCAACTATGAGGATATCTGTCTGTCCCTGCTGTGTGCTGCTTTTCAAGAAAAACTACATTTTTAACTAATGGGATGCGATGTATTTATGATTGATGTGTGTTTGTTCCTGTTGTGTGCTCACTTTCTAGAAAAACTGTGTTTTTTTTAACTAATGGGATGCGATGAATTTGCTTGTTGATGGATAAAACTGTGACTGATGTTGTTGTTGTTGTAATGATTGGATTTTTGGGAAAAGTCTTAATTACAGAGGAGACTCTGTCCAAAATTTTATAATGTATTCTCCTATTTAATTCTTTATTAAATTTTTAAATGGACATAAAAGTGTGTTTTCTATACTGTAGTCCCCCTCTTTAATTTAGAATTTTCCTAAAATACTAGTCTTGTGGTATGATAAATTGTAAATGTGAATCTCAAGAATATGTATTATGTATAGATGTGAAATATGATTGTTTCTGATGTCGTTGATGATATTGAGATGAGATAATGTTGATGTGGTTGTGATGTTGAAAATGAGATGATATTGATATGTACGATGATGATATTAAGATGATATGATGTTGATGTTGATAATGACATTGATGAAAGATAATGTTGATGTGAACAATGTCATTGTATGATGTGGATACACATAGATAACCATGGGGGGTGCATGGCGGGTTACCCTTGCGATGAAGGATTTGTTCCTAGCCAGGTCATGCATTGATGATGCCCATGGTTGTATAATGTGTACGTCCACCTGGGATGCAATGACCGGTTGGTTACCCTTGCGAGGAAGGATGTGTTCCTAGCCGAGTCATACATTGATGATGCCCATGTTTCATACTTCATTTGCATGGATGGAAATAGAATGAAGGCACGCGCATACCTGTGGGTTTCAGTGGGCTGAGAACGCAGGTACTAAGGGGTCATCGGGTTTGGAATTCCCTAGCGACGCTAGCTGATCACCGAGGGGGAGAGGGCGAAATGGCCAGTGCACGACAAGGTGACCCTGATAGGCGGTGAATCATTTTTCCTGTGAGAGACTATTTCCTGGATATGGTACCACATTGCATAGTGAGAGTGAAATCAGAAGCATGCATCATTCATAACATGATTATTTGATTTATGAAATGAATTGGATGATTGGTGTGTTGATTGTGTATTGGACTGATGAATTTTTGGTAATAATTGTGGTTGTTATTGTTGTTTCCTTTCTAATTAGTGTTATCTAATGCTTGTTGGTTTTGTTAAATAAACTCACCCTTGCAATTTTTGTACCGTGTGGTGGGTACCTGTGATGATCATGACTTTTGTTCGTGGGAGCAGATGATCAGCAATAGGGGATATTGGAGAGAGATTTCTTTTGTTGGAGCCGCCAAGCGAACGTGACAACGTTGGAATTTATTTTGGATAGAGTTGTGTTTTGTTAATAAACTCTTCCTTAGTTAGTCCCTTGATTCTTTTGTTAGACATGTAAATGCTGAGGTGTAAGTACATGTAAAACTAAATTAAGTTTTAAATATGTGAATGATGTGTACTAGTTTAGTATATGCATATATATGTATGTATGTGTGTGTGTGTATATATATATATATATATATATATATATATATATATATATATATTTAATCATTGTAATTGCATCGTGTGTATGATAATTATATTATCACGAAAAATTTACTGCCATTTTATAATTAAATTAATGGAGTTTTCATTAAAAATTGAAATTGCACGAGCTAGAGTTAGTGATATCGTAGCGACAAGGTGGGTCGTTACACCTTTGACAAAAACTTGATTCATTTGGTTCGGTTTCAGGGTGCCACTGATTCTGCAAAGGCTTTTCTCTAGAGGAGCCTTGTGATTTTGGAGGAGGTCATTGATAAGTGCCCTAATTCAGTTAAATTCATATTTCAAATACAGGCACTTATCTTTTGATTTCAATAACTTTGCTTATAAACTTGCCCTAAACCTAGTTAAATTATATTTATTACTTGCATGAATGTAGTTTTTATATTTCGGAAGATTAATCCAATCATATGTTGCATTTTGATAGGTTCGAGAAATTCCGAAGCTTCCGAACACATAAAGCAAGCAAAAATGGATCATAAAGTAAACATGGGAGGTATAACAAGCAAAACAGGCCCAAAATACATCAAGACCCAAAAGCTAATTCTGGAAGGTGCGTTTAACTCGCCCAGGCGAGTGAAACATGCACAAACTACTCGCTTGGGCAAGCTGCTTCTGCAAGTGGGCCTCCAATTTGACAAGTTGCTTCATCAAGTGGGCCTTAACTCACCCAAGCGACCAAACAAAGGCAAAACTGGTCGCCTGGGCGAGTGAACTCGAGCAGTCATCCCCCTATAAATAGCCATGCACCCCCAAGGAAGAAACCCAATTCTTTTCACTTCCATTCTTCCTCCTCAATTGCTTCTTAGCTTGTTTTGAGCCTTAGGCTCTTTAAATATTAGTATTAGGTAGGTTAGGAAAGTGAGAGAAGTGAGATTTAGTGCGGAGACTCTGCCGGAAAGAAGCGATGATGGGGCCCTTCATCAATTCTTCGCTTAAAGAGGCTCTCTCCATGCTTGGTTAGTTTCTCTTAAGGATTGGATGTAATCTTCTTACCTTTAAGTATCTCTTTTAATATTTATTTATGCATAAGTCTTTTCTATTTATTATTGGTAATTTTATTTCGTTCTTAATGCTTGATTCTACTTGATCACTAGTTTCATGAAATTGGATTCTAAGTTTAACTGGGAAGTACTCTTAGAATTTGAACTGAATAATTTTACTCTTTGCGTTACGTTGCTAGGGATAGAGCATAACATTTAAATTGCAAATAGCACTCGATTATGATTGTAATGTTGGGTTATTTACTTCATATGCGAGGGATCGATATTCGGTAAATATCCTTAGAACTCGATTGCGAGGGATCGATTGGAGGTGAATTAATGTGTGCATGAATAATAATAGAGAATTATTTATACATGGTAATATTAATTGGATACTGAGGGTATGAATGATGAAATCCAAATCCTACGCTTTTCTTGAATTAATTAAAATCATTTTATTAGCTTCTGTAATCTTTCGTTATTTCCGTAAATCCATCAAAACTTCGACCATACTCGTTGTACATAACTATTAAACTGTTAATTTTTATTTGGATTAATTGAGTAGCACAAGTCTCTGTGGAGATGAACTTTTATAAATTTTGTAACTTACAATGACAATTGGTACGCTTGCCAAAAGTCTAACAAGTTTCTGGCGCCGTTGCCGGGGACTTGAGTCGCTCGCTCAGTTCTTTCAAATTTAATTTTTCAGTTGAATAAGACTTTTTCTTTGCTTTCGTTATTTTTTATTTTGTATAAATTCTCTTTTGTTTTATTTTATTTTATTTTCCCTAACCTCGGTACTTACGAATTATTGCAAGTTTGTCCTTTTCCCTTTTGAGGTAAATTTCTTGCAGATACATTGTTATTAAATTTAGAAATTACCAAGACCATAAAGGAGAAGAAACAAACAGCCAAAAGCTACCGAGTAAAATCTTCTTCTATTTTGATTCTCTTTCACCAGTAAAGCCACCTGTAATTTGTATTATGGCTGATAAAGGAGGGGGAGAAGAAAATAGACCACCACGAAGGACTCTTGGTGACTATGCGTACCAACAAAGACCAAAGCATTACAACAACATAGTCATTCCTCCTTTCAATAAGAAGGTTGTGGAATTGAAGCCCGCATTGCTCAGTCTTATTTGATCACATCCATTCGCTGGACTAGATTATGAAGATCCATACACTCATTTGTCTACCTTCATGGAGCTGTACAGTACCATGGGAGCTTCTGATGAAGATGTTGAAGCTGTCTACCTCAGATTGGATACTGAGGGTATGAATGATGAAATCCAAATCCTACGCTTTTCTTGAATTAATTAAAATCGTTTTATTAGCTTCCGTAATCTTTCGTTATTTCCGTAAATCCATCAAAACTTCGACCATACTCATTGTACATAACTATTAAACTGTTAAGTTTTATTTGGATTAATTGAGTAGCATAAGTCCCTATGGAGATAAAATTTTATAAATTTTGTAACTTACAACGACAATTGGTACGCTTGCAAAAAGTCTAACAGTCATTGCCACCAAGAAGTTGTAGGCAAAGTGGTGTCGCTGGAAGTCGAGGTGGCCAAGCTGAAGTTTGCCATCTGCATTGTTTGGCAGGTGGAACATGCCAAGGTGAATAGTGTCATTGTGGCCTTGGCTGAGGTGGTCAGGTCTCATCAACATCTATCTGCCAAGGCTAGTGGTGCATTGGCCAAGTTACTGCGCACCAGATTGGATGGTGATGAAATGGCCAATCGTGCTAAGGTGCTATTGTGGGAGAAGAAGGATCTGGATGTCAAGGCAGACAGAGTTACCATTGAGAGGGATGAGCTTGCCAAGAAGGTGGCTACCTTGGAGGCTCAGTTGGATGATGAGAAGGATACCTACAAGGAGCTTGAAGAGGAGTTATCCACCTACATGCGTGAGACGGTGGAGCAACACGAGAAGGGCTTTCTCAAGGCCGTCAAGCAGGCAAGTTTCTTTGCTAAAGACCTTGACTTGGGTCTCTTTGACCCATTCAAGGATGTGAAGGGCGATGTCCTACTTGATGAAGAGGAGTTTGCTTCCACCGAGGAGGGTGCCGATGAAGAGAACGATAATGGGGCCAATGTCTTGGCTGCCGTCTATCTTTGTATTTTTGTTTTGTCAACTTTGGGCCATGGCGGCCATGTAAAGCTATAACAATTATTTTTAATGCAAATATTCTCCTTTCCATTGCCTTCAATCTCCTGTGTTTATTTTTGTATGTTGTTGTCTTTTTTTATAAGTTTCTTATGATTATAAAGGTAGGCCACTTGAATGGTGTCCTTTAATCATAGAAAATGAGACCCAATAGTCTGATTTTTTCCTCTTTGTTCGAGGGTGAGGAATCCCTCTTCGGACCTTGCTTGTTGAAGTTCTAAAGGAGTAGAGTTACCAAGAGTGTGTCTTGGGTTTTGAGTGTCAAGGATGAACCTTGGATGCCTATTCTTGTAAATAGTGGATCTTATGGCCCTGCTTGTCGAGGTTCCAAAGGAGTGAGTGTACCAAGAGCGTGTCTTAGGTTTTGTACACCAGGGGTAGACCTTGGATGCCTGTTCCTGCAAAATAGCTGACCATATGGTTATACTTGACAAGGTTCCATAGAAGTGAATGTACCAACAGCGAGTCTTAGGTTTTGTGTGCCAAGGGTGGACCTTGGACACATGTTTCTGAAAACTTGTACTCCTGTGAGAATAAAGTTTAGAAATAGTAAAGCAAGTTAAGGGTAGACCTTGCGTACCTTGAGTTTTCGCATGGGGAAAACATAGCAATGAGGGGGCTCACCAAGGGTGGACCTTGGGTTTGAGAAGCCTTGGGAGAGCGAGGTTCATAGAATGTTGGCATTGAGTTTTGCAAACCATTGGAGACTGACCAGTGACGCGTCCGTCCTAGATTTTGCTGGAGGTTCACCCTAGGTTTTAAGAACCTTTGAGATTACCAAGAGCTTATCTTGGGTTTTGCTGGAGGTCTACCTAGGGTGCTACCGAAGGTCGACCCTAGGTTTTAATAACCTTTGAGATTACCAGGAGATGGTCTTGGGTTTTGCTGGAGGTCCACCTAGGGTGCTACCGAAGGCCGACCCTAGGTTTTAAGAACCTTAGAAATTACCAGGAGCTGGTCCTGGGTTTTGTTGGAGGTCTACCTAGGGTGCTACTGAAGGCCGATCCTAGGTTTTAAGAACCTTTTAAGGCTACCAGGACGCATCCGCCTGGATTTTGGTGAAGTTCACCAAAGGTGGACCTTGTATTTTAAGAACCCTTGAAGAGTAGTCAGGCGTTGGTCCTAAGTTTTTTCATGTTCCTGCAAGGTTGACACAAGTATATGAAATTGAAAGAGAGATATGTTTTATTAATATGACATTCAAGTACATATTCTCCTTTTTATTCTTCGAATGCGCCTCATTAAAACCTTTTAAGCCAAAACCCTATTTTTTTGTTGGAACAAAATACTCGAGTGGGAAAAAGAGTATCCCATCTGGCCTTTGATATGTTAACTATAGTAGAACTTCAGTTGGGTAACATACCATGTTCTTGGAATTAGTTTACCACCTAGTTCTTGTAGCTTGTAAGCTCTATTGTCCAGGCTAGTGACGATCCTAAATGGGCCATCCCAATTGGGTCCAAGCTTTCCTACGCGGGGATCTTTTCTGGCTTCACCCCGGACACACTAGATTAGGTCGCCTAGCTGGAAGGTTCATGGTTGAACCTTAATGTTGTATTTTCTTGATATATAGAGTTTGGTAGCTTTTTCTCTAATTCTGGCCATGTCTTGGATTTCCTCCATAGGTTCTAGTTCGACCCTCATATTCTCTTCATTTTTTCATTCTTGAAACAGCAACCCCATTGTCGATGGTTCCCTGACTTCAACAGGTATCATGGCATCTATGCCATATGTCAGTCGAAAAGAGGCTTCATGGGTAGTTGTATGAGGTGAGCAATGATAAACCCATATTATACTGGGGAGTTCTTCCTTCCAAAGACCTTTAAACTTTTCAAGTCTAGCATGTAGAGCTCGAAGGATGATTTTGTTTGCTGCCTCCACCTGGCCATTGGTCTGGGGTGTTCGACAAAAGTGATAAGGTGCTTGACACCTAGCCTTGTGAGGAAATCTTCATAGGTCTGTGCTTTGAATTGCGTGCCATTATCAGTGATAATGGTGAAGGGTAGACTATACATGCACATAAGATGTTTCCAAGTGAAGCTTTCTACCTCACTCGTAGTTATCTTTTGTAATGGTTTTTCTTTTATCCACTTGGTGAAGCAATCAATGGAAACCAATAGGAATTTGACCACTTCTAGGGCTTTTAGTAGGGGCCCTAGGATGTCCATCCCCCACATGGCGAAGGGCCAATAGGAAGTTAAAGTGTGGAGATTGTTGGGAGGCTTTCGTGGGACGTCCACAAACTCCTAGAACTTTTTGCACCTTTGAGTGAAATCAAAGGCGTCAGGCCTAAGTGTCGGCCAATAGTACCCTGCTTGTACTATCATGGTGGTGAGGGAACGTTCTTCTGTGTGGAGACCATAGATCCCTTCGTCAAGCTCTATTAGGACGTAGTTTTCTTGCTGGTTGTCCTGACATTTGAGTATAGATGTTGTTAGTCCTCTTTTGAATAATTTGCCATTGAGGAAAACATAGTAACTGGCTTTCCTTTTTAGACGTCGGGCCTCATTTTCATCTGTTGGTAGTGCCCTTTTGATGAGAAAATTTTTGTAAGGGGTCATCTAGTGGGGTTCTTCCTCTTCGCTTGCCATTACCTCTTGGGTGTCTATGGTGGGAGCTTTGAGTGTTTCCTAGATGACAGTTTTGAGGTGTTCGATCTTCTTGGTACTGACTAGCTTGGAGAGCAAGTCCGCCCTAGTGTTGCTCTCTCTTGGTATGTGATTTTCAAAGCACTCAAAACTGTCGATGAGTGTTCTGCAACATGATAATATTGGAGGAGTATGGATTATTTAGTCTGGAACTTATTGGCGACCTGTCCCTGAACAAGCTGTGAGTTAGAGTAGCATCTTAGCCACTTAGCTTCGACTTCTTTTGCGTTTGAAGCCTGCTAGGAGTGCCTCGTACTCGACTTGGTTATTTGAAGCTCTGAAAATGAGCTTAAGGGCTGGTTCCAGCGTAAGGTTACTAGGCCCTTCAAGGATGATGCCTACTCCGCTTCCCTACACATTGGACGTTCTGTCCATGTAAAGATTCCACCATTCTGGTGTGGCTTTGTCGTTACCTGCGAATTTTGGGAGGAAATCTGCCATGAATTGTGTTTTCATAAGGCCACGAAGTTCATATTGGAGGTCAAATTCTGACAGTTTGACTGACCATGCCACCATTTTGTCTGCCAGTTCAAGCTTTCTCAGCACCTGTTTGATGGGATAATTTGTTTTAATTATCACCTGGTGGCTTTGAAAGTAGGGTTGAAGGCATCTGGTAGAAGTGATGAGTGCCAATGCTAATTTTTCTATCATTTAATAGCGCTTCTCGGCATCGTGTAGAATGCAGCTGGTGAAGTAAATGGGGATTTGATGCTTCCCTTCTTCATAGAAGAGGGCTAATGGACAGCCTCATCCACCACTAAGAGATAGGGGAGCAATGGTGCCCCTAGTCTAGGTCGACTCAATACAAGCGGCGTAGCGATGGTTTTCTTGAATGCTTTGAAAGCTTACTCACAGTCCTCGTCCTATAGGAAAGGCTCAATCTTTCTGAGTAGCTTGTAGAAGGGCTTCGCCTTTTCGACGAGCTTCGGTAGAAATCTTGACAAGGCCGCTAGTCTGCATTCAGTTTTTTAACTTTGGCGACATTAGTTGGGCTGTGCATTTCCAGTATGGCTACACATTTGTTAAGGTTGGCTTCAATTTTATGGTGTGTAATCATGAAACCGAGGAATTTATCGCCACCTACCCCGAATATACACTTCTCTGGGTTGAGACGCATGTCATACTTCTGGGTCTCTTCAAAAACTTCTTCCAAGTCCGTCACATGTTGGGCTACACTTTGGGATTTGACGACCATTTCGTCAACATATACCTTGACATTTTGTCCAATCTGCTTTTTGAAGACTTGGTCCATTAGTTGTTGGTATGTGGCGCTTGCATTTTTTAGGCTGAAAGGCATGACCCTGTAACAATAGTTGGCATATTCAATGATGAATGTCATTTTCTCCTCATCTGGGGCATGCATTCTAATCTGGTTGTACTCGGAATATGCATCCAGGAAACTTAGTATTTGGAACTCTGACGCACCATCGACCAGCCTATCAATGCTGGGCAATGGGTATGCGTCTCTGGGACACGCCTTGTTGAGGTCGGTGAAGTTAGTACACATGTGCCACTTGTCATTGGCCTTTTTGACCATCACGACATTTGCAAGCCTGTGGAGTACCTGATTTCCTTGATAAAGTTGACTTTCATTAATTTATCAACTTCCTCTCTAACTACCTTACTTCTTTCATCCCTCATTTTCCTCTTCTTTTGTGTTATTGGTCTGGCCTAAGGGCATATTGTCAGTTTGTGGCATATAATGCTGGGATTAATGCCCGACATATCGGATGGTTGCCAAGCAAATAGTTTCACATTTTTGCGGAGGACGTCGGCTAGGTGTCTGTGCTCATGACTGGTGTGGTCTTTGCTGAGTTGTGTACATTACCCGGTTTGGGTCTGAGTTATAGCTTGACGATTTCTTCAACGGGCTTTGATCCTCTGTTGATGGTGTCATCGCATGGATCTATGTCAAATGTGTCATCTTGGTGAGCTGCGTAGATAGTTAGGGTATGAAGGATAGACCTTTTGTCTATACTCATGACTTGGCTAGTACTCCCCGATGTTGGGTGGTATCTACCAGGCTCCTTGGTTGGATGGTACAGTGAAACTCTAAGACTTTCTACATAGCATTGTTGGGCTTGCCTCTAGTCTACCTTGACAGTAACTATTTCTCCCATCACAGTAAGGAACTTCATCTTCAGGTGGGGTGTCAATACGATAGCTCCGAGCTTGTTCAATGTTTTCCTGCCAATTAAAGAAAAATAAAAAGTGTTGGCATCGACTATTAGATACTTGATAGTGAAACTCCTCGAGAGTGAGCATTGACCAAAAGTGGTCATGAGGTCCATGTAACCTCTGGTTTCTACCCTTTCCCCTACAAAGCCAATGAGAGGATGAATCATGTCCGGTGAGACTTCAAGCCTCTAGAAAGTCTTCCTATACAAGATGTCTAGGAAACTACCTTGATCGATGAGGACTTTTGATACCATAAAGTTGGTGATTACGACAGAGATCACCATAGGATCATCCTGGTTAACAGAGTTGACGCCCTTGAAGTCTCTATCAGTGAATGTAATGGGGGAAAGGCTCTTTGGTGATGGAACATCAATGCAGTTAATGTCGATGTCCCAAATAGCATGAAGGTGCCATTTCCAGGATTGGCTAGACGATCCTCCGTAGGAGAATCCCCCTACAATGTTGTTGATCACACCTCTAATTTGTTGGGCGGGTTTATTTATCCTTTCTTGTGAAGGTTAAGTCTTTCGTTTGGGCTGGTATTGCCTTTGTCTTCCCATATCTTCAGCTCTATCTCTTCTTCTATTAGCTTCTTAGTTTTTGGGTTGGTCTTCTCAGTGTCCTCCAGGTCTGGTTTTTGCAGGGTGATTATCGGGTCTTTTTACAAATCGGGATAAATATCCCACCTGTATAAGCTCCTCGAATTGGTTCTTCAGAGCCCAACATTTTTTAGTGTTATGGCCACTACTGCGATGATATTTACAGTACTTGTTCGGGTCTGCCCTTAGCTTGAGAGACAGTGGTGATAATAATTTAATATGTACCTCCGTGTTGAAGGCTTCCTCCATGATGGTGGCCCGATTAACCGTCAGGGGAGTGTAGCACTCATACTGGGTCCTTTTGGGAAAGGCTGGCACTTGTCCAACCTGTGTGGGTCGGTCTTGGTTGCTAATTCCTGCTTGTCTCACTTCTATCCGGCTTGTCTGACCTTATTTTGGAATTTCAACATTTCTTTCATCTGAATATAGCCCTTGCCTCGTTCGCATAGTTCGCCCATGCTAGAAGGTGGTTTCTTGCATAAAATGTCCACGAACTTGCCTGGATGCAAGATTAACATCATAGAATGTAGCGCAGCTTCGGGGTTGAGGTTCTGAATTTGAACAACTATTTCGTCCAAATTGATCTATGAATCTCTGAAGAGGTTCATCATCTGCCTGTCACAAAATTGCTAGTGCAGCAGTGGTTAGTCTATGAAACCGACTGGTCGCATACTGTGCACTGAATCTGTTGACAAGGTTTCGAAACTATCGATGGACCTCGGATGAAGTCCAGAGTACTATGCCAGGGCTACTACTCCCTTGAGAGATGTAGGAAACACCCGACATAATACTGAATCGTCATTTGTGTATAGGTTAGCCTGGGTGACATATGCATCTAGGTGCTCATCAAGATCAGTGGTATCGTCATACCGCTCTAGGTGGAGAGATTTCCAACTTGAGGGTAAACCGATCTCCATGATGCGATTGACAAAAGGATGTAGACGTGTTGTCCGCCCTCCTGGATTGTATATCTATGATAAGTTAGGACCGTCTTAAGGGTTGACAATGTGTCAATGGTGAGATTCCCCTTGAGTATGCTCATTCCCTGTGAGAGGCGAGTGCTCATCACCTTGGGGACATCTTACTCTAGCTTCCAGCTGATCGTTATCAGCCTTCAGCCTTCAGACCTCTTCTTCATGGCGTTGTTCCATCTAGCGTAATGCGATTTTGGAGTTGCTGAATAGTGTCTGCGTTGGTCATGGTTATCTGAGGTTGGAAGTGTCAATGGGAGTGTGGCACCTAAGGCTAGAGCGCATACTGACCATTGGTGGATTGATGGAAAATGTGAGGCCAAAGGGTAAGTTTTGTCGCTGCCCCACAGTGAGCGCCAAATGTTCTTACCAAAATCTGGAAGTGTCATGCCTAAGGGTGGACGTGGTTCAAGTGGGTTCCAGACTCTGCACGTCGACAATGTGTCGGCCTTGTTAAGAAGGGGGACCTGTAAAGTAAAGAAGAAGACTCTGACGCTCAAGTAAGTACATCAATTATATGGCAGTAAAGCATATAAAGAGAGTATGAGAATAAGTATACCGTGTATGGCAGGTGTGTAACTCGTGAATGGGATTGTTCAGAAAGGTTAGATGGAACCTGTATTTATAGTGTGGAGTGTGGGCCTTAAGCCTTTGTAAATAATTAACCTATAGATAAGGAGGTAATTGCAGGTTGTAGATAATTCGTACCTTGTAGATAATTAGGTACCTATTATTTGAATGTGGTTGCTGATAAGTGCCCTAATTCAGTTAAATTCATGTTTCAATAAAGGCACTTATCTTTGGCTTTCACTAAATTTATCTATGAAATTGCCCTAAAACCTAGTTAGTTGGTAATTAGTACATTTGATGAGTGTTGTTTTTATATTTTGGAAGATTTGTCCAATCATATTTTGCATTTTGATTGGTTCGAGGAATTCTGAAGCTTCCGAACAAGCAAAGTAAGCAAGAAGGGCTTAAAAAGCAAACATGGGATGTGTTACAAGCAAAACAGGCCCAAAATCCATCAAGGCCCAAAGCATTCTTCAGGGCTAAGTTTTTAACTCGCCCAAGCGACCAACTCCAGTGTATTTGGCTCGCCCAGGTGAGCACCAAGTTCCAAGAAGATAAAGTTAAGCTCGCCCAAGCTAGCAAACATAGGCAAAAACACTCGCCTGGGCGAGTGAAGCTGGCAGGAGGCACAAAGCTATAAATAGGCCACGAATTTAAGAGGAAGAGCATGCCGATCTTCATTTCCTTTGCTTCTTAGCTTGTTTCTTAGGTTTAGGAGCTTAAATACTAGTATTAGATAGGTTAGGGAAGTGAGAGAAGTGAGGATTAGTGTGGAGACTCTGCCGGAAAGAAGCGGTGATGGGGTCCTTCATCAATTCTTCCCTTGAGGAGATTCTCTCCACTATGAGTAGCTAGCTTCTCTAAGGATTGGATGTAATCTTCTTAACCTTATGTCTCTCTTTTAATATTTATTTATGCATTAATCTCTTCTATTCTTTGTTGGTAATTTCATTCTGTCCTTAATGTTTGATTCTACTTGATCACTAGTTTCATGAATTAAAATCCTAAGTGAGACTGGAAAGTAATCTTAGGGTTTGAATTGAATGATTTTACTCATTACGTTACGTTGCTAGGAATAGGGCATAATGTTTGAATTACATAAAGCGCGCAATTATGAATTTAATGCTGGGGTATTTACTTCATATGCGAGGGATCGATATTCGGTAGATATCCTTAGAACTTGAATGCGAGGGATCGATTCTGGGTAAAATAGTGTGCATCAATAAGGATAGATAATGGTTTATGCATGGTAATATTAATTGGATATAAAAAGATAAGAATGATGAAACCCAATCCCACTTTCTCATAAGTATATTTCATTTTTGCTAAGTTTAGTTATTTTTCGTTACTTTCTTAAAACAAATGAAATTCCGCTCATCCTACTTGTACATAACTATTGAACTATTAAATTTTATTTGGAGTAACTGAGTAGCTCAAGTCCCTGTGGAGACGATCTTATAAATTTTGTAACTTACAACGATAAATCGGTGCACTTGTCGAGATTTCCGTAACAGTTGCAGCATTATCAATAGTATTTGAATAAATAAGCTTAAAGATAACCTGTTGAAAGTAAAAGCCTAGTTGAGGGGAGTGTGTCTGGGCTCCTATAGCAGGGCTGATGTGGAGGGTTAACACGTGTACGGGGTCCCACATAAATGGTCACATGTATTTTTCATATTTTGGACATTACAATAACATTAGTTGGTGCCTCAAATACACTGATGACAAGGCCAGCCTAGTGCCACCACTAGGCTCTAAATAGCCTGCACCTCCTGCACCTCTTTCCCTTGCGAATGTGCAATCAAACTACACCCCCTTTTCATCATGTTGAAAATACTGTTGATTGCGTTGGAAATGACAACAAGGGATAAGTTGCATTGGTTGGCGCCTTCTAAAGGTAAAGGGCTGCATGGCACCTCCTATTCTAACACCACATATGAGGTGGTGTCAAATAAAAGGGTGGCACCTCCTAAAAACAGACAAACATTGACCATGAGACATTACTTTGATTGACGCCTCCTAAATCCTATATAACAAAAAAAAATTATGACAAGTAAATAATTTGTTGACCAATTCAATTTATGAATTGTTTGGGATAATTACCCAAAATGATAAAAGAAAAGGTCCAAATATGTTAAATGACGTACACTTTTAGCAAAGAGTAATAATTACCCACAATCAAACCACTTGATTTTCTTTTCCCAATTTGCTTGCCATTTGATGAAAAACCATGACCAAGTATAATGGGTAGAGACTAGAGAGGACTAATGTTTTACAAAAAGGGTAGCTTAATGAAGGTGTGGCCCAATTGGATAGCTTGATTTCTCAATTGGGTAAGGACGGTATCTGCGTTCCAAATCAATCATATAGGCGCAGACCCAAAAATATAAAAAAGTCTATAATGTTTTTAATTTGTTTTTAATGCCTTTGGCATTGGAGAGAGTATATGACATATTCAACTACTTGTTTACAAGTGCAGTACTATTTCTGTGGAGTACCAGTGGCCATTTCTGAGAGATTTTGCTAAATTTTCTTTGCCATAAAGGAAGAACTGATGAAAGATTTTGCTAAATTTTCTTTGTCATAAAGGAAGAACAGATAATTTTGTTATTTAATGGGGGCATTTGGGGTCCATTCTGGAGTCTATTTTGGGCACTTTTACATTGAAGCTGCATGTGAAGGATTCTCTTGTCCTTGACGTATGTTGTTAATTTCTTGTGTCCTTTCTATTATTCCCGTTTAATTTCGCGGGGCACTGGTAATTTTGTTTGTTTTTTTCTGACTAGGAGAAAGTGTAGGGTAGCTTTTAAAGTCACCGAAAGGCATTTTAAGAATCTGATAAATTAAGGAAATATTGAATACATATCCTGTTTGATACCAAGGCTAGACAACTCATCAACTTCTACAACAACATATTTCATTGTTAATGCGAGTAAATAAAGGAACCTGGGCGTGTTTCTGTAGTTCTAGAAATTATATTGGATACATGTTTGCACAAAATTATTGGCACATGACATGATTCTTTTTCTTTTTTAAGGAATGTGTAGTGATGCCTTTATGTGCTTTGAGTTTGGATCTATTGCGCAACAATTATTGGGATGAACAAATTACAAGCCCTACAATAATAATTGGTAATTTTAATCACCATATATAATAAGTAAACCTAACAATCAAACAAGAAAAGAAAGAATAGAAGAGAATGAGAAGTTTAATTAAAATCATCATATTTCATTTTGTTCCCATATCACTGCCCAAAATTATGATATAATCCAATTCATATTCCGGATTGTTGAAGGTGTTACCCAGCTTTCAATGCGAATGACGTTAGATAATTTTGCCCTAACATAATTAGTCATATTCGTGGACAAACTAATGACACAGCATAGATATGATTACTATCACTTTAACCTACAATTTATAGGAAACTTTTTTATTATAAATATTTAAATTCGTCCTTAAAAGTGTGATGTGGTCATAAATTTAAACTTTTAATCTTTCATGAACTAAATTTAAATTTTTCATCTTTAAAAATCAATTTATCTACATCTCACACTTTTATAGACAAATTTAATTATTCATCCGTTTTCTTTTTAAGAAAAAGCAAGTGCAAAGAGTGGTTGTAAACTGAGATTTTACGTGGATTGCAATGCAGAAGTTTGAAATTTACTAAAAGTATTTTGGAATCAGGGTTGTCCCATGCCTAAAGAGTATAAGGACATTTGTGATGCAAACAAAATTTACTCATATATTGCTGACAAAATTAAGATGTAATCCATCAATTAAAGTTAAAGTTTTACGTTAACAATATGCATAATAAAAGTTGTATTAATAGTTAAAATAAGTTATTGAAATGAAATTCCAATATTAGAAAATTACTAAAAAAAATTACAAATTGTATATTTAATTTATTTTAAAATATTATAGGTATCTGTATCGTCCAAGATCTGAAAATACATGTGGCTACTTATGTGGGACCTCCGTACACGTGTCAACCCTTCATGTCAACCCTACTACAGGAGCACGGACGCCTACCCCTCAGCAGCCGGGTTGTTGGACCGCGCAGGTTATCCTTAACGCCTATCTACAAGGACCCAAGGTCCATGCTCCACACTATAAATACATGTTTCATCTAACCCTTCAACACACAACTCATCCACGGATACTTGAGCATTCATATATTCGTATATATGTTTTTCTCTCTATACAATTAATGTAATTACTTGAGCATTGGAGTCTTTTCCTTTGTTTTGCATTTCCCCTCTTAGAAAAGTTGGTTCATCTTTCGTCGTGCAAAGTCTAGAGCTTACCTTGGCCACGCCCACCATGGCATGTTCCACATCCAGATTTTGGTAAGAACATTTGGCACCACCCGTGGGGTCGTAGTAAAACTTACCATGCAACCTCGCTTTTCTTTTCCCTTTTTCACCATTGGTCAGTACACGGTCTAGTCTCAAATATTGTACCCCCCTTGATAATTTCAATCCTCCCTAGACAGCCATGCCCAATACAAACACCTTTCAACAACTCCAAACCCGCATTGTAGAGATAGAACAACGTCACGAGGAGAAACTTCAAAAGCTGAAGGCTGATCACAATTAGCCGGAGGCTCGAGTGAAACGCCCCCAACATGACGAACACTCAACTCATACAACGACCGAGCGTACTCAAGGGGAATTACACCCCTAACACACTATCAACCCTCAGGATAGACTCATTTTATCACATATATACCGTCCAAGAGGATGAACAACTCGCAGACACCCGTTTGTCTACCGTATCATGGAAGTCAACATACCTCTGATTTGGAAATCACTCAACCTAGAGCGGTATGACAGCACCACTGGTATGAATGAGCATTTGGATGCTTTCCTTACCCAGGGGAATCTCTACACCGATGACGACGTAGTCTTGTGTCGTATGTTCCCTACATCTCTTAAGGACCAGCCTTGACATGGTACAGTGAACTTCTGTCAGGGTCCATCAAAAACTTTGACACCTTTGTCGAATGCTTCAATGCACAGTATGCGACAAGCAGACAATGAGAGTCTTCAGAGATTCACGGACAGATTTGGACGAATACCCGTCCAAATCCGACACCTCAACCCTAAAGTGACATTTCACTACATGTTGTTGGCCTTGAAACCAGGTAAGTTTGCGGACAGAATATGCAAGAGACCCCCTTCTAGCATGGACGAGTTAAGAGAACGAGCCAAGGGCTACATCCAAATGAAGGAGATGTTGAAGTTCAAGAATCAGGTCTGCCAAGTCGGACAAAAGGGAGACAAACAAGAAGGAGCAACCAAGACTGACCCATATAGGTCGGACAAAAAGCACAAGTCGGACAAGCGCCAACCCCTCTCAAAGGGACCCAAGTATGAGCACTACACACCCCTGACAGTTAACCGCACCACCATCATAGAGGGAAGCCTTCAACACGGAAGATACCTGTCAGACTACCACAACTACTTCCTCTTAAGCCAGGGATAGACAGGACTAGATATTGCAGATACCATCGCAGTAGCGATCACAACACTGAAGAATGATGGGGCCTGAAAGACAAAATCAAGGAGATTATACAGGTTGGTATTTATCTCAGTTTGTAAAAAGATCTGATAATCACTCAGCAAGAACCAAACTTGGAGGATACCAAGAAGACCAACCCAACAATCAAGATGCAGACAGGAGAAGAGATAAGCGGAAGACAGAGGGAGGCAAAGGCAACCCAGACATCAAAGTAAACCCAAACAAGGATGGGAAAATGAGCCCGCCCAGCAAATTTGGGGTGTAATCTACACCATTGCAGGTGGATTTTCCCATGAAGAACTGTCTAGCTAATCCCAAAAAGGCACATTCATGCTATTCGAGAAGTCAACATTAATTGTTTCCATGTTTCACCGCGAAGGAGTCTCCCTCCCTTTACCTTCGCATACAGAGATTTCAAAGGAATTAATCCTGTTAACCAGGACAATCCCACGGTGATCTCTGTCGTGATCGCCATTTTTATGGCATCAAAAGTCCTCATTGATCAGGGCAATTTCGAGTACATCCTGTATTGGAAGACTTTCCAGAGACTCAAAGTTTCACCAAACACGATCCACCCTTACTCTTGACTCCTCGTCGACTTTGTAGGGGAAAGGGTAGAGACCAGAGGTTACGTGGACCTCATGACCACTTTTGGTCAAGGCCCGCTCTCGAGGAGCTTCACTATCAGGTATCTAATTTTCGATGTCGACACCTCTTATTTTGCTTTAGTTGATAGGAAAACACTGAACGAGCTCAGAGCCATCGTTTTCACATCTCACCTGAAGATGAAGTTACCGACCTTGACGAGGGAAATAGTTACTGTCAAGGAAGACCAAAAGCAAGCTTGATAATGCTATGCAAAGAACCTCAAATTGGCACTGTATCCTCCCACCAGGGAGCCTAGCAAGTATCATCCCACATTGGGGGGTACCAGCCAAGTCATGAGCATGGACAAAGGGTCTCCAATCCAAACCCCAATTGTCTACACAGCTCAGTAAGATGGCACATTTGACGTAGATCTGCACAACGACACCATTGACAGATGACCAAAGCCTATAGAAGAACTCATCATGCTGTAACTCAGACCTAAACTTGGGTAATGCACGCAGCTCAACAAGGACCTCACCAGTCGTGAGCACAAACGCCTAGTTGATGTCCTGCACAAAATTACAAACTTGTTTGCTAGGCAACCATCTGACATGTAGGCATTCATCCTAGCATTATATGGCATTAGTTGGCCATTTTCCCTCAAGCCAAGCCAACATCACAAAAGAAGAGAAAAATGGGAGACGAGAGGCATAACACAATTAGAGAAGAAATAGAAAAGCTACTCAGAGCCAACTTCATCAGGGAAGTCAGGTACTCCACCTAGCTTGCCAATGTCGTCATGGTCAAAAAGGCCAACGGCAAGTGGTGAATGTGCAACAACTACACCAACCTTAAAAATGTGTGTCCTAAGGATGCGTATTTTATACTCAGCATCGACAACCTAGTTGATGGTGCGTCCAATTTCCAAATACTAAGCTTCATGGACACCTACTTCGGGTACAATTAAATCAAAATGCATGCCCAAGTGAAGAGAAAACAACATTCATCATTGAGGATGCCAACTTTTGCTACAGGGTTATGCCTTTTGGCCTAAAAAACGTAGGGGCCACATACCAACTATTGATGGACCAAGTGTTCAAGCAACATATCGAACATAATGTCGAGGTATACATAGACGACATGGTTGTCAAATCTCAAAGCGTAATCCAACATGTGGTAGACTTAGAAGAGGTTTTCGGAGAGATCCAGAAGTACGACATGCGACTCAACCCCAAAAAATGTACATTCGGGGTCGGACGAGGCAAGTTCCTCAGTTTCATGATCACACTTCGAGGAATTGAAGCCAATCATAACAAATGCATATCAATACTGGTGATGTGTAACCCTACCAGTGTTGCAGAGGTTCAAAAGCTGAACAGAAGGTTGGCATCTCTGTCAAGGTTCCTGCCAAAGCTCGCTAAAACGCAAAGCCTTTTTACAAATTGCTCTGAAAGACAAAACATTTTCTATGGGACGACACTTGCCAGCAAGCCTTCATGACCTTCAAGAAAACCATTGCCACATTGTCTGTCCTAAGTCAACCCAAACTAGGAGCGTCACTTTTCTTTTATATCTTTGTAGTTGATGAAGCTGTAAGCTCAGCCCTCGTTCAAGAGGAATGGAAACACCAACTTCCCATCTATTTCACCAACTGCATCGTCCACGATGTTGAGAAGCGCTACCAAATGATAGAAAAGATAGCATTGACACTTGTCACCTCAGTCAGACGTCTTTGATCGTACTTTCAAAGTCATGAGGTTGTAGTCAAAATGAACTACCCCATCAGATAGGTGTTGCGAAAGCCCGAACTGGTTGGGAGGATGGTGGCATGGTCTGTAGAACTGTAAGAGTTCAACCTCCACTACAAAACTCGTGGTCTCATGAAATTACTATTAATGGCCGACTTTCGTGGACGGTGCATCGAATGTAAAAGGAAGATGGGCAGGCATCATCCTTGAAGGACCTGACAATATCACCCTAGAACAAGCCCTCAAGCTTAATTTTAGAGCTTCAAATAATCAAGCTGAGTATGAGGCACTCATAGTAGGCCTCAAGCTTGCAAAAGAAGTCAGAGTTAAATGATTAAAATGCTACATTCACTCACAACTAGTCCAAGGACAGATCGCCAACAAATACCAAACTAAAGATACAATGTTCCTCCAATATTATCACACTGTGAGAACACTCATTAACAACTTTGAGTGTTTCGAGATGTATTATATACCAAGGGAGAGCAACACCAGAGCAGACTTGCTCTCCAAGTTGGCCAGCACTATGAAAATAGGGCATCTGAAGACTATCATCTAGGAGATACTTCAAGCTCCCACAATAGACACCCAATAGGTCATGGCAAGCAATGAGGAGGAATCAAACTGGATGACCCCTTATAAAAAATTTCTAATACAAGGGGAACTACCATTAAATGAGAATAAAGTCCGATGCCTAAACAGAAAGGTCAGCTACTACGTAATCCTTGATGGCGAATTATTTAAAAGAAGGTTGATAGCACCTCTACTCAAATGCTTGGACAACTAGCAGGCATACTATGTCCTGAGAAAACTCCACGAAGAGATATGTGGTCTCCATACAAAAGGACGTTCCCTTGCCACCAAGATACTACGATCAGGATACTATTGGCCGACACTTAGGGCTGACACCCTTGATGTCACTAGAAGGTGCAAGATATGTTAGGAATTTTTGGACGTCCCATGGACTCCCACTAACAATTTCCACAGCCTAACCTCCCTTTGGCCTTTCGCCATGTGGGAAATGGACATATTGGGGTCTCTACCAAAACCCCTGGGAGTGGTTGAAAATGATATGAATACTTCACACTTAACCAAGAAGGGGGGTGAATTGGTTAGACCTTGGTAAATTAAAAATTTCTTTAATCAAAATCAGAGTTTGTAGGATCTTTATCACTTTTCAAAACCAAGATACCTTATTCAATCAAGTAGCTCAGCCCCTTAAAATTCAATGGATCAAAACTGACTTCATAGGATAAGCAAATGAATCAAGAAACAACTTAAATGAAGAGAGTAGATATTCAGAATCAATACACAAGCAATTTATACTGGTTCACTTCAAAACCATGAAGCTACATCCAGTTTCTTTCAACCAACACTAGGTTGAAGTTCCACTATTTAATTTTCTGTTCTTACAAGCAATTACAATGTCTCCCTTTAGATTCTAAGACCCTATTAGATTCTAAGAGACAAGAATCTGAGAACACTACTCAGTTCTTCCACCTAGAGAACCCCCCTTCTCTAGTTACAAGCAAGAACCCAATTACAATAGCAAATTACAAGAAAATAATCAAAACGAAAATTACAACCAGATTAAGGAGAGAAACAACTTGATGATCCAATGTATGCAATGCAAAATGAAGTTACCAGATCAGGTTGAATGTTTAAAACACAAGAAGCACAGCTTTCCTTAATCTTGAAATGGTTTTAAGCTCCAAGAGTGACTCAAATACACATGATCAATATATCATGGAGCTAGACACAATCAAACCCTCAGAAAACAATTAAGAATGCTCACAAGACTATTTAAGCTCAGAAAATTCGAATGGGTAATGTTCCACACAAGTTAGAAAAGCAGCTGAGCCAAGGTTCTATTTATAATAGAAGTTTATAACCGCCAGTAATCGATTAAGACGCGCCATATAATCGATTAAATTACCATGGTAATCGATTAAATTGCCATTTTAATCGATTAAACTGTTCATGCATTTTCTGGGTTTGAATAACGAGCAAAATAATCGATTATCTCGATTATGTAATCGATTACGAAACCTGGTAATCGATTAAGACAGTGCAGCATGATTTTTCCAAAGCCTTGTGTAATCGATTACGAAACCTTGGTAATCGATTATTTTAGTAAAACTTGATTTTCTTCAAAGGCTATGCAATCAATTACGATAAATGGTAATTGATTATGGCAGTGCAGTGTTAAAATTATATATGGACATTTAATCGATTACAACTTTATAATAATCGATTAAAAAGTTCAACAAGGCAGTTTATATGAAAACGTAGGTCAAATAATCGATTAATTCGACAGGTAATCGATTAAACTGTTCTTGAAGGTTTTTCAGAATTGATGAAGAACAAAATAATCGATTAAGCCCTTAGTGTAATCGATTATTACAGTGAAAAATGCTTTTTCTTTAAAACCTTTGAATTATTTTAAATCCTTAGTTAAATTGTCAATGCCTTGTGATTTTAGTTAAACTAATTAAGTTAAATCTGGATTAAATGAATGCAATGCACTTGGATCACCAGAATTGCTTTTCTCTTACACATTCTATCCTAAATTATCTTCAAGGCATCTTTTGCATGTTGAAAGCTCAAAACCAAAGCTTGAACCAAATTCCTTAAGTAGCTCCCCCTTAATCCAACAATCTCCCCCCTTTTTGGCTTTGAACATGCCAAATCTTCAATTGATTTCCAGTTGGACTTGAAGGTAAAGTGAGGAAGCAATTTGGGAAAAACTTTAGCTTTTGCAAACCTGAAAGTTTCAAATTCTCTTGCCAAGAACAAGTGTTAAAAGCATCTGTGATTCATTCAGCATTCATTTACATGATTTATGTGCTTAATAGGTTCATTTTAAGTACTTAGCTCCCCCTAAATTGCACAATCCATTTAACTCAAAATTTGGGCACAATTTGGAACAAAAAATAGGGATAAACAGAGTAATATGCAGAGCATGTCCAAAATTGCTTTGTTTAAGATTTGTTTAAGATCAAAATCAATTATTTATCCCCCTATTTGGCTTGTCAAAGTCAAAAATGTAAAATGTCCAGCAAATAAGGAAAAGAAAGTAAGCAAATTTCATTCATTGATGATTAAGGTGTAGTACATTGAGAAATAAAAAAGACATTAGAGAAAAAACATGAAAATTTAAGCTTTAATCCTCTGGACCAGAATAATCAAGTACAATCCTAGCCTCTATGTTCTCAAGCCTATAATCAATCTGAGCTAGAGAGGTGTTTGTTTCTTCCCTATGCTCATGGTGTAGTGTAAGCAAGGCTTCCATCTTTTGAATCATCATGGATTCAAATGGACTGTATGAAGGAGCAACAAGAGCAGTATCTTCATCATCATCATCATCATCATCTTCAGCACCTTCTCCTTGATCAGGAGCAGGAAGTGGTTGGCTAGCCATTTGCCATCCAAGAGGGGTCTTGGTCATCCCCAATTTTGTGAGATGCTTCTCCTTGATGAGGCTGTTGCTAGAGTTGGTGTTGTCAACTACCTCATTTGAGACATCAACTTGGAAGTAGTCAATGAACCTAGAAATAAGTACAAGATATGGGAAAGGATAGTTGACCAACCTCTTAGATTTCAGCATGATTTCCTGGAGAACAAGAATCCAGTTCATCTTTATGCCATTTTTCAAGGCATAGACAAGTTGTAAATCATCACGAGTAGCCTAGGCATGGTTTGTGCCCCTAGGAGTAAGAATGTATGTGATGATGTAATGGAGAAGTCTATCCTCATGGGTCATTGGGCCAATGCTTAACCTAAGTCTTAACCTTATTTGAGGATCAATAAGCATTCCCCTATAAGTATCAACCCTATTGTAACCACCTACTTCTTCTTCAAAGCCCCTTTCACCATCAAAAGTGAGGCCAGCAACCTCTTCCCATATTTCTTGGGTTATTTCAATGGCCACCCCATTAACTTGGGTTATGATAGTTCCTTCCATTGAGAACTTGGCACAGGTATAGAATACCTTGACCAATTCAGGGTAGAAAGTACCCTTCATCTCCAAAAATTTCCTAAGGCCTTGAGGTTCTAAGTAAGCAGGAAATTGAAAACCTTCTCTCCTAAACTAGTCTAGGGAAAGATATTTGGGAGGTCCTACGAGTTTAGTAGTATTGAATTGAAGATAGGTTATTCTGTCTGTTTCATTAGAAAACCATTGATCTAACCTATTGGCTGCTGGGTTAGAGGATTCAGCCTTTCTTTTGGAGGACCTTGGTCTTTTGGGTGCAGACATGGTTCAAAAAGAAAGCTTGGACACAATTTCTAACTTTAAAAGAAGAGAGCTTAAAAACGTACAGAAATGCTTAAAGAGGAGGGATGGGTAAGGTGTGAGAATTGCACAAGACATGGGTTCTATTTATAGATTAATTTGGGCTCCAAAATTTGAATTTGAAAATGAGAAACAGTTACCACGCATTAACCACACAATTTAAGGCTCAGAGATTTCAAAATTTGAATTTGGGCAGTTGAGCAGTTACAATTTCCAAGAAAATCTTTTTAGATTTGTCAGAATCTTTTGTAACTCCAGGAATAATCGATTATTTCATCAAGTAATCGATTATTTCTTTACAAAATTCAGTTTTTCGAATTAGCAGTAATCGATTAATTTGTTAAGTAATCGATTATCTCATAGCAACATAGTTGGTGAAGATGAACTGTAATCGATTACACTCAGCTGGAATCGATTAACACAGTATGAAAATAATTTTCCTGAGTTTTAGAGCCATTTAATCGATTATCCCGTAAGGTAATCGATTATACCAGTGGGAGTATTAATTTGTAAAATACTTGGAAGCTTATGTAATCGATTATTTAGTTGTTTTAATCGATTATTCTAGTGGAATGGTTTTTCTGAAATGTATTCTATGTAGAATAATCGATTATTTCGTTGATGTAATCGATTATTCTAGTTAAATGATTTTTTCTGAAAATGGAATTCTATGATGAATAATCGATTATTTGTCTTATGTAATCAATTACATGAGCTGAAATTTCATTCCCAATAGCTTTTTAAGTGATTTTAATCGATTATTCCGATACATAATCGATTATTACAGTGAATTATGCAGAATGAACAATTCTAATGCAGCAACTTCAAATTTTCAAATGCAAGCAAATTTTTAAGTGTTTTCACATGGTTTGGCAGTAATCAAGCAGGCTAGCAAATATTAGATTCATCAAGAATGCCTAACATGTTTCTTAGAGTGTAAAATCTATCTCTATCAAGGGGTTTTGTAAATATATCAGCTAGTTGGTTGTTTGTATCTACAAAATCAATCTTGATATTACCTTTTTACACATGGTCTTTTAGAAAGTGATGTCTGATTTCAATGTGCTTAGTCCTTGAGTGCATAACAGGATTCTTTGAGATATTGATGGCACTTGTGTTGTCACACAACAGGGGTATGTCCTTAAGATCAACTCCAAAATCTTGTAGTTGTTGTCTTAGCCATAAGCTTTGTGCACAGCAACTCCCAGCTGAGATGTATTCAGCTTCAGCAGTTGACAAAGCCACACAAGATTGTTTCTTGGAATACCAAGATATGAGTGAGCTTCCAAGAAGATGACAAGTACCACTTGTGCTTTTCCTATCAAGTTTACATCCTGCAAAATCAGAGTCAGAATATCCAATAATATTGATTGGTGCACCTTTAGGATACCATAATCCAACTTTTGGTGTTGCCTTGAGGTACTTGAGGATTCTTTTGACTGCCGTAAGATGAGACTCCTTTGGATTTGCTTGATATCTTGCACACAAGCAAACACTTAGCATTACATCAGGCCTACTAGCAGTAAGGTATAGCAAGGAACCAATCATTCCCCTATATTTGGATTCATCAAAACTTTTGCCTTTGTCATCAATGTCAAGATAAGTAGAGGTTGCCATAGGTGTTGCAGCATCCTTGCAATTGTCCATTTCAAACTTTTTAATCATCTAATAATGCTTGACTAATACTATTAGGTTCAATTTGTGAAACAAAAGCCATGTCACAACAAAGATTTTTTAATAAGGATCTAGTAGAAATTCCCTTTGAAACTTCACCAATGATGTTATCAAGGGAAAGATCTCTTGTTGTTCTCCATTCTTTTGGCTCTTGATTAGATGTTGATGGAATTGTTGCAGAACTTGGTTCTCCTTTTTCTTCAATGGGCTGGACAATTTCTTCCATAGGACCTGCATCTAAATCACATTTCTTTTCCTCTCTTAAGGAGTTAGACTCATCACAAATTACATGAACAGATTCTTCCATGCACATAGTTCTTTTGTTGAATACTCTATAGGCTTTACTATGTAATGAATATCCTAGAAATATAGCTTCATCAGCCTTTGCATCAAACTTTCCAAGTGATTTTTTCCCATTATTTAATACAAAACACTTGCAGCCAAAGGTTCTCAAGTGAAAGATGTTTGGTTTTCTGCCTTTGTACATCTCATAAGGAGTTTTCTTCAAAATAGCCCTTATGAGAAGTCTATTTAAAGTATAGCATATTGTACTCACTGCATCAGCCCAAAAATATTTTGGTAAATTTGTCTCATTAAGAAGTGTTCTTGCACCTTCTTCAAGGGACCTATTTTTCCTCTCCACAACACCATTTTGTTGAGGTGTTCTTGGAGCTGAAAAATTGTGGTTGATTCCATTTTCTTCACAAAAGATTTCAAAATGTTCATTTTGGAATTCTCCACCATGATCACTTCTTATTGAGATAATTTTGTTGCTTTTCTCATTTTGAACAGCTTTGGCTAATTTTCTAAAAGCATGGAAAGCATCACTTTTGGATTTCAAGAACAAAGTCCAAGTATATCTAGAGTAATCATCAACAATCACAAGTCCATAATAATTGCCACCCAAACTCATAATTCTTGAAAGACCAAACAAATCAATATGTAGTAGTTCAAGTGATCTAGAGGTGGAAACAATATTTTTTCTTTGAAAAGACATTTTAGTTTGTTTCCCCTTTTGACAAGCATCACAAAGTTTGTCCTTTTCAAATTTGAGTTTTGGTAAACCAATCACTAAGTCCTTCTTAATGAGCTTGTTCATATGGTACATGTTGATATGACTAGCTCTCCTATGCCATAACCAAGATTCACCTATCTTACTCATTAAGCATGAAGTTTTGTGAAAGAATGCATGGTCAATAGAAAGTAGATAGATATTACCTTTTCTCTTACCAACATGGATAACTTCACTACTTTGGCTGTCACAAATCATACAACAATTTTCATTGAATGAAACTTTAAAACCTTTGTCACATAATTGGCTTATGCTTAGAAGATTGTGCTTCAAGCCATCCACATAAAGAACATTGCTAATTTTGGTGTAGAAGTTATCTCCAATGTTGTCTTCACCAATGATCTTACCCTTATTATTATCTCCATAAGTGACAAAGCCTCCATCTTTAGGAACAAAATCTGTGAGCAAAGACTTGTCACCCATCATATGCCTAGAGCATCCACTATCAAGATACCATGAAGAGGATCCAACTCTAAGACATATCTGCAGAAATTGAATCAAATCAAATAGAAAGTACCCAATTGAGGTTAGGTCCATAGGGGTTAGTGACTTTCCTTTTCTTTTCCACCCAAATGCACTCACCATTTGGTACATAGAATCTTTTTGCAAAACATTTATAAGAAGTGTGTCCTTTCTCCATACAATAGTTACAAACAATAGCTTTATAAGATTTTCTAAAGAAAACATTTTGATTGACTCTTGATCTCCTTATATTCTTCTGTTTTGGGGTTACAAATATTGTCTTTTGGACATTTTTAAAACCCTTTTTGTACCCCAATCCAGAAGTATCACCAACATGCTTTTGAGCACTCAACAATTCATCCAAATCACATTTTCCCTTGTTGAGCTTTTGTAAGATGTAAATCAAATCATTGTTCTTAGAAAGGAGCTGCATGTATTTTTCTTCTTGGTTTATTCTAAACTCATCAAAAACTTTGCAGCATTTCATATTTGTCAACACTTGTAGAGGAAGAGGCACACACACAACCATTCAATTTGTAACTTGAAACAAGTTTCTCATTTTCTTCTTTCAAGTTGCAAATTTCAGTTTGCAATTCTAAATTTTTTGCAAGATGTTCTTTGATGTTCTCTTTAAGTCTATTGTTAGATCTTGCAAGCTTTTGAGCTTCTTTGTGCATCTCTTGAAAAGCAAGAATAGCTTGATCAAGTTCAGAGTTTACCTCATCTTCTTCATCTAAGAGATCATTATTATCTTCATTGACAATGGAGGTAAGGCACATGTTAGCTTCTTCATTTTCAGTAGAGGATTCTGAAGTTGTTGAGTCATTATCCTCCCAAGCTATGTATGCTCTTCTTGATTTTCCTTCCTTCTTTGCTTTGTTGTCCCCTTGTTGCTTCTTCAAGTAGATTGAGCATTCAGACTTGATGTGGCCAGGTTTTCCACATTCAAAGCATGTAAAGTTTCTATCAATCTTCTTGTTGCTGTTGTTGTTATTCTTGGAGTTTCTTGAGAATCTTTTGCCCTTGTTTTTCTTTAAAATTTTGCTGAACTTTTTAACTATTAAGTTCATGTTCTCTTCATCTTCCTCATCACTTGATTCTTCTTCTTTTTCAGCTTTAGGTGTTGCAGCTTTTAGAGCAATTCCTTTGCCTTTCTTTTCTGCATCTTCAACACAAGTTAATTGAGACAATTCTAATTCATATTCAAGTAACTTACCAAAGAGTGCAGCCATTGACATTTTGGACAAATCCTTAGATTCTTTTATTGCTGTCACTTTTGGTTGCCAAGCTCTAGTTAGACACTTCAAGATTTTGATGTTTAGTTCCTCAACATCAAAAGTCTTTTCAAGTCCCAATAGATGATTGACAATGTGTGTGAATCTTGTTTGGAGTTGGGAAATGCTTTCATTTGTGTTCATCTTAAACATCTCATACTCATGGATCAATGAATGCTTCCTTGATCTTCTAACTTCTTCAGTTCCTTCATGAGTAATCTCTAGCATCTCCCACATTTCCTTAGCACTTGTACACCTAACTGTTCTAAAAAATTCATCAGAGGAAAGAGCAGAGGTTATCATATTTTTGACCTTAAAATCATATTGAACAAGCCTTTTCTCAGCATCATTCATCTCATCCCATTCTTTGGGAATCATTTCATTTCCAATAGTTTTGATGGGCACCACAGGACCTTTCTCTATTGAATTCCAAGCTCCAGGATCATTTGATTGAATAAAGATCTTCATTCTATTTTTCCAAAAGCTGAAATTTTCACCCTCAAACAAAGGAGGTCTGTTTAAAGAAGCACTTTCCTTCAAAGTTATTTGTGAGGTATTCATTTTGAAAGAAAATAGTGATCTTGAGTAACTTTCAAGAACCAGCTCTGATACCAATTGAAAATGATATGAATACTTCACACTTAACCAAGAAGGGGGCTGAATTGGTTAGACCTTGGTAAATTAAAAATTTCTTTAATCAAAATCAGAGTTTATAGGATCTTTATCACTTTTCAAAACCAAGATACCTTATTAAATCAAGTAGCTCAGCCCCTTAAAATTCAATGGATCAAAACTGACTTTATAGGATAAGCAAATGAATCAAGAAACAACTTAAATGAACAGAGTAAATATTCAGAATCAATACACAAGCAATTTATACTGGTTCACTTCAAAACCATGAAGCTACATCCAGTTTCTTTCAACCAACACTAGGTTGAAGTTCCAGTATTTGATTTTCTGTTCTTACAAGCAATTATAATGTCTCCCTTTATCAACCATAGATAAAGTCTGAAATCTAAAACCCTATTAGATTCTCTAAGAGACAAGAATCTGAGAACACTACTCAGTTCTTCCACCTAGAGAACCCCCTTTTCTAGTTACAAGCAAGAACCCAATTACAATAGCAAATTACAAGAAAATAATCAAAGCGAAAATTACAACCAGATTAAGGAGAGAAACAACCTGATGATCCAATGTATGCAATGCAAAATGAAGTTACCAGATCAGGTTGAATGTTTAAAACACAAGAAGCACAACTTTCCTTAATCTTGAAATGGTTTCAAGCTCCAAGAGTGACTCAAATACACATGATCAAATATATCATGGAGCTAGACACAATCAAACCCTCAGAAAACAATTAAGAATGCTCACAAGACTGTTTAAGCTCAGAAAATTCGAATGGGTAATGTTCCACACAAGTTAGAAAAGTAGCTGAGCCAAGGTTCTATTTATAATAAAAGTTTATAACCGCCAGTAATCGATTAAGACACGCCATATAATCGATTAAATTACCATGGTAATCGATTAAATTGCCATTTTAATCGATTAAACTGTTCATGCATTTTCTGGGTTTGAATAATGAGCAAAATAATCGATTATCTCGAGTTGTAATCGATTATTCCAGTAAGAACGTGTTTTCCAACAAGCTTATTTAATCGATTATGAAACATGGTAATCGATTAAGACAGTGCAGCATGATTTTTCCAAAGCCTTGTGTAATCGATTACGAAACCTTGGTAATCGATTATTTTAGTAAAACTTGCTTTTCTTCAAAGGCTATGTAATCGATTACGATAAATGGTAATCGATTATGGCAGTCCAGTGTTAAAATTATATATAGACATTTAATCGATTACAACTTTATAATAATCGATTAAAAAGTTCAACAAGGCAGTTTATATGAAAACGTAGGTCAAATAATCGATTAATTCGACAAGTAATCGATTAAACTGTTCTTGAAGGTTTTCCAGAATTGATGAAGAACAAAATAATCAATTAAGCCCTTAGTGTAATCGATTATTACAGTGAAAAATGCTTTTTCTTTAAAACCTTTGAATTATTTTAAAACCTTAGTTAAATTGTCAATGCCTTGTGATTTTAGTTAAACTAATTAAGTTAAATCTGGATTAAATGAATGCAATGCACTTGGATCACCAGAATTGCTTTTCTCTTACACATTTTATCCTAAATTATCTTCAAGGCATCCTTTGCATGTTGAAAGCTCAAAACCAAAGCTTGAACCAAATTCCTTAAGTAGCTCCCCCTTAATCCAACAGTGGTCAAATTCCTATTGGTTGCCATTGTGAGAAATATCCGCCAGTGATGTAGAAAGTTTCACTTGAAAAGATCTTGTCTACAGGTACGGTCTCCCCTATGCCATTGTCACAGACAACTGCATGCAGTTCAAATCTCATACCTACAAAGATTTCCTTACAAGATTAGGTGTCAAACACCTGGTCACTTCTATCGAACACCCCCAGACCAACGGTCAGGTAGAGGCAGCCAACAGAATCATCGTCCGGGCCTTGCGCACTAGACTCGACAAGTCTAAGGGTCTTTAGAAGAAGGAACTACCCAGTATACTCTGGACTTATCATTGTTCACCTCAGACAACTACAAATGAAACTTTTTTTTGACTCACCTGTGGCACATACGCCATGATCCCCGTTGAATTTGGGGAACCATCAACAAGGAGATTGTTGTTCCAAGAACAACATAATGAAGAAAACATGAGGGTCGAACTAGAAACAAATGATGAAGTCCAAGACATGGCCAAAATTAAAGAAGAGGCCACCAAGCTTCGAATATCCAGAAGATACAACACCAAGGTTCAACCTCGAACCTTTCAACCAGGCGACCTCGTGTGGCGAGTCTGAGGTGAAGCCAAAAAATACCCCCTCGTGAGAAAGCTTGGACCCAACTAGGAAGGCCCATTTAGGATCACCACAAGCCTAGACAATTGATGGAGGTCCATTGCAAGCTCAAGGCCAAGAATGAAAACATGAAGAAATTTATTTGGTTAGCTTTAAAGGACCCATGACAAGAGCTAGAACTCAAGCCCTTCAAGAGCACATCAAAGCTAACTTGCACCTTTTAGAAGCACACCAACTCAAAAAGAACATGGGCTAGATTTTGTACTCTTAAGTTGAATTTAATTCCAGCACCTTTTAGTGGCAATAGTAGTGGCAATAAATAGGCCTTTAGGGGCAATTGTGTAAATAAGTGTAGGTGTACTTGTATGTAATTTTTTTAGCACCTATGTAAGCCTGTAAAATGCACATTGGAACGTGGTTGATCAGCCATGAGTCATCATATGAAAAGCTTTCACCTCAACCTTCCTTAGCTTGCACTACAAGCTTCCTTAGCTTGCACCTCAAGCTTCCTTTCATTTGCCATTTCACTTGCATTTAGATTACAATTTTGTGGCTATATAAGGCTAGCCCAAACATATTGTAGACACTTTTGGAAAATTAATAGAAAGCTGAAATTTCTTGTGAGAGTTTCTCTCTTGTTCTTGTGTAAGAACTTCGTGGATCTTATCAATGGCTTCTCAATGCTATTGTGACAATTCTTCCTAGACTTATTGGAGAGCTTTTCCATGGTATCATCCATCTTCATTCCTTGTCTCAATCCATCTTCCATTTCTGAATTCTTTAGAGCTACTTCATGCCATTTTTGCTTCACAACTTGAGTGAGAGCTCTAGTTCTTGAAGAGATCTTGAAAAGTGAGTTTCATTGCAAGGTAGATCGGGGAAATCAATGTCTAATGAGGTTATACATACATCAAGTGGTATCTAGAGCCTAATCCTTGTGAAATTCTTCTTCATTTCAGTTTTAGAACTACTCCAAAGGTATAAACGAAAATCACTAAATCTTACATCTACTTCTAGTTTTCTTAAATTTTCTTTAGAGTCTTGGTGGATTGAGTCTTGTCTTGTGTTCCTACACCTTTCCTAGTGATTAGTTTCAAGTTTTTTTGGAAATTCTTGTTCATCATATGTTCTTCATGTTCTTCCTTGTTCTTGATAATTTTCTAGTTTTGATTCTTGCAACTTGTGTTAGTAGTTGCTTGTGTGTTGTATAACCTCTTGTTTTGATTCTAATCTCATGTCTAAATCTGAATTGAGGTATTAGAAACAAATTTTACAATTTTTATACATTGTTTTTCGTGATTCATCACATTTCTTTAAGCATTTTTGAACTTGTACAAAAGAAAAACAAAAGCTTTTAAAAATATTGTGAAAGAAACAAGAAAAGACAAAAGAAAAGCAATTAGGTACAGCCAAAGAAAATAGTGAATTGGTGGCTGGAAAAATAAAATAAAAACAGAATTTAGAAGCAAATAAAAGTTACAAAAGTTACAAGTTCAAATTTCCTTTGAACCATAAAATAGATTGAACTTGTATGACATACAAATTTGGTGAAATTTGGCTTCTAACACTTGAATTTGTTTAGTACATCTCCTTTTTGCAGTTTGGTCCAGCAACTATCCTTGAGTTGTCTCATTTAATTTCAATTTGAGTTTGTGCTATCCTTAAATTTTAGCTTTTGTTCCTTGTCTTTTAAAAATTCCAAGGTTTTGTCTTAGAGTTTTCGTGTTCTTGGACTCTTGAGTCTAGCCTAGAATTGTTTCCTATTTCACTTTAGTAAAGAACCTTGATGGGATTGGGAGTTGTTTAAGAGCTATAGAGGAACAAGAGTGGGAAAAGGCAAGAGAGAACTTTAGAGAAAAAGCCTAGATAAAGTGTGCAAACACAAGTGTGAGTGGCAAACACTTAGAGAGTGGTGAGAATTTTTCTATATATTTGTGTTTTTGCTAACCATTTCTTTTGAAGGATGAGCTAAAGGGAAGAAGAAGGTTTGTCACCTAAGACCTCTAGGTTGATGAAAGCTATTACAAACCAAATGGAGGAATTATAAACCAAAATGGAGGCAATATTTGAGGAGTTACAAAGGGAGACACAAAGAAGAAGTAATCCAATGGGTAGTGTGGATGGAAAAGCTTATGAGGATCGGAGGAGGAGTGAATATGCATCCTCTCATGGAGGAAGGAATTGAGAGGGAGGAGTGGAGAGAAAATAACAATAGGAGACAAAATAATAGAAGACAAAATCATAGGAGACAAAAAAGAAAGGATGAAGATTGGAGGTTTAGGAGAGATGAGAGAGAAGGGAGGAATGGAGGATTAAGTGGAGTGAAAATTAAAATTCCAAAGTTCCTTGGCACTTATGATCCAGAAATAAACTGAGTGGGAGATGAACACAGAGCAAATTTTCTCATGCCAACACTTTGATGAAGAAAAAAAAGTGATTCTGGCAACTTTAGAATTTGGTGGCTATGCTTTGGTGTGGTGGAACCAAATTCAAATTGACATAGTGAGGATGAGGAGGCCAAGAATTAATTGTTAGAATGACTTGAAGGGGTGTTTGAGAGAAAGATTTGTTCCCACTTATTACTCAAGAGAAGTTCACAACAAGCTCCAAAGACTATTCCAAGGCTACAAGAGTGTTGATGACTACTGTAAGAAGATGGAATTGATTATGATGAGGGCTAAAATTGTGGAGAGCCAACAGGCAACCATGGCTAGGTTCCTTCATGGCTTGAATAAGGAAATTCAAGATGTGTTGGAGCTACATTCCTATGGCACAATTGAGGAACTAGTCCACAAAGCTCAAAAGGTGGAGTAACAACTCAAAAGGAGGAAATCTTCCAAAACCAATGGGGCTGGATCTTCCAACTTGAAGGACAAGCCTAGGAGAAGTGAAAAATAAATAAGAAAAGGTGGAGAGCTCAAGCAAAAAAATTATGGACCCTACTCCAACAAAATCAAACAATATCAAGTGTTTTAAGTGCCTTGGCAAGGGGCACATTGCTTCACAATGTCCCAACAAGAAAACAATGATTTTTCTTGAGGATGGAGGCATAGAGAGTGAGTCTTCAAGTGGCTCAAATAGCTCGTTAAGTGAAGAAGAAGAAGAGCTTACACTTGTGGAAGTCATTGAGGGTGATCTCTTAATGGTGAGGAGAATGTTGAGCAATTTTCGCATTGACAAAGATAAGACTCAAAGAGAAAATATTTTTCACACAAGGTGCTTAGTTGAAGACAAAGTGTTCACTTATAATTGATGGAGGCATCTGCACCAATGTGGCTAGTACAAGGCTTGTAGAGAAATTACACTTGCCAACCACAAGTCATCCAAGGCCATACAAGCTCCAATGGCTTAGTGAGAGGGGAGAAGTGGTGGTAAATTCTCAAGTGCTCCTTCCTTTTACTATTAACTCCTATAAGGATGAATTTCTTTGTGACATTGTACTTATGGAGGCTGGACATATTCTTCTTGGAAGGCCTTGGCAATATGATAGAAAAGTAATACACAATGGCATGGATTACACTTTTGAGTTTGAGCACTTAGGCAAGAAAATTATTTTGAAGCCTTTGACTCCTATACAAGTGTGTGAGGATCAAGTGGGATGAAAGAAAAGGGATTTCAAGAGCTTAAAAAAATACTGCACTTGATAGCAATAAAAAGGCAAAAATAGTGAGCTGTCCAAGAGGAAAACTAGTGAGAAAAAAAGAGGGAAAAAAGAAGAAAAGAAAATTGAGAGCAAAAAAATTCATAAGACCCAAGAGAGTTTATTTTTTAAAGAAAAAGATGTCAAGAGAGTATTATTAGCTAGACAACCTCTTTATTATATGATTCCTAACTCTCTTTGTTTGCATGTTGAAAAAGAAGGAGAAAAATTTCCCATAGCCATGCAATCTCTTTCGGAGGAATATGAAGATGTTTTTCCAAAAGAAATTCATATTGGCTTGCCTCCTTTAAGAGGCATAGAGTACCAAATTGATTTAATTCCAGGTTGTTTACTACTTAATAGGCCAGCATATAAGACTTCACCCATGGAGGCAAAGGAGATTCAAACACAAATGGAAAAGCTACTTGACAAGGGGTGGATCCGTGAGAGCATGGGTCCTTGTGCCATGCCAATTATTCTTGTGCCTAAGAATGAGGGAACATGGAGGATGTGTACTGATTGTAGGGCAATAAACAACATCACCATAAGGTATAGACACCCTATCCCTAGACTTAATGATCTTTTAGATGAATTGCAAGGTTCCACTATCTTCTCTAAAATTGATCTTAAGAGTGATTATCATCAAATAAGGATGAGGGAAGGGGATGAATGGAAAACGGCTTTCAAAACTAAATTTGGACTTTATGAATGGTTAATTATGCCTCTTGGTTTGACTAATGCACCTAGTACCTTTATGAGGCTTATGAATCATGTGCTTAGACACTTTATAGGCAAGTTTGTGGTAATGTATTTTGATGCATTCTTGTTTATAGTGTCAATTTAAAAGATCATTTGATGCATGTTAAAAGTGTCTTTGAGGTGCTTAGGAAGGAAACCTTGTATGGAGCTATTGATAAATGTACCTTCTTCACTTCACTAGTTGTGTTTCTAGGTTTTGTAGTAGGTGCTTAAGGAGTTCAAGTGGATCAAGAGAAGGTGAAAGCCATCATGGAGTGGCCAACTCCAAAGAGTGTGAAGGATGTTAGAAGCTTCCATGGTTTAGCAAGCTTTAGTACCATTGTTTCTCCTTTGAATGAGTTGATAAAGAAAACCATGAGCTTCTCTTGGAAGCAAGAACATGAAATTGCTTTCCAAACATTGAAGGATATATTGTCTCATCCACCTATTCTTGCATTGCATAATTTTAATGCTTCTTTTGAATTGGAATGTGATGCATCTAATGTAGGCATTGGGGGGGTTTTATTCAAGATAAACATCCTATTGCTTATTTTAGTGAGAAATTGAAGGGTGCATGTTTAAACTATTCCACTTATGATAAAGAGTTGTATGCCCTTGTTAGAGTATTACAAACTTGACAACATTATCTTTTACCTAAGGAATTTGTGATCCATAGTGATCATGAGTCTCTTAAATATTTGAAAAGTCAAGGCAAACTCAACAAGAGACATGCTAAGTGGATTGAATTTATTGAGCAATTTTTTGATGTTATTAAACACAAGCAAGACAAATTGAATATAGTGGCGGATGCCTTATCAAGGAGGCATTGTTTGATTTCTATGCTTGAAATTAAGTTGCTTGGTTTTAATCACATAAAGGAATTGTAGTCAAGTGATCATTGAAAATAATAGGAATACCCACAATAACCAAGAGGGGGGTGAATTGGTTAAAACTTGGTCTTTTAAAATTTCTTTATGAAATCAGAGTAAGGATCTTAATCACTTTTAAAACCAAGAATGCTTTTAATCAATCAAACCACTCAGATGAAGAAATCAATAGCTCAAAACAGAACTTGTTAAGTAATGATGAAAATACCAAGAACAAATGAGCAAGATGACTAATAGAGAATAAGGAAAAGAAAATCAACACAAGAGTTTATACCGGTTCACTTCTCAAGAGAAGCTACATCCAGTTTCTTCTAATCATCACTAGATTAGAGTTCCACTATTATAAATTTCAGTTCTTACAAGCTTTATTACAAAACCCTCTTTATCTACTCTCGATAAAGACAAGAAATCGAAAACCTTATTAGACTTCTAAAGAACAAGAACCAGAGAACACTACTCTGTTCTTTCCTAGAGAACACTACTCTAGTTCAAGCTTGAAAGAACAATTTACAATAGCACCAAAATAACAAAATTGCAAAACAAGTTTACACCCAAAGAGAATGGAGAGAAACAACCTGATGATCCAATGAATATAAATGCATGTGATTTACCAATCAGAGTTGAATGAACAAAATGAATTTCAGAACATGGTCTCCTATTCTTCTTTCAAAAAAATCTTGCCCAAGAAATCATTCAATACCCATGAAGATTAAAGAGTGGGACAAGAAGTTAGTTAACCCAGAAAATCACTTTCTAACTTTGTGAAGGCTTGTGTTTATTCAGAAAATTCGAAGTATTCAAGTTAAAAAACAAGCCAAGCCTCACTTATATTTATAACAGACTTTTCTAAATAAATGTAATCGATTAAACGCGCCAAATAATCGATTAAAAGTTCTTGAATAATCGATTAAATTGTCACTTAATCGATTAAAGTGTTCATAGCATTTCTGGGTTTGAACAACAAACAAAATAATCGATTAAAACGAGTTGTAATTGATTAAAGTAGTAAACCATGTATTTCAGAAAAGCCTTGTGTAATCAATTACAAGAAATGGTAATCGATTAAACCAGTAAAACAAGCTTTTCATAAAAATCTTATGTAATCGATTACAAGAAATGGTAATCGATTAAAGCAGTGAAGCATGTTTTTTTTTACACTAAATAATCGATTACAAGCAATGGTAATCGATTAAATTGTTCTTCAATGCTTTTCCAGATTTAAAACCAAAGCAAATAATCGATTAATCCGCAGTGTAATCAATTAAACCAGTAAGACTTGCATTTTTCCAAAAACATTGCCTATTTGGTTATTTTTCAAAAATTGCTTTAATTCTTTGATGAAAACATTTAAGCATACAAATGATTAAGTGCATGCAATGCAAGGATCAACAGATTGGCCTCTTTATACATTTCAATTTGAATTTCATTCTTCAAGGCATGTGAGAAGCTCAAAACATTCTTCCAAGTCCTACGCTTCAAACTTCAAATTGCTCCCCCTATATCCAACAATCATGACTTCTCTAGTATTTTTGTTTTGTGTGAGCAGGGGGCTCATCAAGGATATTTTAGATATGATGGTTTCTTGTTCAAGGAAAAGAAACTATGTGTTCCTAAAAGCTCTTTGAGAGAACTCTTCATTAGAGAAGCTCATGAGAACAACTTAATGGGGCACTTTGATGTGGATAAAACTTTGGCTATTTTACATGAACATTTCTTTTGGCCAAAAATGAGGCATGATGTGCATAAGCTTGTATCTTAATGTATTACATGTCATAAAGCTAAATCTAGATTAATGCCTCATGGTTTATATACACCTTTGCCTATTCCTAATTCCCTTTGGGTTGACATTTCCATGGATTTTGTGCTTAGTCTTCCAAGATCCAAGAGGGGAAAGGATTCTATATTTGTTGTTGTTGATAGGTTCTCAAAGATGACACACTTCATTCCTTGTCACAAGAATGATGATGCTTGTGAAGTGGCTAATCTCTTCTTCAAGGAAGTGGTGAGACTTCATGGATTGCCTAGAAGCATTGTGAGTGGTAGAGACACAAAGTTCCTTAGCCACTTTTGGAAGACATTATGGGGTAAGCTTGGCACATAGCTCTTGTTTTCATCAACTTGCCACCCACAAATGGATGACCAAACCGAAGTGGTGAATAGTACATTGGGTCAACTCCTTAGATGCTACATCAAGGGTAATTTGAGAACTTGGGAGGAGTGTCTACCTCACATTGAGTTTGCTTATAATAGAGTGGTTCACAAGACCACTTCCTTATCTCCTTTTCAAATTATTTATGGCTTCAATCCTTTAACTCCTCTTGATTTATTACCATTACCTAACACTTCTTCTATGATTAATCATGATACTTTGTCTAAAGCTTCTTATGTTAGGAAATTGCATGAAAAGATGAAGGCCCATGTGGAGAGGAAGATGAAACAATATCCTAAGCAAGCCAATAAGCACTAGAAGCAAGTGATCTTTAATGAAGGATATTTTGGTTTGGCTTCATTTGAGGAAGGATAGATTTCCTCAAGAAAGGAAATCTAAGCTCCAACCTAGAGAAGATGGATCTTTTAAGATTTTAGAGAGGATCAACAACAATGCATATAAATTTGAGTTGCCAATTGAGTATGGTGTGAGTAACACATTTAATGTTTGTGATCTTTCTTTATGTGATGTAGGTACAAGGGAGGGAACAAACTTGAGGTCAAATTCCTTTCAAGAAGGAGGGGATGATAGAGGTCCATTGCAAGCTCAAGGCCAAGAAGAAGAACTTGAAGAACTTCCTTTGGTTAGCTTTAGAGGACCCATGACAAGAGCTAGAACTCAAGCCCTTCAAGAGGACATCAAAGCTAACTTGCACCTTTAGAAGCACACCAACTCAAAAAGAACAAGTGCTAGATTTTGTACTCTCAAGTTGAATTTAATTCCAGCACCTTTTAGTGGCAATAGTAGTAGCAATAAATAGGTCTTAGTGGCAATAAAAGGCCTTAGTGGCAATTGTGTAAATAAGTGTAGGTGTACTTGTATGTAATTTTTTTAGCACCTATGTAAGCTTGTAAAATGCACATTGGCACATGGTTAATCAGCCATGAGTCATCATATGAGAAGCTTGCACCTCAAGCTTCATTAGCTTTCACTACAAGCTTCCTTAGCTTGCACTACAAGTTTCCTTCAAGCTTCCTTAACTTGCACCTCAAGCTTCATTTCATTTCCCATTTCACTTGCATTTAGCTTACAATTTCGTGGCTATATAAGGCTAGCCGAAACATATTGTAGACACTTTTGGAAAATTAATAGAAAGCTGAAATTTCTTGTGAGAGTTCTCTCTTGTTCTTGTGCAAGAACTTCGTGGATCTTATCAATGGCTTCTCAATGCTATTGTGGTGATTCTTTCTAGACTTATTGGAGAGATTCTCCATGGTGTCATCCATCTTCATTCCTTACTTCAATCCATCTTCCATTGCTGAATTCTTTGGAGCTACTTCACGCCATTTTTGATTCACAACTTGAGTCAAAGCTCTAGTTCTTGAAGAGATCTTGAAGAGTGAGTTTCATTGCAAGGTAGATTGGGGAAATCAATGTCTAATGAGGTTAGACATACATTAACAATGGAGCTTACAGACTATAAGGACTAGATGTTAAAGAAATTTGAAGAACATGGAATGCTACCCATCTAAAGTTCTACTTTAGTTAACCTATTGAAGACCGATGGCGGACTCTTTTTCCCACTCGAGTCTTTCGTCCCAAAAAAAATAGGATTTTGGCTTGAGAGGTTCTAACGAGGCACTTCCGAAGAATAAAAGGGAATATGTACTCAAATGCTATATTGAATAAAACATTTCTACCTTTAAATTTTATCTACTTGTGTCAACCTTGCAGAACATAAAAACCCAAGATGAGCAATCCCCTGGTCTGAGGCTCGTCAGACCCAAGGTCCACCCTTGGTGAGTCTTGCTTCTCTAAAGGTTCGAAAACCCAAGATCCACCCTTGGTGAATTTCGCCAAAATCCAGGACGTACACGTCACTGGTAGTCTTCAAAGGTTTATAAACCCAAGCCTTGGTATACCGCAAAGGTTCAAAACCCAAGTCTTGGTAGACCTCCACCTTCAAAGGTTCATAAACCCAAGCCTTCATTTCATAAACCCGGGTCTTGGTAGACCTCCACTTTCAAAGGTTCATAAACCCAAGCCTTCATTGTAACATCCTCAAAATGATATTTTGAGTTATATTGGAAATTATGGAAGTGTGATACAAAAAGAATAGTATAGAATGTGTTTGAACATAGCTGCCCAAATTTGGATTAATCAAAAGTGAATAAATACTCTAAAATTCACGTGCTACAGCCCAAGGATTATGCTTGGGTATGTGATAGAGGAGTCAATCAGCAGTCAATATAAAGGGAATAAGACAAAATTTAAAACAAGCTTCTTGAACCAAACTTTCTAGGTGGTCTTCAACGAAGATAGCAAGCATTAAATGAAGGAATCTTGCTTTATTTAGTTTCAGTCATATGGATATAGGCAAAGGAAATTCATTTATTTAGCAACTTCCACGTACCCTTAAGCCATAAATGAAGGAATATTTGTCATGATTAGATTGGTATAAATATCTTTAAGGATAGTTACCTTGTAACTAAACTAAATCTAACTGAGTTGAAATCTAATTAATTCACTTACTATCTAACTAAATAAACTAGTATAAATAGCTGCTGAACTTCCAAAAAATTTTACACAATTAACTCTAACTACGAAACTCTCTCTCACGGCCTATAAGCTTTTCACTTAGTGCTTTGCTTTCAATTTTCATTTCTTATTTCTACCATCTTATATACTTCTATTTTCTTCTTTCTTTCACGTAAAGACTTACTTCCTTGAAGCTATTCAAGAAGGACAACCATCTACTGAGTTCATTTCAAAAATCAAACTCACTTGAGGTAGGCTAGGCTTCAATCTCTAGTTAAGCTTTTGTTTAGATTAACATATATGCTTGATCGGGTAGACATGTATTTATTATTTAGGCTGGAAATTTATATTATTTGAAAGGATATTTTATGATGGGAAAATGTTGATTTTAATCATAGGATAGGTGATGATTTATAAGTTAAATTATTAGCGATATTGGAAGTCACACTTAGTGATTTTTAGAAGTGATTTGATGGTCTAAAGGAATGGTTAATATTAATTTTTGGAAGTAGAGGTTGAATGGTATGGAGACAAATGGTACAAATGCTTGAATATTAAATTTGAGGATGAAGTAGTAAGGTGGTAAGTGATGATTTCCTTATTTAGGAAAATATCGAAGCCCGGACAACCCGGTCATAACTATTCAGGTTATATCATTCCAGACTCCCTCTTATCCCGGCCATCCTGGATACAATTACTTATGATACACCCATCCAGGCTAAACTCACCCCAGCCATCCCAGATACAACTACTTATGATACACCCATCTAGGCTAAACTTACCCCGGCCATACTGGATACAACTACTTATTATACACCCATCCAAGTTAAAACTCATCCCGACCATCCCGGATACCCTATCCATGTTATATTTATCTAAGTTAAACTCACCCCGGCCATCCTGGATACAACTACTTATGTTATACCCATCCAGGTTAAACTCACCCCGGCCATCCCGGATACATTATGTTTGCTATAACCATCCAAGTTAAACTCACCACGGCCATCCCGGACATAACTATCCATGTTATAACCATCCAGGTTGTA
>CM023954.1:24514946-24576026 GCA_013407115.1 Glycine latifolia
AGGTTGTACTCACCCCGGCCATCCCGGACATAACTATCCATGTTATACCATCCAGGTTGTACCCATCCCGATCATCCCGGCTACACCAACCCGATTTTTCCTACCACATTAGATAGCCATATATTATTAAGTGAAAGGAGAGGAATTATGGTTTACTAGTTAGACTACTAACATGATTTTCTGTAGCTTGAGGATATTCAATTATCCTACCCAATTTGGTAAAATTTTGCTTGAATAAGGCATGGTAGTTTAACTATACTTTTGGAATAAGTGATGTTATGGTATCTTTCCATAAGGTAGTATGCAATTATTCATTGATTTTATTATGAAAATGGATTTTTTATGTGATGATATGTTGATTTATGTTTCCAAGTCCAATAGGAGATTTGTGAAACATAATATGAGACTACACCCAGTACGAGATGTAGAGAGACCAGGTGCAAATACATGGACTAGCGTAAAACGGTCGCAGCATTTCTACACAAGGTGTAGCTACATACAGTACAAGATGTAGAGGCCATGTGCACCTGGAAAAATTCATTTCATGCATTCATATAGTTGCATAATTATTTTGTGATGATTTACTAACGTACTATCGTGTTTTGATGGTTTAGATTTTGTCTACTGAGAAATTTTATTTCTCACTAGATTTATTTCATGTTTTATTTTAGATGGCGTCAATCATCATATTTCTTGATGCTCTAGAGCTTGGATGGTATATCGATGAAGAAAGAAATTGTTATATCTTAACCATGCATCCAGTCATCCGTGTATATATTTATTTTGGTACTCATTTTCCAGTATATGTGCTTAGTGGATGGTTTAATCCAAATGATCCATTGCTACAGTTTTCTCCTGCTTATCCAAACCCAGCCATGGAACCAATAAACGTGGTCAACAAAGAAGAAAGTATTGGAGAGGTTGTCTAAAAATAAAAACCTGGATGTAGGAGTTTGTACCAGAATAATAATGCTAGTTAAGGTGACTACGGTGTTGTCTAGAAGTTGAGAATTATGTAATCAAAAGCAACGACTTATGTAACAAATAGACTTTAACTACTCATATATATATGTGTGTGTGTGTGTGTGTGTGTGTGTGTGTGTGTGTGTGTGTGTGTATGTGTGTGTGTGTGTGTGTGTGTGTGTGTGCGTGTGTATTTCAACTTATCAAACTTTTATAACTTCTATAAATTGTACACTTTAGAAATCTATACTAGGATCCGTCTAGTAAAGTTAAAAATAGTAATTATCCAAAGATTCTTAAAATATTTAACTATAACATATAGAATAATTTAGGTTGTTAAATTCGTAGACTGCAAAGGTTCATAAACCCGAGTCTTGGTACACCTCCGCCCTCAAAGGTTCATAAACCCAAGCCTTGGTAGACCACAAAGGTTTATAAACCCGAGTCCTCGTAGACATCCGCCTTCACAGGTTTATAAACCTAAGCCTTGGTAGACCGCAAAGGTTCATAAATCCAAGCCTTGGTAGACCACAAAGGTTCATAAACCAAATTCTTGATAGACCTCCACCTTCAAAGGTTCATAAACCCAAGTCTTGGTAGACCGCAAAGGTTCATAAACCCGAGTCTTGGTAGACCTTTACCTTCAAAGGTCTATAAACCCAAGCCTTTGTAGACCGCAAAGGTTTATAACCCCGAGTCTTGGTAGACCTCTAGTAAAATCCAGGGCAGCATCCCTGGTCAATTCTCCAAAGGTTCACAAAACCAAAGGTCAACCCTTGGTGAACCTTTAGCAAAATCCAGGGCAGCATCCCTAGTTGATTCCTTAAAGGTTCATAAACCCAAATAAGAGGCAAATTGATACAGCATTAGACTGCAAGGTCTCGTTTCCTATGCCGCAAGAGCAGCACTAAAGCAAGCTACCTCCATTGTCACAAAAAGCCTATTACGAAGTCGTGCATGAATAAAAGACAACATCATACAACAGAGAATAAACAGAGAAGCATTCATCAACGAAAGAAGACTAGTTGTATTAAAAATAATGATTGTCAAGAATTCCAAGGCCTTCATGACCCAAAGTCAACAAAACACAAAGAAAGAAAAAGGCAGCCTAAACTTGGCCTCATCATCATGTTCCTCACTAGCACCTTCCTCCTCTACGACGGCAATTTCTTCTTTGTCAAGCAAAATGTCATCCTTCACATCCTTGAATGTTGTCCTCATTCAATCGGGCCTCTAAGGTAGCCACCTTCTTGGCAAGTTCATCCCTCTCGGCAGAACTTTGTCAAACTTGGTAGCCAGTTCCTTTTTCTCCCCCAACAAGGCCTTACCATGAATTGCTAGTTCATCACCATCTAACCAGGTGCATAATAGTTTGGCCAAAGCACCATTAGCCTTGGCAAACAGCTGGTAGTGAGACCTGACCACCTCAGAAATGGTGACAGTGGCCCCAATCCCCTTGGAGTGCTCCCTCTCCAAACAATACAAAAGCCAGTAACTTGGCCACTTTAGCCTCCAGTGACGCCACCTTGCCCATAACTTCCTGGTGGCACTGTCCATTCTCCTCCAAGATCGCAAGGCTTCTCTGAAGGAAATCCTTCACAGAGTCGGTAGCATTCTGAACCCCGACAAATCGGATTAGATTATTGTCAAAAGAAGTCGGAGTCCTATACTCTAGCTTGTACCCCACGCTCCACAGTGAGTCGATATCCCTAGATGCATGGATGAAGTCAAGTGAAACGCAGGAGTGAGAAGAAGATAATAGAGTCAACGCTGACAAAGTAGAAGGAGCAGGAGGCAGCATATCCGAAGGACCACTAATCATGGTACCAACACTCGATAAGGGTGCAACAGCAAGAGCCAGAGAAACCTCAACGGTGGAAGGAACAGAGGTCACCCGAACAGGAACATGTGGGATAGGTAGGAGGAACACAGTGGCAATGACAGTAGCACGAGAAATACTAGCCTGGACGGCTGATGTTTCCACAGGTGAACCCTGCGTAACAATAATAGAAGAGCCACCTGCACCAGGAAGCAACCCAGCATGGAGGCTGGGAGAGGCCCTCGACTTCTTACGGCCCGACGTCCCAGCACCATCATCTCACTTCCTCTTAGTTAAAACAGAGGAAGGGTGCTACGGGAAGCTGCAACAACTTCAACACCAGTAGGGCCAACCCCAGCAGTAGGTCGACCCTCGCCTCCAACCAGAGGGTTAATAGAAGAGGTTGGCACAGTCCCACCATCAGGTCCAACGTGCTTCACCAGGGGCCTCCAAGGAAAATCACCTATTATGCCTTCAAAACAATCAAAACATGACAAGTGTCAATCTAGGTCAAAAGCACATTAAATACAGAAGGGAACAAGGAAAGACACCTTACCATCCAAAGCAATGAGAGGGTCATCCGCTGAAGGAAGAGGTAAAATTGCTCGTGCATCCAAAGAAGCTAGAAGTTGTTCCAAGATGACCTTGTCTGCCCTCTACACCAAGGTTAAAAAGTCCTCATCAAATGACTTGAACCTGATGGGATCAGACAGCCAATAGAACGAGAAGCAAGGCTCCTGATTGAGTATTTTTAGTTTAATATTTTTCTATTCTTCTTAGCTTATTTGACTTCTCTTGGACTTTTATTTTCCCATTCTAATTCAGTTTTTGCCTTAGGCAAACAAGTGGGCTTAATTGATAATTGTTTCTTATTTTTGGAGTTTTTGCTTACTTGACCTATCTTTCTTGTGCAGGACCTAGAGAGCTCTACAGAACTCCAAATGGTGCATATGAGTAGTCCCTGGAAAGATAAGGAAAATATCTAAAAGTTTTTCAGAGATAAGCCGAGGCCAATTCTGTCATTTTGAGGGTCATTTTAGGCTTGGAAGTCAGAACCATTGCACTTGAATTTTGGGCTGCGAAATTGGTGTAATTAGTAATTAGTTAGATTAGTTGGGCTTAATTATGACTCATCCTTTCCTACTGACTCAGTCACTATATTTTAGTGATTTCAGTTATCTGGATGGACACACTTCATTTTAGCAAAAAACATATTTTGTAGTGACTTTTAGAAGTTTTTAGAATTAAAATCATTTCTCTTATTTTCTCTCAACTGTTCTTCATTGTTCTTCACTGCTCTTCATTTTCATATCTGTTCTTTCATTTTATTGCACTAATTTTGTGGGGCTTCCATTGATTATGATCATGGAAGGCTAAACAATCAATCAATCCAAGGATCCAGCCCAAGCAAGGAGAATTTGAATTATGGTTTGGTATTTCAAATTCTGTGTGAAAGTTCACTTTCTTCTTCAATCCTCTATTCGATTTTCATGATTATGAATGTGTTTCGGATTGAAAATGGATTAGCTTATGGATTCATTTCCTAATTTCGAATTTTAATCACAGATTATTTGGATGATATTTCAATTAGGTTTGTGGTTTCAATTAATTTAGGGGTTAATTTGATTGAATTGCTTTTAATGAAATTGAATGAACTTTCATAACAAAATCATTATCTGAGAACTATGATAATTCGTACTACTTGGTTTGGTGAATTGGATTGATGCTTTTTAATATGTTTTAGAATACCTTTTATCAATTCTGTTAGTTTCTATTTTGTTACGTTTTTCTGCAATTTTCATTTATCGCATGCAAACTATTCGATAAAAATTTCCCTATTATTTACTAGTGAATTGAAATTGGAACCATATTGATTGTTTCTCTGAGTCGACATAGATGAATCATGTGCTACAGAATTAGCGTAGTTTAATTGTTTTGAAGCGATACGACATCAGTTATCAGCTCCCTTTCCAGATTGAACATCGGTGGTAACCCCTCAGCCATGATTCAGCAACACAGACCTTAAAGAAACAGTCCTTGAAACAATGAAAGACGTTCGAGTCAAACTCAAACAGCTTTTTGGAGACACTATTCAAGGAGACCCAACCAATCTTATCTGTCAGCTTCATCTGGAAAAAGAACAAGAATATCGACACATTAGGTTGGATATTGAAGAAGGGACAAAGAATTTTGAATGCCTTCATATTGCCTAACTGTTAGGGTGAAGCTGGGAGGGGGCCATATTCAAGTGCTTAAGAAGAGTACATTGAAAGGGAGACAGCGGAAGAAGCAGACCCAGCACCTCGAAGAGGCACCGGTACATAAAGAAAAAGGGCGGACAATTCAACGCCGCCCTCAAGAAAGGAAGGTCATCACTCCCACAAGCCTCAACAATCACCTTGCAGGAGTCCTCAGGTTTTGTCAACCTAAGTTGATGATGCAGAGCGTCAACACTCATTGCTGATGTGACAGAAGACTTATATTTCAGAACGTCGTCTCTTACTCACTCATAACCAGCAATAGTGGGAGAGGACAATGGTGACCCAACTCTATGACTACGTCGGGAGCAGGGAGAGGCCCTGGCGCCTCCACTACCACTTCTTCTCACTCTTCCCGAAGCATAAGAAGGAAGAATGGTGGTAATCGGAAAAGGCTCCTTAGCATGAGGTGTAGCCAAAGGCCACGACTTCCGATGAAGGCGAGAAGTACCCTCGCCAGCAAGGCATGAGTCCCCCTTTTCCCTGAAGAGGAGGACATGCTGGCAGAGACTCCATGGCGGGTCTCCTCTGAAGAGTTACCAATGGAGATGACCTCATGCATTAGGGGCTGTTGGATTGAGCCCCTAAAGTCGCTACCATCGAGACCCACAGCCAAATCAGAAATAGGAGACACAGAAATTGCTAGAAGATGAAAATGTACCTTGAACAAAGAAGGATGAGTGAAGAAACTAAGAGAAGATCAAAGAAGCAAGGAAGGTTCTGGAAAGAATAAAGTTAGGAATGCAAGAATGGCGATGACAGAAAAAGTCAAATGTCTGCTCCATTTAAATGGAGGTGCGCCTCCACTACCACGACATAACTTCACTCGCCCACTAACACATAACTCCAGTACGTACCCACTTCACGAGTGACATGTATTCAAGAGCATTGTGTATGCACTGCACACGCCTGTGGCAAAAAGTGACAAGCGTAACACTTGCTTTCAATACACTCTCCAACTACATATAAGGGCAAAAATGTCCAACCTGGACAACTCACTTGCCTAGCATGTCCAACCTCACCTGTAGAACAAAAGCATGTCCTTCTTGGACAATTCAACAGTGGCATCTCAGACAACACTTGTCCCAAGCTGGGGGGCTTGACAAGCTCGACACACTTACATTTCTCGTACTTGTCGAGGTTATCACCATCAACACTGGACAACATTCGTCCATGCTCGGGGGCTTGACAAACTTACGACCTTCTTACTTGTCAAGAATACCACCCTTGATACGAGACAATCTTCATCGACACCAGACGCTCTTATTCAACACCAGACAACCTCTTTCGTTCGCAAGCTGGCTCAGAGGCTGGGGGACTTATGTACCATCCAAGATTTGAAAAATACACGTGGCCACTTATGTGGAACCTCCATACATCTATCAACCTTGGTACAAGAGCAAGGACGCCTCCCCCTCAGTAGCCGGGTTGTTGGACCGCACAGGTTATCTTTAATGCTTATTTATTCAAATGTTATTGATAATGTTGCAACCACATTTTCAAATGATAAGTACTTAATTATCTACAAGCTACATATTATCTATAAGATACACACTATTTGTAAGTTTAATTATCTATAACATGCAATTATTTGTTAGCCTTTAGCTACATATTAATTATCTACAAGAGCCTAAGACCCACGCTCCATAATATAAATACAAGTTGCATCTAACCCTTCAACACACAACTCATTCATGGATACTTGAGCATTCATATACTCATATATATGTTTTTCTCTCTATACAATTGATGTACTTACTTAAGCGTCCTAATCATTTCCTTTGTTTTACAGGTCCCCCCTCTTAACAAAGTCGACTCATCATCCAACATGCAAAATTTACAGCTTACCTTGGCCACGTCCACCCTGACGTGTTCCACATCCAGATTTTGATAATAGAAATATCTTATATTAAGTGTGTGAATCATCTAGCACATAATCATTCAAACATAATATGTAATCTTAAATTTAAATCCTATGTGTACAATGCGTTAATTGGGTGATCATAGATTTTAATCTTAGAGTATATCGGAGAGGAAACTTTTTGCTGCCTAAAGTGTTCGGAAGGTTGCATCAATTGATAAATATTTACGGTCTAACTAAACTCAAACTTAAAATCAATTATTATCAAGCTAAATAAATCCCATACCAGGTGATACAGACTTGGTGGTTACTATATTCAAATTTTGTACATAACTTATAAACTTTTGAAACAGAAAAATAGTGCATAGATTTGTCCTCAGTTGAAGCTTCAAGGTAGCCGCGGGATAAGAAGAATTATGACGTGAACTCGTGACCTTAAAGTCGTGATGCTATGCACAAACCTTTTGCTGTGGCATCCCCTATTCAAAATTTGGGTCATGTTATTATTAGGTGCAGTGATTCATCGCTCATCAGTGTCATTAATTAATGTGGTGAAAGTATGAACTACTTGCGAGCTGTGAATATTTGGGTAGGTCAACTCACCTAATACGATTGTCTTTATTGACTTTCATGCACACAGATAACTATCTCTATCAAATATCTCTATATGATGTCAATTACATTTGGTTATAATGAGATTCACAAATTAAATTAAACTACCTATTACATTTAAAATAAAAAATAAAAAACTTGCCCCGTTTGACCACAAGGAAAGGGCTTTCTTTCGTTATTAAATTAAATACACACGTTGTCATGCAATGCACTACCACACTTGCACATCACGAAACCAAATATTCACCGCCCACTTGTTTTTATGTTTATTTTATTTTTCTTCATCTTTTGGCTGTACTCCTTTTCATCACCGTTGATAAAATCCGTACAACATCATAAATATTTCTCTGTTCTTTTTCTTCTAATAATCCTTGACCTTGTTTTCTAACGGTACCGGTGTAGTTGGAAGGAGGGGTTTGAAAGGAAACAGTTTTTCCATTTTACATTGACCAGTTGTATTATGTTTTTAAAAAGAAATAATGAATGATCAAAAATCAAAAGGTAATATTTCATTTCATTATTTTCATTTTGAAAAAAGTTTAAACAATAAAATTTTAATTTAAAGGAAAAAAAAAACTTTTCTTTGTTGCTTTCCATATTTTCACTTCAACTTTTAAATATACGTGGAAGCTAGAAAAAGTTGCTTCCAATGGATGTGAACAACCACATCATATAATTCTAACCAAATATATTATAAATTAAGAAAATAATTGCTTCAAAATAATTAAGAAAATAATGAACACTTTTAATGCTTTCGAGATATTAAATTTCTATAAAAAAAAATTAATAAACTACTAAGAAACTAATGGGAGAGAATATAATTATTCTTATCAACTTACAATAATTCAACCCCAAAATGAAATTTAAAGCATGACATTAACACTGTACGTACAACGAATTAATTAATGATTCAATTGAAATAACTTCAGCACATTTGTTATCTTTTAAATTACTGTGTTAATACATTTGGAAGTTTTTTCTTTTTTATAAAATACATCTGGATGTTAATTGATTATACTTTATAAACACTTTACTCGTCTGAGATTTGTTTTAATTATGCATAAGTAAGAGTCGAGCAGAATTTATGAAATTATTTATTAAAAAAATGGCTTTATAGATTGTAGGTAAATATGTCTTATAAATTTTGAGTTTTTCTTGTTTCAGACAAAAGCATCGTCTATTTCTTTTAAAATTAATGCATATCATTGAAAAAAAATGCACTTACTATTAAATAAAGTTGAATGGAGTTAGCAAAAAGAAAATTAATCAAAAGGACGGTTAGCAACATTAACTGATTATGGTGGGGAATAAATCAAATGTATGCCTTACATTCCAAGAATATGAACCGCCATAATGGATGACTTTTATATGTAAGTCATACACCCACTTTAATTTTAAGACGGTTGCCTTCAGGTCAAAGTATGAATACATCATGCATGGTCAATTGAAACATAGTACTTTTGACATGTTGGAAGGGGAAGTTTTGTATGCATGACACTACTTTTGCTGCATAGCGATGGAGTAATGCTGCAATTTTAGTGATTTATCAATTGCAGGAAACCAGGACTATTGACAAAATGTGAGGAGATCATCCCTAAGATTAACAAATGCATCGTTTTTTTTTTCGTGCCATTAATCATGTTTCTTCAAAATAACAAAACAATATACAAGATATGTTAGTAACCAAGAAAAAAAAATGTCTTAATTTGATCCAACAACATGCTAAGGGGAAAAAACAAAGCAGTCTCTCGTCATGTGTATGAAGTGATATGATCGCATTATTTGTCCAACTTGAAATGCGCATTTGGATCATGCTTGAGGAAGAGATAAGTCTTAGTTTTTTTATTTTGGGTCTTTGCGTGAATATGATATATCAATGCACCATCCTTCCGATCCATCATCATTATGTTCATAATGGGAAATTGCCTCCTATACCCTATTTTTCGCTCTACACCCCCAAATGCTTGAAAATTCATATATTAACCCTATCACAAAATGACCATTCTAGAAATGTATACCTATTCCATAATAATAATCCAAAATATGAAAATTATATTTCAGAATAGGTATTCTGAAATAGGTTTATGAATTACTTATCTCTATTCAAGAATAGTTATTCTGAAATATGATTTTCATATTTTCATATTTTCATATTTTAGAATAGTTATTCCTAAATAGGGATAAGTAATTTGGAAAGCTATTCCAAAATAAGATGGCAAACCTTGTTCCTTTTTCACTTTTCTCTTTAACTTAATTTGTCAACCTTGTGTCACCCAAACATTCTCTAAGCTTACATCCCACCCAATCCTCTTTTCCATTTGCACCATCATCACCCTTAACATCAAAGCTGTCATCCTAATCCGTGTCGCCACCACATCGAATCCTCCTTGCATCTTCACATTTTAGTTTGTTTGTTGTCATTGACTTCTCTATGTCATTTTGTTTTTGGTGGAACTTGGGTGAGTTTAATATACTATTGTTTCTTTGTTTAATAGTCCACCACATGTAAGTTTTAAAAAGAATTCGTAACTCATGATATTGGTAGTGGTGTTCGAATATTGGTACCAAATCTTAGATTGGAGCTGAAGTTGGAGCAAGTTCATTGTTCTAAGTGTTTAGAGGTAATACGTAAGGGTTGGAATTGTAGAAGAATAAGTCACAGAGAGAGCATTTGAGTTTGATGGATTTAGGGAGGTTGGTGTGTAATGCCTCTGATTGTTGACTTCTCAATGGCTCTCATACTACAACACTTCACACGGTGACACTTCGCACAACATTCTTATTGATTAGTACCCTTCACCTATGAAAACCCTCCAAAATCTCAAGATCATTGGTTGTTCCCACAAACCAACACGAGACTTTTCAACGTGCTTTATCCTCACTTACATGCTTTTTGAGAAACTTTCCAAAAGGTTAGCCATCCCATAACTACTCCAAGTCAAGCACGCTTCACTGTAAAGTTCTTAAGTGATAAGCTACCGAAAAATAGTTGCATCCTGTTGGTATAGGTAGTACAAATTAATTCTTTTAAGTTATCCTTAATTGTACAGTCTTATACTTGTATAGTCTCTGGATCCTTCTCATTCTGGTGTGATTCACACGGGGTATTATATGCCCACCAGCTTCCGCTTGGTTCATCCTCGACCCACATCGTATTAGGAGAAAGACATACTCTGATTCCATTTGTAATACCCTTGATTGTCGACTTCTCGATAACTCTCACATTATGACACTTCACATGGTGACACTTTACTCAACATCCTTGTTGGTCAGAACCCTCCGTAAATACCCCTTTTCGAGACCTTGACAACCAGCTCTGGCATTGCTCGACTAATCTCAAGATCATTGATTGTTCTTACAAATCAACATGAGTCTTTTTAGTGTGCTTTGTCCTTACTCACACAATTTTTGAAAAACTTTCCAGAAGGTCACCCATCTCATAACTACTTCAAGTCAGGCATGCTTCACTATAGAGTTCTTGAGTGATATACTGCCAAAAAGTATATGCATCTTATAGGTATAGGTAGTACCAATTAATTCTTTTAAGTCATCCTCAATTGTACAGTTTCATACCTAAATAACCTTTGGATTCCTCTCATTCTGATGTGATTCATAGGGGTGTTATATGAAAATAGGAAAAAGACAGCAAGCAAGAAAGCAAAATTTTAACCCTACTATTCAAATCAAAGCACAATTTCAATTGAAATAATATTTTGGCCAATTATATTTATAGTAGATGCACATTCTAATTCTTAGCAGATTGGTTTTGTGTACAGTACCCGTCTTCACGAAAATTACAAAAAATTTAGAGTCAAATGTCATAGCGGTAAAACACTTATATACATACATACATACATACATACATACATACATACATACATACATATATATATATATATATATATATAATTAAACATAATTAATCAAAATCCTTGATTAGCAAAAAAGGGAAAAACATTAAGAACATCTAAACAACAAATTCATTACTTCAAAATAGAAATTAAGGTGCCTCGGGTATTCATAATCCGTCCAAGAATTTAAACACACAATAAATGTAAACCTAGGATCAGAAAGCCTACCCCTGACTTGTTACCGCTCATACAAGGGAAGAGAAGAGAAAAAAAGGAGAACTCACTATTGATGGTTCGGGGTGAGGGACAAGAATGGATTTGAGGTGGGCCTAGTACCAAGTGCTTTTGCCCTTGATGACTTTGGTGTAGAATCTAAGGAAGCCCTCAAATAGTTTGTTGATGATGCATACCTTGGCAACATCGAAGGGGAAAGGGTCAATGGAAGTGGAGGTGGTGGAGGTCATTGTGATGAAGGGGTCCTAGAGGTGGACGGTTAGAATAGGGTGGGAAGTGGTGACAATGGTTTAACTGTTTTGGTAGGAGTGGATGTTGTCGATTTTCCTAGATTATAACCCTCTCCAATTGTGGTTGTAGTGTAGGGTTGCCTAATAAGGGGTATTTGCATCCGTTGAGTCTTTTTTGGGAGTGCAGGAAGCAAAAAAAGGAGCACAATAAGTAATTCCCTTCATAATGCTTGGATGGGAAAGTTTTCCCAACAATAATTGAACATTTTGGCCCACTAGCTTGGGCACAATTCTTGGGCTAAGTTAAGGTCAAAGGAATTCAATTTCTAAAAGTTTTATTGACAACAGCAAAATGATTTTCCAAAGTACCTCCTCAAAAGAGACAAAACCTAAACTAAATTCCTAATTTCCTAATTTTCTTATCAAGATTTTTTTTTCTGAATTGATGGAGTTTAATTTTTATATAATAACGGTATAAAGACTTTTACATTGTGAACTAAATATTTTTTAGACAGCATTATGAACTAGATATAAATCAATTCAAATATAACCTTGTAGAAGCAATTATTACAAATATTAACTCTTGTTATACTTCAAAATATATAATTAGATTATATTTTAAAAAAAAATAGATTAAAATATATTGTAATTAAACCTAAATGATGATACGTGAAGGTTCTTTCCAATAATAAATAACTTTTATTAAGTATGAATCATATACTTTTAAGCAATGTTGATTTTTAAGCTATATTCATATATCATTGTTTACTAAAGGAACATTTTTTATGAATAAAAAATTGGATAACTAGCTTATTTAGTTCTTAACTATGCATTTGCTAATTTACTTCTTACATTTTTAAAATAAACAATTTAGTTCACAAATATATAAATGTTATGATAAATTAATCCAATCATTTATTATAAGTTATGTATGTGATGAACTAATTTGTTAAGTAGTATAGTTTCAGAATCACTCTGACATTAAATATCATACTTTAAGAAACTTTCTTTATTAATATGTTTAATAATTGAATTAATTTTTTTAACATTTTCATATTTGTGAACTAAATTAATCATATTAAAAATGTAAGAACTAAATTATCAACAAATACATATAGTTTAAGGACTAAATTGGATTTTTGCCATAAAAATTTAGAAAGCTTTCTTTTTGGAGAAGAAAAGTTGTAGAACAGGAAGACACACCATTATTATCAGCGGAGTATCAATGACATATTGAGACTATTAGCATAGACCTACATAAAGAATTATTGCACAAGTCTGAACCATGAGTAGCTTCACCCAATTGCAGTTATCCAGTTATCCTACTAGTCTCCATGTGTCAAGGGATCTTTCTAGAAAGAGTTGTCTACCAAGCAAAGAAAGTAGTGTTAGGAACCTATAAAAAAAAGATGAGAATTCATAACAAATATTTATTCATTTGTGTCAATCGACTCTAATAAGTGAACTTGATGACAGAGACATAATAAACTTATTTAAATCTACTATACATATATGTGTGTTTTATATAATTGGAAGATATCACATGATATTTCCAAATTTATTCTTGAATTAAATGCAAATAAATCAATTCTAATTAATTAATTAAAGAAATTTAAATTAATAAATAATAAGTACATATTCATATAATATAAAAGGAGAATTATCATATATATTGATTAAGTAAAAATTGATGTATTGTGCAGATTATTAAAATGAAGATCTTTTAAAATTATATCTATTCTAAGTTGATATATGATTATGAATAAATTGATATATCATTAAAAAATTAATCTCTTTAATTATTTTATTAATAAATAAAATACAGATTGATATAAGAGTGATATAAGAGAGTCATCATATCATATTTACTTTTATTCATAGTAACATATGGTTCCATTTAATTATAGTAGTAGTAATTATAATTAAATAACTTTGAATTTTATTTCTGATTATTAAAATTTATATTAATCTTATATAATTTGATGGTAAATTTATTAAATTTATAGAATGTTTTAAGACTTTTTATTCATTAAAAATACTTATATTAAAGCTGTATTTATTTTGATTAGTTTTTTTTTATTAATTACATTTTTTCTGAATGTATTCTAAATTATATTAATTAAAAAATTATAACCAATATAATTTTCATTATTTAAATATTTAAATTGATTATACAAATAATTCTTATTCGATTAATTGGTAATACAAATATTCTGCTTTAAATGTACGGTAGAATCAGATCAAATCAAATTTAAATTTAAATTAAAAAATAGTGCATATTTTGATTTGGATGGAACAATAAAAATGAGCGCTTCATCTATAAATACCTATATCACTGTTTTTTCATTTTCTTTGTTTTTTTTTTTTTTGAGTAATCAATTGCTAACATTTTTATTCTTTATATTTGCATCAATTAAGTTTGAAGATACGTGGGTAAGTTCATGTCTCTCTTTTCTTTCTATTATTAATTTTCATTTATTTTGTTCATTCTCTTATTGAATTTTTTTTTTCTCCTTTTCATTTATTTCTTCGATCATATATCATATGTTCCATTATATAACCTTTTTTTGGTATAACTTTTCAGTGTTTGCCAAAGTTGAAATGTTGAAGGCAAATATGAGAGCAATTTATGGGTATGTAATAAATTTAAAATTCTTTGAAATTTTCTGCCTTTTATATTTATATTGTCTTTTTCTATGTGAAGAATTTTGACACTTTTAACTTTGATATTTTTTGTTGATTTATTATGCATTTTATTTTTTATTTAATAGGTATTGACACCTGTGAACAATTAGAAGAAGTATGATCTAATTTAATATTTGATTGTTTTGATTTGCTTTCATATGTTTTTTTATTTGTCTTTTTGAATTATGAGTTGATTTGTATAATGAAAAAAATATATCTAACATGAATGACTGTATGTGGTGCAGGATAAAGGTGAGCTTTCTATGGACGTGTGATAGTAAAAAATGCACTATACAATGAGAGTACAATGTTAAAAATTGAAATTAAATATATTTATTTATAACAAAAAATTTATTATTTTTAAATATTAACTATTTTTTATTTCCTACCTTGTCTTCCTATGCAATCCTCATCGAGACACGATTCCATGGTGAATACTAAATATAAGCACCTTTATAAGCTTAAATCAAATCATCAAAATGATTCATATCCAAAATATCATAATTAAATTATTGTTTTTTCACATTACTAATTAAATTATAGAATTTATACAAGGTAATAAATTCAAAATAACAAATATTTTATATGTAAATCATCCAAAATTTTAAATTAACAAATTTTAATATAAATTTGTGCTCATATAAAATAAGGCTCAATAAACTCATATATACTAATTTTAATAAGTGTCTATATTGTTATTGGATAGTTCTTTATTGGTTGTACCCAAATCTCAATAACAATCATTAAGTAGGTATTAGTCAAGTTTCTTTTTTAGGCACATTATTAGAAATTAAATACTAACTAATTGACATACTTAAAGAACTTAATTATTTCAATAAGATCAAGAATATTATTTTATCTTTAGATTTACAATTTTTAGTATAATCTCTAAGTTTAATTACTCAGAAATCTTCGGTAAAAAAATTACCCTTAAATCTCTCTTTTTTAATAATTAATGTTAATAAATTCATTCTTTTTATATCTTAGTCAATTCATTCCTTCATGCTAGAAATATATTTTTAAAAGAAAAAAATAATAATTAGAAAGTGTAATATTAAATATTTATCATTAATATTTCTTATTAAAATATGCATATATTAAATTTATATATAAATATATAATTAAAATCATATGTTACATGTGAATATTAAATTATTTAAATATAGTGATTTGGATATATTTTAAAATATTTACAAACATATATACTAATATTTCTTATATAAAATATAAAGAATTGAAAAATTTATTAAAAATAATAATAATATAAAAAATTATAGATTATAAAATTGACCGTATTACGCTATATTTGTTAAAAAGAAAAGTTTCAATTAAATTTTAGACAATGATGCAAGGAAATGTCCCACATGATCCACCTATACGCGGATACTTCGTTTCTTAACGCGGAGACTTTGTTTCTTACTCTTATATTTTATATACAAAGTTAGCCAAAGAAAATATATAGAAACTTATGCTGATCTTAACAAAGTCCAATAGTTCAAAATAGCTTCTTAAACAAGGAAAGAACAAGGGTAATTCAAAGATTACAAATATAACAATCTACATAATCTCATCTTTCACTTTTCCAAGTGCTTAAAATTAATTAATTGCTCCCACTATCGTTTCTTTCTTAAAGTTGTTGTTTCCTTTTGGTTCAGTCCCTTTCGTTTGTGCTCAGTGATGTGGTACGTGTAGTGCATGTGACAGCAACCACTTGCAAATTTAACTAGAGAGAGCATTACTTAGTGACCAAGGAGCAAATGGAAGATAAATTTTGAGATGGTCACAAGTTGAAGCTTCCTCCGAAAACAAGCACACACACTCAACATGAAACTCATTCTTGTGGATATGGTAAATGGCTAGAGGCTAATTTGCTATGGTACTCTATAGTTGAATATATTCCTTGCAAAGCCATGCCAGTGAACCGTGGCCAAGGCCGAACCACAAGGTGGTATCAGCTATGCTTTATTCCCACTAGTTCAGACAATTCAGATGATTCAGACATAGAATCTGTAGTCCTAACTCCTAGTAACCCAACTCAAACTAGTAGTACATGGCAAGAACTTTTTTCACCGTCATCACCGTTGTCATCACCACCACGTTCAACTCCAACTAGTAGTACATGGCAAGAACTTTCTCCACCGTCTTCCCCATTGTCTTCACGACCACCAACAAACCCAGAACCTGAAATTCATATGAGTTTCCAATTGCTGCCACCACCGCCGCCACATTTTCTACAGCCTCGGCCTCTTCAGAGAGCTTCGGCTAGAACATTTAATATTGAAGTACAACAAGATAGACACCAACCTCCAAGTCCAAGTCATGTGTTTGAAGGAGATCAAAGTGACTGCTCAATGAATGTCATGAATGGCATTAGCAGGGTGAGAGTCTCAGAGATCGATAAACTATTTCATTGCCCCATTTGCATGGATGAGTTTAAAGTGGGCGGTGACAAAGCATGCTGGCTACCCTGCACCCACACCTACTGTTCTGAATGCATTCTTCGTTGGCTTAACAACAGCAAAACATGTCCAGTTTGCAGGCTTCAGGTGAATGGTTGTAGTTTTGATAGCATAAATTGTAATAATGGTTTGGACTCACAACCTCAAATTCCGTCGCCGCCATCACGGTCACCAATAGTTCATAATGATTCACCCCAGCGCTGGGAGAACTTTTCCGAATCCCCTCCCTACCTTTTACCAGGTATAGAGAATAGCATAAATGATATTAATGGTTTGGACTCACGACCTGAAATTTTACTGCCGGCACCACCACCACCACTAGTTCATTATGACTTGCACGGGTCGGCCTGGGATTACTTCTTTGAATCTCCTCCCTACCTTATAGCACAAGATATAGAGAATAGTGAAGGTGGTAACTCAGATGAAGTTGATTATGATAGTGCGTGTGATGAGCTTGGCGATCCTCATGAAGATGGAGCTCCTCAGAGTGTTCCTGCTCCACTAACTTAAACCATCAGTGCTTCAATTTATAATACTATAAACCACTTCTGAAAGGTGATATTCATGACTTGTCTTGCAACTTGGATTTATTGTTAATTTGCTTGTGTAGTCTGCCCCTTATTTTCGTGGTTTTGACCACCAGATAATTTGGATGCAGAAATTTTAATTTAGAATTTGGATGCCCTATGTTAATTTGGGAATTTGACGGACTTCAACTAAGTAAACTATGCTGCATAAATAAGAAACGTAGTTAAGGTAGTAGCTATAGACCGAAAATAAATAAATTAACCTGCGTATTTGTATCGAATATATCCAATGAGCTCCAGTTTTAATTTGAATATAGCATCATGCAAATTATCGTTGGAGTTATCAGATGGATTACCTTTATGCTTACCGAATAACTAGCTTGGAATTTCAACTAAACTTTGATACCAAACCATTGTTTCGCGAGGCTAAAAAGCTATGATATGGCTATGACTACCAAAACTTAACAAAATGCTAAGAAAAAATAAGGTCTGCCACTAAATTATGTGAAATAATTATAGGATAATGTTGAACATAAATTTCGCACGCAAGAAAGAGTAAAGATATTTCATCAATAAAAATTGTATCAAAATATCTCCAGTACCATACATTTTCTTGTATGAAATCAACATATAGCAGAATCATAAAAGAAACACTGAACAAGTAGAGCGTAGAGTTGATGTTTTGGTCCCTTTTTAACTCTCGGGTCCGTGAATCTTGAGTCATTGTGATCTTCAGAAGCGTCTAGGTTGATGGTGAGAACCAGCATGGAATCCTTCTGTGTATGCTGTATTCTTAAATATCATCTGCAGTAGGGATCATATCGTGATCAGAACCACGTTTTCCCATATGATAAAGACATATTACCCATAGTATATTGATGATAACTACTGCAGGTGACCGACGCTCCAATTTCATTTCTTTGATTTTCTGAAAAGGAAAATAGTTGACAGGTGTCATCAGATACTTACAGTAAGGTTTGCAAATCTGAGCTCAGGCCTTTCCGTAGATTGTCAGACACGACGGTTCCCAAATTCTCTCCATGTTGCGTTATAGTGTCTTCCTTGATCTGTAAGATCAAGATTTTTGAGGTTTGATGAAGAAAAGCATAGAAGTTTGAAATTGCAAGAAAGCATACAGTTCTCTCTACCTCTGAAAGCAATAATCTTGATGTTTTATGCAATATTTCTTCGACAAATAGCTCAACATCTGCGAAGTTGCCTGATGAATGAGCTTTGTTGACTGGTTTCTCCTTTGTATTTTTCCCACTAACGCATGACTTGACAACTTTTGCTGCATCAGAAAGATTCAAACGTTAGCAAGACAGTCACCCTTGTTACTAATCACCAGGATCTTCAACCCACAAACATAGGGACTTATACATTGCAGGTTTGCTTTTGCTTAATTATTATAAAAATAAATAAAAGGAAAAAAGAAAACCAAGCATGTTTGGTTTCAACATTTCCAATATGAATCTACAAAAACAGTAAACATAGTGATATTTTTGTAATCATTTGTGAAAACAGGAAATGAAAATAGAAAATGCTTTTTTAAACAAAACTTCCCTAAACTTCTAAGGAAAATCACGAGTATCCCTAATTAGTATTACAAAATTGGTGTCCCGCCCATTCAGATAAAACCCATATTTATCCTATTCAACCCAAAGATTGCTTATATTTCAGATGGAAAGTAAATATGGACGAAGATTCAATTATAATATACTACACCATGTTTCAAAAAATCAAGATAAGGGGATGCTCCTCTATGCGAATACCATCCAAGTAGAAAAGCACGCAGACAATGAAGCAAAAAGCAGTGGCTGTAATGTAACTACCAAAAAAACGAAAAAGGTGTTGTTTCCATGCTTGTGAGGATACAGGAATGAATTTTTACCTGAAATAATCTTGGGCTCATTATCCATAGAAACAGGGTTTCCTTCTGTAGGTTGTCATGAAGGTTGTTTTTCTGGTTGGTCAGGCAAATTAATTTTGCCAGATGGAACTTGAGCAGCTAAATCAGGTGGATGATCTTTCCCCACTGGAGGATTGGCCTGCAAGGGGATAAAGAAGAAATATGATGACTAACAATGACTAATAGGTTAGCTAATAAAAACAGGACAGGAAGTGTCCTTAAATTTACTCACCTCAAAATCAACATATGAGGGATCCCTTCCTATTAACTTGAGAAATTTGTCAAGATCATTAGAGTTTATAGCTGCAAGCATGTAGAGGATTGGACTCTAATTAATATATAGACCAGTGAAGTGCATCCAAGCATAATGTAGTGTCAATGGACCTTAGTTGAGCTAAAGATATCAGCAGGCAACAAAAGAGTACAGAAATATTTAACTTAAAATTTTGTTATGATTATGAGAAAACACGAAAGGAATACATCAATATCATCGACTGATGACAGCAGACAGATCATAGAGCCTCAAGAAGCAGTTAAAAGATACAATACATTATTTTCTAAATTTTTCTGACAAAAAAAATATGTAAAATGATTAAGAGTAATAAAATTTATCATGATTGTAACTTTCAGCTAAGCCTCCTGTTTAAGTCAAATTCTCTTCGTCACAATAATTTCTAAACTAATTAAATTGGTAATTTGGTAGCTTGACAAATATATGTTAACTGATAATCTGTAGGCCTCAATTGATATTTGGTAAGCCCGAAAGGCATATATATGTCTAAGACCCACGATTTCTTCAGCTGCCTTGGTGAAAGTAACACAACACACTATTAGATCAAATAGTCAAAAGCACTTTAGCATAAATGGACTAACATATTCAATAGGAATTAGGAAGGATGTCTTTCCATAGCAACTTTAGTGAATCACAGAATTCTAAGATTTTGATGGTTCATAATCTTGTGCAGACTATACTTATCATGTATTAAAGCTATAAGTTAAGATATGAGAACTATAGTCAAGAAATGTAACTATATCTCACAAATGCTTTCTTCATTCAAGTCATCAAACATATCTTCTTTCTCAATTAAAGAATCAGCAAACCTAAGCCAGGATTATAATCCCAAGCATCCCCTTTATTCACTATTATTTTTGTTCATAGTCACAGCTGGACTGACTAAAATTTAATACTGTGATTGCTAAAGGTTACTTCTAGGATTTTCTACAAAGCATTACCCAAAAAATTGTAAAACCATCCACAAAATATGAGATACAGCAACAATAAAATTATGTAGGTATAATAAACTTTACTGATTTCATATTCATTTAAATTCTTAACAAGAATGCCTTCGTTATAGAACAACACTTACATGAAAGAAATACTTATTTTATAAGTTTTAAGGGTTACTAAAAAATGTGAAACTGGAATTTTCCTTTCATAAAGGAGACTTCTCACTTACATACGGTCATGTCATTTGATAGCGGATGGAAGAAGCAGTGTTCCTGAATCTTGAACCCTTGATCCAATAACAGTGAAACATCTCTTCAGAAAGGGAAAGATGTCATACATATAAGACAAATTAGTTTCTTTCAAATATATTCGCTGATTCAGTCTGAACATTGTAAACACACTTAAAAGCATAACACCAATACATAAGATGATCATCAACAGGCAATGCATTATCATTACCAACTATCAAAGCAAGTTTTGCTAGAGTCACAACAATGTTAATCAATAAGCATGCTACAGTTCATTATTCAATTGAAGGTCATTTTCAAGCTGATGAAAAAAGTATGAATAAATTTGAACTCAGTTTTCTTATTTCCCTAAACAGAGCTTTATAAAAAAATCGTTGTCATGGATTTCAATACAAACCACATTTATATTGAAATATGCCGAGGTTCTAGATCGACTGTTGGAGAGGGGATGAGAGCTTAGTTGAAAATTTTCCTAGACTTTATCAAAATTCTGTACAACAATTAGAAGTGGTGAAAAATATCGGGAGATGGGAGGATGGTGAATGGGAATGGGAATTATATTGGAGAAGAGAGTGGTTCCCTTGGGAAATGGGAATTACAATTCAGAGATAGTTTGGCAACAGTTTTGGAAAATGCTACGTGCTTGCAGCATGTGGAGGACAAATGGATTTGGCTTGAAGATGGTTAAGGGGAATATACAACTTCATCAGCTTACAAGGCATTATATGTGCAGAGGTGGGCAAGCCAAATGGATGACGTGATGGTTATTAAATGGAAGATGAAGATTCCATCAAAAGCTATCATGTTAGTTTGGAGAGCATTTTTGGGTGCCAACTACGGATAATTTGTTGAAAGGAATATGGTGCTTCAACTGGAGGAAATATTATGCCCTTTTTGTAGGAGTTGTAATGAATCTATACAACATGTCCTATTCACATGTGATAAGGTGTATAAAGTGTGGCTGAGGTGTTATCAATGGTTGAATATACCTACTGTGTTGCATGAATCACCTGTTAACAATTTTTGGAATCATTTGGGTGTTCAAATTGATACGGAGGAGGGATTGGAAAGATGGAAGACAGTGTGGTTTGCATTTTTTCTGGAGCACATGGAACTTTCGCAATAAATGCATCTTTGAAGGCCTATGTTTCAATGAAAACAACTTTCGCAATAAATGGACTCAAAGTTCTCGTACTCCTTTGTGCAATGGATATCCAATCCTGGATCATGCTTGAGAGTTTCAACCTCCTTCTTTGGAATAGCTAGAACACAATGAAGTGTTGGATGTTGCATGTGGTCAGGACTGTAGGGGGAAATGAGGAGGATTCCAATTTGGGGGACACAGCCATAATGGTGTCTCCAAGTGGCCACGCACGACATGGTTGGTTGAAGGGTTGCCATTCATACATTGGTCAACAGGGATATTTATTGCTATCATGTTGTGGTTTCATTTATATGTATTCAGTGGTTCTTTGGGGTTTCTTTATGGTCTTACAATGTTTTTATCATTTGGAATTGGTGACTCCTCTGCTGGATATTTGGTTAATATTTGGGTAGTCTATACTAAAATATGGTGTAACCTTATATGAGGAGTGATACCATCTATCTATATATATTTCTTATCTTTGCCGATCAAAAAAATATTGAAAGATGCCAAATACCTTGCTATTTTATATTTCATAGCCCTTTATATATAATGTATCTCACAATCAGAAAACTTGATCAAAGCATCAATATTTAACAAAAAGAAATATTACGTATCTCATGCAGGAAGAATAATAATGATGATGCTGTATACATACCGTGCAGATTCATTCACTACTGCAAATGGAGTGACACAACCCAAGGACACCTTAAAGTAAGGAAAAACAAGAACTTTGAATAAGTTAATGGAAATTTTAACCAAGTTTTTTGGTATATAACACTAATAAAATATTAAACTATGAAATGGTTTCTGTAACCAAGGTAGGACCAAATCCATAAATGGGATTAAACACATTAATACCTGACTAACTCAGTCAGAGAATGTCCCAATGAGAATTAGTTTTCTTGTGCACTATTAATGGATAGCATCAAGCAACACATTATAAAGATCTTTTATGCAAGAATAAAATTTGTTAAGCCAAGAAGTGCACAGAAACATGTCTAAATATCAGAAAGTATAAAGGTATCTGTTAAATGTTAACTTAATAGTTGAAAACGGCTTCTTTGACAAGGTAAAACAAAGACACAATACCTTCCCAATAGTAATAATACTAGTAAGTTAAAGAAATAAATGACTGTTTAAGAAATAAATGACTGTTTAAGCAGCAAAAGGATAGAACAAAGTCGCAGACAAACCTGAAGTATTTCACCTAAAGCCTCTGAAGGCACGATTCTTAGACCTCCTTTTCCTAAACCAAGCCGCTGAGATAACACTGCTCGGATTGATGCGAGAAATAACTATCATGAATATCCATTAAAGCAAGGCCAAACAACCAGGTCAACACATTCCAGTCAAAACCACAAAATTATCTGCACCGTTTATATCCACTTTGGTATTCTTTAAAGCAGAAACAAGATAAAACCGCTGTTTCTTGTCCTGTAAAACCAAATTAATCAGGGCATATGCATTATGCATACTTAAACAACAAAAGGGTGTTTTCTGCTTTGAATTCTAAACATGCATTACCTTCAAAAACAAACTTTTACTCTCTCCACCCCCCAAATGTCCAGCATACTTTTCCTGTAGGAACATGAATTTAGAGTCAGAATATAACAAAACCTCATATGACCAAAGTATGCACAGTGCAATCCACATTCTTTAAAGGCTCATTACCCCTTCCTCCACTGTCAAAATAGCTGGATGTTCATACTGGGAAAAATTAATATGAAGCTCCTGAAAATCACAGAACCACAACACTCAGCACATGGAATGAAACGAAAAAAGTTCAATAAATAAAATAAAATCACAAATAAACAGTGCATCATCATCATCACAAATAATGGAGCATGGAGAAATTGATTGATTCAAAAGATCATGGAGCATATAAATTGAATGACATGGGACAATGAAGCACACCCAGATGAAAACAAAGTAAGGCAATTCATAAGGATGAAAAAGAGAACCTTTAATCGTGCAAGAAGCTGTTCCTTTGAAATCCCCATTACTTTCTGCAGAATGGAAGAGAGAGGCGTTTGCAGAGGGCGAAATCCCCGGATTGGTTAAGAGAGTGTGTTGGACTCTGTTAAAAAAATGTGTGGCGTTTGCTTCGTACACAGACAAATTTTTAATACACTCAGCATAAAATAAACATGCAAATTTGGAACCTGCAACCTTCGCCTTAATAAAGCTACTGTGACCAACTTAACTAATAAGATTATTTGTGTTAAATAATAATTAATGTCAAATGCAATTAACTATTTTTTTTTCCATTCCCAAACCAAAATGTAGCTGTTTTAAAAAAGTTATGTGGCTTTCACCGGCCCAATTTCTTCCGGTATTCTTAGAGAGTTGCTATTACCACCTCATATTGCTCCTGGCACCCCTACCAATGGAAATTACAAACCTACCCCTTCCCTGTGAAGTCTCTGAAATGCATCCTTTTCTGTCATTGTCCAACCACAATCAAGCTCCCATTTCTCCGTTTTGGGGTCAGCGAGGTAATCAATCTTGCCTTTTTTCTCTATTCGAGTACACAGCCACAACTTGTGTTTATCCTAAGTACTTTTGGTTTTTAAAATTATTTTTAATTTTTATTTAATTTTATTTCCTCTTTTTTAAACAATATGCCACATACTCAATATGGTAGACCACATGGACGAGTTGGTCCCAAGAAGGACGATGTGGGTCCATCCATCACATGGTGTCGAATGAGTGTTGTGTACGGCTTTTGCTGGTAAGCAAAGAGCTTAGCAACTACAAAGGAGCTTACACCTCTTATTCCATCTTGCACTAATGTCAACCAACATTATCGGCAATGAGTAGATAATGTCTTTCTTGGTGAGCTTTGGGGAGCACATGTTGTTGTTGATGCCTTCTAAATGTGAAGTATTGACTATGTTGGAGATATATTAGAGAAGCGTAGAATTCAAAATATATTGGAGAAACAGAGAGCTGAATATTCTCTAAAAGGAAGTACAGATTATTGATTGCATAAGATATTGCTTAAATAGAAATAGACTCAGTGAAAGATAAGAAAATAATAACTAACTAGCTAAACTTAAGCAACTAAACTTAAGCCACTAATGACTGGTACATAACAGTCTAACTTATCAACAAACTCCTTAAAACTTGGTAACAAAGAAAATAAACTAACTTGAAACAGAAAAAAAAAAAAGGAAATCACGGCTACTGATGCACGTTCAAACAGACTATATGGACTAATTTTTCACTTTATCTTCACCAAGAAAGACCCTTCGTCTATGCCTCATCAGCTTGCCGGACTAGACACTAAAGTAGATTATCAACATGATTATTCTGTATGTATCTTTATATCTGTCATTTTTTATTGTAGGCATTTATTCTAGGCACCGTTGAAGATCTTCAGACCATATTGAATATGAGGAAAGTGACATCTGACAATGAGACATAAAACTTTTAAAGCAATTATGTTTTGACTTCTTTTTTTTAAAGGGGCAACAATTAGGACTTTTCATTCATAATTAAAGATTCAATACAAGTGGATACACTTTCAAAAGAATGGTTACAAGCATAAAACAGTGATTCCTTTGTAAAAGAATTGGCAACTTGTCTCTTGATAAAACCCACCTAGAGTTTGAGGAAGGAAGCTCTACATTTAGCCATAATAGCGTGAAAATCAGAATTTCCTGGAGCACGTGATGATTTGTTGTCTACCAGTTTTACAATCACTTTCAAAAACAATATCATGGTAACCAAGCTCCAGTGTCCATTGAATTGCATGCAATAAAGCCCAAGCTTCCGCCTCTTGTGGTCCCGGGACACCATTGAAAAAACTCGTCTTTGCTTTAAGAACTCATTTTTGTCATTTCAAATGCAAAGACCAAAATCACACAGATTTTCGCTTCAAAAGATTGTTGCGTCTGGATTCACCTTGAACGTGTTTTCTGGTGGTTTTTGCCAAAATAGCTGCTGTCGGGGAGATATTTGCCCATTAATGGTGGTGAAAGGAAAAAGGGTGTTAAAAACACGCAATCCACACCGAGACTCGTTGATGCGCTTTTGAAACATAAAAATTTTCTACTTATTAACAATATATACCTTCCTTTTGATAATATATGTGGCAACAAGGCGATCTTAGTAGGTCTCGACCTTTCTATTTGCCCCAACTCTTTTTCTTGTAAACCCATTTACAACTAATTGGTTTTATATCCTTTGAAACTTCAACTAGAGTCTATACTTTGTTGATCTTCATTGTTTCCATTTATGATTCCATAGCTTCTTTCCATTTCTTACAATCTAAGCTTCGCATAATCTCTTCATAGCTTCTTAGATCATCATCATCATCATAAACCTCAATTGATGTGTCATCTAGGTTCATCAAGTTTAATCTATTAGGTGCATAATGCACTTGAGTAGATCTTCTAGAAGGCTCATGCATTGGGTTCATAGGTTGCTAAATTGGTTCTAAGATTAGTTCATTAACCTGATATGGAACTATAGCGGGCTCTTGAACCACAATTGTTGGATGTGATGACCTTTGTGGTAACTTTAGAATGTTAAAGAAAGGTATCTCAATTTCCATCTCATAGTCTTGAATTGTTTCATTGGTTAATCGAGTTTCATCAAGCTCAAATTCTTTATCATGACTTCCTCTTACAAGGAAATTCCTTTCTAAAAAATAACTGCTTTTGCCACAAACACTTTATGGTCATAAGGTTGGTGTAAACAATATCCCATAATTTCTTTGGGATACCCAATAAATCTACATTTCTCAACATTGCCTTAAGTTTGTCTATTTTCAATTTCTTAATGTAACTGAGACAATCTCAAATCTTGCTATGTTTGAGATTCATTTTAGCATTTTCCATATCACATATGGAGTTGTAGATACTTATTTTATAGAAACTTTATTTGGCAAATAAGGTACTGCTTATAAAGCATATATGCACATAAACTTGCTAGAAGATCATAGGTAACTTGATTCTCATAATCAATTAGCATATTAAACATCTTATGCATGAGAACAATTCTTAGGTAACGATACTAATCGACATAATTGGATTCAACCAATTTTGTTTCAATATTTCTTTAAGTGAAAAATTCCTTAAAACTATGAATGAGTCACTTGGTTGTCAAATCGTTTCTCAAACGTAATTGGATAGTTCATATGTTTAGTATAAAAAAATAATTTCAAAATTCACATCTCATGCTATATTAATTATTTATAAGTCTCCTGACAGGTTGTTCCTTATTATTAATTAAATAAATAACCTGCATAAGATGTTTTTATTTTAAGCTACAAGTCTCTTGATTGTCATGTTTTCCCTTATAATCAAAATAATTTTTGTCACATGCTCCAATTTATTTTTCAAATTACAAGTCTCTTGTTAGTCAAGTTGTTCCTTGTAATTAAACAATTTAATATATAAAACAAATTGGATAATATATCACCATATAATGAAACACATATCATCATATGTATTGCCATAATGATTATAAACAACATGTGGAGAAACAAAATTTTGTCCGTAAAATAAGATTTTTATGGTCATTGATAACATACAACTTGAATTAAATCATTTTAATTTGAAATCTTATTTCTATGTTAGTTGTTTGAAATAAAATTAACTTTTGTTGTCAATTCTTTGACAAGCGGAACAAATAAAGAAAGAAGAAACTTAAAAAAAAATTGTGCTTCTGTTGTGAGAGTAAAGAAGAGGTAATTATGTGTTTTTAATGTGCAATCTAAGACTCTTCTTATAGCATAGTAGAAAACTTCTTTTTCTAATAATTCTGAAAAAACTCAAGGTGCATTCTCTATCTTGTTTCTATCTAATAGATATTTAAAATTTCATACCAATATGTCTTTTGTTTTTATATGCTAGCTATTAGCATATTTAAATTATAAGTCTTTTGCATATTTGAATTTAAAAACAATTTTGTTTCCGTATGACAACTATTAGTATATGGAAATTTAAAATAAAATTCTTTTTTGTTTCCATATGTCAAGTACTAGCATATTTAAATTTAAAACAAAATCCTTTTTGATTTCTATATGCCAACTATAAGTATAGTTAACTTTTAAAACAAAATTCTTTTTTGTTTCCATATGTCAACTATTAGTATATTTAAATTTAAAACAAAATATATTTTTTGACTTATGTCAGCCAACTATTAGCATATTCAAAAAATAAAATCATTTTATTTCTAATCAATAAATCAAATATTTCCATAAAAATCAAAATAATATATCATATTATCGATGTAATATCACATATTATTAACTTTTATCACAATAATCAAGATCTTGATAAAATCATATAAATTATATACTACAATATATCTTTATGTACTGCAATCATATAATATAATCGATATATATTATATGTATAATAATATAATAAAACTTTTTCATATATTATCAATATAATGTAACAATCTAATCATTAATTACAAATCTTGTATATATACTTATCTAACTCAAATCATCACATAATATTAGTAAAATAATAATTTGGATCTAAGCATATCTACATGCGTACCCGGTTAGAGTCACAATATTTATCTAACAAATATATATCAATTATATCTAAAGAAATTGAAACAATATTAATAAGATAAAGATAAAGTGACACGTAACAAGATTTTCAAACAATTTGAATTGACCCCGAAACATATCATAACAACAGAGGTTCAAAACTTAAAAAAAAAAAATAAAATTTATAATTCAAAATATTAGAACCTTGAAGATGCTAGTACATGTTTCGCTTCATTCTATTCGCAAATAAATGGATATAAGCAAGGTAAGAAATATGCACACTTGAACGCTTCAACTGTCTAATTGCAAACAAATAAATATAAGCACCACTAATCATGCCAATTAGCAACCGTGTATACAATAAGATTAATATAGCAATGTCACAGAACGAGTATGCACACTTCAATAACATATACACGTAACAACGGACTACAAAATTATACAAATAAGAAAAAACAATTTTTAATCCGACCAGACTATACAACCTTGTAGTCTCACATACAATCATAATAACCATTACGTGCAAGCAAATACAATTTAAAACTTTGTCACAGTTTTGTAAATATAATTTAAACACAAAAGAACCTTGTTTTGATACCAATTGAAAGGGAAAAAGGATGTTCAAAACATATATAACAAAATAAAAAAGATCTATTTTACATCTAAATTGTATTGAAACAGACAACAAATTAAATATGTACTTATTGATGCACTCTTGAAATATAAAAATTTTCTTCAATAATGTGAAAATTCCACTTGCATCCACACCAAAACTAACCTCTATTATTCAACAACATAGATAGATGAAATAATATTAAAATATTTGTGTTTTAAGAGAATGAGAAAAGAAGTGATATGTTTCAACAGGCAGCCTAGGTTGTATTTATAGCATGCCATAGAAAATAAATTTCCAATAAATTTGAAATCACTACTCACATTATCTTATCTTTTAAGTCATTAAAAATATTATTTCTTTTTACTTGTTAACCATTTAGCAATTTGAATTGATATAATAATTGACCAAGTCTAACTTGTAACTAACAACTTTTTGCAAACTCAAATCCAAACATGAGATCCTCACATTTATTTCCTTTCTTTCACCAAATATTTTAAATTATTTATATTTTCAATGCTAGCAAAAAAATATAATAGTAATTCACTTAGGAAATTAATTAATCATTTGATCATATTAAATTCTCTAATTTAAGTAATCATCAAATATTAAAATAATTTCTTTAACAGAGATTAGCATATTCGTTTGTGTATGATTCTGTAGGTTCAATACTAAATTGATAATATATTAATCAAATTAATATACTTACTACCAAGGTAGGCGTCTAATAACACACTCCTTAATGTCCGGATAACATAAAATAACATCTTTTACTTTCAAGAACCAATAGAAGAATAATGTAATATTTTCTTTTATCTCAAGGTTAACACTCGAGTATAATATTATTGTCAAATTCTAATAAGCTAACACATTTAATAAATGAATGACTTAAAAAACTTTTTTCTTCTTTCATTCAATAGCTCATAGAGCTCAAACTCATTATGTAGAGTTGATGAATTTCTTATGGATTAATCTTTAATTCTACAAGTATTTAATCATATCCAATATTCATTCAACTAGTGCCCTAAGGCATTAGGCGTCCTAAATTAAAATATAATAAATAACTCGTTAATTACTATGATAATTTCATGTCAAAGGAAATTATTACATTTCTTCTTATCCTATTGATATATCAAGATAATATTAACTAGTATAAATTCTTAATTGAGTCAGTTTAATTATGACATCTAAATGTACATCATCTATATATGTAATTTAAGAAATAAAATCTATTAATTTTTATTCAACAAAGATCATTATATATATATATATATATATATATATATATATATTGATCTATCAAGATTATTATTATCATATTCACAATAATCCTACTATAAAAAATAATTTAGATTAAAATTATAAATTATTTATTTTTCATTATTATAGTCCCTATTTTAAGCTAAAAGGAAAATTTTATAGAACGACTGTTAGACTGGCAATGCTATATGGTGCGGAATGCTGGCCAGCACATAGGCAGCATGAGCATAAAATAGGGGTAGCGAAAATGAGAATGTTAAGGAGGATGTGTGGATATACGAAGATTGATAAGATAAGAAATGATGATATTCGACGAAAGGTGTCAGTGGTACCGGTATGTGAAAAGATGAGGGAGCATAGATTGAGATGGTTTTGGCACGTTATGAAACGGTCACTGGATGCTCCTGTAAGAACAAGAGTTTGTTACCAAGAGCTAGACACAAAGAGAGATAGGGGTCGACCGAAACTTACCTGGGGAAAGGTAGTTAAACAAGACCTAATGGAGTGAGATATAGATTGGCGGACGGTATGTCTTAGGACGGAGTGGAGAAAAATGATAAGCTTGGTGGAGGGTTAAACTCATTAGTAACCCTATGTTCTAGTCGTTCCCTTGTTTTTAGTCATTCTCCTCCTCTTTTCTGTCTTCTTCCTCTCACCATTCTGTTTTTAGCCATTTTTTTCTCATTTGTCTTTTTTTCGATTTATCATTGGGTTCATTTACCACCGACCCCAATTAACTTGGGTTAAAGGTGTTGTTGATGTTGATGTTGATAGTCTCTATCATGATAATAAATCTCTAATTTTAATCAATAACTTGTTAAATTAATAATTTAATAAAATAATACATATAATAATAAAATAAATTACAATTCTTTAGTAAAAAGGGTAGCATTTGGCCTATAGCCATTGTTGGAGATATTGATTCGAGGTAGCAGCGGATATCGATGGTGCAATGTCGTGATTGTTCCAGACTTTATTTCCTTTTTATGAATTATGTTTTAACTTGAGGCATATTAAAGGTAAAATGGTATTTTTATTAATCACTCGTTTTCCTTTTTTCCCGTACTCAACAGAACAATTTTAGTTTAAATATATCTTTTCTATTACACTTTATTTCTCTCCAACCAACTAACCTCTATTTTCATTTTTTTTTACTTGTTTCTTTTTTTTTCTCATCTATTCATTTTGGCTCCCTATCTTTCTTTCCTCGTCACCAACCAGAGGGTCAGTGACGAAATTTTTTACATTTAATAACAGATTCTATCATTTGCTAAGATTGTAACAATGACCTTATAGATATATTCAATGATCACCACAAAATCATTTAACAATTTTGTGATAAGATTAGAAATTCTGTCACAAGCATTCATATTCTGCGTATTAAAATAAAATACTTGTTTTACCTCTTCAATATAAAGTTGAATAAAATTGATTTTAAACTGAACATAACTAAAATGTGCGACTAAAATAATCTCAATTATCTTTTTAACCTTACACGAGCAGTACGATAAACTAATTGAATTGAATATAATACAAACGAACCCTTTATTAATGACAACTTTTGGGTAACTGGGCTCTTGGAGCCAAAACTCATGGTCAACAGTTCACACATTTTAGACAAAGTAATTGTATATTTAGTAAAATTCTGTGGGCTGGGTGGCGAAGAAGGAAAGCAATGTTGTGGGCTTTATTGTTGAGGACAAGCCTTCTAGGTAAAGTCGCATACCTAATACATATCATGATGAAAGAAAAAAGAATATAACAAATTGTTTTTTTGGCTATGTGTAAGGGAGCCACGTGCAAGCTAAGGAAATAGATAAAGATATCATCGAGATGTATTAATTGATTTGGGATTGTTCTAATTTAATAAATGATCTGGAATTCAAGTCTTAACTCTATAACTGTGTTAAATATTAGAATTAGAATTTTGTTTTATTGATCTATCCAAGTTTAATATTATTGCCTCCGGTAAGCGTAGATTGTAGTTCTAAAAAATAATTGGTAAAGACAAAAACATCACTCTGTATAATCTTGGAAATATATGATACATATGTTTCCTTGATCGAAATCTACTATTATTGCTTAATAACAACTTCACTAAACTATGCCTTAATAAGGCCAAGCCTGGATCATTAAACCCATGCCGAGTGTTGGATCTTGCCTTTGATTTTGTTAGGATATTATTCTTTGCCACAATCATTATTATGTGAAAAATGAGAGAACCCACATGAAAAACCATAAATAATTGTTTCTACTTTTTTGTGTAGCTTGTGTATACCTGACTACATAATCGATAATCATATCCCAAATGTCTTTTCCTCCGAAGTCCGAACATGTAATTAACATAACAAAATACTACTAAACTTGAAATGACAAATACCAAGAGTGTCCGTTTTTTTAACTCCGTATACCAATAAGGGCATCTTGTTCCTTGGATTAGCATAAATTGATACGCTCACCAAATAAACTATTTACATACCTCCAAAGGGGGGGAGAGACTAATAATCTGCAGACAATACCACAGTCTGTTGGGTATAATTGCATTAAGCAAGCTAACCCCTTGTTAATATAGTATCAAATAAAAGAACCCTTTTGTTTATTAGATAAACTACAAATCTTGGATTTGATTGACGGTTTGAGCTCACATGCTGTGTCTCAACATGCAACGTTTAAATTGTCATTTAGTTATATCATTTTCATGTGCAAGAAAATAGAAAATATGTTTAATTAAAATTCTTGCATTAGGGACATAACCCTAAGTAGGCCCAAGAATGTAGATGTTGCTCTGATTGTTGAGTATAGTCAAAGGAATGGGTTGGTTGATCCTCTGCCCTTTCTATCTACATATCTATATGAACATGTAATACCAAAAGCAAAAAGCTTTTTTCTGTACATTTTCCATTGTGAAAGAACCCATGAAGGGCACCTTGTTGAGACCAGATACAATGTAAAAGGAACAAGTGAGAATGGGATCCCATGCCCTCGTCCATTTCATAAGAGGACAGGTCATGTGTGCTAATTGGCTCAACCCCTTATGATTCAATCAAGTTCACATATACTTAGACCAAAAAGCTTCAAACTTTGTCTTTCCTTCAAATTATGCAAATACTATGATTTCGTATATATATAATATATTGTGAATGCGCGTTAGTCTAATAATCCTTCCATGAAACACCAATGAAAATGTTGCTTGTATCAAAAGTCATTCATTTATTTTTTTTCGCTTGATACTACGTATTCTACTAATAAATACAAACAACGTAGGCCATATTGAAGAATACCAAACTCACAGAAATCATCAGACAATCATTTTATCTTAATAGCTTATTATCTTGGACTTGGCCTTAATCAACTTAATTGAAAGCATTCCCCAAACAAAACCAAAACTCTGGAAACAATCATATCCGAAACGGGTAAAATTAATGAGGACTACAAAATTTTCTTTCAAAACATTTAATACAATTACATACTCAGACTCAAATCTGAGATTTCTGCTCCACACCAATTGGTTCACGTATTTAGTGGTGTATAAAAAATCTTTTTAAATATATTCTAATTAAGTTAACTTAAAATACTGAAACAAGGAAAAACATAATTGTTCTTTAGGCAGGCAGGCAAGGGACTGACGACTGAGACTGGGAGAGTAAAATTTTGTCTTAAGACTGAGACAGAGAGTAAAAAATTTTCTGAGACTGAGATGAGGATAAATGGTCCAAGAAAAGACACTTTTCAATGGTTCAATTTTCCACATTTTGTACGAGTATGATTCCCCCTTCTCGGTGAATTGATAAGCATCTCTGACATTTTCCGATGTAACACTTCCGTTATTTGAGTATAAAAACAACTGATAAAAATTCTTCAAATAAATGACTTTCCCATACCCTTTCCTAGTGGCCTAAGATTTCTTTCATAATAACTATAAACTAATAATAAAAAAGAAATTGATTTTAACTGAGACATTGAAGACCATCTTTTTCCCCCTTCATTTACTACAAAATAATACCTGGAAAACTATTAATAAATTGCATATAACGAATATTGCATCAATAATACATATGTAGAAATCCACAAAGGAGAGACCAAAAATTGTCTAATCCCTTTGTGAATATCTTCCCTAGAATATGTAACTATAATTTGTTGAGTCAGTGATTGATATCTTCATATAACACCACCTGACAAACGAATATGAATTTGTGAGCAAAAAATTAAAAATGGGTTGGCTTGAAAGTAATGAATCACTCTCAGCAGAAACTCCACAAGCGAATGTCACTTTCTTCATACAGATCATCAAACAACTGTGTTGAATCAATGTCAAAGAATGCCCCACTTAGCATTTGATCAACATACTTTGGGGATTGCAACCCCTCCAAGCCATACCAAGATTCCATCATGGCCATTGATTCATTTGTTTCGTCACAGATAGTAGTAGCAGTAGTCGTAGTAGTGTAGGCCCCAAATGGTGTCAGAAGAGAGACATCATCATCAATTTGGTCTGAGGGAGATGATGATGACATTGATGGTGATGATACAAATGAAGAAGAGGTTGAAGCAAGAGGAGGAGAAGGTGGGGTGGTAGCATTATTAATAGCAATAGCATTATTGTCCAAGAAATTGTTGGCAGCAGCAGCAGCAACTCTTTGGATTGATTTTGGGGACATCATGGCAGTGTCTTGAGGGATGATGTAGTGTTGTGAGGAGGAGCTTGAAGAAGGGAAGTTGAGATTGGCTGAGGAGCCTTTGAGGCATAGAAGTGCAGCATCATAGGCTCTTGCTGCTGCTTCAGCAGTTGAATAAGATCCCAACCATATCCTTGTCTTTTGGTTTGGTGCTCTAATCTCTGACACCCATGACCCCCAGCTTCTCATTCTTACCCCCTTGTACTTCTTCTTCTTGTTGTCACCTGATGATGATAATGGTCTCATTGGCTTTGATGATAATGATGATGACGGTTGTTCTGTGTGGATCTTGTTCTCTGACTTAACCATTCTGCAAAGATAGATGCTAATTCTTGAGTGTAGTGAAAAAGTGTTGAGTGAAGATTGGTGTGAATAAAAAGGGGTGTTTTTGTTGAAGAGGCTTTTCTCTATTGTGCACTCTTATGATGTGTTTGTGACTTTTTGGTTTTCCTTCTTGAAACAAGGGAATGAAGCATATGGAAGTTGGGAAGAGAGGATGCTCTATTTATAGATAGAGACTTTGGTTTTAAGGTAGCAAAATTCTCTCTAGTCAAGATGGGGGGATTGTTGCCAGATGGATTTTGGTTAATTTAGATTTAATATTGAGGACTTAATTAGTTCTTAAAATGACTTATTTTCCTTATCTCAGTGAAGCTTCTTTCTTATACATATTATATGATGCAAAAACTAGTCTAATAATGACGAGCAAATAAAAAAAAAAAAGTAAATTACCTTCATTTTGACTAATAAAAAGAACATCCTAGTAAACTACTCAACTAACTTGCTTATGGAGAAGATACGTCATTCATGTTATTATTATTATTATTTGAAACTTATTGATTTTGTCCCAAAACATATTTTTATTTTATATATCATGTGAAGATTAATAAAAACCATAATATAATCCTGAATTAAAAAGTAGTAATTTCTCCATTTTTACTTTATTTAATGGCACCAAAATATAAATATATTCCTAACTTGTTTTCCAGTTCAAAGAAATCACTTATTATTTAAAAGTATAAAATTGACTTGATGGTTCAAAAGATAGAAGGTAGAAGAGGAATAATGAAATCCTAAATTCTAACCTCTTTCATTAACAAACTAATAATTAATCTTGACCGAAAAAAATCACTTATTATTTATAAACTCATTCAGCTATCAATTAGAGAGCATTAAAAATTTTATGGATATTTTTTTTTCTTGGAAAATTGATTTAGTCAAATCAAGATGCTAGTTAAAAAAACTAAATATCAACTAACTTAGGAGTATTGAATATTTTAAATTTTTTGTCTTAATCTTTATGATGAAAGATATTTTGAATAAATCAGAATTCGACCAAGAGGTATGAGTATTTTAATTTTTGATAATATTTTTATTTTGATAATGTTAATTTATGGCAATACATAGAACTCTAGAAGTATAGAACCACAAAGAAATAATACGTTTTTCTGGCACTGAAATTCGCAGAGCAGTTACTAGTACGACCAAGACTATGGACATTTACGACTGAACAAATTTTCAAACTATACAAATGGAAGTTAATGGTGCAATCCATTAATGCTTCAGACTAGAGCATTAATTTCACTGTCCGTTTCAAGTGGGACTTGTCTATGTAAGTCATCATCTTCCCAAATGACATTTAATAAGCTTTTCTTTAACTGAAAAAATAAGGATTATTTAATAAGCATACAATTTACTGCTTTTTTATAATAATATTATAAAATGCTGATATACTATGCTTTAACATGCTCCAATACATTCTTTAGTAGTATTTGATAAAATTAATGTAAATACATATAATACCCACATCATCTAGTAACAACTAGGGGAATTTTTATCTAATAACAAAAAAAAGTAATACATCAGAGAGTTTGCTATTTCTAATATTAATATATGTTGAGATAGAAATTAATAAAGAATCTTTCTGTGTTACAAGGCAGCTTCCAGGATCCATAGTTGCTGATGCTGAACAAGAAGTTCAGAGTGATAAACCGTTATGCACAAAAAACTACAGTGAAACCCTTTTGCATATGCAATCACACACAGCTGTGGCATCTCTGTATTCAGCTCCAAAACCGCGTTTTGGGCCCTCCTTCTTTTCCAAATTAAAATGTGCCTAATTTTATGTGTCACACCAAACTAGTACTACTTGCAATATTTATATTTAAAAATTCAATACGCAACTCAATGCTTTGTTTGCTATCGCCTGCGTTACTTGACTTTTGCACTCTTTCTTTGTCCCTCTTACTTTTCATTTAACTTTTATTTATTTATTTTAATTTTAAGGTTTTCAAATGATTCTCTACATGGTACGGCGCAGGACCAAGTAGTTTTGTCTTTTGCTTTGGGAAAAATGCCAGCACACATGCATGGATGATATATGTCGAACACAACTTTATTTTATATATGCATGGGACATGTACTATAATATGAGCCTTAATTTCCTAAGTTGGATCTCGCGGTCAAATTCACACGTTCAAGGAGAAAAGGAAACACCTGTAAAACCCTACCAAGAAAAAGGATGATCATGATAGCACAGACAATTAGTCCACTGCCTACCAAACAGCAAATCAGAATCGGCTACCCAAAGACGTGATCAAGAAACCAAACAACTCCAATTGATTTAGCTTTTACCAATAAGAAGACAATAAAGGGTTGGGTTAAAGTTATTTGTGTTTTTTTGAGATTGATTAGTCATATGAAAAAAATTGTAATCTTAATCCTTTTAGTCTTTGGTCATATAACTTTAATTCAAATTAATGGAACTTTTTCAATTTAAGAGTTTAATTGCTATAAGCTCTCAATGTAAAGTGTTTTTCATTGTCAATCAATCATAATTCATGATATGTGACACTTTCTGATTAGTAGACAATGTAAAAATAAGACTAAATTATGATTTCTTAACTTTATTTTAGGTTATAATTTGGTCTTTTATTTATTAAAAGTTATAAAATGATTTCTTAAGTGATGTATTTTATAACATGCTGGTCCTTTTTGAAAAATTGATAGTTTTTAATTTTTGGATATAATTTTGAACCTCTTTTTATTTATTCAAGTCATGAAATTCATCCCATTATATTTATTAACATGAAAATTATGAAATTAATTAATGTTCACACCTAAAATAAGAATAAATGAGAAGAAAATTGCATCAAAAGTATGTTTCAGAAGTAACATTGAAAACTGCAAAATATCTCCAAATCAATCAAAATATTATTTGTAAGACTCACTTTCACAAGTGATGAGCCACTAGTTCAGTAATCCTTTTATATAGGTGTTTGCTCACGATCTCAACAATTTCATTGGCTTCATGCTCAGTAGCACGGTTGATCATGATATTTTATGGTTCCGAGCAAAATAGTAAATAAAACCCTCTTATACTTAATTATTAAAAAATATAAATATAAATTACATAAAAAATAGTCACTTAATTTTATTAAAAAAATATACATTTTATTATATTAAACTAACAAATTTGAAAAGAATATATAATCATTTTTATCTAATTATTTATCCTTTTAGTTTACATCTCCCAAAAATATTACATATACAAGTAAATATGACAAGAGTGTGGGGCAGTGGGTTTGATTGTTCTCATATTCCCATCACCTGCTTAAGGTATAAAAGAGATGAGTTTATATTTTTTAAACTCATCCACAATCCCATCAATAGGGTTTTATTGAGTGTGGGTACTTGCATGGAACTCATCATATTTTGATATTCTAAAAATATTAATTTTATATTTATAAAAATTTAATTTAATGTGTATATTTGGTCTGTCAAAGAAATGTTCTAGCTCCACAGTTATTTTCTATAATTGACAAAATATCATATTTCGTATTCAAGTTTACTTATATTTTAATTTGTTCTTTATTAATATACTAATTTTAAGTTTTATTTTCTTTATAATTTTAGATTTAGTTTGTATTTCTTATCTTATTAAAATAAAATACTTTAAGTCAATTATCATAAATTTATTACATAAATTTATTAATATTAATGTGTTACAGAGGATTTAAATTCATTCAATATAGATTTATGAGTATAATGAAGTGACACTTCTTTAATCACATGTCATATTATAATTTGAATAAAAAAGAAACATTAAATAAATCATAGTTTTAATTTATTTACAAAAATAATATAAAAATTACTACACAACTATAACTTAAAAAAAAAAAAAAAAACAGTTTCCTTTTAATCGTGAACCCTATGCACTCCCAAGCAACGCTCAAAGCCGGTCCTGCTCGATAGTATGAGAATGTTTTCCTATTCTACCACTTTTCAATACCAAAGAAAATACTAAAATGGTCTACTTTATATTTTACAGTGAGTTGCTCACTTTAAAAGAACCACATGGTGAGATGTTTATTCAATAAATATGAAAAGAAGAAATCAAAATTTTATAATCTGAATGAATGAGTAATATTAAGTTGAACTAAAACTTAAAAAGCACAATCATTTCCTATTTTATTTTTTTATCCATTAAAATCAAAACATATTATAAGATAACTCATACATAATATTTAACCGACTAAACTAATCTTCTTGATGGCAATCATACCTTTATGATTGTACAATTAAGATTTACTCTCCTCACACCACAAATTCTCCCCCTCCCCCTACATACTAAATTGGTTAATTTGTGTAAAATAATATTGTCTGCTCACAAAGACTAATAAATACACTTATTTGGTTTATAAAAAGTAAAAAGTGATAAATAACTTAAATTAAACAAACTTGAAACTACAAAAAAAAAATACTAACAGTTATTTTGAAAATGTAATAACAAATTAACAGCTTACACTCTCCGATGATAATGCACGTGTGAAGGGAATACTGACGTCAAATCCGTACGAACCCTTTCCTCCTTCTCTGCTTCCTTCAGCACTTGTGACACGCTTTGGAGGAACACACAGAATATGCATCTGATTTCAAGTAATCTCACATGGCCATTTTTAAAGTTGAACTAGACAAAAGAAATTGACGTGCAAATACTTTTTAATTTGGTGGCATCTAGGGTACGGTCTTTGACATCCCATTTAATGATTCTCACATATTCTTGCCACACTTCTTTTGTTTATGATATTTGTAATTAAGTCCATTATATATTCCGAAAGTAAGCAAAATCTCTGTTTAATGAAAGTTATGAGGAAACTTCATTAGTTTCCAAATGGGATTTAGCCATTTGTGGAATTAGCTGGATCTTCTGGAATTTGCCATAGTTGAATGGCTTACCAACCAGGCATGTGAAGTCGTGAACATCGTCAAGGTGAAAATTCTTCATTAGGCTGACTAACGTTGGGTATATTTAGTTGAATCTTGAAAGTTTCAAACGTGGGAGGTAATATTTTTTAAACATCTTTTTTTGTAAAAGACAAGAACCACATTTCACACATTTCATGTGTTAAAAATTGAATTATTGTCCTCTTCTATTTCTAAATGATAGATAAAAAAAAAACTAATTACTCTATTGTATAGAGATTTCTAACTATACGGAAGTGAAGAGAATAAATATTGTACGTAATCTTATTTTTATATAATCTTATTTTTATATATGCAAAGAGACTATTTTCGAATACAAATCTATAATCAAGACACAATTTTACTGTTGTATTAAGATTCGCCATAATAGACCAAAAGAAGAAAAAAATGTTTTTAGGACTAAAAATGAACATTATCATATTTGCAAAGAATAAAATATATTTAACCCTGGAATCATGTGTATTGTTATTACATATTCTTTTTTAACGGAAGGAGCCACTCTAATTTTTGAAATATTAAAAATTAGTACATAAAAATTTAGTCTAATTTTTATGAGTTTGATCTCAATAGACTAACCAACAAACTTAAGTTGGATCTTGATAGACTCACCAATAAGCTTAAGACTTAAAATTCTATTTTTGTCAGCAAAATAATATACTAAGTGCATATCTAAATTAAAGTTTACAAATTTAAATTAAACTTAAATTTATAAATTGAATTTGTAAAAGTATCCTACTTGTTGTGTTCACAAGAATTGAGTTTTAAGGAAAAAAAAATTCAAACATACTTTTAGAAATCAACTAAACATAATTCTAAACTCATTTTTCTCTCAAACATATCTTTAGATCTTATTATCACTGAAAATCTAAACACACCATTAATGTGAATATAAGAGATACATCAACCCATCTACATAATAACCAGCTATACACCCTGCTAAACAACCTGCTACCACTAACAAGTGTACTTTTCCATAGAAAATCTTTCATTACTAGCAAAATCTTTTGGAATGTAATGTTATTGACAGCAAAGTGATCACTCATTTAACTGTGTCCTATAAACCTTTTAATTTTTAAACATTCAAAAGGAAATATAGATCATCAATCGTAAAAAGAAAAGGCAAATTTCCTTATCTTACATGATAACTATTTTCAAGATCTAAATTTAACCAACTCTACAAAGCTTACACTATTTTTTTATTTATTGGAAAACAAGGGGCAAAACCCCGGGTACAACACTTTCACTATTATTTTTAACCACCACAGAGTAAATAATTAATTTTTATTGGAGAATTTAGCGAATTATTTTTAATGAGATTTTCTCTTTCTAATCACATTTTTTTTCATCTATATGACTTGAATACAATATTTTATTTAAAAGAATTGAGTTCAATACCACTCAAACCAACAATTTATTAATAATAGTTTCACTATTTAGATTGTAAAAGTACTCACCAATAAACTACTAATAAGATTCTGATTATTACCAACATGGCCAACCTTTATCGATAATAGTCATTTAAAGATTAAAAAACAAAATTGCATGTGATCCATCGTTAGTATATTAATTTATATTTTTTTTATCACTTTTACTAATGATTGGTGTAATAAGGTAAAAAAAATAAAATAGGTATACTACTTTTGCAACCTCATCATTTTGTTTCGGCGAAGTAATGGCATACATTAAATCCCAAAGGCAACTCTACCTTTTAATTTGATCATTAGTTAGTGAAATCAAAAGTCTCTAATTTTCACTCTCCATAAAGTCTAAAATTGGTCAAATTTCATTCCTTCCGGCAAAAGGCAATGCTTTCCCGGATTCCTTGAGTTTCAAAATCGATCGCACGACAAAAGCCACGATATTAAAAAGCCAATAAATTCTTCATCTCCTATCACACTCAGAACCTTAAATTGACACACATACGAATTACATATACCAAACAAAAGATTGTCGACACTGAAATCAAACCTAAACTTTATATTGTGTGTGCTCCTTCCTCCACGTCACGTCGGGGACTATATTACCAAAATAATAAAAATCGTGTAGCCACTATGCTGCCGAACTCCTTGACCAAAAATGTTAATGCATGGTATTGCCATTTTGATAATGAAAAAAGTTATAATTTTAATACCGTACTGTAGTGCACATTCTCTTTCTTAACTGGCCCGTACCGACTATGATACCTTCCGTACTCATATACCCTAGAAATTTAGAAAACGACAACCAAATAAATTGTGGGGCCAATTGAATTGGATAGCATGCATTGTTAATAGCACGATACATGCCCTCTCGAAGTGACCTCACATGAGAGCCATGCATGCATTTGGGAGTTGAGAGTTAATTGGAAACTGTCTAGTTAGTGTCATCTCATTCTTGCAAAATAAACAAATGATATGGTGTAAGGAGTGACGAATTGTGAAGATATTGAGATTGTGATGGGGCAAGATGAGGTATGGGCGAAAGTACACTCAATGCTTTTATATTTGCAAGGTTGTTGGGTCAGGGGAATGAAGAGGCAAAATCCATGTGGGGAGAGGGAGGTTTGATGAAAATATTCTTAAACTTATGAGTATTTAAATCTCAAATTCCCTGTTTTGCTACAGGGAAGGGATATAGAGTGAAACTTCCAAGAAAAAATGTAGTACCAATGGTATTGTCATATCAACAACCATATCCATAGTGATAGCCAGTGTTTGATAGCTGTTTTTATATTATGCAATAATATGTCTTGTGGGGTCAACAACACCAACTTCTTGAATCTTGATCCACTAGCAATAAGTGAGCTTCGTATGCTACTTCGTACTGCACAAGATGATCCATTTTTTATTTTAAAATAATATCATCCCCTTTTCTTGTTATCCCATTATTAAAATTGTTTTGTTTAAGTTGAAAGTTGGAAGGATGAAAATGAAAGAAGATTGAAAAGAGATGAGAGTTGATTTGCATTGTTGTTTCGCTAGACTGAATTAGAAATAAAAGATTTAAAATTTTGGTGGATCCACTAAATTTACTTTGTTTGCAAAAGTGAGATGAAAATCGAGTTTTGGATTCTTTGCTGCCCTACAGCCCCTGCCCCTGCCCCAACATCTCTCAGTAATTTATTATCTTTCTTAACCGTCAAATGTAAATCCAATGGTCAAGATTACTTTATACTGCAGAGGCAGCACCGCTGTAGAGGATCCAAAGGCTGGAAAATTGATCAAATGCATGATGTATCTCCTTAATTCCAATATTGTCCCTCCTTTATTCCTTATACTCCTAACTGTTGTGGTCGTAGTACTGTAGTAGCATCCATTGTATACACGTAAGCTTTGCTTTTTTTTGTTAAACCGTTATTTTTACCTTCTCCTAGAGCTCTCCTCGTAAATCCTGTTAAATAAAATCAATTGTTTACAAAGGCACATAATAACCGATTATGTCTTGACTACCTTTGATTTTAACTAATAATAAAAGTTTTCAGAGGCATATAAATAATTATGCCTGGATCGATTATATGTCAATGGAAACTTTTATTACCAGTTAAAATAAAAGCCATATAGTCGATTATGTGTTATAATTACATGACTATTTATTAAAAAAAATCATATAAAAGAATAAAATAAATATTTTTTAGTTGAGAGTAAAACAAGAATTTGATTAATGCTTACTTTTTTTCTTTTCTTATCTACTTAACCCTTTAATCCAATTATTTTATCTTTTATTAACTCTCTTTTATCTAAAACCAAACAACCTTACTTTTTACTCTCTTTCAACTCTTTTTATTCCTTTTTTTGTTCTCACACTTTCATTCATTTCTTTTCATTCTATCAAACACAAGCTAAATGAAAGGAAACTAAGAATTGTTTAGTTTGAAAAAAACTTATTTATTTATTTTATGGTAAAAATAATAAATATTGAAAAAAGTTAAATTAGAAAACAATGAAAAAATGTTTTGACTATTATTTCCTATGCTAATTTTTTAGAAGAAAATAAAGTGAAAATAATATGACATTTATAATTAGAAGTAAAAATAGAAAACAAAGACAGAACATTTTACCAAACCAAAAAGACCCTAACATTCTCTTAACCAGTTAACCTTCTAACTTTTAAGATAGATTAGTAATTCTTGTCATATACCTGTAAATAATGATTAAGAACTTTCCTTTTTAGTTTATTCTTTTTCCATATTCTCCTCATCTATTTTTTACATTTGTCTGGACATAAAAAAGTGAATAACAATGTACAAGAATGAAAAGACAATAAATATAATACGAAGACATGAATAATTACATTCGAACTAACATAGATGATATTTTTACCAGAAAAGTTCATGCACGGAACAAGTCCCAGTTCATCTTTTGACATTTTTCTTGTGAGCTATCGTAATTAGTGTTCGAGCTTGAAATAAGTCCCAATTGAGTTCCACTTTCAGCTCAAAACAGAATAATTGAACACGACAAAAACAAATTTCGGTAACGAATTTTTATGGGAAAAATACAATTTGATTAAATTTAAGGTCAAGATTGGAATTTTCCTTAAATATAAATGAGGAAGAGGGACAATGGATTACTGAGGATTTCGCTTGATGATATGGTGGGGACTGAGGTAAGTCCATGGGCTCCAACAATGCAACCTAGAGGGCGACACGTTATCTGAGGTTGCTTTTTTCATTAATTATCATTTGAGTATTTGTTTTAAATTATTATTGAAAAATAGATTTGTTACGGATATTTTACATTGGGCTGCGTTTAAAAGGCCCAAGGCAGTTAAAGAAGTTATTTACAGAAAAATCAGAGGAGATCGAGTTTCCATATATTTGCAGAATCAAAGAAGATACAGAGCGTTATTATCCACCATATCCATTCAAGATCGTGACCAAGAACAGGAGTAATTTCCTTATTTCTCCACAGGTCAGTAAGCATAAATAGGCCATAAGCACCAAAGGTGAAAGGTACACACATATTCTGACTCTCTCTTTTCCTTTCACACAAGCACACACTGCACACCACTTGTGTCGTGTTGTTTGCTGTGATCTTCATCTTCCTTTGGGTGCTGCAACTTCCATAGCATTCAGAGAGAGAGAGAGAACCTTGATCGTACATTAAGACCCAGTTTCATTACTGGACCTCCGTTTGCAACGAACGGAACAAGATTCATCTTAATATTTGTTACTACTTCTAAATTAAAAGTTATAGCAATGTTATGATTTCTATTTTTTTTTACTAATGTCGTAAAATATTTTACAATTTTAATTAATTAATTTAAAAAAAATTACTACTTTAAAGTTATAGAAAGTCGTAAAATATTTTAAGACTTCAATTAATTTTTAAAATAATTATAACTTTAAAGTTGTAGGAATAATTTTTTTTTACTTTTATGATTTTAAAGTTGTTAAATTTTTTTAAATTTCTTTTATAAAGTCATAAATGAATTTACGACTTCTATTTTTCAATTTCATATATTTTTAAATTTTTTTCATAGGATTAATTCTATTTTTTTAGTGTGTGTATATATATATATATATATTAAAAAATTTAAATAATTTTTCCATTTAATTATTTAATAAATAGAAGTATTTTATATTTTTTAATTTTATTTAATATTTTTATATTTTTTAATATTGTTTTATTTAATATATTTTCTATATTTTATATGATTTTTTTAAAACTAAAACAAATTTGAAGTTGTGAAAAAAAAAACTTAACGACTTTGAAGTCGTGAAATAAAAAAAATTAATCCTATAATTTTAAAGTTGTAAATTTAGAAAATAAAATTAATTGAAATCGTAAAATATTTTACGACTTCAATTAAAAAACTTATTCCTACGACTTTAAATTCGTAATTTCTTTAAAAAAAATGAAGTCATAAAATATTTTACGACTTCAGTTAAAAAAATTAGAAGTCGTAACATCAGTTATAACTTTCAGTTCAGAAGTTCATAAAAACGTTTTTTTTTTTTAATTTCCAAGAGTTGTAGAAATCCATTTAATGCAAATTTTATATCAAGCCATATGTTTTCAAACATGAAGAACTCATTTCCATGGTCAAAATCTATAGAAACCAAGTCCATAGGTGCAGTTCGTGCAAAACAGAGTAGGATTTACCAAAAAAGAGCAAAACTAGAAATTATGATTCCAAGAGTTATACTAACTCAAATGGGGTGTATTTTATGTCTAATCATAGGTTTTTGGACCTAGTGAGTATAATTTTGAGGTTCATACCAACAGATTCCAGCTAAAATATCTAAAATTTCGAAAACAAAGCATATACACATATCTTGTCCTAACTTAAAAATTTAATTCCAAAGGCTATACAACTCCAAATGAGGCATATCATGTATGCTTTCCTAGGTTTTTGGGATCAGGGAACTCATTTTTGAACCTAGAATTAACCAATTCAACACGCAACAAACATAGTACCATAGGTATAGATTACGAGTTTCACACAAAAACATACAAAATAAAGTACTCCTCCCTTACCTCTTAGTGAACACAAAGAAGCAAATAGGTAAGTGTGGGTTGAGTTGTAAACTTGAGCTTCTCCTAGAACTTTGACATGAAAATAGAGCAAAAGAGGGGGTATGAGGTTCCTAGTGAGTTGACGATGGAAGAATGAAGAAGAGCATGGAAAATGGCTAGCAAACTCACCTAGACTTTGTCAAAAACCTTCAAGCACCTCAACAATGAAGGAAGAGAGAAGAAAAAGAAAGAGGAAATGCTCCCCCTCTCTCCAAAAATAGCGGCCTCAAAAGCTAGGGGAGAGGATGTGAGTTTCTCTTTCTTATATAAGGAGCCCAAGTTATGAGGAGGGTCCACATGTGGGTCCCCTAGGTCTTTTTCCTCTTTTTTAAAAAAGAAACTAACTACAGTTAATGACTTAAACTTTTAATTAGTCCTTAATTAATTCTCACTTCTAAAAATAAATTCATTATTAACCTCTTCTATTAATCTCTACTAAAAATAAATAAATTGAGTGAGAAATTAACTCACCTCTTTCTTAATTATTTAAACTAATGTTTTCTCTCATCTAGACACAATAATGCTATAAAATTTCATTAATAAGTCTAAATCTCTAATATTAGTCTAAAAGTCTTTAATTACTAACCTGTCATTAATGAGAGGTTTCTTACTTTGACCTTCAAAACTGTAGTTGACTGATGGTTTGAGCAAGAATTTTCTACATCTAAACCATTATTCCTAGACTTAGAAATTAAATCTAGGTCATTTGACTGTCTAATATGAATGATTTCACTATGGATAATATTATTACACTGCATATCAAACAAACACAAGCTATTTCTACATAGAACTTTCCAACCTAAGAAAATTGGGATGTTACAACAACCGTCCTATCACATGTTTGGGCTGAATTGGGTTGGCAAAATTTAGCCCATTCTATTTATGCAAAAAACTAACCCAGTCCACCTTGGACCCGACCCTCTGGATTAAACCTATGGTGGGATGGGTTGGCCTATGAGTTAGAGCTTCACATTACATGTTTTGGTCTTGTTTCTATATATTGATTTAATTTTGTTCCAATATGGTTTCTATATTTGGTATCAATATATGCATATGCTTTTTTTTTTTACTTTTAACTTTGAATTTGAATGGCCATCATCATTGTTAATTATGAATTTCGTTAAGATTGATTATATTATTGTAGCTATAAAATTAATTTGAACTGTTATGCGATTTGCAAAATGAACCAACATTCTTATATTGGTTAATTGAAGCATGTTTTATATTTGACAATAGGTGATGAATGTTATGGAAAAATCAATATAAAATAAAGAACATGTTTTTTCCTTCAAAAAAATTAGTTTTGTTAAGGTGGGCCAATTTGTTTAACCTATCAACTAGTAGTGGGTTGGGCCATAATAGCTTTTATAGACTCACCAAAAAGTGATGGGTTAGGTTAGTGATGGAGGTCCATTCCAAGCCAAAGGTCTAGAAGGAGAGCTTGAAGCACTTCCTTTGGTGAGCCTTAAAGGACCCATGACAAGAGCTAAAATTCAAGCCCTTCAAAACCACATCAAGGCCAACTTGGACAAGCAAGAGGAAGCACACCAACTTAAAGATAACAAGGGCTGAATTTTAATGTCTCAAGTTTAATTTAATTCCAATTAAATTCAGCACTTGTTAGAAGCAAAATTAGAAACAATAAAAAGGCTTTTTAGTGCAATTGTGTAAAGAGGTGTAGGTGCACTTGTGTGTAATTTGTGTAGCAACTTAGTAAATTAGTTGGCTGCACTTAGAAGCTAAAAATACTACACCTTTTACAAAAATGGGACAGCCAAGGGAGTTTGGGACAGCCAAGGGGCACTTAGGAGAAGCTTGCACCACAAGTTTCATTAAGCTTGTTTTAGGCTCCTTTAGTGTGCACTACAAGCTTCATTTGAATTGTCAATTCATGTGCATTAGCTTGTAATTTCGTGGCCTTTATAAGTTGCCCAAAACTGAATGTAAAAAAACTTTGGTTCATTAATACAAATCCGAAATTTGTGTGAGAGTTTTTCTCTTGTTCTTGTCCAAGAACTTCTTGTTTTTTATCAATAGCTTCAAGCTATTGTGGTGATTTTTCCTAGAATTATTGGAGAGCTTCTCCATGGTGTCTTCCATCTTCATCCCTAACCTTTCTTCCATCTTCCATTGTTGCCATTAAAGAAAACTTCCAGCCATACATTTTCATGAAAGCTTGGACAGCTTATGTGTTATTGAAGTTTGCTTGAAGATTGAGTTTCATTGCAAGGTAGATTTGGGAAAATTTAATGGCTAATGGGTTCAGCCATACATCAGTTAGCCCACCTTTTGAGCAACCCTTTGACAACTCTATTGGTATTGGATGTGAGTTCTTTTTTTTTTTTTACCATAACAGAAAACTAAATTAGTTATTTGAGAACATTGCTAATGTAGGAGATAGGGAAAAATGAGTTATAGGAGCAAATTCAACTTTGATTTAGTCTGTGAAGGAAAAGAAAAATAATTTGGCAAAATGATTTACTATGTCCTTAAGCTTTTTTAGATTATTTTTTTAGTCCTTAATCTAAATTTTGACTGATCAAAGTCCTTGAAAATTTTCTCCATTACCATGTTTAATGCCTACAATCAAGTAATAATATAATTGATGTCCTAACAGTGATGTTGATAGCCTAGTGATGTGCCACATCATATAGGAGTTTGATGGGAAAGTCACGTGTTTTTTGTATAAACTATGTTTATAATCTCATTTGTTCCGAATACTTGATGGTATCACACTAGTTAATAAGGGATTAAAAATGAAATTTACTAAAATAAGTTACATGTGCCTATCTCGTTAGACTCTTTGATGATTTGGCAAGTCAATGACCTCCCAATATTTATTACATCATCAATTAACGTTGTTATTTGATATTAGGGGCTTAAAGTGGTAAAGGAGAAAAAGATCAATGACTTTAACAAGTCAGAATTTAGATTAGAGACTAAAAAAGATCAAGGACTTTGACAAGTTTAGGATACAACAAGATAGTAAACCTTTACCAAAACCTTGGAAGTTCGAAGCAACGCATGTCGAAAAATAATTCACGACAAAAGAATTTGAAAATATTTATAACATTTGAAAATACATATCAAACCACCTCAAGGCAATAAAACATTGTCAATATATATATATAAAGACTTAAAAGGTACATTTCATTGCTTCTCTATGCACTTAAAGTGACTTATTTCAAACAAGTACTTGTTGCATGGTTCAAAATATGTCTTTGATTTTAATAGGGCTTGCTTAAACTAGGATCCTACAACTACGAAAAGAAGCATAGAAAGGCACTCTAATGGATTTCCAAGGTACCCGAAACTCAAATAACTTTGCACAAACCCAATTTGTGGGATTCAAATATGAAAATCAACATTCAAAACAATAAAACACATCATTATTGCATCTCAAATCAAAGGTAAGCTTCCCTTAGCTATAGGTATCTAAGTTAAGTCTTGAGAAGATGAGATAAAGGGGAGAAGTGATATGTTGTTAGCATATATAGTTTTTAGGTTAGTTTTATTAGGAAAATAGGAAGAATATAGGGAATAAATGTTAGAATAAGTGTAAAAGTCATTAGTTTTATGTTTGTTAGTGATTCTATGCTATTTTGATGATTAGGGTCAAGAAAAGCAAGAAAAGAAGCAAAAGAAAGAGCCAACTGAAGCTGAGATCTCACGCTAACCGCGTCATGGCCACGCTAATCGCGCCAGAAGCACTGGAGGTTCACGCCATCCGCGCCAAGCTCGCGCCAGTCGCGCCAAAACTTGCACAGACGAGTACGGGATTTCTGAATTAGCTTAAAGATAACATAAGATTGATGAACTTTTAGGGTTTTAGGACTTAGATATAAATATAACATTAGTAGGACACAGGAAGGCATCAATAGACACTGAAAAACAGAGCAAAGAAGGCAAGATCAAGGGAAAAAGATTCAAGGCTAAGAAGAAGCAAGAAGAACAAGAAAGAGGCAAGATTGAGGGGTTTGTGACTCTGTATACCTTAGCTTCTTCCTTTTCTCCTTTCTTCACATTGTATTAGGCCAGACATCATTATGTCTGGCTAATTCCTTTGTAATTATGGTTTAGCCAAAAGCCAATTTGAACTCAGTGTTTCTTGAATTGAGTTTAATAAAGTTTCTTATAATTGTTTTACTCTACTTTATTCTTCTATTATTGTATCTAATTAGATTTGATCAATCTATTAGGTTACTTAGGGCTATAATTCACAATAGGAATATTGGGGTTTTAGTTTCTGAACGCAGTAGAGTGACAGTTGCGATATTACCTAGGGATAGGGATAAAGGACTGCAGATTCTTGTTATGCTAGCTTCATGCTTAATCTAAAGGGAATTACTAAGGGATTAGGATTCTTAACTTAGGTTAAAGGGTTAAATGACCGATGAATCAGGGTTTAACTATATTAAAAAAGCATAAATCTGAATAATTACATTAAATAGAGTTAAATTATCAATTCAAGTACATAGAGTGAATTGCGGTGATTGTGCTTTACCATAATTATTCTTAAGTCTTGATCAACATCTAAATTACATTGTTTTTAATCTTCTTTTATTTACAACAATTAAATCCAAACAACAATTCAATTCTCTCAACAATTTCATTCCTTCTCCAATATTAAGAATCATAAATTACAATTGACATTAGTGCCTCAATTCTCGTGGAGACGATACTTTCTTATCACTTTATTACTTGGAACGATCGGTGCACTTGCCGTGTCGCAACAAGAAGCCTTGAGCTCCATAAAGAGGGCTTCCATCAAGGACAACATCCTCTCACCAAACCCATGAAAACAAATTCCAAACCAAGACCAATGAGAGTTTGACAAATACCCATCATGCATCAACTCAAGAAAATGAGAAAGAAAAGAGAAAGAGCGTTCACCATTCAACAATGGAGTTACAAGCTCAAGGAAAAGGGAAACACAACTAGTCTTGAAGGGAGATCAAGCCTCATTCATGAGATTGGGTGGAGGAGAAATAAGAGAATGAGAGAGTTCTTGAGAGTAGAAAGCAAGAAGGAACTCTTAGGTTTTTTAGAGAAAAGAATGAGAGTACCTCTCTTGGCACAAGGGTAGCTTATAAGGAATAGAAGGAAGAAAGGAATGAGCCTTTCTCACTAGGTCTGTCAAAACGGGTTAGTCCAACCCACACGGGTTGGTCCACCATGGGTTGTCAATTAAACAAGTTGAGCCAGCCCGACTCACCTTTAAGTGAGTCATGAAAATACCAACTCAGTCTAGCGAACTGCATTCTTTTTTCTTTTAAAAAAAGTATAACTGACATTTTTTCCATAAAAAACATTCAAATAATTGAAATACAAATACAGCTAATAGGCAAATGTCTCACATAGCCATTCAAGCATATAATATTATCATTAAAGTAACCACTCAAATGTCTCAAATACATAAATACCATTCAAAAGTCTTAACAAACAATAGTCTTCAAATAAAATCCAATCATCCAAACATTAGTAATAGAATTCAACAACATTAAAGTCTTAAAATTAAAAATACCAAATTTTCAAGCCAACATACATAATTGAAATTACTAATTACCAAACAACTAGAACATTTAATTATAAATTCCATCATCCAAATACCAAAATGCTAAGATGAAATTGTAGTTATCCACGAATAACATTGGAGCCATGAAGTGTGAAATCTAGGAAAAGTTTCTCTTCTTTCACAACATCATCTTCATCTAGGACAAGTTACTAATTACTTACTCTATTATATTTTAGTAAATAATATTATTATATTTTTAAGTGGGTTAAGTGGATCAACCTAGCATGAACTTGTTTTATCCACAAGATAAGTGAGTTTGGTTGAGTTTTTGCTAATATTGTGAAACTTTAAATTTTTTGAGCCCGATCCGACTCGACCAAAAATCATGGTGGGTCGGTTCAGGCTCACTTTGACACCCTATCTCTCACTAAAGCCCACATCCCAAACCATATCCTCCAACGCAACTTAACCCACCTCTTACAAATAACATAAAACATTATCCACTCATTTATTTTTTATTTTTTCAACAATGCAAAATAAATTTATTTCTTTTTGTAATTTAATTAAAAATAAATTAATTAAGTATTAAAGTGAAAAACATGAAAGTTACAACAATCATCATAGACCTTTCATTTGAATGTGAAAAACCCCCTTTGTTAATGCGAGATCAAGCACACACTTAGTTAAGCTAAAGAAATTTGACTTTGTTCTTACTAATATAATTGTATAAAATGACCGAGCTTGATAAACTAAGTTGGGCTATGTTATTTAATTTGTTATGAACAAGAAACTGGATCAATTTGTCCTAACAAGATGGGCCAATTAGGTCAAGGTTGACAAGTGAAAATACCCCTTTTTTACCTCTCAAATATCCATTATACCATTTTTATTAAAGAAGTAAACCCTTATTGCTTTTCAGAAATGTCTTTCCAGAATTACATATACCTATTCCAAAAATGTATGTCCAGAACTATGATTCATAGTTCCAGAGATATACTTTCAGAATATTATATTTTTTTCAATAAAATATTACTTAAGAATTAAGATGGTTGATGAGAAATTTTTAAAAAAATGATGAACACTTATCCAATACCCATGTTTGTTAGTCATATTTTCATCCTATCATTAGTATTCTTTAAATTCTATCTAAAACCTTATTTTCATCTTATCTTTATTATTCTTTAAATCCTAAGTTTAAACTATTTTCACCATATATTCATTATATAATTCTATGTTTTCATCATTATTATACAATATTTTGTGTTTTCCTTCATGTGACACTGCATTTTATGGTATGTTCATCACCAACTTCATATATTATACACCCTAATTACAAAGTAAAGTTTTTGATGATTGTTTCTTTCCTTTAAGTGCATTCATTCATTTTCTAATCCAAGTCTATGTCAATGATTGAGTGCAACATGAAGTTAGTGATGAACATACCTTGAATCGCATTGTCACATGAAGGAAAATTCAAAATGTTGTATAATAATGATGAAAACGTAGTATTATATAATGAATATATGGTGAAGATAATTTAAAATTAGAGCTTAATGAATTATAAAGATAAGATAAAATAAGATTTTATATAGAATTTAAAGAACACTAATGATAGGATGGAAATAAGACTAAGAAACATGAATATAAGATAAACGTTTATCATTTTTTTCAATTTCTCACCAACCATCTTAATTTTTAAGTGATATTTTATTGAAAATATATCTATTTTGAAAGTATATCTCTAGAATTCTGAATCATAATTATGGAGATACATTTCCAAAATTGGTATATATAATTCTAGAAACACATTTCTAGAAAGCAAAAAGAGTGTACTTCTTTAAGAAAAAAGATATAATAGGTAATTGAGAGATAGAATCGGATATGGAGCTTGTACTTAAGAAACAAGGGTGTGAATAGCAAAATTCTTAGTCTTAATGCATTATTTTTTACTTATAAAATGCATAAAGACTAATAAAAAGACTGGGCAAAATTGGCCCATCTTGACATAGTAGACTAACCAACATGGATTTTTCTTCCTGCACCATACATATCTAAAATACACCATTCAAATTTATTGTAATTCCAACTTTACCCTTTTTACCTCTTCTTCTTCTTTTGTTTCTTTCTTCCTTCATTTTTTTATCCTTCATTTTGCTCTTCCTTCATTTTTTATCCTTCGTTCTGCTCTTCCTTCATTGTTGACTTTCTCCTTCTATTCGGGTGTGGTGCTTTGTTACGTTCAGTAGTCTCTATGGTCATCGTCGTCCTGTTGGTGTGGTGACATCGGAGGTAAGCTTCTTCATTGTCGTTCTGTTTACCACTGATCCGTATGACCCATACGGATTGCCAATCCGTATAGGTTTATTACAGTGATAAAAAATTGTACTTGATGAATTTATATTATATTAACACTTAAATTTTGCAAATATAATTATGATCCATTTGGATAAACAATTTAATTAAGATCTTGTTGATTGATTGCTAATGAAAATAATTTAAATTAATTGTTTCATATAAGGTGTAAGTTAATGAATTTCTTTCATAATTATGACTTTGTTTCATATTACAGTGATAAAAAATTGTACTTAATGAATTTGTTTCATAATTATGACCATATGGGCTATACGGATTCACAATCTGTATGTCTATACGATTGCCAATCCATATAGATCATACAGATCAATGGCAAATAGAATGATGATGAAGAAGCTTACCTTTGTTGTTGCCACACCAACAAGATGATGATGACCATCGTGACCACCACACATAACAAAGCACCATACCCAAATAGAAGGAGAAGGTCATCGATGAAGGAAGAACAGAATGAAGGATAAAAAAATGAAGGAAGAAAGGAATAAAGGAAGAAGAAGAGGTAAAAAAAGGTAAAGTAGGAATTACAATAAATTTGATTGGTGTATGTGAGATTTATACGGTACAGAAAGAAAAACCCAACCAACAAATAAGTGGACAGCATGAAAATTCGGTCGGGCCAACCAAACCCATTTCACACTTTTACCTGTTGAGCCAGATTGTGCTAGGCTGACACAACCCATCTTAACAACTCTGTCAATACTATAAATTTGTGGTTGTTGTAGTTACTCGTGGGTTTGTGGTATTGCTTTTTTAAAACTAAAAGTAAACATAATGGAAAATAATAAGAAGGAATAACAAAAAATAAATGAGAAAAAAAAAGATACATGGTTTAGAAGGATATAAATAACAAATAAAGTTACAAATAAATTTATTTTTATTTATTTAGTCGAATAGAAAAAGGAGTGAAATAAAATAAATAAATCATATAAAAAATATTTGTAAACTAATTAAAAAATATTTTTGCTCATTTTTTAATATAAAATTATTTATTACTTTTAAAATTTTATGTTATAAAAATTATGTAAAATTTTAAAAATAAAAACAAAAAGAATAATTTCCCTCTATTTCATGTCAATTTTTTTTTAAAAAAACTTTTTTTAAATAAGCTTCACTAAAAATAGCTTTTCTCTTTCTAATTTTTTTTTTCTGAAGCAAGAAAAAAAAACATTTTTATCCTCACTTTCTTTTTTTGACTTCAACTCTATTTACCAAAATAATGATTATGCTGCTGCATTTTATAAGAGCTTTGAATTATGAGAAATGATAGAAAAATACTTACACATTTTTTTAATATATTCTCTTAAAATTTATTGAAAAATATAATAATTTATGAGTTTCACATATTATTTAATGGTTTTTTTATTTATAAATTTTATCCATAAAAACAGTGTGTTAGTATTATTTTTTTATTAGTAAAAGTGTGTTACTATGAATGTGTATTGTGTAGCACTTCTCTTAAATTTTACCCGAATTTGTGGCCTTTATGGCAAAAGGGCGCGTGGGGCAAGACAATGTTTATGTGGCACCCTTTCCTTTCCTTACATGGACTTTTCTTCACGAACGTGGTTGGTCAATGTAAAGCCATGTAGGCAGCAAAAGCGTCACCGCCACCAAATCTCCTTTTTGAGTTTTGACTAACACAACACAAACTTAACTTCTGAACCTAACCACACCCTTGTCTCACCAAAAAAGTTAAACACTGAACTTTTCCTCATACAAACGCAATAGACATAACAATACTCAAATTGACAAATTGCAGATCTAAGCACTGTAACAAGACAGTGTCCGATTCAAAGGTCAACCTTCGCCAATGGCTAGGGACAGAAACTCCCGAATTGGAACGATTATGGTGGTGTTGTTATGCTTCGTCGCTCATTTTTATGTGCTGCCACTGGCAGAGGCCGTGTGGTTAACACTCCCCACTTCGGGGACTAAGTGTTTGTCTGAGGAAATCCAGTCAAACGTGGTCGTTTTAGCCGATTACTATGTTGTCACTCAGGAGGGTGGGCTTCAAACAGTTTCTGTCAAGGTATGTTTTTTTATTAATCTTCCCAAACCCACATGAAAAATTCATGTTTATTTATTTATTTACTTTTTTGAATTCAGTTTGTTTGGTTTAGAGTTGCTGGCTACTTCGCTCTTGTTTGATTCCTTATGCATTAATATTGGTGAATCAGATAGTCAATGTGTGTGATAGGATTCACGTTGGATCATATAGAATTATGGAGAAACATCTGTTAATCCGATTTTGTGTATATATTCATATGTTTGGTTTCGGGAGGAATTAATTCTGATTCTGGAATTGATTTTTAGCTACTTCTCTTGTTGTTTGATCTTGTGTGCATCCCAGTTGGTCTATTAGATAGAAGTCGATAAGTGTTTTCACAATTTATATAAAATTAAATAAGAGTAAAAAATGTGTTTTACAGTTTTACGTGCCATAATTTTTTGTTAAAATTAGGCTTAGATTTTTTTTTTAAATAGGATATTTTGTTTCTAATATTTTTCGATAATTGGTAGATTTCGTGTCTTTTTATAGAACTTAGGAAATTAGGATCCAGAGAGGATCGCCAATTATAAAGCTTTGGTAGATAAAATTATCATTTTTTAAGGTACAAGGCTTAAGATCAATTTTGACAAAAAATTAAAGGACCTATAACGCATTTAACCTTACAAATGAAGAAATCTGCATAACTTTTTGGTACATTTGGTATTAAGGTTGGACACTTCTGACAATAAACAAATTTCTGAGCTGATTAGTTGCTCACATTCCCTGCTGCAGATTTGAGAATTGAGATCTTTCTTCTCTTGATTCCTAATGTTGTAAAATTGTGAAATAAAGATACTGGTTTATCAGGTGTGAGAATTGAGATCATTTGCTTTAATTAGATTTGTTTATTTTCCCAGGTAACGTCTCCTTATGGAAATAACCTTCACCACAATGAAAATGCCACTCAAGGTCAATTTGCATTTACAACAACGGAGAGTGGGAACTATGTCGCGTGCTTTTGGATGGATGGTAAACATCAAGAAGAAGCAACTGTAAGCCTTGACTGGAAAACAGGAATTTATGCCAAGGATTGGGAGTCTGTTGCAAAGAAAGAAAAGATAGAGGTAAACTGATGAGTTTCATTCATGTTCTGTCGTTGCCTTTGTAGTATGTACATGAGTTTTATAGGCATATCGAAATGAATCAATTAGAAATGATTTGGGTGTGTCTGTGTGTGTGGTAAAATTAGCTTATAAACTAGCTGAAAACTTATTAGAAGCCTGCATCATTAGGGGCTGAAAAGCTTATAAGCTACTATAATGACTCGCTGTAAAGTCAACAAATTTATACAGAGTTTGTGATTGGACATTGTCATAAAAAACTTATACTCTTTGTGCATTATTATTCATTCGGTATATAAATAAAATTTGTCATGTTTGTGGTTCGTTTTTATTTTTAATTATTAATAAGTAATTAATTAATTTATTTTTTCTGCATTGGTTTAAGGGTGTTGAACTTGAGCTCAGGAAACTTGAAGGAGCAGTGGAGGCCATCCATGGCTATCTAGTTTATTTGAAGGATAAGTAAATACTATCTCCTTACTCTTTATGTTTGATTTTAATTTGATCAGGGTCTTAGTTTCTCATCGTTGATGTGAGGCATTTATGAAGTTAGGCTCTTCTTTGTACCAATAAAGTAAGGCTCTTTAAAGTTACAACCACTTAAATATGTATCATTACTCCTAAAAAATATGTAACCAGTCCATATGAGAAAATGTTTCTTCACAGAAGTTGAGTAGTTTGGTTTCTTCCTTAAAACAAAAGAGGACCATTTATTTGTGCTACACTTAGCAAACAATAAATGACTATTTTGTGTCTAGTCCCTGCAATATAACTGCTACAATTATGCTTGAATATTGATGAGTGCATCTCAGAAATTCATTTTCATGAACTTTGTTTCAGGGAAGCAAGGATGAGGGAAGTCAGTGAAAGAACAAACGGTAGAGTCGCTTGGTTTAGCATCATGTCTCTTAGTGTCTGCATTTTGGTTTCGGTATTGCAAGTGTGGTATCTAAAGCGCTTTTTTCTGAAGAAGAAACTCATATAGTAGTTGCTTTCTCATGAGCATTCACAATACAACATTTTTACTCAGGTTTTGGACAATCTAGGATGATTTCTATGTTGTATAGTTTTTTATTTGTTGATACTTATCATGTATCATTAGGGGTACCCCTGCAAGGGAATGTGTACCTTGGCGTTACATTACATAGAAATGCTGATATGCAGAATTGAAGAGCTGTGCTATTGGGGCTAATTACAAACGAACTATGTCTGATTTTTTTTATTTAGGTAAGCATCAGCTATATCTGTGACAGTGAATCTCTTCAATGTCAATTAAAAATAGTATGCCTCATTTTCAAACTCTTTGTTCCAAGTGAATTCTCATGACCGGAAATCCATATGCTTAGTTATGAAAAAGGAATAGACTTGGGTTTTAAGTCAACAGCTGAATGAGAAAAAGACATGTTGCTTCTTCAGATTGAAGAGGAAAATGTGCAAATAAATACAATTAAATCCTCTTAATCTTTAGCAGACAGTTTACTACCTCTAGTTCTATAGGACTCTTTTAATCCCTTTACAAGAATTAAGAAATCCCATATATTTATAAACGTTCAAGTCTATCTCCTTCCTCAAGCTTTCAGTCTCTTCACATGATATACAATAATTTAAATTTTAAATTTAAATATGACTTAATACCCAATTTAGTCCCTTAATTTATTTAAAGTGTTCAATTAGATCCTTTTATTTTTTAACTATCCAATTGGGTCCTTTAGTTTTCAAAAATTGACCCAATTGGATCCTTTCAAAATTTAAATACATTGACGGACTCGTATATGTGGCACTCGGTTATTAGTTTAATTGATGAGGTATATGTTTAGGGTTTGTGTGTCATTTTTTCCAAGTGAGAAAAGTGAGAATCTTTTGGAAACAAGGGTAGGTTCCAAGAGGCATTAACTCCTCTTCCAAGCGTGCTCTCTCTTTTCACCCTCTCCCCCCAACAACAACAAATGATCCAAGGTACAATCTTTTTTCATGCCAACAATTACCCTTTTCTGAGGATCTCTCATCCACCATCGTTCCTTCGATTGCTCCAATCAACATATCTGGAACTGCTAATGAATCCGCCAAACCCAAGTGGAGGCCCTCTGATCTGCCCAATATGACATCGTTGAAGGTTGTTGATGGCTATGATGTGATGTCGCCCGATAAGTCTCTCTCTGTGCCCGTTCAAGGCGAGGCCTTGGCGTCCCCTTTGACAACTTTTTTGCGTGGTTTTCATGTGGGGTTGTTGGTTCTGTGCATGCACGTGGTTTTTGGATTGGTTTTGTGCATGCATGAATTTGTGGGGAATTTTGCAAGAGGAATCCATGCCAGTTTTAATTCTTGAAGTTTACTACTTTACTTTTGTTAGGCTAGTGATTTTGTTAGGCCTAGACGGAAATGAGGAAGGGATGAAAATGTTAGTATTTGATCTTGTGAAAATTTTGAAGGGACTTTCAACTGTCACAATTTTAAAAACTTTTTATTAATTAATACGATACAAAGTGGAAGTTTTTAATCGCCACTATTTATATTTATATTTATATTTTAAATTATATTTAATTTTAAAGTAATAATAATAATAAATATAGTGATGGTATTTATGTTGGATATAGGGAGAGCAACTTAAAGCTTGAAGCTTAGGACTTGAAGAATTGTTTAGGCTTTTTCACATGCCTTGGAATGCCTTGGAAGATTGTAAAATAAAGTGTTAAAGAGGCCAATCTATTGATCCTTGCATTTCATACATTTAATCATTTATGTGCCTAAGAGTTTTAACAAAGAATCAAAGCATTTTTTATTAAAAGATTCAAAGAAGCAATGTTTTTGGAAAAATACAAATTGCGCTGTTTTAATTGATTACACATCAATATAATCGATTATTTGCTTCGTTTTCAAATCTGGAAAAGCATTGAAGAACAATTTAATCGGTTACCATCTATTGTAATCGATTATTTAGTGTTAAAAGAAAATTATGCTTCACTGCTTTAATCGATTACCGTGTATTGTAATCGATTACATAAGATTTTTGAAAAGCTTGTTCTACTGCAATAATCGATTACCAGTTATTGTAATCGATTACACAATGTTCTTAGAAAAGCTTGTTGCACTGCTTTAATCGATTACCATTTCTTGTAATCGATTACACAAGGCTTTTATGAAATGCTGTGCTTCTGGTTTAATCGATTACTGGTTGTATTAATCGATTATTTTGCTCGTTATTCAAACCCAGAAAGCCATGAACAT